>CM041645.1:24815751-24960673 GCA_023333625.1 Bothriochloa decipiens
AAAAAATTTGCCTTAGCAAATTTTGAAACGCCGTCCCTTCCTTTTAGTGCGAAATGGACGCATACACTTTCTTAGAAGCTAAAAACATTTTCACCTTAGTAAAATGAAGTCAAAAAATTGCCTCAGAAAATTTTGAAACGCCGTTCCTTCTTTTTCATGCGAAGTGGACGCATACGCTTTCTTAGAAGCTAAAAACATTTTCGTCTTAGTGAAATGAAGTCGAAAAATTTGCCTTAGCAAATTTTGAAATGCCGTCCCTTCCTTTTAGTGCGAAGTGGATGTGTACGCTTCCTTAGAAGCTGAAAATATTTTCACCTTAATGAAATGAAGTAGAAAAATTTGCCTTAGCAAATTTTGAAATGCCGTCCCTTCTTTTTCATGCGAAGTGGACGTGTATGCTTCCTTAGAAGCTAAAAACATTTTCACCTTAGTGAAATAAAGTCCAAAAATTTGTCTTAGCAAATTTTGAAACACCGTCCCTTCCTTTTCGTGCGAAGTGCGTGCGCCCCACTTAGAAGCTTGAAACACTTGCACCTTAATGAAAAAAGGTCAAAAAATTTGCCTTAGCAAATTTTAAAACGCTGTCCCTTCCTTTTAATGCCAAGCGGACGCGTACGCTTCCATAGAAGCAGAAAATATTTTCACCTTAGTGAAATAAAGTCGAAAAATTTGCCTTAGCAAATTTTAAAACGCTGTACGTTCTTTTTCATGCGAAGTGGACGCATACGCTTCCTTAGAAGCTTAAAACATTTTCACCTTAGTGAAATGAAGTTAAAAAATTTGCCTTAGCAAATTTTGAAACGTCGTCCTTTCGTTTTAGTGTGAAGTGGACGCGTACGCTTCCTTAGAAGCTGAAAACATTTTCACCATAGTAAAATAAAGTCAAAAAATTTGCCTTAGCAACTTTTGAAATGTCATCCCTTCTTTTTCATACGAAGTGGATGCGTACGCTTCCTTAGAAGCTAAAAACATTTTCACCTTAGTGCAATGATGTCGAAAAATTTGCCTTAGCAAATTTTGAAACGCCGTCCCTTCTTTTTTATGCGAAGTGGACGTGTACGCTTCCCTAGAAGCTAAAAACATTTTCACCTTAATGAAATAAAGTCTTAAAATTTGCCTTAGCAAATTTTAAAACGCTGTCCCTTCTTTTTCGTACGAAGTGGACGCGTACGCTTCCTTATAAGCTAAAAACATATTCATCTTAGTAAAATGATGTTCAAAAATTTGCCTTAGCAAATTTTTAAACGATGTCCCTTCCTTTTAGTGCGAAGTCGAAGCATACGCTTCCTTAGATGTTGAAAAAATTTTCACCTTAGTGAAATGAAGTCAAAAAACTTGCCTTAGCAAATTTTGAAATGCCGTCCCTTCCTTTTAGTGCGATGTGGGTGCGTACGCTTCCTTAGAAGCTGAAAACATTTTCACCTTAGTGAAATGAAATTGAAAAATTTGCCATAGCAAATTTTGAAACGCCGTCCCTTTCTTTTCGTGCGAACTGGACATGTACGCCCCGCTTAGAAGCTTGAAACACTTTTACCTTCATGAAAAAAGGTTAAAAAAATTTGCCTTAGCAAGTTTTGAAACGCCGTCCCTTCCTTTTAGTGCGAAGTGGACGTGTATGCTTCCTTAGAAGCTGAAAACATTTTCACCTTAGCGAAATGAAGTAGAAAAATTTGCCTTAGCAAATTTTGTAAAGCCGTCCGTTCTTTAGCGTGCGAAGTGGACATGTACGCTTCCTTAGAAGCTGAAAACATTTTCAACTTAGTGAAATAAAGTCGAAAAATTTGCCTTAGCAAATTTTGGAATGCCGTCCCTTCCTTTTAGTGCGAAGTGGACACGTACGCTTCCATAGAAGCTAAAAATATTTTCACCCAAGGGAAATAAAGTCAAAAAATTTTCGTTAGCAAATTTTGAAACGCTGTCCCTTCCTTTTAGTGCGAAGTGGACGCATACGCTTCCCTAGAAGCTAAAAACATTTTCACCTTAGTGAAATGAAGTCAAAAAATTTGCCTTACCAAATTTTGAAACGCCGTACCTTTCGTTTAGTGCGAAGTGGACGAGTACGCTTCCTTAGAAGCTGAAAATATTTTCACCTTACTGAAATAAAGTCAAAAAATTTGCCTTAGTAAATTTTAAAATACCGTCCCTTCTTTTTCATGCAAAGTGGACGTGTATGCTTCCTTAGAAGCTGAAAACATTTTTACCATAGTGAAATGAAGTCGAAAAATTTGCCTTAGCAAATTTTAAAATGCTGTCCCTTCTTTTTCGTGCGAAGTAGACGCGTATGCTTCCTTACAAGCAGAAAACATTTTCACCTTAGTAACATGATGTCAAAAAATTTGCCTTAGCAAATTTGGAAACGCTGTCCCGTCCTTTTAGGGCGAAATGGACACGTACGCTTCCTTAGAAGCTGAAAACATTTTCACCGTAGTGAAATGAAGTCAAAAAATTTGCCTTCGTAAATTTAGAAACACCGTCCCTTCTTTTTCATGCGAAGTGAACACGTACGCTTCCTTAGAAGCAGAAAACATTTTCACCTTAGTGAAATGAAGTTGAAAAATTTGCCTTAGCAAATTTTGAAACGCCGTCCCTTCTTTTTCATGAGAAGTGGACGTGTACGCTTCCCTAGAAGCTCAAAACATTTTCACCTTAATGAAATGAAGTCGAAAAATTTGCCTTAGCAAATTTTAAAACGCTGTCCCTTCTTTTTCGTACGAAGTGGACGCGTACGCTCCCTTATAAGCTGAAAACATTTTCATCTTAGTAAAATAATGTCAAAAAATTTGCCTTAGCAAATTTTTAAATGCTGTCCCTTCCTTTTAGTGCGAAGTCGAAGCGTACGCTTCCTTAGAAGTTGAAAAAATTTTCACCTTAGTGAAATGAAGTCAAAAAAGTTGCCTTAGCAAATTTTGAAACGCCGTCCCTTCCTTTTAGTGCGATGTGGGCGCATACGCTTCCTTAGAAGCTGAAAACATTTTTACCTTAGTGAAATGAAGTCAAAAAATTTGCCTTACCAAATTTTGAAACGCCGTACCTTCCTTTTAGTGCGAAGTGGACGAGTACGCTTCCTTAGAAGCTGAAAATATTTTCACCTTAGTGAAATAAAGTCAAAAAATTTACCTTAGTAAATTTTAAAATACCGTCCCTTCTTTTTCATGCGAAGTGGACGTGTATGCTTCCTTAGAAGCTGAAAACATTTTCACCATAGTGAAATGAAGTCGAAAAATTTGCCTTAGCAAATTTTAAGATGCTGTCCATTCTTTTTCGTGTGAAGTGGACGCGTACGCTTCCTCACAAGCTGAAAACATTTTCACCTTAGTAACATGATGTCAAAAAATTTGCCTTAGCAAATTTTGAAACGCCGTCCCGTCCTTTTAGGGCAAAATGGACACGTACGCTACCTTAAAAGCTGAAAACATTTTCACCGTAGTGAAATGAAGTCGAAAAATTTTCCTTCGCAAATTTAGAAACGCCGTCCCTTCTTTTTCATGCGAAGTGGACACGTACGCTTCCTTAGAAGCTGAAAACATTTTCACCTTGGTGAAATGAAGTTGAAAAATTTGCCTTAGCAAATTTTGAAACGCCGTCCCTTCTTTTTCATGAGAAGTGGACGTGTACACTTCCCTAGAAGCTAAAAACATTTTCACCTTAATGAAATGAAGTCGAAAAATTTGCCTTAGCAAATTTTAAAACGCTATCCCTTCTTTTTCGTACGAAGTCGACGCGTACGCTTCCTTATAAGTTGAAAACATTTTCATCTTAGTAAAATGATGTCAAAAAATTTGCCTTAGCAAATTTTTAAACGCTGTCCCTTCCTTTTACTGCGATGTCGAAGCGTACGCTTCCTTAGAAGTTGAAAAAATTTTCACCTTAGTGAAATGAAGTCAAAAAACTTGCCTTAGCAAATTTTGAAACGCCGTCCCTTCCTTTTAGTGCGATGTGGGCGCGTACGCTTCCTTAGAAGCTGAAAACATTTTCACCTTAGTGAAATGAAATCAAAAAATTTGCCATAGCAAATTTTGAAACGCCGTCCCTTCCATTTCGTGCGAACTGGACATGTACGCCCCGCTTAGAAGCTTGAACACTTTTACCTTAATGAAAAAGGTTAAAAAAATTTTCCTTAGCAAATTTTGAAACGCCGTCCCTTCCTTTTCGTGCGAAGTCGACGCATATGCTTCCTTAGAAGCCGAAAACATTTTCACCTTAGTGAAATGAAGTAGAAAAATTTGCCTTAGCAAAATTTGTAAAGCCGTCCGTTCTTTAGCGTGCGAAGTGGACATGTACGCTTCCTTAGAAGCTAAAAACATTTTCACCCAAGTGAAATAAAGTCGAAAAATTTGCCTTAGTAAATTTTGAAACGCCGTCCCTTCCTTTTAGTGCGAAGTGGACGCATACGCTTCTTTAGAAGCTAAAAACATTTTCACCTTAGTGAAATGAAGTCAAAAAATTTGCCTTACCAAATTTTGAAACGCCGTCTCTTCCTTTTAGTGCGAAGTGGACGAGTACGCTTCCTTAGAAGCTGAAAATATTTTCACCTTAGTGAAATGAAGTCATAAAATCTGCCTTAGCAAATTTTAAAATACCGTCCCTTCTTTTTCATGCGGAGTGGACATGTACGCTTCCTTAGAAGCTGAAAACATTTTCACCGTAGTGAAATGAAGTCGAAAAATTTGCCTTAGCAAATTTTAAAATGCTGTCCCTTCTTTTTCGTGCGAAGTGGACGCGTACGCTTCCTTACAAGCTGAAAACATTTTCACCTTAGTAACACGATGTCAAAAAATTTGCCTTAGCAAATTTTGAAACGCCGTCCCGTCCTTTTAGGGCAAAGTGGACACGTACGCTTCCTTAGAAGCTGAAAATATTTTCACCATAGTGAAATGAAGTCGAAAAATTTGCCTTAGCAAATTTAGAAACGCCATCCTTCTTTTTCATACGAAGTGGACACGTACGCTTCCTTAGAAGCTGAAAACATTTTCACCTTAGTGAAATGAAGTTGAAAAATTTGCCTTAGCAAATTTTGAAACGCCATCCCTTCCTTTTAGTGTGAAGTGGACGCGTACGCTTCCTTAGAAGCTGAAAACATTTTCACCTTAGTCAAATGAAGTCGAAAAATTTGCCTTAGCAAATTTTGAAACTCCATCCATTCTTTTTCATGCGATGTGGACGCATACGCTTCCTTCGAAGCTAAAAATATTTTCACCTTAGTGAAATGAAGTCAAAAAATTTGCCTTCGTAAATTTTAAAACGC
This sequence comes from Bothriochloa decipiens, assembly GCA_023333625.1. NCBI lineage: Eukaryota > Viridiplantae > Streptophyta > Magnoliopsida > Poales > Poaceae > Bothriochloa > Bothriochloa decipiens. The sequence continues at coordinate 24,820,997 of CM041645.1, forward strand.
TGTGCCTTCGTTTTCATGCAAAGTGGACGCGTTCGCTTCCTTAGAAGCTGAAAACATTTTCACCTTAGTGAAATAAAGTCAAAAAATTTGCCTTAGCAAATTTTGAAACGCCGTCCCTTCTTTTTCATGCGAAGTGGACGTGTACGCTTCCCTAGAAGCTAAAAACATTTTCACCTTAGTGAAATAAAGTCGAAAAATTTGCCTTAGCAAATTTTAAAACGCTGTCCCTTCTTTTTCGTACGAAGTGGACGCGTACGCTTCCTTCGAAGCTAAAAACATTTTCACCTTAGTGAAATGAAGTCGAAAAATTTGCCATCGCAAATTTTGAAACGTTGTGCCATCGTTTTCATGCGAAGTGGACGCGTACGCTTCCTTAGAAGCTGAAAACATTTTCACCTTAGTGAAATGAAGTCGAAAAATTTACCTTAGAGAATTTTGAAACGCCGTCCCTTCCTTTTAGTGTGAAGTAGATGCGTACGCTTTCTTAGAAGCTTAAAATATTTTCACCTTAGTGAATGAAGTCAAAAAATTTGCCATAGCAAATTTCGAAACGCCGTCCCTTGTTTTTCATGCGAAGTGGATGCGTACGCTTAATTAGAAGCTAGAAACCTTTTTACCTTAGTGAAATGAAGTCAAAAAATTTGCCTTCGCAAATTTTAAAACGCTGTGCCTTCGTTTTCATGCAAAGTGGACGCGTTCGCTTCCTTAGAAGCTGAAAACATTTTCACCTTAGTGAAATAAAGTCAAAAAATTTGCCTTAGCAAATTTTAAAACGCCGTCCCTTCTTTTTCATGCGAAGTGGACGTGTACGCTACCCTAGAAGCTAAAAACATTTTCACCTTAGTGAAATAAAGTCGAAAAATTTGCCTTAGCAAATTTTAAAACGCTGTCCCTTCTTTTTCGTACGAAGTGGACGCGTACGCTTCCTTCGAAGCTAAAAACATTTTCACCTTAGTGAAATGAAGTCGAAAAATTTGCCTTCGCAAATTTTGAAACGTTGTGCCATCGTTTTCATGCGAAGTGGACGCGTACGCTTCCTTAGAAGCTGAAAACATTTTCACCTTAGTGAAATGAAGTCGAAAAATTTACCTTAGAGAATTTTGAAACGCCGTCCCTTCCTTTTAGTGTGAAGTAGATGCGTACGCTTTCTTAGAAGCTTAAAACATTTTCACCTTAGTGAATGAAGTCAAAAAATTTGCCATAGCAAATTTCGAAACGCCGTCCCTTGTTTTTCATGCGAAGTGGATGCGTACGCTTAATTAGAAGCTAGAAACCTTTTTACCTTAGTGAAATGAAGTCAAAAAATTTGCCTTAGCAAATTTTAAAACGCCGTGCCTTCTTTTTCTTGCGAAGTGGACGCGTACGCTTCCTTAGAAGCTAAAAACATTTTCACCTTAGTGAAATGAAGTCGAAAAATTTGCCTTAGCAAATTTTAAAATTTGCCTTAGCTCTACAGCGGACGGCGGCTCGATGGCGACGGCGCTTGATGTACACTTCACACCAAGTCACTCCAGCTCCAATTGGTGGCGTAGATGGGCGATTGGAGTCACGCAGCACCTGCCCGAGGTGCCGGCGGTGACCAAACACACACGACGGAGTCCGCACGGGCAGCAACTCCCACGGCGGAGCTCCGATAGGTCCTCGGTGCACGGCAACGGCACTCCGAGATGGTCCACGGTCTCCATCTCCTTGCCCAATCGATGCAGCTCGTCACGGCGGAGCTTCCCGGCTTCTTCTTGCTCCTCGGGGTGGTCGGAGGTGGTAGGAAACGACGGTGAACGGCGGTGTTCTAGAGCGGCAACGCACTAACACGTCAACGACAAGGTGGTTTGGGTCGGTGCTCTGGCGAGGCAAACACGGAGCTAGGGTGCGCACGGGGTCTGTCTCATCAAGGCGAGCGTGGATCCGAAAACAATGGAGGTCGAGGCTCAACGAAAAGGCGGCTGGGTGACCTCACCACGGCGGCGCTTGGGGCGCAGCGATGAACTGGGCGGCTTCTGTTTCGGCATCCTCCCGATGCCATGGTCCAAGGAGGCTCGGCTAGTCTCGTGTGTGTGTGGGTGTGTCCAGTGAGGTCGGTAGCGACCTGGGGCTACGCGCTCACGGCGGAGCGCCATGGCCAGCAGCACGGTGGGGGTCGAGAAGATGGCATGGCGGAGGTGCTCACCGATGCGGACGGGATGAAGGCGCGGTACAAGTCCAAGCGGCTCTGGCTCGAGGTACTGCTCTTCCTTCTTGCTCCCGACGCAGCAGCGGCGGCTCCGAGTTGGCGGCGGCGGTCTTCTTCCCCAACTCCTTTTTTCCCCTTCCTCCACCTCTCCTCCAATTGAGGCTGGCAAGATGGAATTGGGCTCCACCAGAGCAGTGGTGGCGGCCTGGGAACCCTAGGGTGCTGAGGGTGCTTGCTTTATAGGGCGGACGCAGAGGTAGGTGGCCGGCGGACGGTCGATCATGGCTCCGGCTTGATCTAGCGGCCAAGCGGGTTCCAGGTCAGCAGCTGGGGCTCGGTCTGGGTCCAAAGAGCAGCGAGAGGGGGCTAGGTAGTGCTGGGTGTCAAAGCTCTTCATGGTGGTAGCGTTCTACTGCGACGACAGCGCAGGTGCGTGCACGCGCGGAGAATCTTGCCTGCGGCCGTGGGCACTTTGCGCGGGCTGGTCGGTCCAGGTGGCTTGCGGGCGCGCGTTGATGCGGGGCGACACGGAATCGAGCGGTCGAGGCAGGTTGCTTCGAGGCGACGCGAGGGAACAGTGCTGATGCGAGCGCGCGCGGCCGGTCGGGTGACCTCAGCGGCTGCGGCTGCTCGGTGCGACGCGCGGACGCGCGCAGCTCTTGATAGGCCGTCGGCCTGGTTGGGCCACGTCGGCTGGGCTGCTCGGGCCGGTTTCCTTTTCTTTTTCTATTTCCTTTTCCTTTTTCATTTTTAAGTACATTTTTATATATACTTATATATATACATATATATGTGGTGTGCTAAATTTGTGCAACAAAATAGTGAGCATACATGGCCCAATAATGCTAGGGTATTACTCCCTTAATATTTATTTATCAAAATAAACATTATGTTGCCATTTTTAATAATCATCACATAAACCAAATAAGAATCCCACTCACGCTTTTAATGCAACATGATGATTGAACTATTGAAACATTAAAATGTAACATATGAACATAGCGCATTGTTATGAGATGTTAATTAATTTGCAACATGTGAATGCCATGCATGACATGCTAGGGTTGATGCATATGTAAGGGGTAGATGATGACATGTCGCACCACATCACTCAGGGTTTTGTCAAAAAAAAATTTGTAGTTTGAATTTTCGGGTTGTTACAGTCCTTCCCCCTCATTGGAATCTCGTCCTCGAGATTTAAGAGGTGTCATACCCTTCGAAGAGGTAAGGATACTATAGCAGAAGTTGATTCTCATCTTCCCACGTTGCTTCACGTTCAGAGTGATTGCTCCATTGAACCTTGCACATAGGGATAGACTTGCTTCGAGTCTCTTTGGTGTCATAACCCAAGATCTTGATTGGGTGCTCCTTGTACTCAAGAGTATCCTGGATATCCAGCACATTAGTGGTGACTGCTTCCTCTTCTGGTACCGTTAAGCACTTGCGTAACTGTGAGACATGAAAAATAGGGTGTACTCCTGTTAACTCTGGAGGTAGTTCAAGATTGTATGCAAGCTTCCCAACTCTCTGACAGATATGATACGGTCCAACATATCTTGGGGCCAACTTCCCTTTTACATGGAATCTGACGGTAACACGAAGTGGAGACACTTTGAGGTAGACAAAATCCCCAACTTTGAACTCAAGGTCTCGACGCCTTTTGTCGGCATAGCTCTTCTGTCGGCTTTGGGTGATCCTCAGGTTCTCTCTGACTTGAGCTACTCCTTCTTTGGCTTCCTTGATCTTGGCGGGGCCAAAGACTGCTCTTTCACCTGGGTGGTTCCACATCAACGGGGTTCTACATGGTTTGCCATAAAGGGCCTGGAAGGGTGACATCTTGATACTTGCCTGGTAGCTGTTGTTGTAAGAGAACTCAACAAACGACAGACACTTCTCCCAATCTGTTCCATATTTGAGAACACTGGCACGAAGCATATCTTCTAGAATCTGATTCAACCTTTCTGTCTGACCATCTGTTTGCGGGTGATAAGCAGTGCTATAATCAAGGTCAGTCCCAATGGACTCGTGAAGAGCTTGCCAAAATTGGGACATGAATTGGGGTCCACGATCCGACACAATACTCTTAGGAGCTCCATAAAGCCTCAAAATCTCCTTGATGTACAAATCTGCCAACTGCTCTGCACGTATCGAAGTTCTGACTGGTATAAAATGTGCTACCTTCGTCAGACGATCGACTATTACCCATATAGAGTCATGACCTTGTTGAGATCTAGGTAATCCCACGATAAAGTCCATGGATATGCTTTCCCACTTCCATTCAGGAACATCGAGTGGTTTGAGTAATCCAACGGGCCTTCTGTGTTCGGCCTTGACTCTGTTACAGATGTCGCATTCGGCCACATGTCTTGCAATGTCTGACTTCATGCCTTTCTACCAGAAATGCTTCTTCACATCTTGATACATCTTTGCACCACCGGGATGGATGCAATACTTAGAGTCATGTGCCTCTGATAGGATTTCCTTACGCAAAGCAGGGTTGCTGGGCACACAGATTCTATCCTTGAACCAGATGGTTCCATGCTCATCTTCTCTGAATTTGGGGCTGTAGCCTAGCTTCATCAACCCACGAATGTACTCCATTTCTTCACAACTCTTTTAAGCTTCACGAATTCGCTCGGTGAGATTATACTCAATACGAAGTTCGTGCAACAACCCATGGGGTACTATCTCAAGATGAAGATCTTCAATCTCTTTCTTCAATTCAGGTGGCAGGGTCGATAAGAACAGGGCATGACAATAGGTCTTGTGACTAAGAGCATCAGTGACTACATTTGCTTTTCCGGGATGGTAGTGAATCTCCATGTCATAGTCCTTGATTAGCTCTAGCCATCTGCGCTGTCTCATATTCAGATCTTCTTGAGTGAAGAAATACTTCAAGCTCTTGTGATCGGTGTATATATCACACTTGTTGCCAATAAGATAATGTCTCCAGATCTTCAGAGCATGCACAACAGCTGCTAGCTCAAGATCATGCATGGGGTATCGTTGCTCGTGCTCCTTTAGCTTTCAGGAAGCATAAGCAATAACCTTCCCATTCTGCATCAGCACACAGCCTAGCCCTTGGCGAGAGGTGTCACAGTAGACGACAAAGTCACTAGTGATATCCGGTAAGGCTAGGATAGGTGTGGTGGTTAGCTTCTCCTTTAGAGTTTGGAAACTATGTTCATACTTCGGTGTCAATCCGAACTCGTTGATCTTCTTCAAGAGATTTGTCATAGGACGAGCTATCTTCGAGAAGTTCTTAATGAATCGGTGATAGTAACCTGCCAATCCCAAGAAACTCCTGATTTCGGACACATTGCGAGGTTGTTCCCATTCTTTTACAGCCTCTATCTTTGTAGGGTCTAAAGCAACTCCATCTGCTGAGAGTACATGACCAAGAAAAGCAACTTCTTCAAGCCAAAACTCACATTTGCTGAACTTAGCATAGAGCTGGTGTTGGGACAACTTCTTGAGCACTATCCTCAAATGTGCTTCATGTTCTTCGGCAGAAGGTGAATAAATCAGAATGTCGTCAATGAAAACCACAACAAACTGATCAAGATCATCCATAAACACCTTGTTCATCATGTTCATGAAATAGGCCGGGGCATTCGTGAGACCGAAGGATACAACGGTGAATTCATACTGCCCATAGCGTGTGACAAAAGCTGTCTTGGGTATGTCTTCTTCCTGATCTTCATTTGATGATAACCAGATCTGAGATCAATCTTCGAGAAGTACTTAGCACCATGAAGCTGATCAAGCAAGTCATTGATCCTTGGCAGAGGATACTTGTTCTTGATGGTGACGGCATTGAGGTTGTGGTAATCAATGCACATCCTCATCGAACCATCTTTCTTTTTCACAAATAGAACAGGTGATCCCCAGGGCGAAGCACTAGGCCTAATAAAGCCCTTATCGGAAAGTTCCTTCAACTGCTTCTTGAGCTCTTCTAGCTCATCCACTAACATACGGTACGGTCGCTTAGAGATGGGACCGGTTCCGGGCACAAGATCAATGATGAACTCAACGTCATGATCCGGTGGCATGCCGGGCAACTCTTCTGGAAGCACATCCTCATATTCCCTGACAACGGGGACATCCATGAGAGTCTTCTCCCTTTTCTGAGATTCTTCCTGTGACTTGAGTGCATTCAGGGCACATAGAATAGATACTAATTTATCCTTCTGAGGTGCACATCTGACTGCATGGCCAGAAGGATGAGTTATCTGAACATATCTGGGTGAACAAGAAATCAAACCCTTGTGCTCAATAAGCCAATCCATGCCTAGGGTGACATCCAAACCATTTGATGGTAGAAGGGTAAGGTTAGCTCGAAAGGTTAGACCCTCGATAGAAAGCTTCACTCCCTTGCAGATATGGGTGCTTCTCATCTCACCAAGAGGAGAACTGGTGACTATAGGCTCCAAACGTGGAGTGATAGGTATCTTACTCTCTCGTGTAAACTTAGATGAGATGTATGAACATGTACCTCCAGAATCAAACAGAACGGATGCTTTAATGCCATTAACAAGAAACATACCATACACAACATCTGGGGCAGCTTGAGCTTCTTCTGCGTTCATGTGCGTGAGACGACCACGGCTTGCAGATCCACGGTACTGAGACTTGGGTGCAGCAGGTGCGGGTGTCTTCTCAGGACAGTCAAACACCTTGTGGCCAGGTTTGCCACAACCAAAGCAAGTGAACGACACACTGCCTGTGGGGGTTGGTGCAGCGGCCTTCCAGATGCCTGAGTTTGGCATAGCACGAACAGGCACAGAGTGATCGGTCCTGTGACATGGCTACGATGAGTGCTCACGGGGGTAGCGATCCTTCCTAGCATGGTCATGAGAGCGGTGGTCACGAGAGTAATGGTCGCGGGAGCGATGGTCACGGGATAAGCGTGAGTTGTCAGCCGAGTAGGTACCACCACTCCTACCCGAGCCATAGGTAGAGTCCTTGCCGTGATGAGGACGGCTAGACGTCTTGTCTCGACAGAACCTCTTATGCTCATGGTCATGGTAGAAGCCCTCGGACTTCTTCTCCTTCCTTCTGGACATTTCTCCTGCCTCCTTCTGGTCCTTCTCGATCTGGATGCAACGATCGATCATGTCACGAAGTGTGTGACTCTTGGTGCCTCCCAGGGCTACCTTGATCTTGGGGTTCAGACCCTTTCTGTACTACGTGATCTTCTCCTTCTTAGAAGTCATGACATGCAGAGGTGCATAGTGCAACAAACTGGTGAAGGTGTTGGTGTACTCACAGATGTCACATCCCTTCTGGGTGAGGTTACGGAATTCCTCCTCTTTCTACTCCATGACTCCCTCAGGAACATGGTACTCGATGAACTCATCTGCAAACTCATCCCAGGTGATGTGATCAGGGTCCTCATGAGCTTGGCGGTAGCTGTCCCACCAGGAATGCGCAGCTCCAGTGAGGTGGTGAGCAGCGATCCCGACTCGCTCCTCTGGGGTACAAGTGGTAAGCTCCAGCTTCTTCTCGATCTCGCGAAGCCAATCATCAGCTTCCAGTGGTTCCTTGTAGGTGCCATCGAAAGTGGGTGGCCTGAGCTTTAGAAAACCCTCAAGTTTCCTCTGGAAGTCATTCAGATTTCCTCCAAAGCGGTGATTGGCTCCATTGACCAAAGTGGCAAGCAGCTATGTCTGTTGCGCCATCACTTCCGCCAGGTTTGGCGGTGGTGGCGGTGGCGGAATCGGCTACGACGGAGGGTTCGGCTGAGGCAGAGGTCCATTGCCATGGGCATCACCTCCTCCAGCGGCACTTCCTGCTGGCGGGGTCCGCTCACGATCGTTCCCACCCTGGTTGAGGTCGATGGGTGGAACACGACCTCCCCTTCATCCATAGCATCTTCGACGCCTAAGCTCGGGTTCGGGTGGAGGCGAACGGTTGCCCAGACGTGCGGAGCGACGTGCAGACATCTGCGACACGGGTCGACAACTGTTTAGTACTTATTGGTTAAATATAATTAAATGATTTCAACGATTTAAGGAAAAATATTTAATCTATCCAACACTCATACAAAGAAGCATAAGAGCCATAAAATGCGATAAGATTGATCATTCATTACATGGTTGCATTACATGGCATCATCTCTAGCAGCTACGCTGGATGACATGCGAGACTTGCACTACGAGAAGGTATCGCATGGATACAAACTAACTCATGATGTGGCCACGCAGGGTCCACACTACTCTGACTCATACATTGGCGCGTTTTATACTCCTGGGTGAAAACGGTTGCCAAGAACTGTCAACTCCTCCTGTGACATGTGAAGGCACTTCACATAAGCCTGAGCTTCTCTGAACTCCTTGGTAAGTGGCAGGTTGGTGGGAGTTGGATAGTGGTCGTGCCTCAAGAGAGAGTGGCCAATCTGGAAAGTTTCCTTAAAGGGGTCCTTGCGTCTCGCTGACAAAGGAAGTTTGTCACGCAACTCAACGTACTCCTGGCAGCGTCTCTCATCGGCATTCTTCCAAGCTGTCTTGAGTCTCTTGTACCTGTCCACCAAGGTCTCATTCTGAATCATCAAGGCAATCAGATGGCCTTGGTTGCACTGTGCTTTTGCTTCTGCTTTCTTCAGGCCTTTTACGAGCATTGACTTCTCACACTGCACGGTGAAGTTGCTCTTGCCATCTTCCCGTCTTCTCTTCTGTAGTTCTTTGACCTCCATGTCCTTGTCCATCTTCTCTCCCTCCAACTGGAGAACTCTTGCATCGAGGTAGTAGTTTTGGAGCCCAATGTCCTCAACCTTGTCTCGTAGGTCAGCGACCTCAGCTCTGTGAGCCCTTGCCTAACGTGCGAGCTTGTCCTTCAGCTGGGCAACTGTAGCCTCGAGCCCTCCTTTCTCCTTAGCTTCCTGCTTGCAGAACTCCTGGTACTCCATCAGAGTGTTGCGGTCGAGGCGTCTCTTCTTCTCCAGGTGCTCTATGTAGCCGTTTTGCTCGAAGAGGTGAGCTGCGGAGGCATGGTTGCAAAGACTGGCTCAGCTAGGATGATTGGCCTGACCAGATCATCCTGCTGCTCTGGTGTGAGGAGAGAGTTCAGGGCCTGAGGAAGTAGACGAAACTCTATGTTGTGAAGGTGCTCGTAAGCGATCTTCATCTCTTCACGCAGGGCCTTGAGTGACACAGCCTGGATTCCTTCCTTGATTGAGTCCTCAATTGTCATCTCCAAGAGAGCTAGTACTGAGGGTAGAGTCTGACTTGCAGGTATCTCTAGGTGAGTGACCACGTAACCCTTGATTCCTCCTTCTGAGTCTGGTGCTCCAGTGCAGGTGTACTTGATCTCCTCGATAGGCACTCCGAGTACTCCTAAAACACGACGCAGAGTGTACGGAAAGCCTGGGAACTCCTGTCCCTCGTAGGTGAACTCAGCCTTGGGCATGCTGCTCCATGATCCAAGCAGGGCCCAAAGCTTGTCATCTACACGTTTCAAAGGGAAGAAGGTTAGCAAGTCAGTAACAATAGAGAAGCCTTGCATAAGAAGAAATGCAGGGTCGGTATATAACCAAAAGAAAAACTGGTTTGTCCTGTACTAACGTCCATTTCTAGGGTTTCGTCCTAAGGTCAAGTATGGCTCTGATACCAACTGAAACAACCTTGATTTCCGCGAAGGGAAATCCATAGTGTCGGAGTGTAATATGATCATTTAAATCACATTACCCGATAACAGTTGAATCCATAATCCATACATCAAACAAAAGAGAGCAAATAGAGGGAGTTACAATAACTTATTACATCGCCACAGGGCGGAATCAGAGTTCATGCAGCATAACAGTAAAAGCTTGAGGTGCGGAAGCTATCTTCTTCTCTCTAACTTGAGCGTAGACACGAAACCCTCAATCGATGTACTCTCCAGATGAGTACTCAGTCCTTGAACCTGAAACCAAATTTTTAGTACAATTTGTACTCGCCACACTCCCATCCTATGTATTGCTTTGTGGAAGTGGATGCAAAAATAAGGATATCTCAAATGGAACCTATAAGGCTGGGGTTTTCCTATGAATTGTTCAAGTATATAAAACAATAGTATAATAAACAAGTTTTAAACACAAACCCATTCCCTTCATCTATCTCCATCCATATCTATAACATCATCTCATCTCCCCCAACACCCTCTCAGACTTTGGTCGACAAGCCAACTCCCTCTTGGCTTGCCTCAGCGGCCCGCAGCCCTCAAACTGGCTCACGGCTGGAAATCACACTCAGAGGAAGGTAGAACACTCCACTCACTAGTCCGGTGCATGCGAAACATAGGAAAGGTCCATAGCCGAAGATTCGGTGTATGTATCAATCGATCAACCATACACTCTGCAGAGGTTTCACTAATCCACCAGATAAACATCATCGATGCATGCGCGCACCTAGGCAGATTCCGGGCGCCTACTGCCATAGGCGATGCCACTCTACCATCCAGCACTGGATCACTAGAACTGTGAAGAGAGCATGTATCCACTCCCGTAGAGGATGCCATGCCATGTACCCACTCCCGAACGGGGTGCCATGATCGTCTCGGTAGGGTGTTAGCTCCATCCCATGCATATACCTTCCTATCACTTCTCGCCTAGCAGTAGTGGCATCGACCTATCCAGCGCTTCGGCCGTCTCCCCCCCATGGAGAGCGAGTGGAAAGCAAGAGATTCCTAGGTCCGGATACTAGCGCAATAGTTCCTAGATTTGACCAAACCGGGATATCTTCATCAGGGTTTATCTTTAACATGCTACCACGGCACCTTCATCTCGGGCTCCACCTCTCAGAGGATCACACCCAAGGACCACCATCACATCTCAGTTAGCCCGCCACAGGCTCCTCTCATGGGAATGTCCAGAACCATTCCCTGGCAAGACTTGCTCCAAAAGCTCATCGTAGATCCCGGCTCGATCGACTCAACCGTCACCCTACTCCCTGCCGTAAGCTCCACCCCAAACCCGGATATAACATCATCAGCTCACATGCCCATCTAAAACATCAACTCACACATCCAGCCTGGCACCCTCTAGACCTTCCCTGGGTTCATCACGTCGCATCAAAATATGAGCGAGTGAAGTATAGAAATATAAGTATAGCAGATAAGCAGGTGGCTATCATAACAGCGGGTAAGCAGGTGATAGTTTACAACAAGGTAGGGCTCATCAAATAAATACTCTATCATGCAGTCCTAGCACAGGCATAGCATTATAGCAACATGAATTTAAAGCACTAGCCATACTATAACTGCCATGTGTAATGGGATCTACGAGGTTGGATGGTGTGTGGCACCTTCACTGACGTAGCTGTCGGACTTCTCATGGTAGTCACTGTCGTTAGACTTGTCCTCGCTCGTTCCTGTAACGAGATTTAACGGTCGCGGAAGTGACCCCTATAGATTAGCACAAGGAACAATTTGCAAAATAGAAGATCCAAATGCACTCAAACATAGCCTAGATAGATAGGGCTCGATTTATAGAAAATTTGGATATGTGGATCATAATTTTCTGAGCTTGTATGAATTACTTATGAATTTTCAAAGATTTAACCATTTTCTGAAAAGAAAAAGGGCTTGAGGGGTATGGTGTCGAGGGGTATGGTCTCGAGGGGTATGGTCTCGAGGGTATGCTCTCGAGGGGTATGGTCTCGAGGATACGGTCTCGAGGGTACGGTCTCGAGGATTACGGTCTCGAGGGTTAGGTCTCGAGGATACGGTCTCGAGGGGTATGGTCTCGAGGGGTATGGTCTCCAGGGTATGCTCTCGAGGGGTACGGTCTCGTGGATACGGTCTCGAGGGTATGGTCTCAAGGATTATGGTCTCGAGGGTTAGGTCTCGAGGATACGATCTCGAGGGGTATGGCCTCAAGGGGTATGGTCTCGAGGGTATGCTCTCGAGGGGTAGGTCTCGAGGACAGCCCGTCTTTGCTCGAAACCAAGTCTTGGCTGGGCTTGGGAGTGCAATTATGGTTGCCTTGCACTCCTACGCTGCACCTACAGCGACCAATTCACGCAGCGGAGTCCGCGCGAAGGCCAAGTCCACAGCGGTTCTTCGACGGAACGGTGGTGCTCGGTGCTCGAGGGTCGGTTTGTCGAAGGGTCAAACTCGAGGGTCGGTTCGAGCGCGTGATCTGTCTTGGACAAGATCGGCTTGAGCGCGGGGTTCCTCCTCGGCGATCGGCGGCAGGGAAACCCTCGATTCCTGGTGCCACAATGGATCTCTGGCGCCATTAATTTGCCCATCGGTTTTGAGACTTCATGACAGTCACGTTGATGGGCTTCATGGCGGCAGCTTTGCTTCCGGTGATGAGCTCTACGGCGGACGACGGCTCGATGGCGACGGCACTTGATGTACACTTCACACCAAGTCACTCCAGCTCCAATTAGTGGCGTAGATGGGTGATTGGAGTCACGCAGAACCTGCCCGAGGTGCCGGCGGTGACCAAAACACACGACGGAGTCCGCGCGGGCAGCAACTCCCACGGCGGAGCTCCGATAGGTCCTCGGTGCACGGCAATGGCACTCCGAGAGGGTCCACGGTCTCCATCTCCTTGCCCAATCGATGCAGCTCATCACGGTGGAGCTTTCCGGCTTCTTCTTGCTCCTCGGGGTGGTCGGAGGTGGCAGGAAACGACGGTGAACGGCGGCGTTCTGGAGCGGCAACGCACTGACACGTCGACGACAAGGTGGTTCGGGTCGGTGCTCTGGCGAGGCAAACACGGAGCTAGGGTGCGCACGGGGTCCGTCTCATCGAGGCGAGCGCGGATCCGGAAACAATAGAGGTCGAGGCTCAATGGAAAGATGGCTGGGTGACCTCGCCACTGCGGCGCTTGGCGCGTGGTGATGAACTGGGCGGCTTCCATTCTGGCATCCTCCCGATGCCGTGGTCCAAGGAGGCTCGGCTAGTCTCGTGTGTGTGTGCAGGTGTGTCCAGTGAGGTCGGTAGCGACCTGGGCCTACGCGCTCACGGCGGAGCGCCATGGCCAGCAGCACGGCAGGGGTCGAGAAGATGGCATGGCGGAGGTGCTCACCGATGCGGACGGGGATGAAGGCGCGGTACAAGTCCAAGTGGCTCCGGCTCGAGGTACAGCTCTTCCTTCTTGCTCCCAACGCAGCAGTGGCGGCTCCGAGTTGGCGACGGCGGTCTCCTTCCCCAACTCCTTTTTTCCCCCTTCCTCCACCTCTCCTCCAAGTGAGGCTGGCAAGATGGAATTGGGCTCCACCAGAGCGGTGGCGGTGGCCTGGGAACCCTAAGGTGCCGAGGGTGCTTGCTTTATAGGGCGGACGCGGAGGTAGGTGGCCGGCGGACGGTCGATCATGGCTCCGGCTCGATCTAGCGGCCAAGGGGCTTCCAGGTCGGCAGCTGGGTCTCGATCTGGGTCCAGAGAGCAGCGAGAGGGGGCTAGGTAGTGCTGGGTGTCAAAGCTCTACACGGCGGCAGCGTTCTACTGCAGCGACAGCACAGGTGCGCGCGCGCGGAGAATCTTGCCGTGGGCACTTTGCGCGGGCTAGTCGGTCCAGGTGGCTTGCGGGCGCGCGTCGATGCGGGGCGACACGGAATCAAGCGGTCGAGGCAGGTTGCTTCGAGGCGACGCGAGGGAACAGTGCTAACGCGAGCGCGCGCGGCCGGTCGGGTGACCTCAGCGGGCGTGATGACATGTGGGTCCCGCTGCGGGACCCCATCGTTAGCGGCTGCGGCGGCTCGGTGCGGCGCGCGGACGCGCGCGGCTCTTGCTGGGCCGTCGGCCTGGTTGGGCCGCGCAGCGCGCAGGCGTGCGTTATATATACTTATATATATACATATATATGTGGTGTGCTAAATTTGTGCAACAAAATAGTGAGCATACATGGCCCAATAATGCTAGGGTATTACTCCCTTAATATTTATTTATCAAAATAAACATTATGTTCCCATTCTTAATAATCATCACATAAACCAAATAAGAATCCCACTCACTCTTTTAATGCAACATGATGATTGAACTATTGAAACATTAAAATGTAACATGTGAACATAGCGCATTGTTATGAGATGTTAATTAATTTGCAACATGTGAATGCCATGCATGACATGCTAGGGTTGATGCATATGTAAGGGGTAGATGATGACATGTCGCACCACATCACTCAGGGTTTTGTCGAAAAAAATTTTGTAGTTCAAATTTTTGGGTTGTTACAGTCCTTCCCCCTCATTGGAATCTCGTCCTCGAGATTTAAGAGGTGTCATACCCTTCGAAGAGGTAAGGATACTATAGGAGAAGTTGATTCTCATCTTCCCACATTGCTTCACGTTCAGAGTGATTGCTCCATTGAACCTTGCACATAGGGATAGACTTGCTTTGGGTCTCTTTGGTGTCATAACCCAAGATCTTGATTGGGTGCTCCTTGTACTCATGAGTATCCTGGATATCCAGCACATCAGTGGTGACTGCTTCCTCTTTTGGTACCCTTAAGCACTTGCGTAACTGTGAGACATGAAAAACAGGGTGTACTCCTGTTAACTCGGGAGGTAGTTCAAGCTTGTATGCAAGCTTCCCAACTCTCTGACAGATACGATACGGTCCAACATATCTTGGGGCCAACTTCCCTTTTACATGGAATCTGATGGTACCATGAAGTGGAGACACTTTGAGGTAGACAAAATCCCCAACTTTGAACTCAAGGTCTCGACGCTTTGGGCGATCCTCAGGTTCGTGCAACAACCCATGGGGTACTATCTCAAGATGAAGATCTTCAATCTCTTTCTTCAATTCATGTGGCAGGGTCGATAAGAACAGGGCATGACAATAGGTCTTGCGAGCTGGTGTTGGGACAACTTCTCGAGCACTATCCTAAAATGTGCTTCATGTTCTTCGGCAGAAGGTGAATAAATCAGAATGTCGTCAATGAAAACCACAACAAACTGATCAAGATCATCCATAAACACCTTGTTCATCATGTTCATGAAATAGACCGGGGCATTTGTGAGATCGAAGGATACAACTGTGAATTCATACTGCCCATAGCATGTGACAAAAGCTGTCTTGGGTATGTCTTCTTCCCGAATCTTCATTTGATGATAACCAGATCTGAGATCAATCTTCGAGAAGTACTTAGCACCATGAAGCTGATCAAGCAAGTCATCGATCCTTGGCAGAGGATACTTGTTCTTGATGGTGACGGCATGAGAGTCTTCTCCCTGACAACGGGGACATCCATGAGAGTCTTCTCCCTTTTCTGAGATTCTTCCTGCGACTTGAGTGCATTCAGGGCACATAGAACAGATACTGATTTATCCTTCTGAGGTGCACATCTGACTGCTTGGCCAGAAGGATGAGTTATCTGAACATATCTGGGTGAACAAGAAATCAAACCCTTGTGCTCGGTAAGCCAATCCATGCCTAGGATGACATCCAAACCATTTGATGGTAGAAGGGTAAGGTTAGCTCAAAAGGTTAGACCCTCGATAGAAAGCTTCACTCCCTTGCAGATATGGGTGCTTCTCATCTCACCAAGAGGAGAACTGGTGACTATAGGCTCCAAACGTGGAGTGATAGGTATCTTACTCTCTCGTGTAAACTTAGATGAGATGTATGAACATGTAGCTCCAGAATCAAACAGAACGGATGTTTTAATGCCATTAACAAGAAACATACCGTACACAACATCTGGGGCAGCTTGAGCTTCTTCTGCGTTCATGTGCGTGAGACGACCACGGCTTGCAGATCCATGGTACTGAGACTTGGGTGTAGCAGGTGCGGGTGTCTTCTCAGGACAGTCAAACACCTTGTGGCCAGGTTTGCCACAACCAAAGCAAGTGAACGGCACACTGCCTATGGGGGTTGGTGCAGCGGCCTTCCAGCTGCCTGAGTTTGGCGTAGCACGAACAGGCGCAGAGTGATCGGTCCTGTGACGTGGCTGCGATGAGTGCTCACGGGGGTAGCGATCCTTCCCAGCACGGTCATGAGAGCGGTGGTCACGAGAGTAACGGTCGTGGGAGCAATGGTCACGGGATAACCGTGAGTGGTCAGCCGAGTAGGTACCACCACTCCTACCCGAGCCATAGGTAGAGTCCTTGCCGTAATGAGGACGGCTAGACGTCTTGTCCCGACGGAAGTGAACGCGTATGCTTCCTTAGAAGCTGAAAACATTTTCACCTTAGTGAAATGAAGTCAAAAAATTTGCCTTAGCAAATTTTGAAACGCCATCCCTTCTATTCAATGCGAAGTGGACGCGTACGCTTCCTTAGAAGCTGAAAACATTTTCACCTTAGTGAAATGAAGTCAAAAAATTTGCCTTCGTGAATTTTGAAACGCCGTCCCTTCCTTTTAGTGCGAAGTGGACGCGTACGCATCCTTAGAAGCTGAAAACATTTTCACCTTAGTGAAATGTAGTCAAAAAATTTGCCTTAGCAAATTTTGAAATGCCGTCCCTTGTTTTTCGTGCGAAGTGTACGTTTATGCTTCCTTAGAAGCTAAAAATATTTTCACCTTAGTGAAATTAAGTCAAAAAATTTGTTTAAGCAAATTTTGAAACGCCGTCCCATCCTTTTCATGCGAAGTGGACACGTGTGCCCCGCTTAGAAGCTTGAAACACTTTCACCTTAATAAAAAAAGGTCAAAAAATTTGCCTTAGCCAATTTTGAAACACCGTCCCTTCCTTTTAGTGCGAAGCGGACGCGTACGCTTCCTTAGAAGCTCAAAACATTTTCACCTCAGTGAAATGAAGTCAAAAAATTTGCCTTAGCAAATTTTGAAATGCCGTCCCTTCTTTTTCATGCGAAGTGGATGCATACGCTTAATTAGAAGCTAAAAACATTTTTACCTTAGTGAAATGAAGTTGAAAAATTTGCCTTAGCAAATTTTGAAACGCCGTCCCTTCCTTTTAGTGTGAAGTGGACGCGTAAGCTTCCTTAGAAGCTAAAAACATTTTCACCTTAGTGAAATGAAGTTGAAAAATTTGCCTTAGCAAATTTTGAAACGCCGTCCCTTCCTTTAAGTGTGAAGTGGACGCGTACGCTTCCGTAGAAGCTGAAAACATTTTCACCTTAGTAAAATGAAGTCAAAAAATTTGCCTTAGCAAATTTTGAAATGCCATCCCTACTTTTTCATGCGAAGTGGACGCGTACGCTTCCTTAAAAGCTGAAAACATTTTCACCTTAGTGAAATAAAGTCAAAAAATTTACCTTAGCGAATTGTGAAAGGCCGTCCCTTCCTTTTAGTGCGAAGTAGACGCGTACGCTTCCTTAGAAGCTGAAAATATTTTCACCTTAGTGAATGAAGTCAAAAAATTTGCCTTAGCAAATTATGAAACACCGTCCCTTGTTTTTCATATGAAGTGGATGCGTACGTATCCTTAGAATTAGAAGCTGAAAACATTTTCACCTTAGTGAAATGAAGTCAAAAAATTGGCCTTAGCAAATTTTGAAAGGTCGTCCCTTCTTTTTCGTGCGAAGTGGACGCGTACGCTTCCTTAGAAGTTGAAAACATTTTCACCTTAGTGAAATGAAGTCAAAAAATTTGCCTTCACGAATTTTGAAACACCGTCCCTTCCTTTTTGTGCGAAGTGGACGCGTACGCTTTCTTAGAAGCTGAAAACATTTTCACCTTAGTGAAATGAAGTCGAAAAATTTGCCTAATCTTGAAATGTCATCCCTTCTTTTTCGTGCGAAATGGACGTGTACATTTCCTTAGAAGCTAAAAACATTTTCACCCTAGTGAAATAAAGTCAAAAAAATTTTCTTAGCGAATTTTGCAACGCCGTCACTTCCTTTTAGTGCGAAGTGGACACGTACGCTTACTTAGAAGCTCAAAACATTTTCACCTTAGTGAAATGAAGTCAAAAAAATTTTCTTAGCAAATTTTGAAACGCCGTCCCTTCCTTTTCATGCGAACTGGACATGTGCGCCCCGCTTAGAAGCTTGAAACACTTTCACCTTAATGAAAAAAGTCAAAAAAATTTGCCTTAGCAAATTTTGAAACGCCGTCCCTTCCTTTAGTGCGAAGTGGATGCGTATGCTTCCTTAGAAGCTAAAAAGATTTTCACCTTAGTGAAATGAAGTTGAAAAATTTGCCTTAGCAAATTTTGAAACGCCGTACCTTCTTTTCATGTGAAGTGGATGTGTACGCTTCCTTAGAAGCTGAAAATATTTTCACCTTAGTGAAATAAAGTATAAAAATTTGCCTTAACAAATTTTGTAATGCCGTCCGTTCTTTAGCGTGCGAAGTGGACGTGTACGCTTCCTTAGAAGCTAAAAACATTTTCACCTTAGTGAAATAAAGTCAAAAAATTTGCCGTAGCGAATTTTGAAACGCCATCACTTTATTTTATTGCGAAGTGGATGCGTACGTTTCCTTAAAAGCTGAAAACATTTTCACCTTAGTGAAATGAAGTCGAAAAATTTGCCTTAGCAAATTTTGAAATCTTGTCCCTTCTTTTTCGTGCGAAATGGACGTGTACGTTTCCTTAGAAGCTAAAAACATTTTCACCCTAGTGAAATAAAGTCAAAAAATTTTCCTTAGCGAATTTTGAAACGCCGTCACTTCCTTTTAGTGTGAAGTGGACACGTACGCTTACTTAGAAGCTCAAAACATTTTCACCTTAGTGAAATGAAGTCAAAAAATTTGTCTTAGCAAATTTTGAAACGCCGTCCCTTTCTTTTCGTGGGAACTGGACATGTGCGCCCCGCTTAGAAGCTTGAAACACTTTCACCTTAATGAAAAAAGGTCGAAAAAATTTGCCTTAGCAAATTTTGAAACGCCGTCCCTTCCTTTTAGTGCGAAGTGGACGCGTATGCTTCCTTAGAAGCTAAAAAGATTTTCACCTTAGTGAAATAAAGTTGAAAAATTTGCCTTAGCAAATTTTGAAACGCCGTACCTTCTTTTCATGTGAAGTGGATGTGTACGCTTCCTTAGAAGCTGAAAATATTTTCACCTTAGTGAAATAATGTATAAAAATTTGCCTTAACAAATTTTGTAATGCCGTCCGTTCTTTAGCGTGCGAAGTGGACGTGTACGCTTCCTTAGAAGCTAAAAACATTTTCACCTTAGTGAAATAAAGTCGAAAAATTTGCCGTAGCGAATTTTGAAACGCCATCACTTTATTTTATTGCGAAGTGGATGCGTACGTTTCCTTAAAAGCAAAAACATTTTCACCTTAATGAAATGAAGTCGAAAAATTTGCCTTAGCAAATTTTGAAATCTTGTCCCTTCTTTTTCGTGCGAAATGGACGTGTACGTTTCCTTAGAAGCTAAAAACATTTTCACCCTAGTGAAATAAAGTCAAAAAATTTTCCTTAGCGAATTTCGAAACGCCGTCACTTCCTTTTAGTGTGAAGTGGACACATACGCTTACTTAGAAGCTCAAAACATTTTCACCTTAGTGAAATGATGTCAAAAAATTTGTCTTAGCAAATTTTGAAACGCCGTCCCTTTCTTTTCGTGGGAACTGGACATGTGCGCCCCGCTTAGAAGTTTGAAACACTTTCACCTTAATGAAAAAAGGTCGAAAAAATTTGCCTTAGCAAATTTTGAAACGCCGTCCATTCCTTTTAGTGCGAAGTGGACGCATATGCTTCCTTAGAAGCTAAAAAGATTTTAACCTTAGTGAAATGAAGTTGAAAAATTTGCCTTAGCAAATTTTGAAACGCCGTACCTTCTTTTCATGCGAAGTGGATGTGTACGCTTCCTTAGAATCTAAAAATATTTTCACCTTAGTGAAATAAAGTTGAAAAATTTGTCTTAACAAATTTTGTAACGCCGTCCGTTCTTTCACGTGCGAAGTGGACGTGTACGCTTCCTTAGAAGCTAAAAACATTTTCACCTTAATGAAATAAAGTCAAAAAATTTACCGTAGCGAATTTTCAAACGCCGTCACTTCATTTTATTGCGAAGTGGATGCGTACGTTTCCTTAGAAGCTAAAAACATTTTCACCTTAGTGAAATGAAGTCAAAAAATTTGCCATAGAAAATTTTAAAACGCCGTCACATCCTTTTCGTGCCAAGTGGACACGTGCGCCCCGCTTAGAAGCTTGAAACACTTTCACCTTAATGAAAAAAGGTCAAAAAAATTTGCCTTAGCAAATTTTGAAACGTCGTCTCTTCCTTTTAGTGCGTAGTGGACGCGTATGCTTCCTTAGAAGCTGAAAACATTTTTACCTTAGTGAAATGAAGTCGAAAAATTTGCCATAGCAAATTTTGAAATACCGTCCCTTCTTTTCATGCGAAGTGGATGTGTATGCTTTCTTAGAAGCTAAAAATATTTTCACCTTAGTGAAATAAAGTAGAAAAATTTGCCTTAACAAATTTTGTAACGCCGTCCGTTCTTTAGCGTGCGAAGTGGACGTGTACGCTTCCTCAGAAGCTCAAAATATTTTCACCTTAGTGAAATAAAGTCAAAAAATTTGCCTTAGTGAATTTTAAAACGCCGTCACTTCCTTTTAGTGCGAAGTGGACACGTTTCCTTAGAAGCTGAAAACATTTTCACCTTAGTGAAATGAAATCGAAAAATTTGCCATAGCAAATTTTGAAATACCATCCCTTCTTTTTCATGCGAAGTGGACACGTACGCTTCCTTAGAAGCTAAAAACATTTTCACCCTAGTGAAATAAAGTCAAAAAATTTTCCTTAGCGAATTTTGAAACGTCGTCACTTCCTTTTAGTGCGAAGTGGACGCGTACGCTTACTTAAAAGCTGAAAACATTTTCACCTTAGTGAAAAAAGTCAAAAAAAATTTTCTTAGCAAGTTTTGAAACGCCATCCCTTCCTTTTCGCGCGAACTGCACATGTGCGCCCCGCTTAGAAGCTAGAAACACTTTCACCTTAATGAAAAAAGGCCAAAAAATTTGCCTTAGCAAATTTTGAAACACCGTCCCTTCCTTTTAGTGCGGGGTGGACGCGTATGCTTCCTTAGAAGCTAAAAACATTTTCACCTTAGTGAAATGACGTTGAAAAATTTGCCTTAGCAAATTTTGAAACGCCGTACCTTCTTTTCATACGAAGCGGATGTGTACGCTTCCTCAGAAGCTGAAAATATTTCCACCTTAGTGAAATGAAGTAGAAAAATTTGCCTTAGCAAATTTTGAAACGCGGTCCCTTTTTTCGTTCGAAGTGGACGCGTACGCTTCCTTAGAAGGTAAAAACATTTTCACCTTAGTGAAATAATGTTGAAAAATTTGCCTTAGCAAATTTTGAAATGCCGTCCCTTCTTTTTCATGCGAAGTGGATGTGTACGCTTCCTTAGAAGCTAAAAACATTTTCACCTTAGTGAAATGAAGTCAAAAAATTTGCCTTCACGTATTTTGAAACGCCGTCCCTTCCTTTTAGTGCGATGTGGACGCGTACGCTTCATTAGAAGATGAAAACATTTTCACCTTAGTGAAATATAGTCAAAAAATTTGCCTTTGCAAATTTTGAAATACCGTCCCTTCTTTTTCATGCGAAGTGGACATGTATGCTTCCTTAGAAGCTAAAAACATTTTCACCTTAGTGAAATGAAGTCAAAAAGTTTGTCTTAGCAAATTTTGAAACGCCGTCCCTTCCTTTTCATGTGAAGTGGACACGTGCGCCCCGCTTAGAAGCTTGAAACACTTTCACCTTAATGAAAAAGGTCAAAAAATTTGCCTTAGCAAATTTTAAAATGCCGTCCCTTCTTTTTAGTGCGAAGCGGACGCGTACGCTTCCTTAGAAGCTGAGAACATTTTCACCTTAGTGAAATGAACTCGAAAAATTTGCCTCAGCAAATTTTGAAACGCCATCCCTTCTTTTTCATGCGAAATGGACGCGTACGCTTCTTTACAAGCTGAAAACATTTTCACCTTAGTGAAATAAAGTCGAAAAACTTGCCTTAGCGAATTTTGAAATGCCGTCCCATCCTTTTAGTGCGAAGTAGACGCGTACGCTTCCTTAGAAGCTGAAAACATTTTCACCTTAGTGAAATATAGTCGAAAAATTTGCCGTAGTGAATTTCAAAACGCCGTCACTTCATTTTATTGCGAAGTGGATGCGTACGTTTCCTTAGAAGCTGAAAACATTTTCACCTTAGTGAAATGAAGTCAAAAAATTTGCCATAGAAAATTTAAAACGTCGTCCCTTCCTTTTCGTGCGAAGTGGACACGTGCGCCCCGCTTAGAAGCTTGAAACACTTTCACCTTAATGAAAAAAGGTCGAAAAAATTTGCCTTAGCAAATTTTAAAATGCCGTCCCTTCCTTTTAGTGCGTAGTGGACGCGTATGCTTCCTTAGAAGCTAAAAACATTTTCACCTCAGTGAAATGAAGTCGAAAAATTTCCCATAGCAAATTTTGAAATGCCATCCCTTCTTTTTCATGCGAAGTGGACACGTACGCTTCCTTACAAGCTAAACACATTTTCACCCTAGTGAAATAAAGTCAAAAAATTTTCCTTAGCGAATTTTGAGATGCCGTCCCTTTTTTCATACGAAGTAGACACGTATGCTTCCTTAGAAGCTAAAAATATTTTCACCTTAGTGAAACAAAGTCAAAAAATTTGCCTTAACAAATTTTGAAATGCCGTCCCTTCTTTTTCATGCGAAGTGGACGCGTACGCTTCCTTAGAAGCTAAAAATATTTTCAACCTAGTGAAATAAAGTCCAAAAATTTGCCTTAGCAAAATTTGAAACGCTGTGCCTTCGTTTTCATGCGAAGTGGACGCGTACGCTTTCTTAGAAGCTGGAAACATTTTTGCCTTAGTGAAATGAAGTTAAAAAATTTGCCTTACCAAATTTTGAAAGGCCGTCCCTTCCTTTTAGTGCGAAGTAGACGCGTACGCTTCCTTAGAAGCTGAAAACATTTTCACCTTAGTGAATGAAGTCAAAAAATTTGCCTTAGCAAATTTCAAAATGCTGTCCCCTGTTTTTCATGCGAAGTGGACGCGTACGCTTCTTTAGAAGCTGAAAACATTTTCACCTTAGTGAAATAAAGTCAAAAAATTTGCCATAGCAAATTTTGAAACGCTGTCCCTTTCTTTTCGTGCGAAGTGGACACGTGCGCCCCGCTTAGAAGCTTGAAACACTTTCACCTTAATGAAAAAAGGTCAAAAAAATTTGCCTTACCAAATTTTAAAATGCCGTCCCTTCCTTTTCATGCGCAGTGGATAAGTACGCTTCCTTCGAAGCTGAAAACATTTTCACCTTAGTAAAATAAAGTCAAAAAATTTGCCTTAACAAATTTTGAAACGCCCTCCCTTCATTTTAGTGTGAAGTGGACACGTACGCTTCCTTAGAAGCTAAAAACATTTTCACCCTAGTGAAATAAAGACGAAAAATTTGCCTTAGCAAATTTTGAAACGCCATCCCTTTTTTCATACGAAGTAGACGCGTATGCTTCCTTAGAAGCTAAAAATATTTTCACCTTAGTAAAACAAAGTCGAAAAATTTGCCTTAGCAAATTTTGAAATGCCGTCCCTTCTTTTTCATGCGAAGTGGACGCGTACGCTTCCTTAGAAGCTAAAAATATTTTCACCCTAGTGAAATGAAGTCAAAAAATTTCCCTTAGCAAAATTTGAAACGCTGTGCCTTCGTTTTCATGCGAAGTGGATGCGTACGCTTTCTTAGAAGCTGAAAACATTTTCACCTTAGTGAAATGAAGTCAAAAAATTTTCCTTAGGAAATTTTGAAAGGCCGTCCCTTCCTTTTAGTGCGATGTAGACGCGTACGCTTCCTTAGAAGCTGGAAACACTTTCACCTTCGTGAATGAAGTCAAAAAATTTGCCTTAGCAAATTTTGAAATGCCGTCCCTTCTTTTTCATGCGAAGTGGACGCATACGCTTCCTTTGAAGCTAAAAACATTTTCACCTTAGTGAAATAAAGTCAAAAAAATTGCCTTACCAAATTTTAAAATGCCGTCCCTTCCTTTTAGTGTGAAGTGGACGCGTACGCTTCCTTAGAAGCTAAAAACATTTTCAGCTTAGTGAAATGAAGTCAAAAAATTTGCCTTAGCAAATTTTGAAATACCGTCCCTTTCTTTTAGTGTGAAGTGGATGCGTACGCTTCCTTAGAAGCTGAAAACATTTTCACCTCAGTAAAATGAAGTCAAAAAATTTGCCTTACCAAATTTTGAAACACCATCCCTTCTTTTTCATGCGAAGTGGACGCGTACGCTTCCTTACAAGCTAAAAACATTTTCACCATAGTGAAATGAAGTCGAAAAATTTGCCTTAGCGAATTTTGAAACGCCGTCCCTTCCTTTTGGTGCGAAGTGGATGCGTACGCTTCCTTAGAAGCTGAAAACATCTTCATCTTAGTGAAATGAAGTCAAAAAATTTGTCTTAGCAAATTTTGAAACGCCGTCCCTTCCTTTTCGTGCAAAGTGGACATGTGTGCCCCGCTTAGAAGCTTGAAACACTTTCACCTTAATGAAAAAAGGTCAAAAAATTAGCCTTAGCAAATTTTAAAACGCCGTGCCTTCCTTTTAGTGCGAAGTGGAGTGTATGCTTCCTTAGAAGCTGAAAACATTTTCACCTTCGTGAAATGAAGTTGAAAAATTTGCCTTAGCAAATTTTGAAACGCCGTCCCTTCTTTTCATGCAAAGTGGATGTGTACGCTTCCTTAGAAGCTGAAAATATTTTCACCTTAGTGAAATGAAGTAGAAAAATTTGCCTTAACAAATTTTATAATGCTGTCCATTCTTTAGCGTGCGAAGTGGATGTGTACGCTTCCTTAGAAGCTAAAAATATTTTCACCTTAGTGAAATAAAGTCGAAAAATTTGCCTTAGCAAATTTTGACACGCCGTGACTTCCTTTTAGTGCAAAGTGGACGCGTATGTTTTCTTAGAAGCTGAAAACAATTTCACCTTTGTGAAATGAAGTCGAAAAATTTGTCATCGCAAATTTTGAAACGCCGTCCCTTCCTTTTCGTGCGAAGTGGACACGTGCGCCCTGCTTAGAAGCTTGAAACACTTTCACCTTAATGAAAAAAAGGTCAAAAAAATTTGCCTTAGCAAATTTTGAAACGCCGTCCCTTCCTTTTAGTGCGAAGTGGACACCTATGCTTCCTTAGAAGGTGAAAACATTTTCACCTTAGTGAAATGAAGTCAAAAATTTGCCTTAGCAAATTTTGAAACGCTGTCCCTTCTTTTCTTGCGAAGTGGATGTGTACGCTTCCTTAGAAGCTGAAAATATTTTCACCTTAGTGAAATGAAGTAGAAAAATTTGCCTTAATAAATTTTGTAATGTCGTCCATTCTTTAGCGTGCGAAGTGGATGTGTACGCTTCCTTAGAAGCTGAAAACATTTTCACCTTAGTGAAATAAAGACAAAAAATTTGCCTTAGCGAATTTTGAAACGCCGTCACTTCTTTTAATGCGAAGTGGACGCGTACGTTTCCTTAGAAGTTGAAAACATTTTCACCTTAGTGAAATGAAGTCGAAAAATTTTCTATAGCAAATTTTGAAACGCCGTCCCTTCCTTTTCATGCGAAGTGGACACGTGCGCCACGCTTAGAAGCTCGAAACACTTTCACCTTAATGAAAAAAGGTCAAAAAAATTTGCCTTACCAAATTTTGAAATGCCGTCCCTTCCTTTTCGTGCGAAGTGGATGCGTACGCATCCTTAGAAGCTGAAAACATTTTCAACTTAGTAAAATGATGTCAAAAAATTTGCCTTAGAGAATTTTGAAATGCCCTCCCTTCATTTTAGTGCAAAGTGGACGCTTACGCTTCCTTAGAAGCTAAAAACATTTTGACCCTAGTGAAATGAAGACAAAAAATTTGCCTTAGCAAATTTTGAAACGCCGTCCCTTTTTTCGTACGAAATAGACGCGTATGCTTCCTTAGAAGCTAAAAACATTTTCACCTTAGTGAAACAAAGTCAAAAAATTTGCCATAGCAAATTTTGAAATGCCATCTCTTCTTTTTCATGCGAAGTGGACGCGTACGCTTCCTTACAAGCTAAAAACATTTTCACCTTAGTGAAATGAAGTCGAAAAATTTACCTTAGCGAATTTTGAAAGGCCGTCCCTTCCTTTTAGTGCGAAGTAGACACGTACGCTTCCTTAGAAGCTGGAAACATTTTCACCTTAGTAAGTGAAGTAGAAAAATTTGCCTTAGCAAATTTTGAAACGCCGTCCCTTCTTTTTCATGCGAAGTGGACGCATACGCTTCCTTTGAAGCTAAAAACATTTTCACCTTAGTGAAAGAAAGTAAAAAAAATTGCCTTACCAAATTTTAAAACGCCGTCCCTTCCTTTTGGTGTGAAGTGGACGCTTACGCTTTCCGAGAAGCTAAAAACATTTTCACCTTAGTGAAATGAAGTCGAAAAATTTTCCTTAGCAAATTTTGAAATGCCATCCCTTCCTTTTAGTGTGAAGTGGACGCGTACGCTTCCTTAGAAGCTGAAAACATTTTCACCTCAGTAAAATGAAGTCGAAAAATTTGCCTTAGCAAATTTTGAAAGGCCACCCCTTCTTTTTTATGCGAAGTGGACGCGTACGCTTCCTTACAAGCTAAAAACATTTTCACCTTAGTGAAATGAAGTCAAAAAATTTGCCTTAGCGAATTTTGAAATGCCGTCCCTTCCTTTTGGTGCGAAGTGGATGCGTACGCTTCCTTAGAAGCTGAAAACATTTTCATCTTAGTGAAATGAAGTCAAAAAATTTGTCTTAGCAAATTTTGAAACGCCGTCCCTTCCTTTTCGTGCGAAGTGGACATGTGTGCCCCGCTTAGAAGCTTGAAACACTTTCACCTTATTGAAAAAAGTTGAAAAAATTAACCTTAGCAAATTTTAAAACACCGTCCCTTCCTTTTAGTGCGAAGTGGACGCGTATGCTTCCTTAGAAGCTGAAAACATTTTCACTTTAGAGAAATGAAGTCAAAAAATTTTCCTTAGCAAATTTTGAAACGCCGTCCTTTCTTTTCATGCGAAGTGGATGTGTACGCTTCCTTAGAAGCTGAAAATATTTTCACCTTAGTGAAATGAAGTAGAAAAATTTGCCTTAACAAATTTTGTAATGCCGTCCGTTCTTTAGCGTGCGAAGTGGACGTGTACGCTTCCTTAGAAGCTAAAAACATTTTCTCCTTAGTGAAATAAAGTCGAAAAATTTGCCTTAACAAATTTTGACATGCCGTCACTTCCTTTTAGTGCGAAGTGGACGCGTATGTTTCCTTAGAAGCTAAAAATATTTTCACCTTAGTGAAATGAAGTCAAAAAATTTGCCATAGCAAATTTTGAAACGTCGTCCCTTCCTTTTCGTGCGAAGTGGACACGTGCGCCCCTCTTAGAAGCTTGAAACACTTTCACCTTAATGAAAAAAGTTCAAAAAAATTTGCCTTAGCAAATTTTGAAACGTCGTCCCTTCCTTTTAGTGCGAAGTGGACGCGTATGCTTCCTTAGAAGCTGAAAACATTTTCACCTCAGTGAAATGAAGTCAAAAAATTTGCCTTAGCAAATTTTGAAACGCCGTCCCTTCTTTTCATACGAAGTGGATGTGTACGCTTCCTTAGAAGCTGAAAATATTTTCATCTTAGTGAAATGAAGTAGAAAAATTTGCCTTAACAAATTTTGTAATGCCGTCCATTCTTTAGCATGCGAAGTGGACATGTACGCTTCCTTAGAAGCTAAAAACATTTTCACGCTTTTCGTATGCCGTATCGTCCACCTATGTCTGGGGCGAGGTTCAGGCCCCCACAGCAGAAAAGGTATAACCTTTATCCAGCTCAGAATCCGCAGAAGCATCACAAAGCATTCAAGGTTCCTGCTGTAACAACTGATGAGGACATCACTCCATTGAATGCACAAGATGATCCTCCGCTAGACATTCAAGGTCCAATCACAAGAGCTCGCGCACGATAATTAAATTTACAGGTGAGCTCGTTCTTAAGGAAGTCTTTTTATGATTTTGAGAATAGATTGCTACCTAATGATTATATTGTACTTAGGAATCATGGAGAGGACCAAGGCATGCATAAGGGATGGCTTGGAGGCATGGAGGACCAGCAAGGGCGCCCAAGTCAAAGTGGAGGCCCAAACCGAGTCGACTTCGAGCCTGTTTCGGAGTCCAAGACTAGTGTGGAGTAAAGTGGACGCCCAGGACACATCCGGACTCCGTTTTTGATGATCCACCTATGGATGGAAAGATAATTTCATAAGGAAGCCAATGGCGTTGGTTTGAGGTCAAAATTCCTTCAGAGTCATCGGGAAACATCAAAACAAGTTAGTGTCCAGAATCTGTTCCGGTGCTGCGTCATCGTTTTTGGTCCGTTGGGCCGTGTATCGTTGTTGAGCCCATTAGGGGGCGCGTCCAGGGGTGGCGACGACCCTTAGACTTTTATAACCAGCCGCCGCCTCCCTCGTTAGGTTTTGGGTTTTGCTTAGATTATTCTGTTCATAATAGTTTCACCGCGCCGTCGGTTTGTGAGACCCCAACTCGTGAGATTAATCATTCATCTGCAATTAGTTGCATTCTTTCGAGTTCTTGCTTGTGTTCTTCGATTAGCATGCAAAGGACTCAGCCTTCTTGGCGAGGTCGACTGTGCTTCGACGGTCGATAACCAGAGGAGACATGGTGCTGCGATTGCGGGGTTCAGAACCGAGTTGTTCGAAAGCCGGATCGAATTGTGTCGTGATTCCACCAAATCGAGAGTTATCAGAACCTTTCGGAAGATCGGGAACCCTAGTTCACATCAAGTGGTAATCAGAGCTTCAGGTGCACCGTCAGATTCGCCCTTACCCTAGTTTAGTTTGTTTTCGCCTTCGTCCTATAATCCAAAAAAAGCCAAAAACAGTTTAGTCTAGGTTTTTCCCGTATCCCAGAACCACGTTTGGCCTTTGCATAGTCCTTGTCAGATTCCGTAGTGTTGAATTTGTGTCCTGGTCAGGGTCTTGTTGCTGGTTAGGTTGTGTTAGAGTCCAGTCGTGTGTTTTTCCCCATCATTTCCATTCAACGCTGTCCCCTTCCACCGTCCCAAACAACAAGTCGAATCCACCATATTACTCGACTTGCCCCGCTAGCCGCCTTGTGTCAATTCGGCCTGTTTGGTCCAGTCAGAATTGCCAAAAAAATTCGGCAAAATAAAGAAAAAAATTGACAAGGTTCTTGCACGCTTTTCAGAGAACGTGCTGATTTTCGGTACACCACATTCCACCTCAGTTGTCGGTGCCAATTTTTGTGGTTACATCTTTTGTGATCCTTGTTCAGGGAAAAATATAAAAAAATAGTAAAAAAATAAAAAAGTTTGATTCCTACTAGTGCCTGTGCGAAAAATCCGAGAAAAAGACAAAATCCGAGCTATTTGCTTGTTCAGTGATTGCGTGTTGTACATTGTGCTTTGTGCTTTATTCATACTTGTCTCTCCATCATACTTGTACTTCCATTGTCCTTGTTCACACACATATGGTACTTGGAACACGTTAGGCCAGCAACGAGAATAAGTAATTGGGACTATAATTCAATATTACTTTCTGTCTTTGAATTGTGTACCACTCACATATTTCTTGGCCAGCCTTCCTAAGCCCCACATATACTTCTGGACAGCAAAAGTTGTGACACCCATAATCTTAGCGCTACGTCTTTCAGGTATCCGTGCCTTGCTGGTAAGAACCGGTCGGAACTTGTTAAGGTGTTGCCTTTTGCTCTAAATTTGAGAGGCACCACTCCACATTTGTAGAGGATTATTAGGGATAACTTGTACTGTTTGCTGCTTGTGTTTTGTGTCTACAATGGCAGGTGATGAGGGAGAGAAATCACCCAAAGAGTTTTCAGAGTGTGTCAGCCAAGAGCATCTACAATCTGTTATAAACAATGCTCAAAAGGACTTGAACGAGACAGTTACCAAGGTTGTAATTGCTGCACTCATTGATCTCAAGATTGACAACACCCTTGAGAGATTGGATAGACGATTGTCCACACTGACTGATAGGGTAACTGCTTTAGAAGAACCGCCACCACCTGAAGAAAATAATGATGGCAGCAATGCTGGCGATGAGGTATATGATGCTGATGGTAATGTTGATAGAGCAGTGACAAGGGAAAATAGATTACGTCATCATCTTTGCACAAATACCACAGGTATGGGTGGCGCTCAACATTTCAACCGCCACCAAGGTAATCGTACTCATGCTCCCGATGATCCTTATGCTAAGGTTAAATTTACCATACCTTCTTTTTCGGGACATTATGATGCTGAGGAATACCTTGATTGGGAGATGACGGTAGAGCAAAAATTCTGTGCCCATATTGTACCTGAGCAACATCGCATTAGACAAGCCACTAGTGAATTTAAAGATTTTGCTATCATTTGGTGGACTGGTTTAGTTGCAGATAATTGCCAACCTCATACATGGGAAGAACTTAAGTTTGCTATGCATGATAGATTTGTGCCACCATCGTATCATAGAGACCTACGTAAAAGACTAACACATTTAGAACAGGGACATAAATCTATGCAGGATTATTATGGTGAACTTCAGAAAGGTTTGATGCGTTGTGGCATAGTGGAGGGAACTGAGGATTCTATTGTTCATTTTTATGCGGGTTTGAGGGAGGAAATTCAGGACATAGTTGATTATAAGGAATTCAACACTGTCAACCAGTTGTTTCAATTTGCTATGTTTGCAAAGAAGGAATTGCAGGGGCGAGATAAGTAGGCCAAGAGCAAGGCTGGCACCTCATACACACCACGCACGGGAGCATCATTGGGGTTTCCCAAGGCATCCTCATTCCGCGCGCCTCTACCAGCGAACAAGAGGACGTCTTCTGCGCAACCTTCTGGTTCAGGTAAAAATTTAGTGCAGGAACCATCGAAGAGTGCATCTTCTGTTGCCTTAACAGGACGCACTCCTAGCATTCAGTGTCATCGGTGCCACGGTTACAGACATGTGCAAAAGGACTATCCAAGTCAGCGGACATACATTGCTACAGAGGATGGGTACATCAGCACCTCTGACGTGGAAGATGATGATGAAGAACAAGATGTTCAAGAAGAAGGTGAGGTCTTTGGTAGCAAGGACACATCAACCTTGTTGATGCAAAAAGGCGTTGGATCTGCAAACACACCGGGCTAATACCCTAGTTTGATATCAAGGCGTGCCAGTCGATTTGACCTGTTAATCGACAAGGATGATAAATTTGAATAAGATCCGAACGAGATGACAATGATACGCCCAGACGTCAAAGCTCAGACGATATTCGATAACTGTTGAACAGATCAGATGAGACGACAGCGATACGCCCGGACGTCAAGGCCTAAATCATGCTCGGTAGACGCGGAACCTGCAAGGTCGCCGGAGATCAAGTTGATGCAGCCCGCCGATTCTTGAAAGAACTCATTGAAAAGGAAAAGATACTGGTGACGAAGTCGTCGAAAAGTAAATTGCTTGAAAAGTAGATAAAAGTAATAGATTTGTTGTATTTGATTGTGATATCTCTTCATTGTCTCTTGGTACATATTTATACCCTGGTACTATGAGTCCTAAACAGACATGACAAAGTATTACCTAAACAAGTCTTATCTCTAAGGAATAAAAAATAACGACTCGTACCAAAGTCGGACTAAAAAATAGACTATTAAAATAATGGCATAAATATTGCCAGTTTCCTTATCCATTGCTCTACGATGAAACCTCTATTGGCACGCTCCTCATTGCTGTAGATTCCAACGGCAACCCATTGATAATGACTCAGACCTGCTTTCCACGTCCTTCAGCTCTGCTTTCCACCAGCAACCATGCCTCTCTCTTCATCGGCAACAGCCCTCTGGCCTCATCGGCAACAGCCCTCTGGCTTCATCAATAATGTACGAGATCAACATGTCCTTTATCGGTAATCATCCATCGGCAATTCAGAAGCAATGCCAGAGAAGGACCACTCCCTTGCCGATCGGCACAGTTTTCGGCCCATATTGACACGTGTCAAAAAACGGTGTCAACACATGCCCCCCAATTTTGGAGTATAAAATATCTTATGCGCCGAAATTTTCTCTGAGCTCCTTAGAAAAAATTTTCTCTGAGCTATGATTACCTCCTATCAAAAATCACCTGTACAACTCCTCGATTATCGCGCGCATAGGCACCATATCTATCCCGACGCTTCGATTCACCCGTTGGTAATGAAGGATAAGTCTGAAATACCCCTGCACCAGCTGCCCTATAAATACTCCTTTCACCGGGGCCTTTCAACACACGAACTCAAGCATTCTCTCTCCAGCGGCGGCTCCGACGAACCTGGCGGCAATCTCAACCGGCACCATTCTACAACATCCCTAACTCTCAGCGGCGATTCTCTTCTCCAACCTTTGATTCTCCACAGTGATTTCCAACTCTTTCAACAAATCTCTAGTAATGGCGCTCAACTTCAATGTTCCTTCGGTTAGTTCCCTTCTTTGCCTTTCCTGCAACTTTCTTGATCTGTCCTTATTTTCTGCACCATTCTTGATTTTTCTTTCCTCTTCCCTTCTTCTTTTGATCTCTGAACACAGGAGCTGCGCGATAAACTTATTATTCCCACAGAACAACCGCATGTACAGTGCTTAGGTCCAATGGGGAATCCAGATCCAACCGATATTATAAATGCAGAAACCAATAGGATCCCTTTCAGAACTAAAAACTTAGATTTGGACTTATGGTCAGACACCTTCCGTTCCTGGCCCAAACCCACCAAGGGATGGAAAAATTGGTACCTGAGGCTCGCTAGGCAAATGCGAACGTACTGGGCGGAGCGCAAATTAGATCAATGTATCAGGCTATCTATTGCCGATATGGCCAGGAATGAGAACATGCTAATTGCTGCCTCCTATTTTTGGTCTGACACCATGAACGCCTTTTTATTTAAACATGGGCCTATCACCCCCACACTTACCGATGTATACATGCTTACTGGCCTAGATATCACCACTGCCGATGATGCCACTGTTCTTCATAGAAAAGCAGAGTATCGAGTGAATACCCGCAACATTGGCGGCTGGACAGGATACATTCGGGAATATGAGAAAACCGGATTGGTTGGTCAGAGAGAGCACGCCACTTTTCTGAATATGTGGCTAGAAAAATTCATTTTTTGTGGCAGAACAGTTGGCCCAACTAACATGTATCTCCCCACAGCGGAAATGTTGGCTGACGGTGTAAGTCTCCCTCTTGGCCGATACCTTCTTAGCTCTGCTTATCACCTTCTCCATCAAGTCACAGAAAAACTCTTACTGGGTGAACCTATCGGCAATTTGGGAGGCCCTTGGTGGTTCATTAATATGTGGTTGAACGCCCACATGCACAAGCAGCTACAATTCAACTTATTTGCTCAGCAGTTCCCCCGAGATCTCCCTGAAGATTATGTATCGGCAGAGGATGAATCGGCATTACATAGGCCCCTCAACTTTGGTGAAGCAATAATAGTTTTACGAGGAACAGAAGCCAACAAAGACCAAGTTGGCCGCTTCTTCAACAGATTCTACTCTGGTATCCCTCGCGACAACAGAGCCTGGGTGCCCTATATTGATGAAGAAGCCAGATTCCCTCTTTCTTTCAACATTGTCGATGAAGCCTTGTACAAAAATACAGAAATCATGAAGGCTATAATCACTCCCCGTGCCATCCCAGTCAATATATTTGGTAGCAGGAAAATGTTAATGCCACCTATGAATTTTATTATCCGTCAGTAGTAGCAAGACAACTGGCATTTGGACAACTATCAATCAAACTCTGTTATGCCGATGTGATCAGGCCAAGAGAAATCATTACTAGTAACCTGGAGTGGCTAAAAGTAGTCAACCTTTCCCCTGATGCCGATACTTCAAATGTTGACTTCTCTACTTGGGCGCCAATTTCTTTTATCACTGAATCTTTTAAGTTATGGTGGCAAGAATGGAAAGATCAATTGTTTTCTGTATCTGTCCACCATTACTGGCACCTTATCGATTCTGACCATGACATCCCTGCCGATGCGGTAAGCCTCGCTACTCATCTTTCTCTTTGATTTTTGATTCATCAGCAACTAACCTTCTGTAACAGGGTAACGATCCACCACCGACGACAAGCAAAAGTGGGAAGGCATTCAGATTACGGTCAATTAACCCAACATCGTTCATTGGCTGTAAAGCACCCACTCTGACAGTGTTAACTTATCGGGGAACTCACTCCAAGAAGATTTCGTCGATTGCCACCACAACCTTAGCCAAAACATTCCATGTAACTATTCTATTCATTTTCTTTTCATGCTGACTTTGAAAGATACTAATGTTGTATTTCAGGGCACGAGTTCTACTCATGCCGGCTCTTCATCGGCAATTCGTCCTCCATCTCCCGTCAACGCACCTTCAGATGTTATCCTTATCGACTCTCCAGAGGTATGTTTTTCTAATTTTAACCCGATTTCAACTATTATAATCAGCATTAATTACTCCATTTACTTGTAGCAACAAGTGGACACATCGGCAGCTGTTTCAGCTGATCCAATGCCACAGTCCTCTGGTGCCGATGCCCCCCAGTCATCTGGGTTTGAGGAATCACAGCCTAAGCGCAAAGCTTCATCCAACGTAGCCCTTCAATCAAAACGATCAAAAACTGCATCGGCACCATCCACAGTTCCAGCACCATCTCTTCAGCCAAGACCAGCCGATGAGCCAACACCAAGTTTGCCATCAGCTCCAATTACGGCACCAGCATCAGCATCACCTCTTCAGTCAGCACTGCCTGATGTGCCAGCACAAGGATCACCAACAGCACCTCAAGAAACACCTGCCGATATAGCCACAGAATTACCACCACCCAGCCCTGCCATAACTGATCCATCGGCAAGCATTGCTGAGGACATATTGCAAGCTGCCTCCTCCAGCCAAATGCAAGAAATCGCTTTGAAGCAAGTAAGTTAATTTAATCAAAATTCTGCAATATTTACTCTCCTGTAACTGACTAATTCCCTCGCAGGAACAAGACTCTCCAAATAGCCTATTCTCTTTTACCGTCAACATTCCTGACGATGAAGAAGAAGAAAGTTCTGTGCTTGCCTTAGGAACTATATCAGCTGAAATTAGAAACATTATTATCCTTGTTGCATCAAGATACACCTCAGCTGGTCCAAGATTCAGACTCCACAAGAGCAATTTTCAAAGCGATTCGTGGCCAAGTCCCCGACAATGTTGAAGAAATCCTTTTTCATGCTGCCCACCTTGAGAGCCGACAACTCCAGTACTAAAAGGCTGCTCGACGAATTGCCGATAGAGCCGCTCAAGCAAAACTTAAAGAAGAAATATTACAATTCAAGCAGGCTACTGAAGAAAAGCACAGAAGCATGAGCAACTTAGAGGCTTCGGGCGCCGATCTTGAAAAGAAAATTACTGATCTATCGGCAAAGAGAACAGCTTTACTGGCCGAGCTGAAAGAAGTGGAAACAGCCCTGAACCAAGCCATACAGGAGAAAGACAACTTGTCCAACACTTTAAAAATTCTTCAAAAAGACAGGGACAATCAAGCCTGTATGGCGTTGACGCTGAGGAGAAAACTTAAACCGATTGAGGACACTGCCGATGCGGATGTCAGGGAAGTGGAAGAAGCCGACCAGATTCGCCTGCGCGTGAATAACCGCTATTCAATCTTTCCTTAGTTTGTAAACTCCATTCATCGGCTTTGTAAAGTTATCGGCAATCTGAACTTTGCCAATTGACTGTGAATGTAATATAATGCTGATACCTTTATTCCTGTATTTTATGCATCCATCCAAATACTGGGGTAATATTTCTTTAAATATTTCCCATTTAATGCTCTGGGAAATATAACTCCTTCGAGGGTTTCTAAGATGTATGCGTTACCATGAGCCAACTGATTTATCCGATAAGGACCTTCCCAATTAGGGGACCACTTGCCAAATTTCGAACTCTTAGTCCCAATCGGCAAAACTAATTTCCAGACTAAATCTCCATTTGCAAATTCTTTTACTTTCACCTTTCTATCATACCACCTAGCAACCTTCTTTTTATTTTCTTCGACGCTAATTAAGGCCTTTAGCCGATGACCTGCTAAATCTTCTAATTCATCTCCCATAAGCGTATCATACTCATCGGCTGTCAAGTGATCCTGAGAAAATACACGCCTAGAACCAGTCTTAATTTCCCAAGGTAAAACTACATCATGCCCATATACCAATTGATATGGTGAGACCTTAGTTGCACCATGACACGCCATCCGATATGACCATAAAGCTTCATTTAAAAGAGTATGCCATCTCCTAGGATTTTCCTCAATTTTCCGTTTAATAAGCTTGATTATTCCTTTATTAGATGCTTCAGCCTGACCGTTAGCTTGAGCATAATAAGGAGAGGAATTTAGAACTTTAATCCCCATACCGATGGCAAAATTATCAAATTCTCCTGATGTGAACATAGTTCCTTGATCGGTAGTAATAGTCTGAGGAATACCAAATTGGTAAACAATATGTTCTTTCACAAAATCAATCATATTTGCCGATGACACTTTCTTTAAAGGAATTGCTTCAACCCACTTTGTGAAATAATCGGTAGCAATGAGTATGAATTTATGTCCTTTACTCGACGGCGGGTAGATCTGACCGATGAGATCAATAGCCCATCCTCTAAACGGCCAAGGTTTGATTATAGGATTCATTGCCGATGCAGGTGCTCTTTGAACATTACCGAATTTCTGACATGACTGGCACCCTTTGAAATATTTAAAACAATCCTCAAGAATTGTCGGCCAATAATACCCATTCCTCCTAATCATCCATTTCATTTTAAATGCCGATTGATGTGCCCCACACACTCCTTCATGAATCTCACCTATTAGACTTTTCGATTCCCCTTCACTAAGGCATTTGAGCAAAACCCCATCTAAAGTGCGATAATATAATTTAGTATCAAGGAGCACATACTTGGTGGCTTGAAACCTTATACGTCTCTCCACTTTCTTAGACGGATTTTTTAAATAATCGGCAATATCCCTTCTCCAGTCATCGGCATCAATTACCGATGTCATCACTTCTCGGATCAGTTGATATCCCGAAGCATGCTGTGCTAGCCGATTAGCTTCTTCATTGTGCAATCTGGGAATGTGTTCAAGGCGAAAATCTTTAAACTCCTTTAATATTTGCAGGCACCTCTCATGATAAGTAATCAAAACTTCACTTCGGCATTCGTATGTTCCGATCAATTGATTAATGACTAGCATGGAATCCCCAAAGACTTCAACTGTATCGGCACGAATTTCTCTGAGCAATTCTAACCCTTTCAGTAAAGCTTGATATTCAGCCTGATTGTTTGTTGAAGTGCTAGCAATTGGCAATGAAAATTCATATTTCTTTCCTCGAGGTGAGATTAACATAATACCGATTCCTGCTCCTTCACCACAAGTAGATCCATCAAAGAAAAGTGTCCATGGAGCAATTTCAGCATAATCTACCACACTGCAATGTTGAGTAACAAAATCGGCCATTACCATCCATGAAGCTGATGATCCGATGTCCAGCTGCAGCATCAATCAATAAATCGGCAACGGGCATTGGATAGCTATCCATCGACGTAGCTTTATTAAGATTCCTGAAATCAATACACACACGAAGTTTTCCATTTTTCTTATAAACAGGAACCACATTAGAAATCCATTCGGCATATCGACATTGCCGAATAAAGTCAGCTTCAATTAACCTTGTGATTTCGGCCTTAATATCAGGTAACACTTTAGGATAACATCGGCGTGCGGGCTGCTGATGATGCCGAAACCCCGGCTTGATAGGCAACCGATGCTCAACTATTGATCGATCCAGCCCAGGCATCTCTGTATAATCCCAAGAAAAACAGTCTTTATATTCCCTCAAAATATTAATCATTTGCTGTTTACATTGAGAATTTAACTTAGCACTAATAAAAGTTGGCCTCGGCCTATCACCGTTACCAATATCTATTTGCACTAAATCATCAGCCGATGTAAACCCATGACCAAGTTTTCCACCATCGGCAAACTGATCCATTAAAATTCATCTTTAGAACCGACTGCTTGGATCGGGGTGAGCTCATAATTGGCAACCTTGAGAAATTCCGTGTCCCATGCTTCTCCCAATATGCACTTTGTCCGTTCATAGGTCTTAGAATCAGCCGATGCACACACATGCGATTATATGTTAATGGTTTTGGCTAATTAAGCTTCGATGTCATGGTTGACCAAGGTGGACCTTGAAAGTGACTTTGTTTGACTTATTCAAAAGTGGTAGCTAGATTGTTTGCATGTGTGTGCATCCTTAATAAAGTTTGTAGAGAATTTCATAAGGAACAAAAGTTGTTATTATCACTTTTTGTGAAAATGTCTGGAAAATGTTCAAAAATGTTGGAAGAGGCAGGTTTGGGGGCTGTTTTTCCATTTTAGGGAATTTTAAAGGCATTTTCATTTGGAATTTTGTATTTCAAAATCTATGTAGAATCTTGCCATACTTTATATAGATGAAATGTTCTACTCTTCTAGAGCTACATTTCCTTCAATATGAGTTTTGGCTAATTCGGCTTGATTTGGGAGCAATAGAGCAGAGAAGTTGTATTAGAAGTCATGGGAACAGTTTTTCAGTGACGGTCTGTCCTGGCCGTCAGGGAAATTGCCGGCCACCGCCCATCGCCCCCAGTCCACGTGCTCCGCATGGCAAGCGGCCACCGGCTGTCTGACTGCGTGGACTGCTCCTTCTTTTTCCCCCACTCCATTTTCTCCTCTCCCTGCTCTCTTCCTCTCCGCAGCGCAGCTCGCTGTCATCGCCGTCGATAGCTCGCCCACCGCCCCGCCCCCCAGCAGCGCATTCTCTCCCCCGCTCACGTGCACGGAGTCGCCACGATGCGTGCTCACTCTTGAGCCTGCTCGCAGCCGTCATCGTCAAGGGTAAGAGCCCAGTCGGGCCGTTTCTTCCCCACGGCCGACGACCGTCGCCGCCGTGGCCATGTCGATTCGGCCGTCATTTTCTTTCCCTGCCTCGAGCATTAGGTGTGCCTTGACGTGTAGATTCTGTTGCCTTAGTTAATAGAGCCGATGTGAGTCATCCCTCGTCGTATGTTGGCCTCGCCGTTGGCCGAGGAGCCTCCGCTCCGCCATGCATGCGGCCAAGCCGCCACGGCCGTGCTCTGCCCACAATAGGACCCTCGGCTGATGCGCTTAGTTCCCCTCGTGCTTTCCCACCACTCAGCCTCACCGGAGAACCGCTGCAACGGCCGGTGATGGCACGCCGAGCCACCCCTCTGTTTCCCTCTCTCGCA
Organism: Bothriochloa decipiens; assembly: GCA_023333625.1. Taxonomy (NCBI): domain Eukaryota; kingdom Viridiplantae; phylum Streptophyta; class Magnoliopsida; order Poales; family Poaceae; genus Bothriochloa; species Bothriochloa decipiens. Next base: position 24,860,308 of record CM041645.1, read on the forward strand.
GGGACTTCGTCCTTGAATTCAACTAAAGTCAAGGGCCTTCGTGCATAACTGCCAAACACAGAGAGTTTCTTTATAGGGCTCGGTTAATTACTAAAAATTCCAGGGTTCTTGGTGCAAAACCGTTTTCTTTTTGATTTAAAGAAATGGTTTTCCTAGATTTGAATAAAAGCTTTGAAAAATCATAACTCACTCATTTTTAATCCAAATGAGTTGGTTCAAATTGCAGTATTTTTCTTATGAGTAGATCTGTGCATGAAAAATACGAAATGTGATTTTTGTGATACTTTTCTGTATAGATTTATTTATCCCTATTAAATTCCTTTATCTTTGAAAATGCATAAGTAATTCTCTGTTGCTTAGAAATATGTGAATCCAAGTTTGTTAGTCTTCTTATGCCATGCTCTATTTGTAAAAAATGTTGAAAGGCTATGTCATGTATATATTATCTTGTTTAATTATGGTGCCTATTTCAAGAAGATGATAAATAATTCATAATGAATAATATATAAGTGATTTATGCATGAAACTTTTTAGAGGATGTTTTTATGTTAATCTAGAGCTAAGAATATTCTGAGATCTATTGTTTGACATTTTCTATGTACAAAGTATTTTATGCCCTTTTATTTGTGCTTCCTTGTCATTTTTGTGCAGGATAAAGTACTTACTGTTTTGACCTGAAAATTTGATGGTAAGCCTCTGTAATTTTTATAAAATTTTTGAGTAATCTAAGGTCATGTTGTAGTTCTGCCTCTATTATTTAGGTTTATTAATAATGCTTTTAGCATTTCATGTGTATAATAAAGCTTTTTTTATGTTTATGATATGTGTAATCTGTTATTGGTTTTGGTTCAGTAGAGGGTAGTGTGCAAAACATTTTCGTTTATAATTTCTTTTAATGTGTAAGTAAAATGTATTGTGATGCTTGTATACGATTTATTGTAGAAGAGAATGCAGATGACATGTGCTTATCATACATGTTTCAAAATCATGTCCATTATCTTTAACTGAGCATTCATTCACCATCAGCATGTACCTTTGTAATTACTATGTATTCACGGTATTCATACACACCATGCATCATACAGGATCGTCAGAGCTCAAAATGGTAGTTCCCGGAGTACAAGGAGAGGAAGGCCAGCAGGAAGCCTTGGTGCAGGAGATAGCAGCAGAAGAGGATCCCAAGGTTGATCTTCTTGAGTGTCCCGACTATCAGCCAAGCTCTTTCCTAAAAGGAAAGCCCCGGAGCATTCTCCCTGTGGTTTGCAAAAATATCTAACTTGAGTCCTTTAATTGTTTGATGCATTAAGTTGTAGGCGTTGTTTTTATACTGTTGTTGCATTACTTATATTCCTTGCCCACTGTATACACTTCAACCCTATTAGGTTTTGGTGTGATTGTCTGCTTAGCCTTGCTTTAACTAGATCGATAGAAGTCGGGTGATTTCCTTTCATCTGTGAGTTATAGGTGGTGACTCGGAATGGTTGAATAACATTGTTATCTTGGAACCACATGGAGATAATAAATCGAGGCAGATTGATGTTGGGACTGAACTGGAGGTTCGGTGAGGTTATCCTATCTGTGTCAAACTAGGACCCCGTCCGTTGTACGTCCTCAAGTCATATTGAACGCATGCCTCTCATTTAGCTGGAAGGATAAGTTGTTCCGATTGTGAAGCCTGGGTTCGGTTTGGGCCGGGAGTCGACCTACTGTACGCATCATATTGGAGAAGATGGGGGACCATGGGTTACGCGGAGAGTAAGTCCGAGGTCAAGGTCGCCCTGAATAAGGCAGCCAAGCGGTTCCTGGATACGATGATACCTGTTGCTCTCGCGATTTTCCAAATCGAATTTTTGGTGATCTGTAGCTCACTTTAGCGAGTGAGTGTGGTTTGTGTGAGGAATACCTGCCAGCTGGTTAGTAATTAATTATAATCGCCATTGTTCCTGGACAGTGAACACTTGACTTGAGCAGTGGCATCGTAGTAATAACTTGAACAAAGCGATGAGATGGTTGAGCCGTGATGTTGAAAGGTACTCAACCGGAATTGGTTACTATTCTTGTTGAATAATTATTACCATGCTTGTTTAGTATAGGTGCTAATCTAGCATGATAAGGTTAATTCAGCTAAAATACAATGCTAGAAGGTTATAATAAATTATTCCTTTAATGCAAGTTTTTTCGCAACTTAATGAGTCAGCTATCCTACTTATCCAGCCTTGCATACTCCTTGGAGTCAATTTACTTTTAGTTTATGATGGGTAAATCTAGCTTAGTATATTCTCGTACTCAGGGTTCTATTTTCCATGTTGTTGCAGATGGTGAGATGTACTATGGCTATTGCTAGCACTGCTTCTATCCCGCGTTGGGTGATGATTAGACGTTGGGCATGGTCGTTCTACTCTACCTTGTGCTTATGCTGGATATTGACTAAGGACCTAGCACTGTATTTGAACTAAGTGTGTGTGTGGATTTGAACTAAATCGCTTTCGTTATCTTCGAATTTGAACTCTGTTTGTAATAACTTTATTCGTACTCCGATGTGTAAAACTATGCGCAAACTATGTATGCTGTGAATGGTGATGGCTAAACTTATTACAATCTTGGATATGCCGAAAAGTTTGAAATCTTTCAAGATTTCAGTATGACTACTGGGTTTATTAGGTCTCAATCATGTAAGTTTGCTCTTAATGGCGAATTACATGCTTGTGCTCTAATAAATTGGTCGGTTCTATGACAAAATTTGCCTTAGAAAATTTTAAAAAGTTGTCCCTTCTTTTTCATGCGAAGTGGATGCGTACACTTCCTTAGAAGCTGAAAACATTTTCACCTTAGTAAAATGAAGTCAAAAAATTTGCCTTAGCAATTTTTAAAACACCGTCCCTTCCTTTTAGTGCGAAGTGGACGCGTACGCTTCCTTAGAAGCTGAAAACATTTTCACCTTAGTGAAATGAAGTCAAAAAATTTGCCTTAGCAAATTTTGAAATGCCGTCCCTTCCTTTTCATTCGAAGTGGATGAGTACACTTTCTTAGAGGCTGAAAACATTTTCACCTTAGTGAAATGAAGTCAAAAAATTTGCCTTAGCAAATTTTAAAACGCCATCCCTTCTTTTTCCTGTGAAGTGGACGCGTACGCTTCCTTAGAAGCTGAAAACATTTTCACCTTAGTGAAATGAAGTCAAAAAATTTGCCTTGGACTTATTTGAGTTGGATAAGTTAACATTTTTCAGATTTAATAAAATGTTGATGCTAACTTTGTTTTGCAAAATTTGTGCCGATATGGGAGTATATGTTGGATATACTCTTCGGCATATTGTACTTTTAGTTGTGAATGTAGAGGCGTATCTTTGGGGAAACTATTTCTCATTTATATTTCATGAGATTTACATAGAGATTGCCTCGTTAAAAAATCACTCACCCTGCGGAGGGTTTCCCTGAGTGGAAAAAGAGTGCAGCTCGATTACGTTGTAAATTTGCTTGGAATGGAACTTCTACTTCTACTTTGTAGAAAAGAAAACTACTCTTCTAGTTTGGCTATGGGTAGTATTTGCGAAGTGCTTCTATATTCCAAGTGTGACTGAGTTCTTTACCTTTTAGATTTGCTAGATGATATGCATCTTCTTTGCTTGTTCTTGTGATGTTGAAAGGCCCTTCCCACTTTTGTTGGAATTTTCCCACTGTGTCTTTGTCTCTTTTTTTTTTGAGGACAAAATCTCCTGGTGCTAACTTTCTTAGCTTGACTTTTTTGTTGTACCACTTCTATGTTTTGAGTTGGTACTTCTTGATATTCTCAAGTGCTTCATTTCTTTCTTCTTTGAGTAAATCTTTACTTGTTGCTTGATCCTCTTCTGTGATCATTTAAATATTTGTTCTTGGTCCTTCATACTTTATTTCTTCGGGGGTCATTGCTTCATCTCCGTATAGTAACTTGAATGGAGAAAAATCTGTTGGCCTTGGCTTCGATGTGTTGTGAGACCAGATAACTCTTGGTAATTCATCGACCCATTTTCCCTTTTTCAGGTCTGTTAAGCATTTTCAAATTCCAGTGCAAATTATCCCGTTTGCTCTTTTGACTGCTCCATTAGACTGTGGGTGCCTTACAGATGTGAAACAAAGTTTGATTCCCAATGAGTGGGAGTATTCTCTGAAGTCTTCACTATCAAATTGAGTTCCATTATCTACAGTGATGTGTTTTGGAACTCCAAATCTGCATATGATGTTTTGCCATAGGAATTTTTCATTGTGTAAGAAGACATGTTGGTGATTGGCTTCGCCTCAATCCACTTGGTGAAATATTCAACTGCAACTATTGCGTATTGGTAATTGCCTTGAGCTGGAGGTAACTTTCCAACTATGTCGATCCCCATCTTGCAAGTGGCCAAGTTGGTTCGATTGGTTGTGGGTTTGTTCCTGGTGCGTTGACTTTACTTCCTGCCATTTGACAATTGTGACAAGTCCGAATGATTTCTTTGCTGTCGCTTTGGGCAGTTGGCCAGAAAAATCCTTGTCTAAAGGCTTTCCCAACTATTGATCTAGCCTCAGCGTGACAACCATAGATTCCCTCATGTATTTCTTTCAACAAGTTTTTCCCATCTTCTCTTGAGATGCACTTTAGTAGTGGTTGGCAAACTCCTTCCTTGTACAGTTCTTCATTGATGATTTTGTAACTTCTGGTCTTTTACTTCATTCTTATTTCATCAACTTTGTTTTCTGGCTCATAAAATCCATTGAGGAATGCCATAATTGGAGCTCTCCAGTCTACACTTTCTATGATGTGTACTTCTTTCGGTTGTTCAACTTTTGTTTTTATTGAGGCTTCGGTGATAGTTTGAAAGAATACTTCTGGTGGTAACTCTAACTTTTGGGTGGCGGCTTTTGTAATTTTGTCTACATCTGTGTTATCATATCTTGATATACTCTTCACTGTGAATCCAGCAAAGTGTTTTTCTTGATCCCTCAATAGTTAGAGATACTTTGCTAGCTCTGGATCTCTTGCTTTGTAATTTTTCTCTATATGCCTAGCCACAACTTGAGAATTTGTCTTGATTATTCACTTTTGAATTCCCATTGCTCTTGCTTTGTGAAGTCTCAATAATACTGCCTCATATTCTGCAATGTTGTTGGTGCATTGAAAGTCAAGTCTTGCTGTGTATTTTAGTTTGATTCTAGAAGGTGAGGTTATGATTGCTGCTGCTCCTGCGTCGACGAAGCCCCAAGTGCCGTCACAATAGATTATCCATTCTGGTTGCTCCATTCTTTCTTGATTGTACTTTGAAGGTGTCCAATCTACTATGAAGTCAGCCAACACTTGAGATTTGATTGTTGTTCTTTTCTCAAATTTGATGAAGTATTGAGACAATTCTGCAGCCCATTTTCCCAATCTCCCTGAGGACTTACAGCCTTGTAGCACTTCTTTGAGGGGTTGATTTATTGGCACTCTTATTTTATGTGCTTGGAAGTAGTGTTTCAACTTTCTAAATGCCATAAGTACTGCCTATGCAATTTTCTCGATTTCTGAATAGAAAATTTTTGATCTAGACAAAGCTTCAGATGTGAAGTATACTAGAACTTGTCTTGTTGAGTGCTTATTTTCTTCTTCTTGTGTTAGTACTGCACTAACTGTACTTTTGTTTGCTGATACATATAGTAGCAAATCTTCCGTTGGGTCAGGTGTTGCCAAAGTTGTGGGGTTGGATAGATGCTTCTTTATTTCTTCAAAAGCTTCTTGTTGTGCTTGACCCCAGTTGAATTTTTTCTTTTTCCCTTTTAGTGCTTGAAATATTGGGAAGCTTCGCTCAGCTGATTTAGATATAAATTTGTTTAGCAAAGCTAATCTTCCTATCAGCTTTTGGATGTTCTTGATGTTTCTTGGCACTTGCATATTCAGTATTGCCTTCACCTTCTCTGGATTCGGGTCAATTCCTTTTGCGGATACGATGCACCCCAAAATTTTGCCTGTTTAAACTCCAAATGTGCATTTTTCTAGGTTTAACTTTAGATTTGCTTTTTTGAGGTTTGAGAAGGTTTTCTGTAAGTCTTCGACATGGTCTTCTCTTTTCTTGCTTTTGACTACCAAGTCATCAACATACGCAAGCAAATTTCTTGGTATTTGATCTTTGAGGACTGTGGATGTCATTCTGATGAATGTTGTTCCTGCATTGCGAAGCCCCTCGGCCATTCTTTGGAAATAGTAAGTTCCAAATGGTGTAATGAAACTTGTGTATTCTTCACTTCTTTTTTCATCCAAATTTGATGGTAGCTGAATTGCAATCAAGGAAACTGAGAATTTCATTTCCTGCTGCTTGGTCTACTAGAGTATCTATTGTTGGTAGAGGAAAGTTGTCTTTTGGACATGCCTTGTTGAGATCTATGAAGTCTATACACATTCTCCACTTTTTGTTTTTCTTCTGCACCATGACTATGTTTGCGAGCCAAGTTGTAAATTGTACTTCTCTTATGACTTTTGCATCTAGCAATCTCTAGACTTTAGCTTTCGTAGCCTGTGTTCTGTCTTTGGACAACTTTCTAAGTTTTTTCTTTTTTGGCCTAAAGTTTGGGTCGATGTTTAACTTGTGTTCTATGACATCCCTGCTTACTCCTCCTAAGTCTTGTGCAGACCAGGCGAAGATATCCTTTTTACTTTGCAAGACTTGTATAATCTTTTCTTCTTCTTCTTTTGATAAATTTGTGCCGATGATAACTTGTCTTTCTGGCACCATTGGGTTGAGTGGTACTTTCTTTGTGTCTTCACAATGCTTCGCTTTCTCTTGTGTCTTCGTGTTTTTAGTTTCAAGCTCATCATCTACTTCTTCTTCTTTGATCACGTGGATATTTTTGAAAGCTGGGCTTGCATCTCTCTCTATGTTTCTTGCCTCTATTTGATCACCGAAGGTAGTTATGATGCCATTAACTGCTGGCATCTTCATGCATAAGTATGGGTAGCTTACTATGGCTTCGAAGGCATTTAAACTTTCCCTCCTGAAGATTGCATTGTATTAGCTGTGCATTTCAACAACATCAAATGCTATTTGCTCTGTTCTTGCATTGTTCACTGTTCTGAATGAGACTGGCAAGACAATTCTGCTGACAGAGTTTATTTTCTTTCCGCCGAAGCCAACTAATGGGTTCTTGGCTCTTCCCAAGATTTTTCTGTCAATTTTCATTGCATCTAGAGTTCTTGTGAATATAATATCTGCTGAGCTGTCACCGTCTATTAGAATTTTTGATACTGCCCAACCTTCAGTGTTTGCTTCTATGACCATTGCGTCCATATGAGGGTAATCTTTGAGCTTGAGATCTTGTTCTGAGAATGTGATTGGCAATGCAGGACCATCTTGTTTTCTTGAATGGACCTTCGACAGCTATGGAATTTACTCTTCTGAAATAATTTCTTCTTTCATTTCTTGTATCAAGCTCTATGTTGTTTCCTCCAAAGATTGTCATAATTCTGCCTTTGCTTGGGATGATTGCATTCCCATTGCTTGTTGACGCTTCGGGCATGTTGTTGTTGTGTTGAATTTGGTGGTTGCTATTTGCCACTGAACTTTCAGGGTGAAAACTTTGCTGCTGACTTGGGCCCCATTGATTTTGTGAGCACACTGCTAGTGGCTGGCAATTATAGATTGGTGGAGGTGGTGGCAACATGTGCTGAGGATAAGTTATTGGCATGTAATTTGTCCCTTGGGGAGCTAGGTGATTGACAACTTTTAACTACGACGTTGCCCTGTTTTCTTCTTGCATTTCTTCAATGCTTTTCTTTACTCTTGGGCACATTCTGGATGTGTGGCCAGCCCCTTTGCCATGTATGATGCAATAAATTTCTTTAGGCCTCAATATCTTCCTTTCAAAATTTCTGCCTTGATTGTTGTAGTTTGCCCTTTGGTGGAAGTTTTCCTTGTAACTTTCGTTGTTTTGAAAATTCCTTTGATTGTTTGATCTTGGACCTTTACTGGCAGCTTCGCTCGTGCGGTTGATGTGACTTATCCTCTAAAATGGTCTTCACTCAGCATTTATTCTTGAGTGTTGGGAATTGTTATTTGATTTTGACATGTTTCTTTCTCCGTTCTCTTCTTCTATTCTTTTTCTGTAGTCTTTGTCGGACTCACAGTATTTTCTCATTTCTTTATATAACTTTTCCACTATGGTTGGTCTTTCCCTTTTGAAGTTGGAAGAAAGTTGGCCTACTCGCAGTCCTTTGATTGCTGCTATGATGATGACTTCGTCTGGTATGTTTGGTATTTGAGCTTTTGCTTGTATAAATCTTTTATAATATTGGCTCAACGTTTCTTTTGGTTGCTACTTGATGTTGAAAAGATCATCACTGGTGAGTTCAACTCTTTGTAGGCCTTAGAAATCTAGGAGCAAAGTTGTGCGAAGTTAATCCCAAGATTTGATTGACCTTGGTTTTAGCGAAGAGTACCAATGCTGCGCTGGTCCTATTATTGCCATGATGAGCAACTTCGCTAGAGTGTTTGCATCTCCCCCGCTTGATGTAACCGCTGCTTCAAAGCTCATGAGAAATTGTCTCGGGTCAGACATGCCATTGTAAGTTGGGATGATGTTGAATTTGAATCCTGTTGGCCACTTCGCTAGCTGAATGTCGATTGACAGGGGCGACTCTATGTCAATTGTTGCTATTTGACTTTGGTTGTCTTTGCTGTTGGTGTTTTTGCTTGTTGAGTTTGGGTCTTGGATCATGGCTTTGCTTTCATTTTCTATATCTTTGTTGAGCTTTCTTATTTCTGCTTCTGCTTCCACAATTCTTTGCTTTAGGGACTTTTCCCTTGTCTTCGTTCTTGCTTCTTCTAGCTGTTTTTTCTTGACAGCGAGTTGATCCTTGAGTTCCTTGAGTCTTCTTTCTTCGTTCTGAGTTTCTTCTTCTTCTTGAACACATCTGGTTTTAGTTTCTGTTGCATCTTCTATAGTTGGATCTTGTGCGGTGTTGTTGTCGGCCGTAGCTGTCCTTTTACTAGGTCTTCCCATTTTGGTGGTCGTGGGTGTCTTCGATCACACAAACGGATGGCGCTAGATGTTGGGTGGTGAAATCACACACATATAAGCAAGATGAACACAATATGCTGGTCACAATTCTATTTTATTTTTTCTAAAAACTAAACACCCCAGGGGGTATTTATAGACCCCCCTGGCTTCGCCATTCAAGGAATTTTACAAAATTAGTCATGGCACCTCCTATACATTTAGCTAGAAAGCACATCGGCGAAGTGGTGAAACACACTTCGCCCCTTTCCTTTTGTCTCCTTAAGCAACTTTGGATTTGATCATGATTTCTTGACTTAGCTGACAACCTCATTGATTCTCCATGCGAAGCCGCTATGTCAACTTCACTGGTCATCAGGAGTTTAGCGAAGTCATCTTCGCCAGATAACCTGAAACATGTGAAAACATATATGCGAAGTTTGAAATGGTCACATCAAAGCGTCCACGTCATCTTCGCCGAATATTGAGTTGTCTCAAATATTTATAATGAAGAGTTTGACTCCAAAGTTTGTGATGGAAGTTTGTATGTCAAAGTTGTTCCCCAACACCATTCTTCTAGCTCTGCGACTTGTCTCTACCTATTTCTTCTAGCTGTCTTGAGGTCCATATTCTAGGTTGTTATTGCCCAGTGAGCTCTATGCTCTAGCTCAACTGGCAAATGGCAACTTTTTCCATAGACCAGCTGATAGGGTGACATCCCGATGGGGGTCTTGTAAGCTGACCTGTATGCCTAGAGTGCATCAGGTAGCTTATCTTTCCATCCTTTTTCCAACTCATTCACCATTTTCTGAAGGATATTTTTGGTTTGCTTGTTTGAAGTCTCGGCTTGTCCACTAGTTTGGGGATGATAAGGAGTAGCTATGTTGTGCTTGGTGCTTAGCTCTCGTAGGAATGCTCTAAATGTCTTGTCTATGAAGTGTGAGCCCCTGTCACTTATCACCATCCTTAGTGTTCCGAAATGAGGGAAGATCACTTCATGGAACATCTTCCTTGCATGTTTTGCATCTGCTGCTCGGTAAGCTAGTGCTTTGACCCATTTCAACACATAGTCAACTGCAACGAGGATGTACTCATAATCTCCAGACTTCTAGAACGGTCCCATGAAGTCAATGCCCCAAACATCAAAGACTTCAATTTGGAGGTTGAAATGGAGGGGCATGGCATTGCGGGAGTTGATGCTGCCTTGCAGTTGGCACTGTCGACACCTTCGGATGAATTCTTTGGCACCTTATACATTGTTGGTCAATAGAACCCGCACTGCCAGATTTTGGCTTGTGTGCGAAAGATTCCATAATGGCCTCCGTGTGGTGCTGCACGACATTTTTCAATGATTTGTACACCCTTTGTAGTTGGCACACATCTTCTTAGTAGTCCATTAGCACAGACCTGGTACAAGTAGGGTTTATCTCATAGGTGACGTCTGCTTTCATATTCTAGCTTCTTCTTGGACTTGCCTAGTGGTACGTACCTAGAAACCATATAATTCACAATGTTTACATACCATGGGTTTGCATCGGTGACCATGAGAAGCATGTCATCACGTAGGAAGTCATTGATCTCTTATTCCTACATGTTAGTGACTAGCATACGTGAAAGGTGGTCGGCAACAATATTTTCTACTCCTTTATCTTTTATCTCAAGATCAAATTCTTGTAACAACAAGATCCAGCGGATCAAACGAGGTTTAGCATCTTTCTTAGTGATCAGATATTTTAATGCAGCATGATTAGTGTAAACAATTATCTTTGCTTCCATTTAGTAAGATTTAAACTTATCGATAGCAAAAACTACTACGAGGAGCTCTTTCTCAGTCATGGCATAATTGAGCTAAGGTCCTGTCAGAGTCTTGCTAGCGTATGTGATCGTGTGATGCTTCTTATCTTTGGTTTGGCCTAGGACCGCACCAACAGCATAGTCACTAGCATCGCACATGATCTCAAAAGGAAGCATCCAATCCGATGGTTGGATGATGGGTGCAGAGATGAGTGCTTTCTTGATGGTTTCAAAAGCTATAAAACACTCATCTGTGAACTCAAACGGTGTGTCCTTTCTAACAGGCTAGTGAGGGGTCTTGTGATTTGTGAAATGTCCTTGATGAGTTACCTATATAACCCAGCATGGCCTAGAAAGCTACGGATCCCTTTGACATTCACAGGGGGAGGTAGTTGCTTGATAACTTCTATCTTTGCCTTGTCTACCTCTATTCCCATTTCAGACACTAAGTGTCCAAGAACAATGCCCTCACGAACCATGAAATGGCAGTTTTCCTAATTAAGTACCAGGTCCTTTTCTTGGCATCTTTGCAAAACCTTGTCCAAATTCTCGAGGCAATGATCAAAAGTTTTTCCATAGACTGAAAAATCGTCCATGAAAACTTCCATGATCTCCTCGATCATTTCTGAGAAGATAGACATCATGCATCATTGGAACGAAGCGGGCGCATTGCAAAGCCCAAATGACATCCTTCTATATGCATACGTTCCATACGGGCATGTAAAGGTCATTTTGCTCTGATTGTCAGGATGGATGGGAATCTGGTGTTAGCCAAAATACCCATCAAGGAAACAGAAGAAAGAATGGTTCACCAATCGCTCCAACATTTCATCAATGAAGGGCAATGGGAAATGATCCTTCCTTGTTGCCGCATTGAGTTTTCTTTAATCAATGCACATCCTCCATCCCATGATGGTATGTTGAGGGATGAGCTCATTCTTAGCATTCTCAACGACCGTCATTCCTCCTTTCTTGGGAACCACTTGGATAGGACTGACCCAGTCACTATGTGTATGGGATAAATGATCCTAGCATGAAGAAGTTTGAGGACTTCCTTCTTCATGACTTTTCGCATCACATTATTGAGCCTACACTGTGGTTCGCATGAAGGTGTACTTGCAGGTTCAATACGAATGTAATGGGTACAAAGCATTGGGCTAATCCCCTTGAGATCTTGCAATGAATACCCAAAGACCATTCTATGCTTTTCTAAAACGGCAATGAATCTAGTCATCTCCTCATTTGAAAGCTTATCACTAATGATGACCGGAATGCTTTTGTTGCCATTTAGAAAAACATAGCGCAGCCCATCGGGCAAGGTTTGTAGCTCAACGGGAGGTGGAGTCAGTACTTCCTCTTTAAGGAGGTCAAAGGTTTCTCCCATGTCATCCTCTTCTTCTACAAATAAGTTAGTGTCTTTTTCTAAGGATGACTCAGGAGTTTCAAATGGTGAAACTGACATAAACTCCTTGAGCGAGTTAGGACAGGGGAGAGATTTTAACATTGAGTTTTTAGCTCGAGTGAAAGGTATGGAATAAGCATTCCTCCCCAACTTTATGTTTAACTCCCCTGTGCTGGTTGCATCAGAGAGAAATTTCTCCAGGGGGTTCCCAATTAGCATACCAAAGTCTACATCATCAAAGATGTGAAAGTCTAAAGTTAAGACAACGTCTTCATGCTGAACATTGACGTTGTGAACATTCCTAGCCCTAGCTGACAGGTACATGAGCCATTTCTTAGAGATAGGGTTGTAGGAGCAAAATGCTTCTCACTCAGATGAGTGCGTGCAAAGGATGTGGACGTCAGGTTTGCTCCTACCATGGGGTTATATAACATCTCCACCCGATCCTCTTGGATTTTGCAACAGATGGTTCATGAAGGGGCACAAATCTGAATTACTTCAGATGAAGACTCCCATTCGTTTGTCCATTCACTACTCATAATGGTTGTCAACTCCTTAAAGGACTCTTTGAAAGAGTCTTGGCATGGTTTAGGAGTGACATGGATATGGGGGTTTCTTTTGTAAGCATACTTCAAGATATTCCTATAATCATCAAAGAAATCGACCTCGAAGTATGGAAGATCTGAAGGTTGGAAACCTTCCTTCAGATCTTCTGGTTCGGGCTAGGGTGTCTCTATTGGTAAAGTTAGTTCAGCCTCAGCTGAAGAGACTTCCTCGTGACATAGCTCTGCTTTTGCACTAAGGGGTTCTAGCGGGGGAGTGTTCTCTAGAATAAGATCTAGAAGAGCTTCTCCTTCGGCTGCGGTTTTGTGCATGAACGAACCTTCAACGTTGTGTCAAGCTGTTGGGAAAATTCCTTGCTAAGCCCTAACCAAAAGTGCTATAGAAGCATATGGTTGGGAATAGACATGTCTAGGCTAGATTTCGTTAAAATCGAGAATCTTTCCCAAGCAACACCTATGCACTCCTTGTTGCCAGAAGTTGAGAATCTCTTGACGCAGGGTAGCGATTCGGGATATAGGGAAGAATGCTACGCAAAACTTGTTTTGAAATTCTTCCCAATCATGATCTACCTTTCCTACATTGAGGGCGTACCATTGTTTTGCTCTCCCATCATGGGAGAAAGGAAACAATTTCCACTGTAGCATTTCGTGTGACATGCCCGCAATGGTCAGGCATGCATAGAGCTTCTCAAACTCCCTTAGGTGGGGATATAGGTTTTTGTAATCTAACCCAGAGAAGGTTTGTTCCTGAACCATAGCTATAAAAGCTGGGCGGAGTTCATAGCTCAAAGCTATGATTGGCTTCATAGATTGCGGAGGTTCAGTGAACTCACCCTTGGGAGCAGAAAATTTGAAAATGGTGGGTTGCTCCATTGGAACAAAAGAGGTAAAAGAAAAGAAAGGCGAAAATAAAGGATACACGGGCAACTAGGTTTGGAGACTAAAAACGACAATCATTCCTCGGCAACGGTGCCAGAAATGCTCATTGACGCTTCTTAGCATCAGCAGAAAAGTCTGCAAGCTCACAAAAGCATCGTTGTAGCACTTCACCTAGAAGTATTTAGGGTATCATAATTTCCTAAAGGAACGGTCTATGTTAGTAGACTCTTAGCTAGTTGACCCTAGAAAAGATAGGAGGGATAACGTGGGTGGAGAGGTTTCACTCAGGTGGAAACACTAAGCGAGGATAACCTTCCCATTACTTGCTTGCTTCAGGCACTAACGCACCAGGTCTGCCAAGCAATATCAGTGTAAGCTCTACTCCATGTCTTAACATGGGGGAATGCAGGTATGAGTGGACAGGGCTGTCACCACCTGCCACCTACCCCTCTACCGTGGGCACATGTAGCAAACGAAGGTAGACTCCAACCTAAACACCACGTCTATGAAGGCGACTACTACTCTAGCGTTGGCCATGAACTTCCGTCTTTATCAGGAGTCCTCTACTAGAGCACCCGTCTAATGGACGAGTGACGATCCCACAAACAAGTAGCTTTATGAAAGTAACTCACTTAATGAATCAGAAACTAGAGTGGAGCACGAACCTCTTACTTCAAATAGAAAGATGATCGTAGAGGTTCAAGTTGGAGCGAGAGCCAACAAGTCTGGCACTTCATCCACCTGAGAGTAGAACTACTTCAACCCCGCTTCTACTTCTCCAACTCTTCCCTCTCTCTCACAAACCCTAATCTAGTCTAGCTAGAAACTAAGCTAATGGAAAATGTGGCACCACTCCTTTTCTTTTGTTTCATGTTCTCTTGATGGAGGGAGAGAGTGCCCCTTTTTATAGCTCCATAGGACTATTCAGGCTCGGTCACATATGGAAATAGGTGAAATCGTCCTTGGGATACCGCCATATGAAATGCCTATGAAGGATGGGCCCAGGAGACCCCATCAGGGGGTGGTCGACCCTGGGGCGGTCGGTCCCCTAGTGGGTCCAACTGGGCACCACCTTCGGGTGGTCGGTTTGTTGTTGGGCCTGGACCTCCTCTGCGGTTATGGTTGGGTCCAGTTTGATGTTGAGGTGGGCTTTTGTTGTTGTGTTTGATTGTGCCTTTTCTGAATGTGTTTCTTAGAGTGCACTTTCTTGTAGATTTTTGTGTAATTCCACATGTTATACTTGCAAATCACATATACAACAAAACTCATGGAAAGGTTAGATAAAAGTCCTACCTACTATTTATTTTAGTATTAAAATGATGGTAGAAAATAGTCACTAAGGACCACCAATAGAGATCCCCTTCTATGAGAAGTACCAGCAAGACTATGCTCAGGTCCTGCATGAGACGCTCCAGTAGCTTGGTATCCCTAAGCGGAACTGCAGCTAGACTTGTCACCGCAAGATCAGACCCAATGGACCAGAGGATTTCTATGTGGTGAGTACCTAGATTCTTGAGTACAAGGAGGTGCCTGCAATGAAGTCCTTCATCACCCATGGGTGGATAGAACCATCACCTACATTGCACAGCTTGCTACACATGCTACCTGAGGCTTGTGATGAGAGACGCCTATGAGCTCCTCAAGATAGGACCATTCCGCCTGTAGCCCCAAGCCCTCGATCTCTCTAGAAATGACCTAGAGCATAAAGCGGAAGCCAAGGGCATTTGGGATGGAGAGCAGACATCACACTCCAGATCACAGGGAAGCATATGGATATCTAGGACAAGCTCATCCTAGTGTTGGAAAATGGCAAGCGCTTCTACAAGCATCAGGCCTCTGAGCTAGAAGCAAAGTTGAAGGCCTAAGAGGAAGAATTGGCCAAGATAAAGAAGTGGAGCTGGTCCAACATAGCACACTTTATTAGGTACATGAAGGCTTGTCTATACTTGCATGACATCATGAGGACACTACAGGAGAAGTGGAAGCAGTTTGATGCCCGTCGTATCCAACAGTACGAGAAGGTGCAGATTCAGCTACCTGTCCACTGTCGTAAGGTGCCTCATGCAGAGAAGTGGAAAGTGGGGCCCACCAGTCTCAATATGGATGCCTGCCCGTGCCCTCGTCAGGACCTACTCCAGATTGGGAAGAAGCCCGAAAGCATGTGCAGAGGATGTTCAAGACCACCGCATAGCTCCAGTAGATGGCTAGTAGTTCCTTCCCCCTCGTGCCATCCAGTTTGACTCTTGAGCTGTGATCCGCAGATGATGCAGAAGTAACCAAGCTGATGGTGGCCCCACAATGGCTAAGATGACATGACTCACTTCTAAAGTAGAGTAGATTGCCCCCTTTTGGAGCCCACCTACGTGTAGTGCAGAAATTCCTGCTGTAGCTACTAGAGACATCGCCGTGTAACAAACTTGATGTAATGGATGCTCGAATCTTATCGGTTCTTATGGATTTTCATGCTTCTTTGAATGAGTGTTGGATAGATGGAAATGTTTTAAATTATTAAATCATTTCAATTGCTTAGCTAAGTTGATAATAACTCATATCACTTGCACATGTTCCCTAAGTCTGGTAATCTTGAAGTAGGATGTCTGCCCACCGTTCTGCTCATCTGAGCCACAACACACCACTCCCAGGGCCCGCCATCGGCCATGGACACAGTGGTAGTCCTGGTTACATGGGATGCAGCTCCCCCATTTGATTTGACCCAGAGGTTGAAGAACTTTAGATCGTCACTCTGCCGCCCATCAGGACCCATGTTGAGGAGCGTTCTCCACCACTCCCACCACCAATGGTTAGGGTGACGGCTTAGGAGACTCACCTCTAGGGAACCTTGGCTAGGGATTTCTAGCAGAAGGCTAGTGCACTCCTGTTGGAGCTTCCTACCTTTGACGGCTCCGACGGTGACCCTATCACCACCATGCATTAGCTATATGATATGGCTGAGTGGCTAAAATCAACCATCTACACTAAGGAGGATCGGGCTAAGATCATAGCCCACCACTTTGTTGGTACCACTCATGCGTGGTGGGATGGATTCAGCACATCTCACTAAGACCCCACCAATATCTCATGGGGAGAGTTCACTATGGCCTTTTACGAGCTCCATGTGCCAGCAGAAGTGGAGGAGACTCTAGCAGAAGAGCTCTGCTGCATCAAGTAGGGAGCAGACATAGTTCGCGAGTGTGTTATCTACTTCGTTCGCCTGATGCAGTATGTGCACCCTGCGAGTGTGGCCAAGGAGAAGGACAAGCTGTATTACTTCAATAAAGGTCTGGATATCCTCTACCATATTGCTATCTCAAGAAGTGTTTGCCACACCCTTGAAGAGGCCATCAACAAGGCAACAAAGTCAGAAAAGATCCCCCTAAAGTGAGGCAAGTTCATAAGTGTGAAGTGCCACATTGAGGAGTTGCCACCAAACCCGGCTCAGTGGAGGGACATGTGTGCGTGACCTCCCTGATCAGAGTGCCTAATAGGATATCCCTGATGGGATATGAGGGTGCTATGCTAGCCAGAAAATAAAACTTTTCTGCCTCATAAACCAGGATCTACTGCTAGTTACAGGTCATGAGATTACCACTAGACGCGCGGATGCAGCGAAAGATGACTCGATGTAGTTGTACGTGTTCGCAGCAGGTAGTGCAGTTGCGTGGTCATCCATCACATCAATCCCCTCGAGCGGTTCATCCCAGTGCTCCAGATGCAGCACCTCTGAGGTATCCCACATGTACAGAGCAGAAGCGATGCACATCCGGACTGCTAGGTCCACGAGGAGCAGAAGGCGTGAGCGTGGGGAGGGCGACGGCGGCTGTCCAAGGTGTGTAACCCTCACCGTGCACCCTACCCCTTGCTTATATACACATCCCCAATGAGCTCACGAGCTGGAGGCCCATTAGTAACCCTAAGCCTTGTCTAATTTGGGTCCAACCCGAATTAGGCTTCCAGCCCCTTAAGCGTGTGACCCTATGGGTTCACGCACACATTGACATGGGCCGAGTACTCCGACTCGCCCAATAGTTAATAGCGGCCTCTAGCAAGGCGTGACAACTCCTACTGCATGCAAAGATCATATCAGACAAACCACTACGACCATATACAAGTTATTCCCTTTGCCACTCGATATATGGTTCAACTCATGGGTTAACACTTAACCCAAGCACGGCCATGCATTTGTTGATCCAATCACTTGAGTGATCCAGTGATATCTCTTTCGAGTAGAGAGGGGCAAATTCCATCTTGATTGTCTATGTCTCATAGCATGCTTCTCGACCACCCAAAGACCAACTTTGTAACTACCCAGTTACGAAGTAGCGTTTGACAGTCCCTAAGTAGGCCGTTTCACATCTTGAGTACATACCACAATCTTAGGTCTAAGGATATAATGTATATGACGTGAATAGAGACTTTCTCATGTCGGGTCAGTCCAGCCTACATGTCTCACATGTGCCCACATTATTATTTTGACATCTCCATGTCCATGACTTGTGAAACATAGCCATCAACTAATACATGTGCTGGTCTAATAGTCAAGTGTGTTCTCACAAGAAAGCCAACTAGGGACAACTTTAGAATAACCATTTAAGTAATTGAGTTCCACAAACAATTCACATAATTGTCAATCAATTCAAGTTGTCTATAATGGATATTAAATGAACACTTTATTAATCATGATACAATCAAAATATCATCATCTCATGATTAGCTCTAGGGCATATTCCCAACAGTCTCCCACTTGCCCTAGAGTTAATCTCTTAGATTTCTAATCCCTCAACCTATCTCTATAGATCTTAATTCCCAAGATGTATGCTGCTTCTCCTAAATCCTTCATAGAAAACTATTAATCAATGAAGTCTTTACAGATTGCAATATAGGAATACCATTCCCAATCAATAGTATGTCATCCACATACAAGATCAGAAACACAACAGCACTCCCACTTTTCTTCTTGTAAACACAAGGTTCTTCTTCATTCTGATAGGAGCCAAACCCTTTGACGACCTCATCAAAACGAAGATTCCAACTCTGAGATGCTTGCTTTAAAATAGATTTCTTAAGCTTGCATATCTTTCCAACATTATTAGGATCAACAAAACCTTTAGGCTGTATCATATAATGTTCTCTTCTAAATACCCATTTAGAAAGGCTGTTTTAACATCCATCTGCCATATCTCATAATTGAAATATGCAGCAATTGCTAGAATGATCCGGATAGATTTAAGCATCACTACCGGCTAGAATGTCTCATCGTAGTCAACCCCTTGAACTTGCCAAAAACCATTTGTGACAAGCCAAGCTTTATAGACGTGAACATTTCCATCCATATCCTTCTTCTTCTTGAAGATCCATTTGCACTCAATGGGTCTGACCCCTTCAGGCGGGTCAACCAAGTTCCACACTTGATTGTCTCCCATGGAATCTATCTCAGATCTCATGGCACTTTGCCATTTCTCGGAATCTGGATCCATCATAGCTTTCGCATAATCCACAGGTTCGTCATCGTCTAACAACAACAAATCCCCATGCAATGCGCAAAGTCTTGCTAATCTTCATAGTTGTGGCGGTGTCTCCACTACCACGGGTGTCTCAACTTGCTCTGCTACAATAGCATCACTCGTAGAGTCAGTCCCTACTGGCTCATCTTGAACTTCTTCAAGATACACCTTTTGTCCATTCTTTTTTGTTTTGAGAAACTCTTTCTCTAAGAAAACACTGTTTCGAGTAACAAACACTTTGCCCTCTATCTAGTTATAGACATAATACCCTAAAGTTTCCTTTGGATATCCCACGAAAAAGCACTTGTCTGATTTGGGTGTTAGTTTATCTGATATAAGTCATTTGACATAAACTTCACAACCCCAAATTTTCAGAAAAGACAAACTGGGACTCTTACCAGTCCACATCTCATATGGTGTCTTAACTACGGACTTAGATGGTACCCTATTCAATGTGAAAGTGGCTGTTTCTAGAGCGTATCCCCAAAACGATAAAGGTAGGTCCGACTGGCTCATCATAGACCAAACCATGTCCAACAAGGTCTGATTACGTCGCTCAGACACGCCGTTTCTCTGAGGCGTTCCGGGTGGCGTAAGCTGTGGAATAATTCCACAACTCTTAAGATGAGTGCTAAACTCATGACTTGGATATTCGCCTCTACGATCAGATCGCAAGGCCTTTATCTTCTTGCCACGTTGATTCTCTACTTCATTCTGAAATTCTTTGAACTTTTCAAATGTTTCAGACTGATGCTTCATTAGGTAGACATATCCATATCTACTAAAGTCATCAGTAAAAGTTATGAAGTATTGAAATCCTCCTCTAGCTGTCGTGCTCATTGGTCCACATACATCAGTATGTACAAGTTCCAACAAGTCAGACGCCCTCTCAGGAAATCCTTTGAATGGCGCCTTGGTCATCTTGCCTAGCAGGCAAGCCTCACATGTCTCATATGATTCAAAATCAAACGAAGTTAGAAGACCATCATCATGGAGCCTCTTCATGCGATTCTCACTTATATGACCCAAGCGACAATGCCACATATAGGTAGGACTTAACTCATTAAGCCGAGGCCATTTAGCAATAACATTATAGACAGGTGCATCATCATGATTTAAAATAAATAATCCATTCACAATGGATACAAAAGCCACAAACATGTCATTCTTGGAGATCACACAACCATTGTCTTTACTCGCAAAAGAATAACCATCCTTCATCAAACATGAAGGTGATATAATGTTTCGAGTTAAGCTAGGAACAAAATAATAGTTATTCAATTCCATGATAAATCCTGATGGTAGGTGAAGTTGCATTGTCCCGACGGTCAACGCAGCAACTCTTGCATTGTTGCCCACACGAAAGTCAACCTCTCCCTTTTCACGCTTCTACTTCTTATCATTCCTTGCATCGTATTGCAAATATGAGCAACCGATCCGGTATCAAATACCTAGGAATTGATATATGAATTAGCGAGAAAAATGTCCATAACATGAACGACAAGGGTACAAGTAGCAGTAATACCTTTACCACCGCCTTCCTTTTCTAAGGATGCCAAGTACTCCTTGCAATTCCTTTTCCAGTGACCTTTCCCGTTGCAATAAAAGCAGTCAAAATTTGCAGATGATCCAACCTTAGCAGTAGATGGGTTTGGCTTAGAGATCTCATCTCTTAAACCGAGGTTTGTTCTAGACCACCAACACTTGGCTACTACTGGCACCTTTCTTGATGTCAGCTTCTGCTGTTTTCAGCATACCACATAGTTCACTCAAGCCTCTCTCCACTCCATGCATATGGTAGTTCGAGATGAAGTTTCCATAGCTGGGCGAAAGAGACGAGAGAATAAAATCAGTGGCCAACTCTTGGCCGATTGGGAAGCCTAGCTTCTCCAACCTTTGAGTGTAACCAATCATCTTGATTACGTGTGGTCCTACTGTTGCGCCCTCTGCAAGCTTGGTTTCCACAAGTGCCTTGGAGACATTGAACCTTTCAGTCCTGGCCTGCGTGCGGAACATCTCCTCAAGCGCCACGATCATATCGTTCGCTGAGTGATTGTTATCCAAATGCATCTGCAGATCAGGTTCCATACAAGCAAGCATAAGGAAACTCACTTCAAGATCAACATCGCATGCTTTCTTGTAAGCGGCTCTTTTAGCAGCAGGTGCATTTTCAACAGGCTCATCTGGTAATGGGGTGTCTAGAATATCTTCCTTTTTTCTTAGCCCTGAGAACAATTCTCAGGTTGCGGATCCAATCCGCGTAATTTGTTCCATTCAACTTATCTTTCTCAAGAATTGTACGCAAAGAAAATGGTTGATTGCGAACGGCCATCTACAACAAAAGTAATGCAAAATACTAAGACAATGTATCCATGAAGGAGTAAATTATATCAAATAGAATATACTCCCACTAAAATCAATATCCCTCAATTGATACTTAGTGATTCAAGACCCACAACTAACATCCCGACCAGTGAGCTTTAGCATCATCACTGGTCGGTATGGTAGATCGGTAAGCAACACCTTGCTAATCATATATCATATGACTCTTGTTGTTGGGCTAGCATCCCTATGCCAAGCACTCAACCTTTCCATGCTTCAAGATCCCTAACCGTTAGGATGACCTTGTTCAAGTAACCAAACCTGCAGTAAGTATCTGATACGAACCTGCTTAGTCGAGGAAAACCAGTGGCACCCTAATTTCATAGACCTACCACCGATTATACAAGACTTATGATAGTGCAAGGTTTTGGGAAGTGTTTAACTTAAACATTGCTGAGGGATCATTCTACTTCACTACCACACTCATGTAGACAAAACATAATAGCATGTGAAAGTAGAACAAATAATGAGAATCACATTCACACATAGTGACAGGTATGGCCCTTTAATGATTGGTGATCTCCATCTCTATTATCTTGCCCATCATGGTGATCTCCATCTCCATGATCCATGTGTGCCATCCTTCTTGTGATAAGTCCTCCAAGAACTATCTTATCACAGGCTATACTAATTACATAGTCGCGTAATCACAAGTTAGGCGCGCAGGCCAATACATCAAAAGGCAACACATATGGCTCCAGCCGTGTTGCTTACATGACACGCAGGCCATGAAAGAATTACACACATACACATAGGCCATACCAATTCACAACATACCTTGCAAAAACAAGTTAGGCATAGAACGATTCTATGCTCTACGACAGATAGCAACGACAGATACCAAACCGGATTACATAGATCATATCTATGGAAACGCTATGAAAATCTCATCAGATTGCTCTCATCAACCTGAATCCGAACCATTCGGAGTCCCTCTATTTTCACTAGATCAATCTCATTGATCTATGCCCAACATGTATGGTCTTACGTATATCACTTAACTCAGTTGGTGGATTAAACCGACCGGTATGAGTAGATCGTTACACGGCCATGCATCAAGAGCATGAAAATAGATTGAGTTTCCATCTACCACCCTGTTTCACAATTAATCTAATCAAACTATGAAACCAAGACTAGCAGATCGCATCTACTATCTCTGCATATCATCTATATGCCATCAACTGAACCTATAACGAGCAGCTACGGCTCCGATACCACTGATGGGATATCCACTGATGGGATATGAGGGTGCTACGCTAACCAGAAAATAAAAATTTTCTGCCTCATAAACCAAGATCTACTGCTAGTTATAGGTCACGGGATTACCACTAGATGCATGGATGCAGCGGAAGATGACTCGATGTAGTCGTACACGTCACAGTAGGCAGTGCAGTTGCATGGTCATCCGTCACTTCAATTCCCTCATGTGGTTCGTCCTAGTGCTCCAGATGCAGCACCTCCGAGGTATCCCACACCCTCTGGACTGCTAGGTCTGTGAGGAGCAGAAGGCGCGAGCGTGGGGAGGGCGACAGCGGCTGTCCAAGGCGTGTAACCCTCACCGCGCACCCTACCCCTTGCTTATATAGGCGTCCCCAATGAGCTCATGAGTCGAAGGCCCATTAGTAACCCTAAGCCTTGTCTATTTCGGGTCCAACCCGAATTAGGCTTCCAGCCCCTTAAGCATGCGACCTATGGGTTCACGCACACATTGACATGGGCCGAGTACTCCTACTCGCCTAATAGTTGACAGCGGCCTCTAGCAAGGCGTGACAACTCCTACGTGCACGCAAAGATCATATTAGACGAACCACTACGACCATATACAAGTTATTCCCTTTGCCACTTGATATATGGTTCAACTCGTGGGTTAACACTTAACCCAAGTATGGCCATGCATTTGTTGATCCAATCACTTGAGTGATCTAGTGATATCTCTCTCGTGTAGAGAGGGGCAAATTCCATCTTGATTGTCTATGTCTCATAGCATGCTTCTCGACCACCCGAAGACCAACTTTATAACTACCCAGTTATGGAGTAGCATTTGACAGTCCCTAAGTAGGCCGTTTCACATCTTGAGTACATACCACAATCTCAGGTCTAAGGACATAACATAATAGAGACTTTCTCATGTTGGGTCAGTCCAGCCTACATGTCTCACATGTGCCCACATTATTAGTTTGGCATCTCCATGTCCATGACTTGTGAAACATAGCCATCAACTAATACATGTGCTGGTCTAATATTCAAGTGTGTTCTCACAAGAACGCCGACCAAGGACAACTTTAAAATAACCATTCAAGTAATTGAGTTCCACAAACAATTCATATAATTGCCAATCAATATAAGTTGTCTATAATGGATATTCAATGAACACTTTATTAATCATGGATACAATCAGAATATCATCATCTCATGATTAGCTCTAGGGCATATTCCCAACAGTGCCTCCCAAAACCACTCGGTGTAGGATTCAAACATAGACACCCAGTCCAACCAAGGTGCCTCTTACCTGCTATGGCTGTGGTCAACCAGATCACAAGTACTCCAACTGTCCAAAGAAGGATACCACAGCCATGTGCAAGTCGAATGTCACTTGTTTCAGATGTAGCCAAAAGGGCCATAAGGTTGCAAATTGCCCCTAGGAGAATGCTACTCCAAGAATCATGAACCATAGTGCTTGAAGAGCCATGCGCTAGCGCCTCACCAAGCAAGCTGCTAAGGACACCCCTGTCATGGAACGAGGTATGCGATTATAGTTGGAGCTAATGTGTCAATCTTGTTTTTGAATCTGGTATTGCATCTTTTTATGCATATACTACCAAGTCTACATGAAAACTGAACTGATAAATGACTATAAATGGAATCCCTAGGTACTAGTCCTTTTCAAAGTATCTCGATCACCCTAGAGAACTAGGTTATGGGGATCACTATACTTGGATACCCTAGTAGCTGAGCTCACCTCGCTACCTTTAATGGCAAGAGTAATACTATATTAATTAGAAGAGATCTCTGCAAGTGAACACATGAATCAATGCAAGTCCAACTAGGTGAATGCAACCACTCTACACCAAGGGGAAAAACAAGGAAACAAGATACAGTGCCATGAAGAACTATCACCCCCATGTTAGCCAAAAAAGACAACAACATGAAGGCTACTCCATAACGTCAGGATAGAGTCCGACATCAACCACCAATAAGGAGCATCAGAGTTTTAATGGTTTTCCTTGCCCAATAACTGCTAGGACTATGTGGTCTATTGCGATGCATCTTGCCACGGGCTTGGTTATGTCCTGATGAAGATCAAAAAGTCTTTTCCTATGCTTCTCGCCAGTTTAAGGAGCATGAACAATGCTATCCTGCTCGTTATCTCGAGCACACCTCTGTGGTTTAGGCATTGATGATTGGTGGCACTATTGGATTGGGAGCAAGTGTGATAACTACACCGATCACAAGAACTTGAAGTACATCCTTGCTCAGGAAGATCTGAACATGAGGCAACATTGTTGGCTTGAGTTAAATAAGGATTATGACCTAGAGATTCACTATCACCTAGGGAAGGCTAAGGTAGTCGCTTCCACCCTTAGCCGCAGGAGCCTTTGCCACGTTTTGTTCACCACTACCTTGCCACTAGAGTTGCAAGAAGGTAATGATGAGTTATGGCTTGAGGTGATACCCCAAGGCCTATTGGATGAGCTTCATGTGCAATAAACCCTCGTGGACAAGATCCGTGAAGCCCAGTGTCATTGCCCAGAAATTGGGAGAAATATGAGCTCATAAGACATGGCAAGTGCCCAGAGATCAGTAAGGATGAACAAGGCACTTAACAGTACAAGAACAGAATATGTGTGCCATCTGACCTTTTTTCACCAAAAATTTGGACTGGCAGGCACACAGATGAAGCTTCTCAAAGAAGATTCTGCTAGGAATTGGCTAAATGTTGGTAACAGCTGTTTCTTAGAGAACTGGCTAAATTGGAGCAAATAGGCTAACCAAGATTGGCTATCTAGAAGCACACGAGCCACATCAATTCAGATTCGGTTCGACGGAAGACAGCGCATTAATGGCACGGGACTCTACATGACAGAATAGTAGGGCCCAAGTTATCGAGTTTTAGTAGTTTTCTAGTTTATTTACTTATTTTGCAAGTCATGATAGGTTAGGACTTAGTCAAGCCCAGGGTATAAGCTCTCTCGAAAATCAATACAACAATCTTTCGGCTCCGACCAAGTCCCTTAGAACTAGGATTAGCTTAGGTCCCGGCGAGTTCTTCATGACTAGGCTGCATCGGCATCGACCGACCTCTAGTTTGCTATAAGTACCATCATGGCTTGTGTTTATGTTTGATAAGGCTGCATCGGTTCGGCGGACCTCTTGTTACACATCGACATAGCTAATTATCGGCTCTATTAGGTTCAGCATCCTAATAGATTCATGAAGTTACTGATATTGTCTGTTCGACATGGTTTATTTAATTGGAACAACATTGTTGACGCTCCTTATTGTTAATTTTTAACCATCAACTATTTCTTGATATGATATAAATCTATTCACAAAGCATAGTTGTAGGGTTTGAAAGTAATAGGTTCCACCAGTTTTGGTGTTCTCACTTATTTTGTAGGGGATTGAATTTTGCACTAAATAAAGTACCTTAAATGATAAATTAAAGGACACCATTACAAACACCTATCGAGGTGATCGAAATAGATATATTATTTGCTATATTTGGAGTTCAGAATAAAAAGATATTAATTTTACAAATAAAGGAAAAGACCTCCATCAAAGAGCCGCGGGATTAATTGGGCCTAAATCATAATTTGCCCAATTCAGGCCTATGTGCACTTTAATGAGATATGGTGGAAAGGTTTAGTACCACATTGCTAATCCAAGGAGGAGGCAAGGCCAGGCGCCCCTATAAAATAAGCCCAAGACCCCCAAGGCACCATCATCATACACCATCATGGATTACAGAGGTGCCCCTCGAATGGATAATCTCTCAACTCCAGAGAATTAGGGCAAGCCTTTCCAATGTAGTAGATTAGTTCTAGATGGGAGTTAGTGAGAGCGTAGCCATGCTTCAGTTTTGGAGAAGTCTTCAGGGGCCTAGTATATCTTTGTATCTCTTCTTTGTAAGACTTATGCTTTAATATTTATTCAACTTCTCAATTTACTTTTATGCCCTTTTATAATATGTTTAGTTTAGTTGTTATACCTTGGCATGGGAATTCCGCTCGCATCGAGTGCTCTAGTCATAAATTGTGATTAGAGTAGTACTTGATAGTGTAGACATGGTGTCTAGACTAGAGGTTACCTGAGATTGCACCCAATCCCACGGATTGTTGTCGTAGCCCTAGGATCATGACAGTCCTGATGGTCAATGTATTCCACCACGTTCAGGTTGTTGTTTGTAGGACCATAGCTAGACCTTCCTAGCCCCCTTCTCATCCCTTTCTGTGGTTAGTGCTCCGGTGTCCCGAAGTGTTATTGTGTGACTCCTATATCTATTCCATGTTCCTTACAACCCAAGTAATAGAGAAGTATTTAGAAACCTTGATCTCTCCCGTTGTCCTCTCACTTTAGTTATCTACTCATTTATCATATAATTCTCATGTGTGTGATTATTATTCATAATTCCTATCATATATCTTTTACCCCTGCTTTAGTCTAATTGGTTTATTAAGTTAGTAGATACATGATGGTAAATTATTAGATTTTTAACCCTAGCTTCCCTGTGGTAAAATATAAATAACAATACCTGGAATACTCCCGGTAAAATGCTACATTGATATTCTGTGCGCTTGCAGAAATCTGTTGAGTGTGGAATAGATAGGACATTTGAAGTTGTTTCAACCTTTCGGCAAGATTCCACGGGAAAAAACAAGAAAGAATCAAAGATTAAAGAAAAGGTCATCGTCACAAGAATTCAACTCACATCCCAAGTGACGAACATAAAGAAGTTTCACTACTCACAAATTTCCTCTTGTGAGTCATGGTAAGTATGATCAAGAAGGTGAGATAGTCTTGCTCATGGACATTAAATTTTATGAGTAGTTATCATTTAATTATTCCATCCCACTGCATGTTTACCTTCAATAATCGATGCATTCACTCTATCTAGTTTACTTTTGTTTTCTCATATTAATTCCATATCATGATTAGTTAGTTGCATTCATGTCGCCTGCATCTAAAATAGAAAAGAAAAATCTCTCTCACCAGGATCATGCTCTTTTATCTCTAATTGAGTAAATCTTTATAAATGCTTACATGTTTCCCTTGTCTGCCATAGTATTCTTAGTTTGGAAGTATTGTACGTACATACTTTCAAAGGCTTTTTAAATTAAGCGTGGTGCTTAGGTTAAATAGTCTTCATTAACCCAATTAAGACATGGAGTCTAGTTTGGTTATTGAACTAAAAATTGCTAGAATAGACACTGGATATTTGTTGGACTAACCACTGTAGAAAATTTACAAAACCAATTTGGGAAAGTCAGGTGATGAACTCACACAAGAGATGAAGTAAGGCACATGATGAACTCCGACAACTTCATGCAAAAGACACAACTCATTCATCAAGGAAGAACTATAAGTATCAAATAGAACTCATGTTGTCTTTTGCTACAAGTTACCTTTGCCTTGAACCATGCTAGAGTGCCATAAAAAATGAATAAATATAAAAATAAAAAAAATATAATAGTGGACAACAGCCCCTACATCAAATTTGTGCAATCCTTTGGGTATGTGTCCACTAATATTTTGTAGGAAAAGTACAAGACACACATGTTCATGGCGTGGTAAGAACTTGCCAAACCACCACCTCAGAGAGCAAAGGAGACGCTGTAAAGAAGATCTTCATTAATAGCACTCACTTAAGGGAACTGGATGAACAAGCCAACAGGTCATGAGTGGTGTGTTGAAGATGACCTAGCATCATGTTTTTCCTAAAACTCAAGCTAGCATGCCAACGAGAAGAAAAATGTAAGGGGGAGGTCTTTGCTCAACAGACCTAAAATCAAGAGCCCTCGCCAGGGAGGTAAACTTGGTAGTTATCCATATTTTCCTTTTTCATCATTGCATAAATTATTTTCTCTTTAGCATGTTTATTTTTTTTGCATTAGCATAATCAATTCATGTTGCAAATTTACTTTGTTACATCTACATTAGAAAAGAAAATAAAAATGTTCTTGCATTGCATCCTAAAAATAGTAAGCCCCATGTGAATAATTTTGTGGCGTGTAACAACCCGCGGGAAAATCCACTGTGGTGGCATAAAAATAAAAATAAATATGCATTCATCTTGTTGCATTGTCTTTGCATCATAGAAAATATAATAAAAAATAATATTGAGAAAGCGATCCTGAATTGTGCTTAGAACAATAATTATACATGAAGCTCTGGGCAACCATGACTTAGGTGGACATCCACTAACGCTTAACCAAGTTCCACTAGTTTTGTTATCTATTTGAGCTCCATAGGATTTGAAGGATCAAGAACAGCTGACAAGCAAGTGGATGTGTTGTCTACTGTCAGAGTACTGTCTCAACAGTCATCAACATTGACACTCCACAAGAGGAGGTACAACTCCACGGCAAGACTGCTACACTTCAAGAGTGAATGACTACTTCAACAAATAGCTTGGGGGATGGCATCCCCCGTGTATCCAGCTAAGTATGTCCTTCCCTCTACAGTTATTAGATTGAGTTTCCTTTGTTTGAAAACAATAAAAAGATATATAACCATAAAACTAAATAAAGATTTCTTTTTATATATATTATGTGTGATCTTTAATAAAATAGATAGTGAGGATATACAAAGGTTTGCCTGATGAATTTTGGAAACAATCTCTAAATATGGAAATGATGAATAGTTGCACTGCCGTAATTCCTTTTAAGTGCGTAGTTTTCAACCTTGCACTCTTCCGAGTTTTGGAAATAATTGTTTTGGTCTAAGATTTGCTCTGAGATTGAAACTTGTGGGTGGCGAATGCTTGATCCAAGTCTAGTTGATTGACGGATATGATATGAGAAGGTATGAACTACTGTTTATCTTGTTCCTAGTGACACTTGAGTTTTGGAGATTTATCTTTTGAAAAACTTAAAAATACCACATGATGAGTTCCAGTATGATGAGAGCTTAAATTTCTACCACAGCCATATATGCATGCTTGTTAAAATAGGACAAACTTCCACATTTATTTACTGCTTGTGTGCATTGAGTTTGGTCCAGCTGTGTTGACCCTTTGGAACTTTTCATGCGGTTAAAATCAAGATTTTACACACACTATGCACCCCTTGCTACTTCTACCCTGGAAGTACGCACCACCATATTCATCCATTTAGATCCACTCGAAAATGTTCTACTCCTACACTGGGAGTGAACACCAAAAAATTTTCCCCATAAGTTTTCCTTGTCTGCTACCCAATTTTAAATGTAAATGCTCCGAGTTGTTATTATTTTTCCTCTCAAAAGTTTCATTGTATTAGAGAGTGCCTATTTAAAAAAAGAAAATAAATATATATATATGAAAAAAGTGAAAAAAGTGTGATGAAAAAAATATATGTAGCAGAGCCCCAGTTACCAAATCTTTCGAAGTTCCAATTTGAGAGAATTTACCTTTTGTAAAGGAACAATGTAGAATTAGTCTTTCACCCCTTCTTCCTTCCACAAATATCCTCCACCATATATCTTTTGTTTATTTTGTAACCACACATGCACATCTTGATTTGATTGTATGACGAGTTCCTATGGATCCATGGTTGGATTAGGCAACATATGTATTGCAAGTATGTATGAGCTGTTTCTTTCCCACCTATGAACTCCACATATACTATTAGTGAGAGAGATGAGACACAATGTTACTCTGCCTTAAGCCACAAATACCACATATCTTGAGAGGAGAGAAGGCAAAACACCATTGTTGCCTTGGTAAGGATCCACAAATACCACATATGAGAGACTTGAGAGGGTCATACAAAGGAATCTCTGAGTTTTATTTTAAAAATCTACAAAAAAAACTCTAGAATAAAAGTTGATCGAAGAACTTGAGACATAGTGCTTGACTTGATTATTCTATCTTTTAATTGCTCATGGCCGAAGTGAAGGCCAAAAGCTCCATAGTTGAAGGTAATATGGATAAGTTTGACGTCGGAATGGTTTGCTCTAATTCAAAGGAGAATTCTTGTTTGAACGCATGTGTACTTTTGAGGCATAAAACCATTGTAGCAACTCCTGATCCATTGTTGAGATTAACTTTGCTCAGGAACAAGCAAAGGTTAAGCTTGGGGGAAATTGTTGACGCTCCTTATTATCAATTTTTAATCGTCAACTATTGCCTGATATCATATAAATTTATTCACAAAGCATAGTTGTAGGGTTTAAAACTAACAGGTTCCATGAGTTTTAGTGTTCTCACTTGTTTTGTAGGGGATTGAATTTTTCACTGAATAAAGTACCTTAAATGATGAATTAAAGGACATCATTACGAAGGCCTCATCGAGCTGATCAAAACAGATGTACTATTTGCTATATTTGGAGATCAGAATCAAAAAATATTAATTTTACAAATAAAGGAAAAGAACTCCATCAAAGAGCTAGGGATTAATTGGGCCTAAATCAGAATTTGGCCCATTAAGGCCTATGTGCACTTTAGTGAGATATGGTGGAACGGTTTAGTACCACATTGCTAATCCAACGAGGAGGCAAGGACAGGTGCCTCTATATAATAAGCCCAGGACCCCCAAGGTGCCATCATCATACACCGTCATGGATTAGAGAGGTGTCCTATGAATGGATAATCTCTCAACTCCAGAGAATTAGGGAGTTAGGGAGTTAGGGAGTTAGGGAGAGCGGAGCCGTGCTTCAGTTCTGGAGAAGTCTTTAGGGGTCTGGTATATCTTTGTATCTCTTCTTTGTAAGACTTATGCTTTAATATTTATTCATCTTCTCAATTTACTTTTATGCCCTTTTATAATATGTTTAGTTCAGTTGTTATACCTTGGCAGGGGATCTCCACTCGCATTGAGTTCTCTAGTTATAAATTGTGATTAGAGTATAGTTGATAGTGTAGACATGGTCTCTAGACTAGCGGTTAACTGAGATTGCTCTCAATCCAATGGATTGTTGTGGTAGCCCCAGGATCAGGACAATCTAGACGGTCGATGTATTCCACCATGTTTGGGTTGGTGTTTGTAGGACCGTAGTCAGACCTTCCTAGCCCCCTTCTCATCCCTTTCTGTGGTTAGTGCTCTGGTGTCCCGAAGTGTTATTGTGTGACTCCTATATCTATTCCATGTTCCTTAGAACCCAAGTAATAGGGAAGTTTTTAGAAACCTTGATCTCTCCGGTTGTCCTCTCACTTTAGCTATCTACTCATTTATCATATAATTCTCCTATGTGTGATTATTATTCATAATTCCTATCATATATCTTTTACCCCTGCTTTAGTCTAATTGGTTTATTAAGTTAGTAGATACATGATGGATAAATTATCATATTTTTTAACCCTAGCTTCCCTGTGGTAAAATATAAATAACAATACCTGGAATACTCTCGGTAAAATGCTACATTGATATTTTGTGCGCTTACAGAAATCTTTCATATTTTATTTGCACATAACGAATGTCAACAAACATCATTGCCCGATCAAGATTGGTAGATTTGGCTTATATCTCCTTAGATTCAATTGTCATCAATGCTCACTACGTTTGTACTCTTGCCTTGATGATTGATCTTGTGCTTGCATTAGCAAGATTATATCAATCTTGTTCATGACATGTGGCGCATTTTAGGGTACAGATAGCTTTATGGTAAAGCTTGTTAATCTTTTCTAATTTTAGTGGCTGCAACGGGTTGACTCACCGATCTCACTAGGATAGATTGGTTAGTGGACTTCACTTTAGGGCTGTTTTTATACCTAGTTTGTTCTCATGTCGGTATTGGCTAATTAATCGATTCACCAAAAGTTTCACCCATAACATTGTGTGCATGCATCTGTTTAATACTGTTCATTTTTTTGAGCTCGTTGAACGAGACTTGGTCCAAAGATTACTTAGTCTGAGGATTTCAAATTTGACGAGTTTGGTAGATCTTTTAGTTTTGATCTAGATTATTGCAACACATGTTGGATCTTTATACATCATATTGATTATACTAGATTGGCTAAAGGTTTTGTTCTTTCTCACGTGTATTAGAATAGTCGATTCAGCTATTTCTTTACTTTTTTAGTATCACAGCACGTATCATGAATGATCTATGCTTGTTCTTGACTTGGCTAATTACATTATGCCATGATCGATTGCTTTTATTTATGTATGTTTACTCAATTGTTTATTTATAAACTCATGTTGAACGTTAACTTTCTTGTCAATGCCCTGATCAGATTGGCTATTTACACACATGAGGAACCATCTGGAATCAAACCGGTAGGTTCCATAATTTGACTATTCTTTTCCTCCTTGTCAATTTTAGGGTCAAATTGACTTGCATGCCTCGGACTCGATCGACCGGTTAGCCGCTGGTGAAGTCGCAGGGATCAGAGAATCGCTCTCACTCTAGTCTACCTGGCTTGTGAGAGGCCGTTGACATGAAGAGTCATGTTTTTACGTCATCACTCTTTTTGTCACGCCCGGTGGGACACACAATCCTCGATGTCACAATGGAAGAACTTGATCTAGAGCAAAAAAAGCAATTGAGCTAGCTGCTGAACAACTAAAGCAAAAATGCTTGACTTGCTTTGGCAGAGTGCGTGGTGGTAAGGTAGTCTTGAAGCAACCAATTCCAAGAGTCTTGATGTCTGGGAAAACAACGCAGGAGAAGAAGCAGACAAGAAGTTTTTGCTAGATCAATTAAACAAGATAATCCGTGAAGCTATAGCAAATCATCAGGCGCACTTCTTGAACACATTTGGCAACATCATGAAGGACATCTTTGCTGGTTTTCCCATGGACCAAGTTGGACCTTCTTATTTCAATTTGAGTATAGCATCAGGTTCTGGTGGTGGTGTGCAGAATCCTCCCAAGATGAATATGGCGTCAACTTCCAATGGAGGTGCAAATGGTAGTGCTGCTTCTCATGCACAACAGCCGAAGGGTGGTCCCCCACCTAATTTTGGTACATCTACAACTGTACCACCTTCGGCTCATAAAATAGCTCCATCAGTTGACATGATCAGGAGAAGTGTAAATTATCACATGAACCAAGCTATGGGAGGAGAAGCTAGCCAAGCCCAAGAGAATGATGAAGAACCACCAGCTGGTCTTGCAAATGTTTAAAGCTACAATCATTGGGGAATGCCTTCTTACCCAAGCATTAAAGGACCTGTTGATCCTAATGACCAGCTGGTCAGTAAGCTTGCTGAGGTGATGGAGAAGCAGTTTGACATGAAAAGGAATCACTCTAGATCTTATAGCATGCCATATCCTGAGTGGTACAATCGTTTAGAGCTTCCACGCAATTACAGAATTTTAAAATTCTCCAAGTTTACTGGAGAAGATAGCACCAGCATGATGGAGCATATAAGCAAGTATTTAGCCCAGTTAGGTGATGCTGCAATTGAAGAAATTCATAGGGTCAGATTCTTTGCTTTGTCACTATCAGGACCAGCTTTCACTTAGTACTCATCTTTGCCAAGAAATTCTATCAACACGTGGGTTGAGTTGGAGAGCAAGTTCCATGCTTACTTCTTCAATGGAACTATTGAGAAAGATATTAATGATTTGACCAGTATGAAGATGAAGAATAATGAGTCTGGTCTTGACTTTATTCAAAGATTTAGGCAAATAAAGAGCTTGTGCTTTTCATTAAACCTGTCTGACAGCTAGTTGGTCAAATTGGCTATCTAAGGGATGTAACCTTATTTGAAGGAGAAGCTTGTTGGCATGCACTTTGACAACCTTAGAGCATTGGCACAAAGGGTGGCTGCATTATCTGAATATGTACAGTCGCCATGTCAGCAGAATCATTTCCCAAAGGCAGCTAATGTAGTTGATTATTACAAATCCTTGATTCAGTATGGCTCATAGGAGGAAACAGAAGAGGTTGATGCTATTACATGGAACCTTGGTAAGAAGTGCATCATTGAAGATCCTTGGGGCAGATCACAAGAAAATTTTGATTTTGACACCTTGAAAGCTGATAGGATTTTCAATTATTTGCTAAGCAAGGGTCAAATCAAGATGCTGCATGAGAAGCTGCTTAGTCCTAAGGAGTTAAAGGGAAGAAGTATTGCAAGTTCCATAACTCCACTACTCATTCCACCAATGAGTGTAATGTGTTTAGAAAGCAGATCCAGAGAGCTATTGAGGCTAGCAAGTTGATTTTTGGTGCAGCCAACAAGATGAAGATTGATGATCAACCCTTTGCTGCTGCTATGGCTGATGTTGTGCTACCTAAAGGCAAAGATAAAGTGTTGAATTCTACTAGAGTAAAGGCGTCAGGAATGGTAGACACAAGATTACAGTTGACTACTAAAGAATATCGGGAATCAAGAGGAGACGCGAGAAGCAGGATGCCGATTTGACCAACCTGAGTCATCTACAACTGCTGAGAGAAGGCCATGTGTGACATCTCACATTCTTCCTAACAAGTGGCAGAGGTAGCAAGAGAAGGACCATAGGAGATGGTTCAAAGAACAAGAATGCTTAAGGATGCTTGAAGAGGAAAGGTATGAAAGAGGACAAGCTGAATCACATTGGAATTATCCTTTCTTTAGGTATTGTTAGAATAAAAGTATGAGGTTGCCAACCAAGAGAAATTGCCCTGAGTGCAATGACCAGTACAGGGAATATCAACAATCTCAAACCAACCGCTGGTCTATTCATGAAAGACTTGGACATCTATGGTGGATCGGCGCATTGATAGATGCAGAGTCCATGATCATTGTGATGCTTATGATGAAGAAGTTAAAGAAGTGCAGCATGTTTGGCAAGAAAACCAATGGTGCCCCAGTGATCTTTCTAGGAGTCAGAAAAGAAGAGTGCAATGCTTGAGGGAGACTAAAATCAAACTAGAAAAGGCCAAGAGAGATAAGAAGGCACAGGTCTGGAAAGCCAAGCAAACAGCCGATCCAGGTAAATTGGCTCCTATTGGAATGCAGTGCATTTTGCCTGCTGAGTTCGGAGCATCAAAGAGTCAAGAAATTTACTCTGACTTTGATGAATCAGAGTATGAAGATATAATTGCTCACCTAGCACTCCCTTCTCAAGCTTTGTTCGACAAGCCAATACGACATAGACATCTAAAAGATTTATATATCAAGGGATGCGTGAATGGTAAGCCTATGAGCAGAATGCTAGTGGATGGAGGTGCCATAGTTAATCACATGCCTATATCAACATTCAAGAGGTTAGGCAAAACCTATGAAGATTTGATCAAAACAATTGTGCAACTAAGAGACTTTGTAGATAAGATTTCTGATGCCGGGGCAATTACTGTGAAGTTGACAATTAGAAACAAAACCTTGATCACTACATTCTTATTATCAATGGAGAGGGGTTCTATAGTTTGCTCCTTGGAAGGGACTGGATACATGCTAATTGTTGCGTGCCTTCAACTATGCATCAACATGTGATACAATGGGTAAAAAATGGTGTTGAAATTATGTCTGCTGATGATTCAGTTAATGTTCCTTCTATCAGTCATGATTACTGGGACCTTGAAGACATTGAATGCCTTTTTGGAAAAGAGTTTCATGGAGATTTCATCACTATCAACGATGAAGATTAACAACCGATCTAAGCAGTGGGCTCTGAAGAAATTGTTTAATGGATAATCCAATCGATGGTACTGAAGGAAAGCTTGGACATGGTGAAAGTACCTAGTTTGGTTTTGATAATTGAGTGACAACTTTAGGTGGACTAATATGTTTATGGTTGAGATACACAGGATTAATCCAAGGTATGTATGTAACCAAGATGGTAAAGATCAAGACAAGGCTTGGCTTGATGGACCGGTTGAATGTGTGAAGGGCAAGTCAAGGCTTTGAAGCAAAGGACCGTGCGACGATGAAGCTTGAGCAAGACTTGGCGCTGATGGACTGACCCAATTGTGCAGTGTTTTGAAGGTTGATTTGTGAGAGGTTGGTGCTCACCTCGTGGGGATCGTGAAGAGTAACGCTAGTGGATTGCTCCTATCATTGAGTTACCTCACTCAACACAGCGGGGTCTTACGGTGCTCTTGAGAGAGCTTGCCTTGCGAGGCAATTGGCTTGCGAGTCATACCGAAGAACCAATTGTGTGTGGGTTCGCTCATGGTTCCCTTGTGAGGGAGTGCCTTGTGAGGCAACTGGCTTGCATGTCACACTGAACGAACCACAAGGGTGGTGGTCGACACAACTAGACGTAGCTTGGTGGCAGCCAAGTGAACCAGGTGAAAAATTATCATGTCATCTTGTTCCACACTTCTCGATGGTTTGCATTCCTCTTCACAAGCTTGTATTTACATTCTTATATATATATATCTTGCTTGTGTAGTTGCTCTTGTATTTATAGAGCTTGTGTAGCTTTTTAATTGCCTTCTTGCTTGTGTAGCTACAAGTTTATCTCTTGCTTTGCTTAGTTTGTGTAGCTAAATATTTGAGCTCTTGGGTTTAGTTTGTGTAACCTTGTCCTTGAGCATCTAGTGAGCTTATGTTGGCTTTGTGCTTTTGCTCATTAGAATTGTGTAGGTGCTTCCTTGATTGTGAAAGTACTATTGCTTAGGTTTGTGTGACCTTGCAAGCTAGAATTGTTTAGGTGAGCACTAGCTAGATTGGCGCCTTGGTATCTTGCTTAGGATCTTTTATCAAGGTGCATCTGGAGTTATAGTTAGAGGGGTGAAGTATTGGCTAGACCGTTTAATTTAATTCCGTGATTATGTTGGTTAGCCAATGCGATAATTTTTGGAAAGGACTATTCACCCCCTCTAGTCCATCTCGACCTTACATGTGGTTTTACGTTGATCGATATTTTAGAGGAAGTAGATATTGGACCCAGTGATAGACCAAGGCCGACGTACATAAGTTCTAAGCTTGACCATGAATATAAGAGTAAGTTAGTTGACCTTTTGAAGGAGTATCAAGACTGTTTTGCATGGGAGTACTATGAAATGCCTGGATTAGACAAATCTATTGTAGAACATCATTTGCCGATCAAGGAAGGGTATCGACCTTTCAAACAACCTCCAAGAAGATTCAAGCCTGAGATATTTGATGATGTGAAGAAAGAAATTGAGAGGTTGCTTGAAGCCAAATTCATCAGGCCATGTAGATATGCGAAATGGATTTCTTATATTGTCCATGTCTACAAGAAGAATGACAAGATGAGAGTGTGCATGGATTTTAGAGATTTGAATAAAGCCACTCCAATGGATGGGTATCCGATGCCAATAGTCAATATGCTTGTTGATGTAGCTGCTGGGCACAAAGTGATTAGTTTTTTGGATGGCAATGCCGGTTATAATCAAATATTTATGGCAGACGAAGATATTTCCAAAACAGCATTCAAGTGTCCAAGAGCAATCGGCTTGTTTGAGTGGGTAGTTATGACTTTTGGTTTGAAGAATGCTGGTGCAACTTAACAAAGAGCCATGAATTATATATATCATAAGTTGATTGGCAAAATAGTTGAGATATATATTGATGATGTATTTATCAATTCAGAAGGGTACGAACAACATTTAGCTGATCTAAGAGAGACCCTAGAGCATACTAGGAAGAAGGGTTTAAAGATGAATCCGCTTAAATATGCTTTCAGGGTTTTTACTGGTCAGTTCTTAGGTTTCATGGTCCATGAAAGGGGAATCGAGGTTGGACAGAAAAGTATGGATGCAATTGATAAAGCTATTCCTCCGACCGTTAAAGAGAAATTACAGTCATTACTTGGTCAAATTAATTTATCAGAAGATTTATCGCTAATCTGTCTAGCAAAGTTTTACCTTTTTCTCCTTTGTTGAAATTGAAGAATGATCAAGAATTTAAATAGGGTGAGGCACAACAGAAGGCATTTGAGGAGATTAAGGAATATATGAAAGCCACATCCAGTGTTAATCCCTCCTCAGTCAGGTAAGCCCTTTAAGTTGTCCCTGGCAGCCGAGGATCTTTCAATTGGTTTGGCCTTGATATAGGAGTTTGAAGGGAAAGAAAGAGTTGTTTACTATTTGAGTAGGAAATTATTGGATCCAGAAACAAGGTACACTCTAATAGAGAAATTATGTTTGTGCTTATACTTCCCCTGTACCAAATTAAGAAGGTATTTGCTATCTTCTGAATGCATTGTGGTGTAAAAAGTTGCCATCTCGTCAATGCCTATTCTAAGCGGCAGAATCAGCAAATGGATGTTAGCTTTGTCAGAATTTGATTTAAGGTATGAATTGGCTAAGGCAGTTAAAGGATAGGTGATGGTTGATTTTATTACTCAACACCATAACCTGGATGATGAATTTGTGGAGGTAGCATCCTGGGTTTTGTTATTTGATGGATCAACTTGCAAACAAGATGGTGGCATTGGTATTTTTATCGTCTCCCCTCGAGGGGGCAACATTTGAGTTTGCTTACCAAATTGCACCAACAGCAACTAACAATCAAGCCGAATATGAAGCAATTTTGAAGGGATTTCAACTTTTGCAGTATGTAAAGGCTGAGTCAATTGAGGTATTTGGTGATTCTCAACTTGTAATTAATCAATTGCTCGGCCTGTATGAGTGCAAAGATGAGACTCTGAAGAAGTAGTATGATCAATGCAAGGAGATTCTTCAGAAATTTATCATTGTATCATTGCATTATATTCCTCGGGCACAAAATTAGGAAGCGAATAGATTGGCTCAAAGTGCTTCAGGGTACAAGTTAATTCTAGAAATATTGGCTAATGATGCAACTACTGATTAGAGATTAGAGATCATTGATTATTTGAATAACCCATCATAGAAAGTTTCCAAGAAGTTGAGGTATAAAGTGATCAAGTTTATATTGCTTGGAGGTATTATGGGATGATTGATGGTGTACTCATGAGATGTATTAGCCAAGAAGAAGACAAAACAATGATGCATCAGGTTCATGAGGGGATTTGTAGTGCTCATCAGTCTGCATACAAGATGAAATGGGTGATCAGGAGAGCCGGATATTTTTGGCCTACCATGCTAGAAGACTACTTCAAGTATTACAGGGGTTGTCAGGAGTGTCAGAGATTTGGTAATATTCAAAGGGCACCAGCTTCTGCTATGAATCCTATCATAAAGCCATGGCCATTTATAGGATGGGGTATAGACCTTATAGGCCAAATTTATCCACCTACAAGCAAGGGACATAAGTTCATAGTAGTGGCCATAGATTATTTTACTAAGTGGGTTGAAGCTATTTCTCTAAAGCTAGTTACTTCCAAAAATATGGTTGATTTTGTCAAAGAGCATATCATCTGCCAGTTTGGAATCCCAGAAATGATCACGACTGATCAAGGCACTATGTTTACATCAAGAGAGTTCGAAGAGTTTGCTGAAGAGATGGGTATTAAGCTAGTTAATTCTTCCTCGTATTATGCCCAAGCCAATGGACAAGCTGAAGCTTCCAATCAAATCATTATCAAGTTAATCAAGAAGAATATTAGAGAACAGCCCAAGAGGTGGTATTTAACTCTGAATGAAACACTATGGGCATATCGGATGGCTCAACATGGATCAATTAAGTGTTCACCTTATGAGTTGGTATATGGCCATAATGTAGTAATTCCATGGGAAGTTTAGACTGGTTCAAGAAGAGTTGAATTATAGAAGGAATTAGCAGCCGATGTTCAGACTGGTTCAAGAAGAGTTGAATTACAGAAGGAATTAGCAGCCGATGATTACAACAATCTCATGATTGACAATTTAGAAGATTTAAATTATCATCAGCTAAAGGCACTAGAGACAATTGAGGCTAATAAAATGAAGATTGCCAGACATTACAACAAAAAGGTCAAACTAAAGGAATTTGAGAAAGATGAACTCATTTGGAAAGTCAAATTGCCAATTAGAGTGAAAGATAGTAGGTTTGGCAAATGGTCTTCGAATTGGGAAGGGCCTTATTTCATTGATCAAGTTATCCCAGGCAATGCTTATATTCTGAAACATTTTAAAGGAGAAGTATCCAGTAAAGTTATAAACGGTAAATTCCTCAAAAAATATTATCTCAGTGTATTAGCAGATAAGGATTTGATTGTCAAAGAAATAGATTAAACTACTGGGTATGAGGAGATAGCCGATATTATTGTCGCCTTCAGTACAAAATGGCCAATGAAGAATATTGGTGATAGCCGATGAGACATGCATCGCCTTTATAGAAAAATAAAACAAAGTAAATTACTCAGAAAGCAGGTGAAGAAATCTAGACGCAAATCTAGGATCAGGTTTAACAAGAGAGGATTTCATTGATGATTAAGTTTATACACAAGCCATTACAAGAGATTGCATCCTAATACAACCTACTGATTGCGCACTTTCCTTATCGGATAATGCACATCGGCTATATCACTGATGATCCTCCCAGCCAGCTCCATGACATCGATATTAGCCTCCATCACCCTGTCGAGGTCCTCATTGATGACATTGAGGTCATGGAGGTCAATGCCAGTGCAGGCTCAAATGGCGTTGAGGGAAAGAGCGCTGTCATACTCCATGGCTGCTTAGGAGATCTAGATAAAATGGGGGTAAACATTCTCCACCCGTTCAGCAATTGTTTCGCTGGCAGTATTCACTGCTTTGGTGATCTCAGTCCTGGCAGCCTCAAGAACCTTAAGTTTGGCCATCAGATCTAAAAAACAAACAGCGCAAGATGAAACAACAACAATCAACCAAGTTAGAGGGGATCAAGAAGTTTATACTTACCAGCAATCTAATCTTTGGTAATGTCTCACTCTGCGGTATCCTTCTTGGCTTCTTCCTCCTTCTCCTCAATGTCATGTTTGAGGTCAAGAACCTCCTTTTCAAGATTGAGGTTCATGCTTCTCATTAGGCTGAGCTACTTTTGTGCTTGAGCAAGTTTCAGTGCCAGATTGCGCTCATCTAGCAAAGAAAGCTCAGAGGTGTCATCACTATCCGATCTGCAAAATTGACAAAGATGGTTAGAATCAAGATTGATTTGAAAAGACGCTGATTGAGTTAACTTGCCTCCTTGGGAAGATGCAACAAGAGGTCACTTCCTCCTCCTTGGCTGGGTGCTTGTCGTGACCTGCCATTGATTAGAAGAGAAAATGGGGAAGATTTTGCTTTGAAGGTTGAAAAAGGATTTTTCTAGCTAGAGGAAGAAAATGCTCAAGGGTTGAAGGTAGATTGGATTAAAGTAGGAGCACTGATTTATAGACTCAGGGAAGGTGCACGCGTTAGGAAATGAAAGAGCATTGATTTATAGACTCAGGGAAGGTGCACGCGTTAGGAAATGGATCGATAACTTACTATTGATGGCCCGTACTGTGTGGATGGGTAATTGAGTGACCAGTCAAATCAAGTCTGAGCGCGTTCTCTCAAGAAGACCAACCATTTTGTATTCTTTGGCCAGTCAAGAAGATAAGCCGAGAAGGAGAATCGGCTAAATGATGGAAGAATAAATCATCAGTTTTTGATTAAAAGCTGAGGAAAAGATGGAATTTTGGAATAAAATCAATTTTATCCCAAAATTGGGGGCATGTGTTTGCACCAAACTTTGGACTGGCAGGCGCATAGATGAAGCTTCTCAGAGAAGATTCTACCGGGAATCGGCTAAATGTCGATAACAGTTATTTCTTGGAGAATAGGCTAAATTGAAGCAAATCGGCTAACCAGGATCAGCTATCTAGAAGCACACGAGCCAGATCAATTCCGATTCAGTTCGATGGGAGACGGCGCATTGATGGCATGGGACTCTATAGGATAGAATAGTTGGGCCCAAGTTATCGAGTTTTAGTAGTTTTCTAGTTTATTTCCTTATTTCGCAAGTCGTGTCAGGTTAGGACTTAGTCAAGGCCAGGGTATAAATATGTAAGTCTCGGCACCTTGTAAGCTCTCTCGACAATCAATACAACAATCCTCCAGCTCCAGCCAAAACCCTTAGAACTAGGATTAGCTTAGGTCCCGGCGAGTTCTTCATGACTAGGCTGCATCGGCATCGACCGACCTCTGGTTTGTAAGTACCATCATGGCTTGTGTTTATGTTTGATAAGGCTGCATTGGTTCGGCCGACCTCTTCTTACGCATCGACACAGCTAGTTATAAGCTCTATTAGGTTCGGCATCCTAATAGATTCATTAAGTTACCGATGTTGTCTGTTCTATATGGTTTA
The DNA here is from genome assembly GCA_023333625.1 of Bothriochloa decipiens. NCBI lineage: Eukaryota > Viridiplantae > Streptophyta > Magnoliopsida > Poales > Poaceae > Bothriochloa > Bothriochloa decipiens. Next base: position 24,903,052 of record CM041645.1, read on the forward strand.
TTTAATTGCAACAACATCATTGCCACATCAAGATTGGTAGATTTGGCTTATATCTCCTTAGATTCAATTGTCATCAATGCTCACTACATTTGTACTCTTGCCTTGATGATTGATCTTGTGCTTGCATTAGCTAGATTATATTAATCTTGTTCTTGTCATGTGGCGCGTTCTAGGGTATAGATAGCTTTATGATAAAGCTTGTTAATCTTTTCTAATTTTAGTGGCTGTAATGGGTTGACTCACCAATCTTACTAGGATAGATCGGTTAGTGGGCTTTGCTTTAGGGCTATTTATATACCTAGTTCATTCTCATGTCGGTATCGGCTAATTAGCTGATTCACCAAAAGTTTCACCCATAACATTGTGTGCATGCATCTATTTAATACTGGTTGGTTTTTTGAGCTCGTTGAACGAGACTTGGTCCAAAGATTACTTAGTCTGAGGATTTCAAATTTGACGAGTTTAGTAGATCTATTAGTTTTGATCTAGATTATTGCAACACATGTTGGATATTTATACATCGTATAGATTAGACTAGATTGGCTAAAGGCTTTGTGCTTTCTCACGTGTATTAGAATAGATGATTCAGCTATTTCTTTACTGTTTTTAGTATCACAGCACGTATCATGAATGATCTATGCTTGTTCTTGTCTTAGTTAATTACATCATGCCATGATCGATTTCTTTTATTTACGTATGTTTACTCAATTGTTTATTTATAAATGCATGTTAGACATTGACTTTCTAATCAATGACCTGATTAGATTGACTATCTAGCCACACAAGAGGAACTGTCTGGAATCAAACCGGCAGGTTCCATAATTTGACTATTCTTTTCCTCCATATCAATTTTAGGGTCAAATTGACTGGCACGCCTCGGACTCGATCGACCGGTTAGCCGCTAGTGAAGTCGTAGGGATTGAAAAATCGCTCTCACTCTGGTCTACCTGGCTTGTGAGAGGCCATTGATGTGAAGAGTCACATTTTTACGTCAATAGACCTAGCTATACGCAATGAGATCATGTTAGAAGGACATAACTCCATGTGTTGTATCCACCTAGGAAGCACCAACATGTGTATATGCTGATTTGAAGAGGGAATTCTGGTGGAAGAATATGAAGGAAGATATCGTAGGACATGTTGCAAGATGTGACATATGCAGATGCATCAAAGCTGAGCACAAGAGACCTGCAGGACTACTAAAGCCACTGGAGATACCAAAATGGAAATGGGATAGCACATTTATGGACTTCGTCATGGGTTGCTCGAACCCCGAAGGGCCATGATGGTATATGGGTGATAATCGAGCACCAGACCAAAGTAGCTCACTTCCTAGCCATCAAGAATGACACCTGAGTTGGACAGCTAGCAGATCTGTATGTTGAGAACATTTTCAAGCTACATGGAGCCTCGGAGAGCATAATATCTGACCGTGGACCTCAATATGTGTCCAAGTTCTGGAAGGCCCTAAATGATGCCATAGGAAGCAAGTTAGATTACAGTACTGCTTACCACCCTCAGAAAGATGGTCAGATAGAGAGAGTGAGTCAGATCCTTGAAGACATGCTTCGAGCTTGTGTTCTCAGATATGGACAAATTGGGAGAAGAGTTTGATCCATGCTGAGTTCACATACAACAACTACTACCAAGCCAGTTTCTAGATATACTCGTTTGAGGCCATGTATGGAAGACCGTGTAGAACCCATCCCTAATGTGGTTAGAACTAGGAGAGAGATCATTCTTTGGCCTTGCCACCATCAAGGAGGCCGAATAGGGAGTTGCCCAAGTGCGAGAGAATCTGAGGATTGCTAGAGTCATCGAAAGAGCTATGCTGATGAGAGATGTAGAGACCTCGAGTTAGCAGTCGGGGACTATATCCACCTCAAGGTCTCCCCGCTTTGAGGAACTCTCAGATTCCATGTAAAGAGAAAGCTAGCTCCAGGGTATGTGGAACCGTACAGGTCTGTGTCGGAATAGGCAAGCTTGCCTACAAGATAGAGTTGCCTGGGCAACTAGCAGGAGTGCACCCAGTTTTCCATGTTTTGTAGTTGCGCAAGTGTCTGAAGCTGCTAGAGCAACTGATATTCATAGAGGCACTAGATATCCAGGACACCTTGGAATACCGAGAGCACCCCATCTGTAATCCGGACAGAGCCACAGAAGAAAACAGAAACACCATCATACCAACATGCAAGATTCTGTGGGGCAATCACTCAGAAGGAGAAGCAATTTGGGAGAAGGAGTTAGAACTAAAGGAAGCTCTACCCCTACCTGTTTGAAGAGCAAGTTACACCTTTAAATCTCGAGGACGAGATTCTCACAAGGGAGTAGGACTATAACAACCCTAAAAATTCCAAACACCAAAAATCACAACCAATAAATTTTTTCTAAAATAAGCTATGGTTGGTGAGTGTACTGTAGGAAAACATCCAATAGTTGCACAAGTAGCACCTACTATTAGTTGAAGCATTTGCATTTGGTTACAAAAGTTTGATTTGCTTCTTATTGATTTTATGTGTTGATAATAAAATCAATAACCCTTTATATCACATGTGCTAACATGTATATGTTTATAGGTAACTAAACATGGTCATGGTAACCAACTTCCCTTGAGACCCTAGTGGACCTACCATGGTGCATGCACCATGGTCACTAACATCTTTAACATAGGATCATGGCTTAGATGGTTTAGTGCTTTCAAAAGAAATGGAAACAGAAAGGAAAAGGAAGATATAGAAAAAGAGGAAACTAGCCCAGAGCACCAGGCGGCCCAGCTCCTACTCCCCACGGCCCACGCCTAACTTCCCCACTCACGGCCCACGATGGCCAAGCCGGCCTGTTTTTCACCCCGCACCCGCACCCGGTGCACCGGGCCCATGTGGCCGAGCGGCCCAGCAAGAGCCTGCCTACGTCACACGTGACCACACGCCGCCCTGCAGCCACTGACATGTGGGCCCCCCTTATCAGCTGCTTCCTCTTCCCTTTTCTGGTCGCCCGCACATCCCATCCGCCATACCAAAAGTGGCCATGGCACACCTCCACCATCCGTCGTCGCCCCGCGCCGCGCGATGTTCGTCCATCCGCCTGCGCCACGCAAAAACCCTAACCCTAGCTCGGGCGCACCCTGGTCGCCTGATTGCCCCTCTCCTTTCCCCACTGTCCAAGGGGTATCTCTGACTTTCCATGGCTGTCAATGACCTATTAAAGGAGCTTGCACGACACTCTAGGGTTTCCCCCATGCCCAGCCGCCTTTTGCTAGCTGTCACTCTCGCCTTCCCAAGCCGAACTATCACATCTCATTTTAAAGGACTAAAATATGATATACATAAAAGCCTTATATGTGCCCCAGGATGTCGCACACACAAGTTGACAAATTAAAAATAGTACCAAATCAGAGTTTATTACATAGCACACAAATAGCATGACACAGTCTTTAAAAAAAATAACACATAACTAAGATAACTCCAGATGATAGCTCCACCACAAGGACTCATCAACTGGTTGACACAAGCTAATAGTCGTGACAATAACTCTCACTCTAGTCTTTCATCTGTTAGCCATCCAGAATTTTTCAAGTAATGAAATAAAACAAGTGTAAGTACATACATACTTAGCAAGCATAGAAGGGGTTCATGAAGCTCAATAAAGCTTGACACGGTTTAACTACAAGTAGCTTTTAGTGTATACCATATTATAGCCATTAGCATCAAGGTAGTATTGAACCCACAACCACATCATCAGGTTAACATGATTAAGAATATAATAAAAACAACATTAACATGTAGCAGAATTGAGTTAATGATCCATTCCATAAGAATCCCTTGGCCGCCCTAACCGTGGGCTCGGATGATATATCGGTTTAACTCTGCGCACAGGTGTACGCTTCCACTATGGGTCATGATCCTCAAATGCACGGGCTAGCTACTTCCCATAACACCAAGTATCATATAAACCCACTCATAGGTTAGTCTAACAAGTAGGGCCATAGGGTCATTGAATGTAGAAAACCCTTCTTCCACTATGGCACATCCCAGTTATAACACATAATGAAGAGGCAACCCTATACCCAACTCGCAGATCCTCTAACCTGCTAGAAAAGGTCCTATGAATAACTAGAGTCAGAGCCATGTAGCCCCCGCAGCTGTATGTTATGTCCCAGATGATCACTTACAGTTTGGACTTATTGAAAATCACCTTTAATCATTAGTAGCATAGTCATTAATCAAATTACAAGATCATGGTTATAAAGCGCTAGCATAGACTACCCATATGCAACATCCCCAGTTAACAAGGTAAACTGGTATTCAAAGCTAGGAAATCCTAATAGGGTAGTAAAAGATACATGCATATGACATTTTAGTGTGTATAGTGAATAAGTAACAAGGATGGTCCCAACTATACTTGCCTTGATCAAAGCTCTCCTGAAGAACCTGCTGATCTTGGTCATAGAAGTACTCTTGGTCCCCAACGAACGTCTCACTCTCTAAACTCGATCAACAATCAGCAACACTCAAGCATCAAACAATCATACACAAGCAAACAAATAGATTTAATTAGAATAGTACACCACACTAATAAAACAGATTGAAAAGAGTTGATAAAACTATTCAACACGTCACTACAATCACGCAGACGTAAAGATCATCAAAATCGGAGCTATAACGAGAAAGTTATGAATTTTAGAAGATTTCCCATAGCAAAATAATAAATGAAATCTAACCTCAAATTTGAAAAGTTGAAAACAGATCTAACAGTGGTACTAACATGTAGATCATGAAATTACGAACATAACGCAACTTGAACGGATCAAAACGGAGTTGAAACGAAAAAATTATGAGCAAACCAAAATAATGGCAAAACTGTAAATAGACAGCACTATTTTTGGAATTAAAATAAATCAAAATCAGGATTTTTCAATCTGGCCGAGGGCTCTTAACTAAATATGTAAAAGTCCAGGGGTTTCTATAAAATAGCCGAACGAGGGGGTACGGGCTGTTCTGGACTGTCGGATCTAGATTGAACGACCTAGATTAGAAGGCCGAGAGGAAGAGAGGATGGCCGACCGAAGAGGACGATCCGCGCGGTGGTCGGCCATGGCTGGCGATGACGGAACTCACCGGCAAACTTGAATCTGGCCCTAGAGACCTCGGTTCAACTCGATACCTAGCCCAATAAAAATGAGGAGCTCAAGGCGCCCTCACCTAAGACGAAGATGGATGCCGGCGTGGACTGGAACAGACCGGCGATGAACGATGGCGGCGACGAGCTTCCTGTGAATATCGGCGATGCACAGCGATCAATACAGAGCATGAGAATTAGGGAAAAAGAACTCGGGAGTTCATCAAAATGAGGAGAAACCCGGTGACAAGTCGATGAAGGAAATGCGGCTTTGAATCGCGAACTCGAGCTCAAGGCGGCGGCGGCTAGGGTTGCGACTGCTGCGAGCTCGAGCGTGGGTGGCTGCAGACGTGAGGGTTTAGCGAAGGGCGATGCATCATGTAGCTCCACCTACTTATGGGGTGCATGACTGGGGGCACACATGAAACGCGATGCGAGGTCAGGGTGGACTCCTGGTGCGGTGTCCTCCTCGGACATGGCCGGAGGTAGAAGAAGGCGGCGTGGGCTTGTTGGTCACAGCGAAGGGAGGCAGGCGGCCTGCGGCTTGCCTTGCTGCGAGCTGGTCCAGCCCAAGAGAAATAGCCGAGCGGCCAAGCAGAGGAAAAAGGCCTTTGGGCCAAAGAGAAAGAGGGAGGGAAGTAGGCTGACCAGGCCGTTTGGGCCAGAAAGAAAGAAAGGAGGGGGAGGGTAAAGGAATTCATTTTCCTTTTATTTAACAGCTTTTCAAATAGATTTTCAAAAGGATTTCCAAATCAAATTCAACAAGAACCAAACATCACAATAATAATTATGCAGCAGCATGAGTGCACAGACATGCTTCTTGTCTACAATGATTTTACTTTTATAAAAATTATTATTTTACCTAACATTCAATGCTCACAAAAATGCTTAATTAAATCAATTTAACTATTTTAAATCCATACAAATTTTGGGGTGTTACAAATCTACCCACCTTAAAAGAATCTCGTCCTCAAGATTGAGCTGCTTACTCAAAGAACTTCGGATATGCCTTTCTTAATGCCTCAGCCTCCGAATGCCAATTCCACTGAACTTTACACATCTTAATAATTCTGCTTCTTGTGATCCGTTACGCTGTTTCCACAATCTTAACTGGACATGCTTCATAAGTAAGATCATCCTTCACTATAGGCTCCTCTATAGGTATTTGCTCTACTTCTGGCACAGGCAAACACTTTTTAAGCTGAGACACATGGAACACATCATGCACACCGGACAACTTTTCAGGCAACTCTAACTGATAAGCCACTTCACCACGTCTCGCAATAACCTTGAACAGACCAACATACCTTGGAGCTAATTTCCTCTTCATGTTGAACCTCCTCACGCTTCTCATAGGTAACACTTTCAAGTTCACATAATTAGCTACCTCAAAAGCAAGTTCCCTCCTTTGAGTATCTGCATAACTCTTCTGATGAGATTGTGCCACCCTCAAATTTTCTCTGATCATTCTGACTTGTGCTTCCACTTCTCTAAGCGACTCTGAACCAAACTGTTGTGTCTCCCTAGTTTTATTCCAGAACAATGGAGTTCTACACTTTCACCCATACAACGTTTCAAAAGGTGCCATCTTGAGACTTTGTTGGTAACTGTTGTTATATGACAACTTAGCATAAGCAAACCCTTATCCAAACTAGTACCTTTCTGCAATGCACAAGCTCTCAGCATATCCTCTAATATCTGATTTATTCTCTCAGTCTGACTGTCAGTCTGAGGGTGATAGGCAGTACTCCAATTCAACTGAGTTCCCAATGAAGTATGTATTTGCTTCTAAAAGTGAGAAGTGAACTACGAACCTCTATCGGACACAATCTTCTTTGGCACTCCGTACAAACACACTATCCTATCCATATATAATTCTGCTAACCTTGGTCCATCGCAAGTGGTCTTGACACGTAAAAAATGTGCAACCTTAGTCAACTGATCAACGATCACCCATATAGAATTATAGCCACTCTTAGTATGTGGCAATCCCACTATAAAATCCATACCAACCTCATCCCACTTCTATTCAGGTATCCTCATTGGTTGTAGCAATCCTGCCGGCATTTGATGTTTTGCTTTCACCCGTTGACACATATCACATATAGCAACATACGCAGCCACGTCTCTCTTCAACCCATACCACCAATATCTCTCCTTGATATCTAGGTACATCTTTGTACTTCCAGGATGAATGGAATAAGCTGACTCATGCGCCTCCCTTAATATTGCATCACGAATGGATTTTATCTCAGGCACACATATCCTCTTCCCAAACCACAACATACCATCTTCATCAATGTGAAAACCAGGTGCCTTCTCAATCACAACATTCCCTACTATCTCTTTCCATTTCTCATCCTCTAATTGACCCTTGAGTATTTCTTGCTCTAAAGTAGGTGTCACCTCTATCTCCATAGTATTGAGAACAACACCAAGATTCAAACGCTGCAACTCATCACACAGGTCCTTGGTCATAGTCGTCATCTGAATCTCACTAACATACCTCTTCCTGCTAAGTGCATCAGCCACAACATTTGCTTTCCTGAGATGATAGAACAGTTCAAAATCATAGTCCTTGATCAATTCCAGCCATCGATGTTGCCTCAAGTTTAAATCTGATGAAGTGAAGATATATTTCAAACTCTTGTGATCTGTATAAACATCACACTTGTGGCCAACCAGACAATGCTTCCAGATATTCAAAGCACGAACCACTGCTGCTAACTCTAAGTCATGAGTTGGATAATTTAAATCATGCTTCCACAACTGCTTGGATGCATAAGACACAACTCTCCCTTCTTGCATAAGAACACACCACAAACCTTGTCGAGATGCATCACAATAGATAGAAAACTTCTTACTCAGATCAGGTAGTATCAACACCGGAGTTGTCATCAATCTCTTCTTTAACTCTTCAAAGCTAGCTTGACACTTGTCAGACCACACAAACTTGATATTCTTCTCTAACAGAGCCGTCATGGGCTTAGCAAGCTTGGAGAAACCTTCAATGAACCACCTATAGTAACCAGCCAAACCAAGAAAACTACAAATTTCACTTACATCAGTAGGTGGCTCCTAGTCCAAAATGTCCTTCACCTTCTTAGGATCTACGGTGATACCTCCAGTAGAGACAACATGACCCAAAAAAGAAACTTCATTCAGCCAGAATTCACACTTTCTCTTATTAGCATACAATTTGTATTCCCTAAGCTTTTGTAGCACCAATCATAGATGTTCAGCATATTCTTCTTTGGTCTTGGAGAATACCAAAATATCATCAATGAACACTACCATGAACTTGTCAAGGTACTCCATAAAGACTTTATTCATCATGTACATAAAGTAGGCAAGCGCATTGGTCAAACCAAAGGACATAACTGTATACTCGTGTAGCCCATACCTCGTGGGATATCTGAATTCCGAATCTTCAACTAATGGTAGCCAGAACATAGATCAATCTTAGAAAACACACAAGCACCTCTTAACTGATCAAACAAGTCATCAATCCTTGGCAACGGGTACTTGTTCTTGATGGTGACTTCACTGAGAGAACGGTATTCCACACACATACGCTGTGTTCCATCCTTCTTTTCCACAAAGACAACAGGAGCACCCCACAGAGATGAACTAGGACATATGAAACCCATCTCCTACAACTCCTTCAGTTGTTTCTTAAGTTCTTCTAATTCATTTACCCTCATTCTATATGGATGTTTTGATATGGGTGCAGTACCAGGTAATAACTCAATAATAAACTCAATGTCACGGTCAGGTGGCATACCTGGCAAGTCATTAGGAAAAACATCTAGAAACTCCTCCATGACACGGTCTTTGTCAGCATCATCATCTTCATCTAGTAGACTCACTATAGCTATAGGTGGTGCCTGCACTACCACTTCAATACAGATTCTGTCCCCCTTTGATGTTGTCAGAACTACCACTTTCTTTTTACATTGAATTACCACATTGTGTTGCTTCATCCAGTCCAGACCCAGAATCATATCAATGCCAGATGCACTCAACACAGTCGGACTAGCAGTGAACTCTACCCCCTTAAAGAGATGCTAACAGAAGGACAATAATAAGAAGCTGGTATGCCTCCTCCCGTTGAGTTCACTAACATAGGTTCTTTCAAGGCAAGTAGGGGTATACTATGTGCTCTAACAAATGCTTGTGATATAAAAGAATGCGAAGCTCCAGAATCAAAAAGAATAGTAGTAGAGATGGAGTTGATACTGAACGTACCCAGCATGATTTCAGGTGCCTCCTAAGCAGTAGCTTCCTATGCAGATTTAGTAGACACATGGTTCACTCTTCCATAGGTATTATAAGACCTACCATTTCCACTCTGCCTCTGTGGGGTCTGTTGATTCGACCTCTTTGGACAACTACTAGCATAATGGCCCACATCACCACACGCAAAGCACCTATTAGGAGTACTAGGAGTGCCATTCTTCAAGGGAATGTTGTTAGGTGTGGTGAGATGTGAATTCTGATTACCCTGCTGCTACGACGTGCGTGGATTCCCATTCTGTTGTGGGTTCTAGAAGTGATTCTGATTGTTCTGAGGATACTAAGGACGTGGCGAGTTGGAGAAATGATTCCACTGACTAACTGGCCCTTGGAACCTCTGTTGATAGCCTTGAGAGTTTGGATGGAAATGACTGTTGCTTCCAGATCCCTATCCTTCCATCTTCTGCTTCCTGTCCTTGTCCCTGCGTATATTGTCAAGCACAATAGCGCTATTCACCAACTCCTGGATATTGGCATGCTTCTGACCAACCAACTGCAGCCTGAATTCATAATAAATCATATTAAGGAAATGACGCCGCTTGTCAGCTTCTTCCCGCACCTCATTTGGAGCATAGCGAGCAAGCCCATTGAACTTGTTGTGATACTCGCTCATGGTCATGTTGCCAATCCTCAGAGATCTGAATTCCTCTTGCTTCTGCTCAATAAGACCTTTAGGGATGTGGTGAGCCTTGAAGTCCCTAACAAAATCTTCCCAAGTGATGGCAGGAGCATTGGCGGGATGAGCAACTTGATAAGACTCCCACCATGTTTGTGCAGCACCTTGCAGCTGCCCAGACGCATAGAGCACCTTCTCTCAGTCATTGCACTAAGCGAGGTTCAATTGCTTCTCCATAGCACATACCCAGTCATTAGCTTCTAATAGCTCGATGGAGTGAGAAAATACAGGAGGATTCCCATGCATGAACTCCCTGCGCTTGTCACATGGTGGTGGCGCGTGTGGCACTCCTCCAGCTTACATGGTCTATGCCAGTTGCGTCAAAGCTTGCATCACCTGAGCTTGTGAAGCCATGAATTCTTCATGGGTGACTGGTGGGGGATTGTTCCTAGCAACATTCCTGCCTCCTCTTCTTGACATCTGCACCCATTCACATAAAGGATCCTTAGAACAACCAAAACTACAATACTGTTAGCTCTATAATGGTTCTGAATATTTGTGGGCGAGTTACAGTTTCACCAGTCCAGTAAAACAGTCATAACTGGAGTTCCAAACATCCAATAAAGGCAAACTTTGTATGGTTGGAAATCTTAGGAAGTTATCTACAACTTTCTTTTACAGCATATGGTCAGATTCGGTGACTAAAATTGCCGAAAAGAGCAAACAACAGGTACTACCCAGAACTTCCAGACAGCACAGAAACATTGTTTTAGTTTAGCTATAACTCACAGCTCAGAATAGATATAAGGGTGATTCTTGCGGCATTGAAAAAGTACTGAAGTCTAGTTATTGCCATAAAATTTTTGCCAGGTTTGCAGTAACGAAACTCGAGATATAACAGAAACATCGCAGACTGCTCCAGAATTTTAGCACAGGATAGATTCGAGATAGACCAAACCCAAATTTATTAAAGACCCCAAAACTCTAATATGTTTAACTATGAAACATTGAGGACATGCCCACAAAGCTCTAGAACTCATTACAAAGAAGCAAATCACTCATAAGCAACTAAAACACCAAAGTTCACTCGCAATAAAAAGACTCGACTTGACTAACAAAACTAACGACTATTACATAAAGGTTTCCTGCACCTAAAGATGAAAAGGAGGGGCACGCTTCTCATAAATCTTCAGTTCTCCAATGGAAGCTCTAAGATTGTCATGTGTCTTTTGCAACTTCGTGTAGTCCTTCCCTTGCTGGTAAAGCGTAGCCTCCAAGATCATAACCCTTTCCATCATATCATAACCAAAGTGCGTCGTAGCACGGTGTGCTAAATCAAGATCTGGAGAAAACATCATTGCCCATCCATCTCTCATATTCAGATCCTCATATGGAAGATAACAGTAGCGATCATGCTGCATTGGCTCACGGAGATTCCATGAAGACTCACCCACGCTTGAAATGCTGCATCACCAATACTGCTCTCCATGGTATGGCGATGTCCCCAATGAAAATGAGCCCTTTCAAGCTTGAAAACTCCTAGTACCTCATTCTTAGAGAAGATGTTCATAGTGTTCTTCCAATAATTTGTTGCAAGAGGATGGGTATACTCAACACAGGAATACTGTATTGCAGGCTTCCAATCAGCATAGTATTGAGTCAGCACCTCCACCAGACGATGATGCGCCATGGAGTCATGATTCCACAAGGTACGCTCCTCCGTGGTCCATTTCATTGGAGGGGTTCATCATCACCTCCAGCGACTTCCATCTTCATCATCTTGTGCAATGTCCTCCTTGAAACATCCTTAATTTTCCTCAAAGGGAAAATACACAGAAGGATGGATATAATGATAGCCCAGGAAGTCCGAGCATCGACTTATCCATTATCAGTTGATGACAAAGCCATACATCATTCAAAAGAATACAGTAGGGGGGTTTACATAATTCATTACCTCGCCACATGGTGGAATCATCAGAGTATCTAGAATTCAGAACAGCTACGGAAGTAGAGGGATATTGCGGAAGCTTCATCTTTCACCATCTTGAGCGTAGGCACGAGACCATCTAATCCTTTTGTCCTTCAAGGGCATCAGCAAGCCATCATCCATACCTGGATCAAAATTTTTAGTATGTTTTGTACTGGCCACATCTCCCATCCTATGTTTGCTTTTGCTATATAGTATTTGGTGAGATGCAAAGGATATAATCAAAGAGGCCTAATATTTGGCTGTGGTTTCCTATGCAAGCAGTGACCAATATTGTAGAAATGTAGTTCATCATATTTTAACCCATCTCATCACACATCTTTCCCATCCCAACACCATCACACATGTCTCACACTCTCGCACTCAGTCGACAGGTCCAACTCCCTCTCGGAGCCTGTCTCAGCGGCTCACAGCCGGAAGGGTAACACCAGGGGGAGAATAGAAGGACTCATCTCACTACTCTTGAGAAGCATGGGTCTTAGGAAAAGCCATACCAGTGGCTCACGGGCTATATATAGATTTATAAAACTCTGTAGAGCGTGTACTCCCGTAACCACAAGATCACTATCATCGGCGGTGCCCCGCCTAAGCTGATTTCGCTGCTTCCTAACCGGTGCGATGCCACCCTACCACTCAGTACTGGGACACCCCGGAATACCATCAGAACACTAATAGGTACACCAGCACACTAAGACTGTGAGGCGTAGTTACCCGGGCCACCAAGGTAACTCTACGGCTTTAAGGAGGGTGTGGGACCCCACGCCCGTACCTCCTGACACTACCTGCTAACAACCTAGTAGTAGTGACACCGTCCTAGCTAGTCAGACATCCGTCTCCCGCCCATACAAGAGCGAGTGGTGAGCACGTAGGTCCCAAGGTTCTGGTTCTCAAGGGATATCAAGTCCTAGGGGGATCAGACAGGATTATCTTCTCGTAGGGACTACAACAGTCCGTGCTGCAACAGCACCTTCTACCTGGGGCTTCACTCCACGAAGGTTCTCACCCCCGGGTTCACCATATTCCTTACAATGTGCCCGCCATAAGCACCTCACACGAGAATGCCCAGAACACATTCCCCGGCAAGACTCGCCCACATGGCTCGTCGTAGAATCCTATCCGATCGACTCAACCCTCACCACACACCCGAAATGCACGCAGCACTCTCCCCGAGTAAAGTGGCACCATGTGCCTTATCTATGCACCATACCATACTCTCCACCACGCATCACATCGCAGATATAAGCGTAGTAGAAGTAAAGCGTCATAAATAAATAAGCATACGTCTAGCCTATTAGCGGGTGTGCAGGAGTATGGTTGCGACAAGGTAAAGGCTCATCAAACAGATCTACCATGCAACCTATCATCAGGTGATATACTTAAATAAAGCACTAGCAACTAGATATTATGCCATGCGTAATAGGATTCTACGAGATTGGGTGGGGTGTGGCACCTGATTAGCTGTCACTCGAGTCCTCCATCAGGTCCTTGGCGTGCTTCTGGTCCTCCTCCTCGATCAACTCCTTCGCGGAAACTGAAATCAAGACATAACGGTCGTGGAAGCGACCCCTATAGATCAATCACAAAGAAGCAATAAAATCCAATAACTCCAAATGCAATCATACATAGGCCTATGACATAGAGCTTATTTTTATGAAAATTTGGACACTTGGTTCATATTTTTTGGAGATCGTATGAATTAGTTATGAATTTCCGAAGTTTATTCTATTTTCTGAAAAAGAAAAAGGGGCTGATTAACCAGAGGCCGACACGTGGCATCCTCTCATTGGGCCACATAGCACGCGGGCACAGGCGCTGATGCAGTGCTGACGTTAGCACAGACATGGGGTCAGGTGGTCAACAGTCATGCTGACGTCAGCTCTGGCAGGTGGGGTTAACAGAATCAGTCACTGATGTGTGGGGCCCACTGTTTTGGTCACTGATAGGTGGGTCCCACGGTCAATGGTCAACATTGACTGGTCAACGGTCAACGCGGACTGTGCCTGGACTGGGCTTGGACGGGCTCGGGTAGGGCCGGATTTGGGCCGGGTTGGGTCGGCCCGGCCCGGACACGTGTCAAGCAGGGAGTTAGGTCGCGTGCCGACTGGGCTCTCAACGGGTTTCGGTTCACGGCGTTATCCGGCTGGGCTTGGTCCATGGTGCACCGTAGACTGGTGATCCGTGTGGCTGTCCACGTTGGTCCAGCATGGACCCCTGTGGAGGACGTGGTGCCTGCGGGGAGAAATTCCCCCCTTTCTCTTTCACGCGGCCAGGCACGGCGGCCCTCGCCGGCGGCGAGCGGCGCTGCGGCTTCGGCAGCCGGGGTGAAACAGAGCAGTGGCCAAGGCGGCGCTAGGACGTGGTGTGAGCGGCTGCGGGTTCACGGCCCTCAAGCTTGCCGGTGCACGCATCACAGCGGCGACGGACGGCGAAGGCTCGATGGTAGGTGGCAGCGGGGCGCTTGGAGTGGCTCTGGCGCACTCTACTACACCGCAAGGCCAAGGTGGTCAGGGGAGTGGAGTCCAAGTGAGCCTGCAGGGTTTGGCCTGGCCGGCGTGCATATGGCGGCGGACGGCGGAGGCGCGAGGCGGCAGTGGCACTGCTGCAAGACAGGCAATGGCTTGGAGGTGGCTTGGACTCATGAAAAAGGCTCGTGGGGTCAAGGCAAGGATAATAGGCCATGTTAATTTGGTCGCGGGGCTTTTGGCGGGGCGATCGGCAGCGGCGACCCGACGGCGGCGATGGTGGCTCTCCGACCAAATTCGCCGGCGTAGGTTGACATTAGCCTCCGTCTTCACCTCCTTCCTATCGTGCGGAGCAGCTCGGAGCCCCAGAGGCTAAGGGCGCGGTTACGAGAGCACGGCGGGGCGCGCGTGACCACGGAGGTCTCCGCGGCGCTCCGGCGGCCGAAGCCATGGCGACCGAGGTCCGCAAAGTGGCGTGGCCTCGCTGTGGTCGAGCCATGCTCCCAAGACGTTGCCATCTAGGCGTTCTAGGCTACGGCGGAGGTGGTGGCGCGATTGATGAAACCTATTGGCGAACGGAGGACAGGAATGCGAGGGCTGTACTAGCAGCGGCCATGGACGCGAGTAGATTAGCTCACCTATGCGTGGTGCTCCGGTGGTGGCCGAGACTCACTGTTCGGCTTAACATCGAGGAGGCAGAGCAGCAACTCGGTGCGAGGATGTGGAGCGGCGTTGCGGGGTTCCTCTTCTCCCTGTGCGCGAACGGCGATGGCGACGAATGGCTGCAGCTCCGACAGCGGCAACTCCTCCCCGCCCCCTTCACCTCCTCTCACTAGGTCAGCTACAGGTGAGGCAAGGTGACCAACAAAGGCGGCTGAGGGCTCGGGAAACCCTAACGGCCTAGGCTGCCCCTTTTATAGCGCGGCGGCGGCCGGCCGTGGCTCGGTGAACGGCACCGATGGGAGATGCCCATCGGGCGGCCAAGGGCGAGCGCGCTCTAGGGTTAGGGTTCAGGAAAGTGTGGTGAGGCGTGCGGATGGTAGAGATGCAGCGGCTCGTACGGGCGTGGGCACGGACGGCCGGCGGTGGCCATGATCAGAAGTGGCGCGGTGGACGCGACGCGCGGTGGACAAAAATGGGAAGGCGAGGCAGCTGACAGGCGGGGCCCATTGATTAGTGGGAGCGAGGCGATGTGAGGCGCGAGCAGAGGCGGGCGCGCGCGAGGCCGGCCTCTTGATGGGCTACTTTGGCTTCATGGGCCGTGGCACGAGCTTGCGGGCTGCCGATGGGTCGATCGACCGACGGGGCGCACGGGTGAGCGGGCTGCCGATGGGCCGAGCTGCTGCGAAAAGGCGGGCGGTCGGCTGGGCTATGGTGCGCGCGGGCGAACGTGGTGGGTGGCAGCGTCTTGATGCGAGCGCGCGGAGATACGGTGAGTAAACGCGGAGCGGGCCGCGTGGTTGGCCGGTTGGGCCACGATGCTTGCTGGGCTTCATGGCTGCACGGGCTGCGCGCGTGCAGTGAGCGCGAGCGCTTGTGGCAGCCCGGTTGGGCTAGGCGCGCGGGCAGGTGGTGTGGGCCGTGCCGGTTGCCTTGCTGGGCTGCCATTGCTGCTCGGGCCAGTTCCCTCTTTCTATTTCTTTTCTTTTTCTAATTCCTTTTCTATTTCTTTTCTACACCCTTACTCCAATTACATCATGGTCAAGCTAATGAAAGGGGTTAGTGACCATGTCATAAATAATTGGTGGGTCCCTTAGGGTCTCATGGTCAAGTTGGATCCATTTCCGGGGTCAGTGGCTCATGTTAGCAGGCATATCGTCGCATGCGATATAAAAAGGGTTATTGATTTTATTAGCAATACATAAAATCAATAAGAGGCAAATCATACTCTTGTGGTTAAAATGCAAATGCTTCGACTAACATTGGCACTACTTGTGCGACTATGGGATGTTTTTCTACATGACACACACCAAGCATCGGATACTTTAGAAAAATTTTTGAAGGTTCGTATTTTCGATGTTTGGAATTGCAGGGATGTTACACTCCTCATCATCGCTGCTGATGTCAATGGTGTTATGCTCTTCCATAGGCTCCACTTCTTCTTCTTCTTGGACATACTCCACAGGCTCTTCCTCTTCTTTAGGTTTAGGCATAGGTGATGGTAGGGGTGATGGTGCCTGTTGTGCAGGTAGTGTGGCCAGTTCATCTTCATCATCCTCACTATTCCAATCCCGCGCTTCTCCATCCCTCGGCTCCATTGGCTCATACACCACCACTCGTGGCGGAATGGATCCTCCAGTACTCTTGTGGGGGATGGGTGCATATCTACAGAAATAGACCAAATTAAGTTAGAGTCAATGTTTTGTAATGGAATAAGATAGTAGTAGCATAAAAATTTTAGAAATAATAAGGCCAAGAAGGTAAGCAAGAATTAAGTGAAGAAAAAGAGCTAAAAACGACCATTCTACCTAGGCTTGCGTCCTACAATGAACCATGTTCTGATACCAATTTGTCATATCTTATTTTAAAGGACTAAAATAAGATATAAAAAGCCTTATATGTGCCCCAGCATGTCGCACACACAACTTGACAAATTATAAATAGTACCAAATCAGAGTTTATTACATAGCGCACAAATAGCATGACACAGTCTTTAACAAAAATAAGACATAACTAAGATAATTCCAGATGATAGCTCCACCACAAGGACTCGTCAACTGGTTGACGCAAGCTAGTAGTCGTGACGATAACTCTCACTCCAGTCTTTGATCTGTTACCCATCTGGGATTTTCTAAGTAATGAAATAAAACAAGTGTAAGTACATACATACTTAGCAAGCATAGAAGGGGTTCATGAAGCTCAATAAAGGTTGACACGGTTTAACTACAAGTAGCTTTTAGTGTATACCATATTATAGCAATTAGCATCAAGGTAGTATTGAACCCACAACCACATGATCATGTTAACATGATTAAGAATATAATAAAAACAACATTAACATGTAGCACTATTGAGTTAATGATCCATTCCATAAGAATCCCTTGGCCGCCCTAATCGTGGGCTCGGATGACTTATTGGTTTAACTCTGCGCAGAGGTGTACACTTTCACTACGGGTCATGATCCTCAAATGCACGGGCTAGCTACTTCCCATAACACCAAGTATCATATAAAGCCACTTATAGGTTCATCTAACAAGTTAGGGCCGCAGGGTCATTGAATGTAGAAAACCCCTCCTACTATGGCACATCCTAGTTATAACACATAATGAAGAGGCAGCCCTATACCCAACTCGCAGATCCACTAACATGCTAGAAAAGGTCCTATGAATGACTAGAGCCAGAGCCATGTAGCCCCCGTAGCTGTACGTTATGTCCCGGATGACCACTTACAGTTTGAATCTCATTGAAAATCACCTTTAATCATTAGTTGCATAGTCATTAATCAAGTTATAAGATCATGGTTATAAAGCGCTAGCATAGACTACCCATGTGCAACATCCCTAATTAATAAGGTAAACAGGTATTCAAAGCTAGGAAATCCTAACAGGGTAGTAAAAGACACATGCATATGACATTTAGTGTGTATAGTGAATAGGTAACAAGGATGGTCCCAACTATACTTGCCCTGATCAAAGCTCTCCTGAAGAACCTACTGATCCTGGTCATAAAAGTACTCTTTGTCCCCAACGAATGGCTCACTCTCTAAACTCGATCAACTATCAGCGACACGGAAGCATCGAACAATCATACACGAGCAAACAAATAGATTCAATTAGAACAATACACCACACCAATAAAATAGATTAAAAAGAGTTGATAAAACTATTACACGTCGCTACGATCACACAGACGTAAAGATCATCAAAATCGGAGCTATAACGAGAAAGTTATGAATTTTGGAAGATTTCCTATAGCAAAATAATAAATTAAATCTAACCTCGAATTTGAACAGTTGAAAATAGATCTAATAGTGGTACTAACATGTAGATCATGAAATTACAAACATAACGCAACTTGAACGGATCAAAACGGAGTTGAAACAAAGAAATTATGAGCAAAACAATATAATGGCAAAACTGTAAATAGACAGCACTATTTTTGGAATTAAAATAAATCAAAATCAGGATTTTCAATTCTGGCCGAGGGCTCTTAACTAAATATGTAAAAGTCCAGAGGGTTTTCTATAAAATAGCCAGACGAAGGGGTATGGGCTGTTCTGGACCGCCGGATCTAGATTGAACGACCCAGATTAGAAGGCCGAGAGGAAGAGAGGACGGCCGGCCGGAGAGGACGACCCACGCGGTGGTCGGCCATGGCTGACGGCGAAACTTGTTGATGAACTTGAATCCGGCCCTAGAGACCTCGGTTCGACTCGATACCTAGCTCAAACGAACGAGGAGCTCGAGGCACCCTCACCTGAGATGAAGATGGATGCCGGCGCGGACTGGAACAAACTGGCCACGAACGACGGCGGCGATGAGCTTCCTGTGAACATCGATGATGCACAGCAATCAATACAGAGCACGAGAATTAGGGAAAAAGAACTTGGCGAGTTCATCAGAACGAGGAGAAACCCTGCGATAAGTCGATGAAGACGATGTGGTTTTGAATCACGAACTCGAGCTCAAGGCTGCGGCGGCTAGGATTGCGGCTGCTGCAAGCTCGAGCGTGGATGGCTACGGATGCGAGGGTTTAGCGAAGGGTGATGCGGCACGCGGCTCCACCTATTTATGGGGTGCCCGACTTGGGGCGCATGAGAAACGCGAGGCAGGGTCGTTGTGGACTCCTGGCACGGTGTCCTCCTCAGACACGGCCGGAGGTAGAAGAAGGCGGCATGGGCCCGGCTTGTCAGTCACAGCGAAGAGAGGCAGGCAGCCTGCGGCTTGCCTTGCTGCGAGCTAGGCCATCCCAAGAGAAATGGCCGAGCAGCCAAGCTAAAGGAAAAAGGCCTTCGGGCCAAAAAGAAAGAGGGCGGGAAGCAGGCTGACCAGGCCGTTTGGGCCAGAAAGAAAGAAAGGAGGGGGAAGGGTAAAGGAATTCATTTTCCTTTTATATATCAGCTTTTCAAATAGATTTTCAAAAGGATTTTTGAAAACCAAATCAAATTCGACAAGAACCAAACATCATAATAAGAATTATGCAGCAGCATGAGTGCAGAGACATGCTTCTTGTGTACAATTGCTTTTACTTTTATAAAAATTATTATTTTACCTAACATTCAATGCTCACAAAAATGCTTAATTAAATCAATTTAACTATTTTAAATCCATGCAGATTTTATGGTGTTACAAAACCGAGGAGGAGTTAGACAGGTAGAAGAAGAAGGGGCGGAGGGAAGAAGGCCGATGCCGGAGCCGGAGCTCCCCGCCGTCGCTGTTCGAGCCACCGGAGGAAGGCCTAGAGGCTAGTACGACTACGCCACCGATGCAGCTCTGCTTCCGCTACCTCGCGCGCACCTTCTCCGACCCCCAGCCGCCACTGATGGGCTGCTGAGGTAAGAATCGCCGCCGCTCTTGCCTTGGCCGCCACCTAGAGCTTCGCCGCATTCCCACTGTCCCATTCACCTTTTTGCTTCATTAACTTCACCACCATCTCCGCCGTTATGTAGAACGTCTAGTTGGCAAGGTTGTGGAGAGCCAGCATGAACTACATTTGGGGCTTAGCACCTTTACAAGCCATGGTTTCCCCAGACTCCGGCCGCCGGTGTGCCGCTGTGACCTCAGCGGTCGCGCACGCCCCGCCGTGTCCCATTAACCACGGTATACAGCCTCTGGAGATCCCAGCTTCTCCAATCGGATAGTGAAGAAGAAGATGAAGCTCCAAGTCATGCATAACCACTGCTCCGCTCGCCGACGACGAGATCGCTTCACCGCCGCGCGCCGCCATTGCCGACCTAGCTAGGGACCCTCCACACTCAAATTGAGTCATTTGCTGTGACTGCCTCATCTTTGTGATGCTTATGCACGCGCTAACACCCGCGCCAAGGCACTGGAGCCCCTCGCAGCCACAGCCATGCTGCCGGACGTAGCTGCCGCGCGCGCGCCGGCGAGCCAGAGCCCCGCGTGATGAGGACATGAGACCTATGCATACGCCCATAGAGGCTAAAGATAAGGTGAGTTCGTTCCTTCATTTGCACAATGATTTTTGGTACAATTCACTTGGTTTCACATGTGCATGTTTTTATTTGAATGTAGGTACGAACGTGTCTCAAAGGGCAAACTCATCAAAGTTCAACGTTCGGTTCGTCGGCAGCCAGATAGGGCTTCAATGGGAAGGCCATAACTCATGCATCCGGAGTGCGATTGAGGTCAATCAGCACTTGTTGGAAAGATTATTTGATAATCTTTCCAATAGGTCTGGTCTTACCTCAATATCACATTGGGAAGGCATCCAATTCATCATGACATTCTATCACTGTTTCTGCCAAGGGCTACGTCATCATCATGGGCTTGTTATTCACCATTGGGACTCTGACCCAAGTGAGAGCATGCCCCAAGGAGATGTGGAACACACCAAAGAAGCCTTTGGATGTCCTCCTCCTTGGCCACCACCTTTGGATACCAGCAGGGACGTTCAAGCTAAGTTGGAGGCCCAATCCAAGTCAAGTTTGAGGCCGTCTCGGGCTCCAGGAGCAGCATGCAATAAAACGGACACCCAGGTTGCATACGGACTCCGTTTTTGATGATCCACATATGGATGGAAATATAATTTGATAAGGAAACCAATGAAAGTGGACCCACATCAAAATTCCTTCGGGATCAACAGAAATCGTCAAAACAATTTGACGTCCAGAATCTGTCCAATGCGCTGCATCGTCATCTTTTGGGACATTTGGGCCTTGTAATGTGTCGGGGCTATGTATGGACGTGTGTAGGGGTCCTTGGATGCCCTTAGGCTATATAATGAGCAGCCACCATCTATGTTAGGGTTTGGGTTTTGCTTTAGATTAATCTGTCTTCGAACAGTCGCCATTATCGGTTTGTGAAACCCCACTTTGTGATCTTAATCATATATCTGCAGTTTGTCCTAATATTTGAGCTGCGTACTTTCGAGTTCTTGCTTGTGTTCTTCGATTCGCAGACAGGGATTAGCCTTCTTGGCAAGGTCAACCGGTTGGTGACACGGTTGATAACCAGAGGAGACGTGGTGCTAAGGTTGCAGGTTCGGGTCTTTGTGATCTGAAGCCGGATCGGTGTGTCGTGCTCCACCAAATCGTTGTTTATCTTGAAGTGACGGAAGGTCGGGAACCTAGTTCTCATCACCGCGAGCCCACTCCGAACCCGCAGCTGGCTTCGCCACCACGCCGCGAAGCCATACCCGAGACCAGAGCAGGCCAAGTCGAAAGGAGCCCCGCGCTGCTCGCCGCAGGTGAAGGCCGCCGTGCCTGGCCACGCGAAGGAGAAAGGGGATCCCCCTCCCTGTGTGGACCGCGTCTGTGGGGTCCACCATGGGTCAGCTCGACCACTCGGCCCGAACCTGGATAAACCCTGGTTGTTCGTCTTGCGTTTCACATCTGGTTCGTAAGTCTTAGCGCGCCCTCACCGATCATCTACTACCTTGAGGTGCCCTATGGTAGACTGCCGAGTATATTTCATCGACAGTATGTGAGTTGTCGTATGATGCTAACGGTCCACGATTTTGGAGGGGTTTTAGGTAGTGGATTTCACGGGGATTGTTCTTCGATCCGTGGGTTCCGGGTACCCCTAATCTAGATACCCGATGATATTTAACTATATTAACCTATGGATATAATTGAAAATACACTTGACATATATTTACTTACGAGCAAATACTTTTGTGTTTAGCAACGTGATATAAATTCTATAATGACCGTGTAGGCTTAAGTATATGTTGCATTATTAATGCCAACATTTCCTTATATTTTAGATGCCATTACAAAATAATTATAGCTTTCATTGGTTAGAAAAATAAAGTAATATAAATAATTATGTAATATTTTCTTCCATTGCTAGGTAGGATATATTTATTTGTAAATATAAATATAGTATAAATAGAAATGATACTACTGGCCACAACGTAGAAACACTACCGCCACGTGAACATAGAAACACTAAACTACCGGCACATGTTTGTCTAAAAATTTTATAACATCTCTTACAAGTACTTTTTCCATCCCAAAATAAAGTCTTTCTCGCTTCTTAAGAAATAGGTTTGATTAATTATATATTAAAATATATGAAAATTTATGCTAAATAAGTAGTATCACTATAAAGATAAGTCTAGTTTTTTAACAAATTTATTTGAAGATATAAATATTGTACATATTGTTTTTATAAATTGAATCAAACTTTTGGCAACTCATGACATGAAAATCTAAAATGACACTTATTTTGAGAGGAATGAAGTATAATTCACAGAGTTAAGAGAGGCTTTTTTGCTTGGCTTTAAAGGAGTTGTAGGAGTTTTTTTTCTTAGCGTCAAAGAACAACAGAGAAACTAGAAGAAAGGGTCTTTTACGTGTGAGCCATTAAAAAAATGGTAATCTCGTTCGAGCCATCGAAAAATTCGATCTATCGTCTGTGTCCAAGTTCAAAGAACTTTTCTCTTCCAAGCCACTATGTGTGCATTCTGTTTGTTTTTCGCCGTTTAAAGTCCTGACAAGTGGGTCCGAGCTATCTAAAGGTCCTAAGACGAACCGCAGCGTGTCTTGGACCAGTGTCCTCCAGGACGCCTTTCCAGCAGCGGCATCCTGGGAAGCTTCCTGTAACTCACAGGAGGGGCGCCCATCCGGTGTCTGCCCAGGGTGTACGCAGGCTTCGGTACACGCCTGTGTGGGGTACGCGTCCTCCGCGTGGAATGGGATGGAGCCGGTGGAGCAAGAGATGAAGGTCGCCGGTCGACCTCGCCGCGCCGCGCGGAGCCATGGCCGAGCCCCGCTCCGCGCCGCGCCTCTGCCCGCACCGCGTAGCCATGGCCATGGCCGCGCCCCTCACCGCCCGGAGCAGGAAACAGGTTGCCGGAGGAGTAGAGGAGGCCGCTCGGGAGGAGCACGAGGAGGGGCGCCGGGAGGAGGAGAGGACCGCCGGGGCAGAGTCCGGCAGAGGAGGGCGAGGCAGAGCGCGCCTGCCCGCCCGCCGCCGCGCTGCGTCCACACGCGCCTCCATGGCCACGGACGTCCACAGCGCAAGCGCGTCCGCCGCGTCCATACGCATCCACACCCGCCGCCCAGAGGAGAGAGAGAGGGACCGGGAGGAGGAGAGAGACGACCCGGCCCCGCCCCGTCCTCGCGCGCGCCTCGCCCCGCCCCAGAAACGGCCCCGTAGCCGCCGTGCAGCGCCGCCCCGTGCCATAAGCGCCGGCGAGCTCGCACCGGTGGGCCACGGCCCCCATCCCCTACCTCTATAGGTTCGTGCCGCCGCGAGGAGTCCCATGGTGGTGTCCGTTCGGTCGGAGGAGCTCGTCGCTGGCGATAAACGGCGGTCAAAGCGCTACCGGGTGAGGGAGAGATAACGGGAGAGAAGGAAGGCAGGGAGGGCGTCGGGTGGGTGAGTTGAAGAAAAGGCAAAAGAACCTGACAGTATGGGTCCCACGTACAGAGAGATATAAAGGATGTATAAGTACGAAAAAAATTGATATAGAGAAGAGAATATCGATAATCAAAACGGAATATTTATTTTAAAGAAGAGATTTAAAGAAATATGGCTGCGGATAGTCACCCCTCCCATGACCCATCTCTGTCGTCTCGTGCTACAACTCTCGGTCCTCTCCTCACCGCACGCACTCGGCCGAAGCTCTCCTCACCGCACGCGCTCAAGGTGCCGCTCCGCCTCGCGTGCCGGCGGCCACGGCGAGGTGTCCCGTCTCGCTCTCCGACCACCTTGGCCTCGGCGACCCGCGCGCCGGCTGCTTCCGCTGCCTTCCTGGCACCCGCGCACCGGCTCCAGCGAGTCACCGGCTCCGGCAATGACGCCGACGATGATGGCGCAGCACCAGGCGCAACAAACCGCTGGCTCGGGCATCCTGGATGCCGTGCCACTTTTCGTCGTGATCCTCCTCGCCGCCCACGTCCTGGCCCTCGTGCGCTTCCCACTCACTTTTCTTCTTTTTCGTCCCCCACCCCACCCCCACGTCTACACGGTACACGCTTTGTGGATTTGATCCCGCTCAGATCCGGACTTCTCACCGCTCTTCCTTCTGCCTGCAGGTGTTCTGGATGTACAAGCTGGCCTCCGAGAAGCAAATACCTCGGAGGAAGACGCAGTGACGGCGCCGTTCCACGCGATCCTTCGCTAGCCTCTTCGGTAAGATTCGTTCCTGAAATTTGCAGCCTAGGATAATTTGGTTTTGGTAAAGTTTGATATGCTTCTCCTGAACTACGTGGGCAGGACCATTTTGTTTTTCTTTTCTTGGTTTATATGGATTAATGGTGTCTCCAAGGGAAGCGATTTTACATTAGAATTTGTGCTCTTTATTTAAACGTAAATCTGACAAGAGTTTTGCCTGAATTATATTAGTAAAGAAGTAGAGTTTGGTCTAATCTCAAAAAGGGAACAATACAATTGGTGGCAATGATGCTTATGTATGTGAAATTCCCAGTGTTGTCAATGAGTTGGCAAAAGTAAAAGAATTATTTGTACAAAACAAGGTAAAACTAAAACTGCTTCTGCTTATGGTATCGTCATTGGTTCAATCACGCTTGTATGATATCAAAGAGAGACAATTACTGTAAGCCTGTAACAAGCTAGATTAGGGGTTCACTGCTTAGATAATGCAAGGATCAGTATAAAGAAACTGAATTTTCTGCCTTTGGAGTAACAATCTGCTGCTGTAGCTTGTATGTTATTCATTGTTTTCTTAAACCCTCAGTTGTTCTTCGCAAGCCAAAGTATTTTACTATCAGTTCTTGTTGCATTCCTAAAGAAAAAAAAAAGTGCAGGGCACATTGGCCCTTCTATATACTGACCACCAATGCAATCTTTGATTGAATGATCACTAAGGAATACAAAATCAATCTCTGAAATCACTCTAGCTACCGAGGTTTCATTTCATCTTGCTGTCTTGTTTATGGCATGCCAATTGGGTTAACCTGCCAAAACATCTTACTAGTAGGTACCAATGGGTGACATTGATTGGTTAACAGCTTAAAATGACAATGCAATTACTGTTCCATGTGTTAATAAGTTTGAAAAAGATATATCTCCATATGTTGAGCATAATCTAGATAATATATTTGTAGTTAATCACATTGGCAAACTGTGGTTTCAGTTCAAAAAATATTTAACCAGGCAGTCAACATAAGAGCATAGCATCCGTGATCAGCACCTTTGGTGGTATAATCACTTATAAAGTCTGTTGCATGTGGGAGAGGGAGTGGTCTGGGTTGTAAAAATGTCACTGAATACGCATGGAGAGCTAGTGGATTGGGGTATGTGCATGCATTTGAGAATATAAACGTGTGGGAAAACTAGTTTATATAATTTACCGTATTTTCTTGGGAATTTGTTGAATGTCAGGTGTTTGCAATTTTGCCTCACTTGTTTGTTCTGCAGAAATTTGAGAATATATAAAGTTTGGGAAAACTAGTTTCTACAAATTAGGATATTTTCTTGGGACACTGTTGAATGTCTGGTATTTGCCATTTTACTTCACTTATTTGTTGTGCAGTTTTTATGGTGCATCTTATTGTTCTTGGTGGTATCAAATTCTTTACCTAAAATTTATCTTCAACAGTCATACAAGGAATATGTGATAATCACGAATTGCGACATTTTTATCTTAGTTTATTTATGTTTCTGTCTGGATATGACATGAACATTTTGATACTTCAGCATGAACATTTTGATACTTCAGCTGTAACGTGTATTGCTCCTCCTTTGATACTTGTCGCATTTAACAATTTCGGCGTTCAAAGACATCAGTATATTTAGCATGTAGTAGTCATGTATGTTGGCCTTGTAACACTCACAAGTGGGGAAATTTTGGTGTCTGCCAGAGGGCCGTTTGGCCATAGCCGCTTATTCTCATTATACAGGAAAAGCAAACTTTTTTTTTAATTTTAGGAAAAGCAAACTTGGGATAGAAGAAGGTCCTCAACCACTACAGCATGCCTAACTGCATAAGGCAGATACTACTTTGATTCTAAGGCATCCGCTGAAAACAACATTATAGTGAATAGTAAATCGCTGATAGGATAACTAGATACATTGAGAGATTAGCACTAGGCTTAATCCTCATTTCTCCCCCTAAGCCTTGTGTTGTGCTGGAGGTGCCTGATCCTTTCCCTCATCTCTTGAAACTTGGCCTTGCCCGGTCACTTGGTTAGGATGTTGGCTAGCTGATCAATGGTAGAGATGTGGTTGGCCTTGATGCTTCCATCTTCGAAGTGGTACTTGACCTTGATGTATTTACTCCTCTCATGGAAGACTGGATTCTTGGCTAGAGCTAGAGCGAACTTGCTGTCCACCTTCAGCTCCACCACCTCGACATGCCTACCGAGAAGCTCTGCAAGCGGCTTGGACACCCAAAGAGCTTGAGTTGCTGCAGTGGTGGTGGCGACGTACTTAGCTTCACAACTTGATAGAGCCACTAATTTCTTCTTGACTGATTGCCAACTGACCAAGCAGTTGCCGAGGAAGAACATAGTCCTGCTCGTGCTTTTGCTTGTGTCAGTGTCGCGGTGAGGTCGCTATTGTTGGCACAAAACACGGGTTTTGGGGCTGAATCTTGGATTTCATTAGCCTTACCACAACTATGGCAAGTTGGGGATACATATAGGACAACATGCTTGGTCCTTAAGAAAGCTACAACATATTCCAAAGTAGATGATAAGCAGATGCTAAAGCAAAATAAGAAGATATGGTGCTGACATATGCACCAACTACTACTAAGATAATCATTCTAGATAAAAGCACAAGACTTATAGCTATCAGCTGTCGCAACTGACGAAGCGCGTTGTGCTGGACGCCTTGGTGAAGTGGAGATCGTAGTCGAGGGTGCTCTCCACATACTGAAGAATACGACCAGTTGATGCTCCATCGTAGGCCGCTCCATTAACCGGCTCACGAACTTGACGGCGAATGCCAAGTCTTGGCGGGTGTGCACCAGGTAGCGTAGGCTGCCGATGAGCTATCGGTAGTACATACGATTGAGTTCTGTGAGTGGAATAGTCCCGAACATTCATTGATCAAGAGTTTATAAAGGAGTTATACATGACTCTTCCACTACTACTTCCACTAGACCACTACTAAGACTCTTCATTCTAGGATTGTACAAATTCTAGGCTATTCCTATTCTAATAGCCTCCCATAGTCTCAACTGGGAGGATCCAACATTGAGACTGGATCGAAAGTTGAGGAAGACAGCAGTTGGCAGTCCCTTAGTAAATATATCGGCATACTGTAGGGATGTAGGAACATGAAGAACCCGACTGCGCCAAGGGCCACACGCTGGACAAAATGGATATCGATTTCCACATGTTTAGTCCTTTGGTGATGAACTGGGTTTGTTGACAAATACACGGCACTTGTGTTGTCACAATAGACAAGAGTAGCATGTGGTAAAGGACGACCAAGCTTGCCCAAGAGTTGTCAAATCTGTGTCTTTGATATATTGCAGAATGTGTTTGATGAGAGCAAAATGGGACTCACGGGGGTCATGCATATACAAGCAAACTTGTTGGACGACGTGAGCAATATCCGGCCATGTGAGTGTCAAGTATTGTAAAGCCCCAGCAAGACTGCGATATAGAGTAGGATCAGCAACCGGTGGTCCATCTTGGACGAACAACTTGGAATGAACCTCAATTGGAGTTTGGCAAGGTTTGCATGATGACATATTTGCCTTGTCCAAAATTTTAGCAGCATATTTAGCTTAAGAGAGTAACAGACCTGACGGTGACCGACCATTTGGCAGAAACACCCAAGAAGTAATGAAGATTACCAAGATGAGTCATGGCAAACTCTTGCTGCAAGGATCCAATAATATGCTGAAGAAGATGGTTGGATGAAGCTGTCAATATAGTGTCATCCACATATAAGAGAAGATAGGCCACATCCATCCCATGTGTGTAGATGAAAAGCGAGTTGTCACATTTAGAAGCTTGAAAACCAATTTAGTTGATGAATGCTTGGAAGCAGCTGTACCAAGCTCGTGGGACTTATTTGAGGCCATAGAGAACTTTATTGAGCTTACACACATAATTGGGACGAGCCGGATCAACAAACCCAGGAGGTTGTTGGCAATAAAAAACTTCATCAAGAGTGCCATGTAGGAATGCATTTTTGACATCCAATTGATGAATAGGCCAATCACTGGAAACGGCAAGCCACAATACTGTCCGAAAAGTAGTAGGCAACATGACTGAATGTCTCATCATAATCAAGACCATGCTGTTGAGAAAATCCTTACACAACCCAACGAGCCTTGTAACGAGCCAGAGAGCCATCAGCATTGTGCTTGTGATGATAGAGCCATTTTCCTGACACAATATTAGCATGTGGTGGCGGTGGCACAAGGTCCTACGTTTGATGAGCAATGAGGGCACCATATTCCTCCATAGCACACTTAAAATTTGGATCAGAAAGAGCACCACGATATGTTTTTGGAAGCAAGCTGATATCTGTGGAAGCTGCAGACATATTGCAGTATGCCTTCCCGTCTTGTCGCGGTTGGCTGATGCCCGACTTGGCCCTAGTTTGCATGGCATGCTGGTTGATGGTGGGAGGGACAGGCACAATAGGTGCTTTGGATGAGCGCATAGCAGCTGGAATGATAGCTGTGGTGGAGCTGAAGGGTGCAGGTAAGGAGCAGCGGGTGCTGGTGGAGCAGCAGCAGCGGGCACTGGTGGAGCAGCAGCAGCGGGCACTGGTGGAGCAGCAGCAACGGGAGCTGTTGGAACAATGGCAGTTGTTGGAGCAGCGGCAGCATGTGTAACTGGAGCAGCAGGTACGGGTTGTGCCTCAAAGACCGGTGGTGCTGCGATAGTTGACAATGTCGCAGGTGGTTGCTGCCGGTGATTGTATACCTAAGTAACCGGAGCCCGATAGTGGGGCAGTCCTCCAGCTGAACCCTTGGACTGATGTCCTGAACCAGCTACAAGTGCTCCCGGTCCAGGTGCTTGTCCCAGACCATCCACCGGAACGGGCACTGCTCTTGGCCCTGGCCCTTGATGATGAACAGCTCCAGGGGCAGGCACCACGACCGGAGCTGGTGCAGGTGGGGCACTATTCGCTACTGAAGAGGATGCTAGACCAGTGGCTGATGTGACCGCTGAAGGGCTAGCGGAGCTGGATGTCGTCATTCCCATGATGACAGGCACAACTGTATCAACATCTGCATCATCCAAGTACTCATAGACACTCAAAAGGTGCCGGTGAGTTCTGAGCAAATGAGAATTGGTTTTCGTTAACGAGCACATGACGGGAGATGATGACGCGGTTGGTGGAGAGGTCAAGGCAACAATAGCCTTTGTGGTTGTCAGAATAACCAAGGAGGGGGCAAGTTTATGAGGCATGGTGGTGGAGAGGTTAGGATAACGACATCCAAAAACTCGGAGATGATCATATGTAGGTGGTGGGGGGTTCAATTTTGAAGGGTTTTGGTGGGGTGAAGATTAAAAAGATGAGTTGCAGTGCAAAGGGATTCAGCCCAATATGCAGGTGGCATAGATGCTTGGGATAACAAGGTGTGCATGATATTATTGATTCAGCGAATGGCAGCCTTAGCCTTGCCATTTTGTTGGGATGCATGTGGGCAAGAAAGGAGAAAATGAATACCTTGTTGAAGGAAAAAGGAGCGGGCTGCATTGTTGTCGAATTCGTGACCATTGTCGCTTTGAACAAACTGTATACGGCAATTGAAATGAGTGAGCAAATAGCTATGAAAATTGTGCAAAGTGGTGAAAGTTTCAGATTTTAGTTTAAGCTGAAAAGTCCACAAGTAATGAGTAAAATCATCCAGACATACAAGATAATAATTGTTACTAGATAGACTCATAATAGATGTCCACAGGTCACAATGGATTAATTCAAAAGGCTTAGAATCCCTAGAAAGGAATGAGAGAAAGGTAAACGACTGTGGCGACCCAACTGACATGCATGGCACAAAGAGGTGTCATGATCACGACAAATAACAAAAATAGAGTTATTTGAGCGTAAGCCGGAGAGTACTTGGACGCCGGGATGCCCCAACCGCCAGTGCCATGTGGCCTCCAAGGCAGCTAACAGGATACGAGGATTGGGGGGTGGATGTTGGAAGAAGTGGATAAAGATATCCAGAGCTATCACAACTGTGGAGCACCGGCTTGGTTTGGAGATCCTTCACAGATAAACGGAAGGGGTCAAATTCAACTGAACATAAATTATCTGGGTTAAATTTGCGAACTGAAATAAGATTGGCTATGAGCTGAGGCGAAACAAGAACGTTGGAAAGGTGAAGAGGATGGTGTGAATTGGGGAGCAAAGTATGACCAGAACAAGTAACAGGAAGACGGGTGCCATTACCAACTATGATGTTGGAATTGGAATGAAGGGAGGAACTGATGGAGTAGAGATTACCAGAAGATGACGAAAGATGCGACGACGCACCCGAGTCCATGTACCAATTTGCATCAGGCTGTTGCAGCGTCATCTTGTTGAAAACATTGGCCAGGGTGGGGACGCCGTGGGGGACGTAGGCGCCATGACCCGTAGGGGTAGGCACCATAGGTGTAGTCAGGCTGACGAGCCACAGCAAGGTGCGCCTGTGCAGTGCCAGGAGCAGCAGCCATCGATGGAAGGAGAGGGAAGGCATCGGCCATGGGCGCAACAATGGAGAGGAGAGGGTAACAATAGGAGTGGAACAGTTAGGTAGAGGAACAGTTCCTAGCTGATACCATGTGAGTGGAATAACCCCCACTGTTCCATTCATTGATCAAGAGTTTATAAAGGAGTTACATGACTCTTCCACTACTTCTTCCACTCGACCACTACTAAGACTTTTAATTCTAAGACTGTACAAGGCTATTCATATTCTAATAAGTCGTTCCTCCATTGGTGTTTGGGCTAGGTTGTAGCCAGCCATGCCTCCGAGCACTAGCCACTTGGCGTAGTGTATAGCGAAGGGTGATGCCATTGGCATTCTGGAGCACCTTGACGCCGAGGTAGAAGCCGAGGAAGCTAAGGAATGCCTCCACATCTCGCTCCTCTGCCGGTGATGATGTGATGGTGGACATTGACGCCAATGACGACGGAGCGCCCACTGCCCTATCGGCACATCGCTGCCTTGTGCGTGCTTTGCTGGAAGCCCATGTCGTCGAGCGTGGCATCGAGTTCGCCTTCTAGGCGCGGAGCCTACCACATACTGTATAGGGCCTTGCAGAGCCGTTAGACCTTCCCTTCTTCTCTGATGATAGTGAAGCCAGGTGGCTGCTGCACGTATACATCCTCCTTGAGGTTGCCGTTGAGGAAGGTGGATTTCACATCCATTTGATGGACGCGTCGACCTTCTTGAGCCGCCAGAGCGAGGAGAACCTGGAAGGATTCCATGCATGTCGCTCGAGCAAACGTATCATTGTAGTTGATCCCCTCCAGCAGGATGAATCCGCGCGCCACCAACCGTGCCTTGTTTTTGATCACCACACCAAGCTCATCCTTGTTGAGCTTGTAGTGATGGGCACTGGCTCCCATGAGCGATTCTGCTCGATGGCGTTTATCTCCTGCTGCATTGCCGCCTGCCAAGCCAGATCACCTCGTTCCTTTGTGTACATCGTGCGATAGCGTATAGGTTCGTTGTTGTAGTAGGCATCGATATGGTCCTTGTCGTCCACCAGTGGCGTGGAGTATTCCACTTGATCTTCGGGCGCCGGTGCTGGAGTCAGGGTGGGTGAATCTTTTTTTATTTTTAAACGTTTTTATAAAGTATTTTCAAAAATGACTGTGAAATATTTTATTTTTAAAACTAACCATTTTGGTGGCGCCATCAACCATGGCGCCACATGCATGGCGCCACACTGGCGCCGTAGATCATAGCGCCACAGCACGGCGCCGTGATCTACGACGCCACATTGTGGCGCCATGCATGGTGGCGCCATAGGTGGGCCCTAGTGCCACGTCATCCTCCTGTGGCGTTGCCATGCATGGCGCTGCAGTGTGGAAATGTGGTGCCATGATTGACGGCGCCGCCAAGATGGATAGTTTTTACATGGTCTTTTTTGAAAATACTTTTAAAAAATGGTTAAAAATAAAAAAATCGGGTGGATGAAGTACTCGGGAAGGTAGGTGATGCAAATGGTGGTAGTGTAGCCGGCTGTGGTGCTTGAGGAGTGGCTGCTGCTGATGCCCCTCCAGCTCCCCCGGAGTTGGAAACGGCGAGCGCGGCTCAGGCGGTGGTGTAGGCGACGCGGGTCATGAAGATCCGGCCGCCACCAGTACTTGATAGTGAAGTCATTCGTCGCCGATGCTGGCTACCAGGATCCTGTGTGGACCAGTCCTAGCCACGCCCCTCGTCGAAGACAACGTCGTGGGCAACCTTGACGTGCTGCGTCACCGGGTCTAGGATGCGGTACGCCTTCGCTCCTGTGTACCTGATGAAGGTGCTTGCCAGAGGGCAGCTTGGCCATAGCCGCTTATTCTCATTATATAGGAAAGACAAACTTGGGATATAATAACGTCCTCAACCACTACAGCATATTCTAAATGCATAAAGCAGATACTACTTAGATGTTTAGGCATCAACTGGAAACAGCATTACAGTGAATAGTAAATAGCTAATAGGATACTAGATACATTGAGAGATTAGCACTCAGATTAACCCTCAATGTGTACTTGTTACCAAGTACGCTTTGTTTTGGAACTGTCCAATCCCTCCATGATCGTCTAGCCTTGTTCTGCTTTATGTAGTAAATTTGTTTTTGCATATGCATGTATGCATGCAATACATGATTAGAGATATTACCACATTGGTGATTCTTATCCTATATTTCTCTGTACTTTAACCTTCACAATGGCATATACAGCTTGTAAAACTGCATCTGTACGTAGTAACTGTATCATATTTGTTCTTTCTTCTCTCTCGAATACGCAGGTCGCAGGAGAACATATCATCATTGTATTAATAGTAGAGAAAGGAGTGATACAGAGATCCAAAACACACACCTAAACACACGCTTACTGACTGAAACTAATCACTTATGACTGAGAACATATTTGTTCATTCACAACTTGTAGCCGTTAACATTTTTTTTTCCTGGGACCTTGTCCTGCATCCCCCATTCTTCCACTGCCTTCTCTGTGTTAAAGGAACTATAACTCTTGTAGCCTTTTATTGCATACGTTCATTTTTTATGCCATTAAAGCATTAACTTGGCTACTCTGATGGTTGTAGGTCGGATTTTCATGTGAAGCAGTATCCTCCAGAAGATTTAGGCCGTCACATTTCCAGAGGTATCCATGTAGTATTTCAGTTTATTCTATTTATTTATACTTATTGCATTTTGGGTATTGGTTGAGAACAACTTGGCAGGGGCGACATTCTATGATTCATTGTTGCCCGTTGTGGGTGATAAATAAATGTCCCTAGTTATACGCATGTGGTTTGTCATGATCATGGGGTGCCTAAATTCTTGTTCTACACGTCTTCAATATCTACAATTTAATAACGCAATGTAATCAAATGGAACATTAAGTCTAGGGCTATGAATGACCATTGGATCTATGTCCATCTCTCATTCTTTTGTGGACCAAGTTAGTAATGTTAATTAATACTTTATGTTTAACTTTGGTCAAATTTTAAAATGTTTGACTTCTTAGAAAATGAAAAATTGTATTTCTTTTTTAGAGAGAGGGAATACATAGTGTATCCTTGCTCCACTCCAGACTTAACCTTCGCCTCCGATTCATACACCTGATCGCTGCATCACGTAGACAAGGCTGGACCTTGCTGTGCTGATTGGACAGCTGGAAAATGTAGTAGATCCCAGGCGTGATGCTTGGTCTCTCTTTTTGGACTCCTAATCCTAAACAGAGAAACTAACTTCCTCATTATTCAGTATGTTCATGACACCCTTCTGTTTTACAATGCACTTTTGCAAAGTTTTTCTCTTTTCATTGGACTGAATAATTCATATTAAAGTACAGTCTACCGCTGAAACTAAAGAGTTGTAGATCTCGTCGAGAGTTACATTTTTCATATAAAAATCATCATCCGTGATCATAAAAATGATACAATTTTTCTAAGGCTACACTTCTAGTGGGCCAAATTTGGTTTAAACCGAATTTCAAATTAGGGATATTCTGAATTAAAAATAGAAAAGTAGAAAACGGTTAAAAAAACTCTAAATTGTATCTTTTCTGATTTTGAATTTTATGTTTTGAATTTCGAACCAAATTTGAATATGTCCAAAAATGCGAATTCATTCAGATCAAATGTAGAAAGTGACGAGAGTCGGGAGTAAATCACACTCACCATAACCAACTATCTACGTGGGTGCATATAAGTCCGACATCTTGTAATTTATATAATTAGATGCAGAAACTATCTAGATGGGTGCATATTAGTCTAATATCTTCTAATCTATTTAATTTGCTACAATAACTTGACCTATTTGTGCATACACGGTCTAAGCATGGTAACAATGTATCTTTGTACACTCTTAATCACCGTCACCGGAAGATACACACCCACTCATCTCATCTACTTAGCTTGAACCATTTACTATATTATGATATTAATTATTTCTAAATTTGGCCTAGTAAAAAAGCTTACTTTAAACTTCTATTTTGAATTTTCGTTTAGGAAAAGCCAAATTTTCTTTTTTCCCTTTCTTTTTCATTTCTTTTTCCCTCGGGTTCGTATACCGGTACAAGAACTTGGTTACTTCGTTTATTGCTGAACCAAAAGAAAAAATAAAAATAAACCAAATTTTGTCGATTATTGTTTTTGAAAAGATCTATCAGTCATGATTCTTATGCGGTGAACAACCCACATATATATTAGCTTTAGCAACCCATGAATGATCATGAGTATAGGGATGAAAGCCGATGAAAATAATATTATTATATATTGTTTAGGATGAAATGGCTGGTTTGGTATTTTCAATGTTTATGAAATCAATGGAAGCTTTTATATTCGGCTAAATTTACTCTTTGGAATATTTCCACTCCATTTTCATCCCTAGTGCAGTATAAGGTGATTCTGTTGTACGCCAACGTGTTTCTTGAGATGCTTGCATATGGAGGACACTGCCATACCACTTCTCTTTTGATGTTGGATCAGTGTTGAGCGGCAAAGAAATACAATTTCATGCTGATACTATTTCTGGACAAACTTTGAAGTCGGTGTACTATGGCAAATTACACAATTCAGCATTATCTGTGAGCAAAATTTGCCTTTTGTGTTCGGCAGAGTATACTTCGTAGATTGTATTGTTATTTCCATATTTGGCGATATATTAACTTGTAATTTTTGTATTCTCCGCTCTTCGGCCCCTCTCTAACGACGGCATGTTTAGTTGGACGTGTGTATTTTACTATGATTCAACTTGACTGTCTATTTGGATAACATATACATAGTTGTGCTGAAAATTAGGGTGTGTTTAGTTTGGGAGATGAAAATTTTTGGATGTCACATCGAATGTTTTGTGCAATGTCAGAAAGAGTTTTTGTATACTAATAAAAAAATAATTACATGCTTGCTTAGAAACCGCGAGACAAATTTATTAAGCCTAATTAAGCCATCATTAGCACATGTGAGTTACTATAGCATTTAAGACTAATCATGGAATCCGTCTCCTGTTTTCTGACCAAAATATGCAATGAATTTTTTTATTTATCTACCTTTAATACTTCATGCATGTGCCACAAGCAAAATATTTTGGCAACTAAACACACCCTTATGCATTGAATGAATATTTAAAAAATGGTTGTGTTGGGTGATAAAATCATACTAGTGAAAGCGAGATGAAAACAATATACAAGTTGCAATTTTAATGGATTCTTTACAAATTTAGGCGTGACATTCCCTATACATTTTAGCTAGAAAACAATCCAGCGAATTGTTGAAATACATTTCGCCCCTATCCTTTTGTCTCTTTAAGTAACTTTAGACTTGATCATGCTCTCTTAATTCAGCAGATAGCTTTGTTGATCCTTCGCGCGAAGCCGCCACGTCAGCTTCTCCAGTCATCAAGAGTTCAGTGAAGTCATCTCCGCTAAATGACTTGAAACATGTAAAAATATATGTGCGAAGTTTAATATAATCACGGCGAAGTGTCCACGTCATCTTCGCTGAACAATATCCTATCTCAAATATTTATTATGAAAAGTTTGTTCTAGACTCCAAAGTTTGAGACGGAAGTTTTGTGCATCAAAGTTGTTTGCCAACAGCAGCCCCTCGCGGGCGAAGGTCTACTCCAAAGGTCTGAATCCCGTGAAGTTTATGTAAACTTTGCCTAACAAACGCCGTCCAAACTTTGGAGTTGGCCTATTAGTTTTTGAATTTTTAAATCCAACGAATAGTTTTGACCGTTTGACTGGACTTGCCTATAAATAGCGATGACCCCTCTAGAGCCGTCGTTTTCAGAAGAGAGGAAACTCTGTCAAAATTTTTCTCAAGCTGGAAAGTTCAAGATAGTTTTTCTTGACATCTGCTGTTTGTGCTTTTCTTGTTCTGAATTCTTGAGCGAAGTGCGCCTGACAACTTCGACGAGGTTTGTTCCTTTAATTTACTTTGCTTTGTGATTTTGTCGAAGTTGTTTTGATCTTTTGGTTTTTTATAGATGTCTTCGCGAGATTTGCAAGATCAAATTCAGTCTCAAGAGAGCTCCAAAGCTGATGATGACAAATCTCCTGTTGACTCTGAAGAAGATAATCTTGATGATGTTGATGCGTTCGTGGAGGACTTGGTTAAAGATGAAGAGGGTTTTACCTTAACTTTTGGCAAGTCCTTGTTTGAAAAAAGTCATCTTGATGAAATGGTTCGGTTGAGGATTGTTGATCGTGATCAGGTGAGAGTGCCTGATCCTAACGAAAGTAACCCGAAGACATTTTCAGATGAATGCGTTGTTTATCGGGACTTATTTATTGCCGGTCTTCGCTTCCCTTGTCAAGACTTCGTTGAAGATGTGCTGAAGGCTTTTAACATTTAGATGCATCATTTGACTTTGAATGGAATAGTTAGATTGGCTCAGTTTGTTTGGGCCGTGTAGTCGATGGAAGCTAATGTTGATATTGCTGCTTTCTGTGAACTTTTTGAGATGCACACCTAGTTCAAAGAATTTATGCTTGAAGGGCGAGTGATTACCAAATATTTTGCTTGTTCAAGTTTTAAAATGGCTCGCAATGCTGTTCAAGTCTCTCCGACGACAAGGAACAAGTGAGGTGTTGGAGACTGGTCGAGATATTGGTTTTACCATAAGGTGCCCATGGTTGAGGAAAGAGACCCTGTTACAAAGAAGATGGTGAAGAAGTATCCAATGGCTGCTAGAATGGAAATTGAGAAGTTTAAGCTGTCTCCGTCTTTTCCTACTTCCATGATCTCGAAGGCTGCTGTGAAGGCCTACAAATCCACAGCTACGTTGCAACGCGCGAGAGATCTTGTTGAGGAGTACGCTGCTGCTAGGATTTGGTCACTGAAGAAAGGATGGTCTTTTTAACGTTTTCATGCTAAGAAAGTTTGAGGGATCAACTACAAGTTCCCAGATAATGACTTTCATCGTCCGAGGACTTTTTCTTTTGATCAAGATTTCGTGAAGTCTGTCGAAAGTCGAGCTGAGGATTTGCTTGGAAAATATGTGTTGAGTGAAAAGAATAATATTGATAAAATTCTTAGGGATGTCTACAAACGCTTAAATAGGGTTTTTGAGGTGGCTCGAGTTGAGTATGGTGAGAGACCTCCTCCTGCTTATCGCCATGAAAAGAAGCAAGGTAAGAAAAAGGAGGAGACTGCTGCTCAGGTTAAGCCCACTAAGCGTAAGTTTTGGCACTTCTTAGCGTTAGCAGAAAAGTCCGCAAGCGCACGGAAGTACCGTTGTAGCCTTCACCGGAAGTATTCAGGGTATCGTATTTCCACAGGGAACGAAAGTGTAAGAGATCTCTAAACTAGTTCTCCCAGAATGATAAGATGAAGAGTAGCTTGGGTAGAGAGGTTCTTCTAAGGTCAAACGCATATAAGCGATGGTAACTTTCCCACTACTTGCTTGCTTTAGGCCCACTAACGCACTTGGTCTGTCAAGCGATACCAGTATCAGCGCTACTCCACGGCCGAACATGGGGGAATGCTGGTACGAGTGGACAGGGCTGTCACCACCTGCCACCTACCCCTCTGCCCGTGGGCGCGCGCAACATACGAAGGTAGACCCTAACCTAGACACCACGTCTACGAAGGCGACTACTACTTTAGTGGTGATCAAGAACATCCGTTTCTATCAGGAGTTCCGTCCAAAGGACGAACGACGATCCCACAAACAAGTAGCTTCATGAAAGTAACAGGCTTAATGAATCAAACCAAAGTTGAACACGAACTTCTTACTTCAAGTAGCAAGATGATCGTAGAGGTACAAGTTGGACGAGAGCCGACAAGCCCGGCACTTCGTCCACCTGGAGGTAGAACTGCTTCGACTCCGCTTTTACTCCAGCACTTTCCCTCTCTCACTTCCTATACTAATTTAGCTAGAAGCTAATGGAATGGAGCTTGCTCTTCCTCTCTACATTGTGACCTCTTTGTGTTGGTGAATGAATGATGTGTGAAGAGAGGCCTCCTTTTATAGCTTGAGAAGAGGGGGCTCTATGCAAAGGGGCCATCCCCACATGGAAGGCACCAAACTGACCTCCAAAGGGCGGTTTGCCCTTTCCATTTACATTGATCGTAGGTGGAACCGTCTGGAGGGAACCGTCCTACGAACAGCCACAAAAGACTAGGCCCGGGAGAGGCCACTAGGGGTCCGGCCGCCCTCGGGGTCGGCCGCCCCCCTGGTGGGGCCAAATGGCCACCGCCTTCGCGTGGTCGGCTCTCCTTTGGGCCTGGACCTCCCCTATGGTTACGAATGGACCCACATTTCAAATAAAGGTGGGCTTCTTTGCTAAACTTGGTTGCGCATTCTCTGAATTCATATTTCTACACATGATTTATCCAAGTTCAGGAAAGAGAAGGCCCTATGTACAGTGAGGAGAGGAGGATTTGTGTTTCCTTGCACCTAAGTGCCTGTGTAGGGGTTACAAGCGGGTGAGAGAGGGAACCGTCCCAAGTATCAAGAGCAGAGTGTGGTGAGTTGCCTGAGATGTTGATCTCAAGAGGTGAAGTGCTATGTGTTGCTACTTGCTAGAACTAGCCCTAGCACCCTCCTTTTATAGGCGCAAGGAAGACCTCAGGTTACATGGTGAACCCTATGTGCAATGTCTTGGAGTAAAAGGCGTCCGGGCCCTGTAGAGATCCTGTAGTGACGTACTCCTTTGCTATGGCCTTCGTCCTTCAAGTATCATGGTGATGACGGCGATGGAGTGATGGCTGACGTCTGTCCCTATTTGGGGCGTGCGAGCCCCTATAGAAGACGTGCCAACCCTTTTATTCCGTTGACTGATGGTGCTCGAGGTCGGGTCGAGGCTTGGGGATAAGATCGTGACCCTAAAATCCTGACATACATCTATTGTCGAATAGCGTTTGAGGGGTCTCGAGGGATGGAATAGTGCTTGGTATGGCGTCACAGTGCCGGTTATCACCGCACGATCCCGGTATTGGCTGTAAAAAGGTGACTTGACTCTTGTCTTTTTACCGTGTTTATGGCGCTGTAGCCATGGGAGTGGGTAAAAGTAGGTAAAATTGATTAAATGCTCATACTTTTGTGTCAGGGTAGTCAGTTGAGGGAGGATTGTTCACATTCGAGGGGCCTCGTACGAGCTGGAGTTTTCGTGCTCAAGGCCCCGTGCCTGGGCAAGCCTTGAGCAAATCAAAGCGATTGGAGGGTGGCTCGATGACACCCTGTCTACGTGGGGCTATTTTGAGTGGGTCTATTTTGATGTTTTAGCCTTGGGTTCTTTTAACCATTAATCGTTTGCTAGTCTCTTATTTTGGGTACCCCTAAATGATGTACTCGACAGTAGCCCTGAGGCTCTATATGAGTGTGGGCACTCTTGTAGAGGTTCCACGACCTTGAATGAGGTTGGTTTCTCGTTCTCTGGTGGGTGCGCACGTGCGCACCTTCGATTGTAGCCCTCGAGGCCTCGGAGGAGTAGGAGACACCTTCGAGGGTTGTATGATGTATTTTACGAGGGATTCCCTCTCATTCTTGAGCCCTCGAGCATGCTTGTTTGTAGTGTGCTCGAGTCACTGGGTATTGGCCCATTGCGCGGTGGACCCCGAGCCTCTGCGCGTGCAAGAGGGCGATCAAGGTGTTCCTTGACTTGCTATACGACCTTCACGCATCCTTTCCGCTAGGAGGAGGGGTGGGAAATGTCCCGCTACCCTCGGTGGGCGAGCAGAGGTAGTCCCTGGTGTGCTGCTAATGGGAAATTCGAGTGGAGGCCCGTGCCCCGTTCAATAGGGGTTGGCTGGCGGTCATAGTGACGCACTCCAAGAATGCCCGAGGGTGGTCGTGCAATTCTCGGATCCGTTCGATAGGTTTCAGAGCTCGGTGCCTCCCTTCGAGGGGATTCCAATGTTGACCTCCTTTCTGGCCTCAAAAATGTTCGTGGGCATCTTGAGTGCTTTACTCGAGCCTTGGCCGTGTACGAGCTCGCCCATAGTCATCCCTGACTCTGATTGCTCTAGGGCAGCCGTCGAACCCCCGTAGGGGCTAGTGCTGGCGGTCCTTAGTGACCTTTTTATACTGCCAACTAGGGATGAAAATGGTCAGAAACAATCAGTAGGAGGTCAAATCACTTTCACTTTCAAATTGTTTTCATGAAAACGAAATCGATACGATATTGTCGGAAACAAATACGGCGCCGGTATTCTGGTAATTTTGAAATGATAGTAGTTGATCGGAAAATACATTGATAACAGTCAAAATCAATTAGAATGGTATCTAAAAAGATAAACACGCCAAATCATAATACATTAATACATGATTGTTGCCTGATTGCCTGATTACCCGAATGGCTTCTTGTTTCTAAACACATGAAATACTTGCCTAATAGTTCTTTTTCCAAAAAAACAGAGTACCTTATGTGCTCATGTGTGCACATAGATGGCCGGATGGGTATGCTTATGTGGGCCAATTGGACCTAAACTCCTAAAGCATGTATGTGTCGGTAATTACCATCGGTAAATTATCGGCTAAATATGGAAATCTTCGAAAACGATCGAAAG
This sequence comes from Bothriochloa decipiens, assembly GCA_023333625.1. NCBI lineage: Eukaryota > Viridiplantae > Streptophyta > Magnoliopsida > Poales > Poaceae > Bothriochloa > Bothriochloa decipiens. The sequence continues at coordinate 24,944,768 of CM041645.1, forward strand.
AGGGAAAAATCATTTTCACTTTCGTTTCCATTTAATTTTACCATTATCATTTTCATTTTTTTTGGTTACCGCTACCATTTCCATTTAGGTCTAAAAGTCAAAAAAACTCGAAAACAATTTCAGAAAATCGGTGATTACCATTTTCGTTTTCATGCCTACTGCCAACTTAAGACCAAAAGGGGGCAAATTACTTATTTTCATACACATATACCTTTATCACTAAGCCAATTCCACTTGTACATGGAGAATTGTCACCGTTGGAATATATGCCAAGTGCAAGGTATTTCACTTAGAAAATGCGCTTTCTGGAAAGCGTAAAATCAAGGAATAGGGAGAAGGGCTACTTTAGGACCAAATTGGGCCGAGTCCACCATGTGACCATGGTCCCGGCGCACTCCACAACCGACCAACCAAAGTCGGTCAGGGGGAGGCGCCAACCAGGGGCACGCGCGCCCACCGCATGGCCAGCTAGGCCCAGCCTGCACTCGCGAATTGCACTTAGTGATGCACTGTTCTTGTTTCTCCATCTTATGTTCCTCCATCATACTATGTTCTTTTTTTCTCCATCTTATGTTTTTTGATCTTACTTTGTTCTTGTTCCTCCACCTCGTGTGGCTGTTATTATGGATGTATCAGTTATATCTTTTTCCCCTCATGCACCATATCTAGTGTTGTTTTCCCTCAAATTAGAGCCCACCATGAACAATTTTTTAAAAGCAGGACACTAAAGTTGAGTGATAAGCCCCGACTGTTAGAAATCCTGCCCACCCGCATTGCAGCTTCAATGAGGGCTTCTTCATCTCTACGTTTCTAGCTGTAGATTGATTGCTACTACATTCAAAATAGACAACCCTTCACATTTGATCCTACGAGATCAAATATGCAGCGGTCGGACTTTATTGCGTCCACCTCTTGAGATGAACTCCTCTCTGCCAACAGTTTACAACAAACATATAAAAAGACATGTCCTAACAACATCAAGAAGACATGTCCTAACAAAAAAATATAACTATTATTACATCAATTTAGTTACCAAGCCAGATTGAAAGGTCAGACATGTTGACAACTTCAAGACATACACAAAGCTGACCCTGATCTTCGTTCATAGATAATGCATAACCTCCACGCATAAGAATTGTCCTCTCGTCTGATATATTCAAAAATTTATTCAAAATATTATTTCTTTTGTTGTGACTTGCTTTATTAACAAAAGATCTTGGAGAATGACCTAAATTTGACTATGTTTGCTAATATTTTTTTGAATAATACGAGTGGTCAAACTTTATGTCAAAAAGTCAAACAAACTGTTCGTTTGGTCATTTCTGGCTGGCTGATTCTGCATGATGCTGATTTGTTGTGAGAGGAAAACACTGCTGAATCTGTAAGGGCTGATAAGACCAAACGAACAGGTATAACATATGGATTTTACTGAGTTCGAGGTAGTAAATTTCAACAATCGTCTACTACTTCATTCGAACATGCCTTCTTTGGTACTCCGCCCCACAAATAACGCCCATTTTGTTTCCCGTGGAGTCAAACTTTTAAAGTTTGACCAAATAATGGTATTTTTTATAATATAACTGGACATACTTAAGGAACTAAAACGTCTTACTATGCTAAAATTGCATTCTTTTTCGGACGGAGGTAGTAATAAGTATCAACAAGCCTTGCCTCTATCTAATGCAGAACTGCATTTGACTGGGAACTCCAGAACGTCCGACCGCTGTGTCTCTGATCTTGTCTGGACAGTCCTACGCATTGTCTTCTTTCAGTGTCATGGCAATCAGTACGTGTGCCCGTCGACTGTTGTTGTTGCTTGGATTGGGGGATTGGGGTGAAATATACTGTAGACCTATCACAACCGTATCAGTCAATCAAGTTTGAAGCGTGTCATGTTGGTCAGAAGCTCTTTTTTCATGATTCCTCTTATGCCCTGTTTTCCTACCGCATTCACTTCAATCTCACCAAACGCACAAGGTCTAATATGAAAGGGGCTGCCATGGCTTGCCGCATACTACAGTTCAATCTAGTCCAACGTTCGTGATGGTAAATTTGACCAGCTGGACGTGTAAGTCTTGTGTTGAGCTAGTCCGATTATAGTAAATCCAATTGAGCTAGACTCACCTTCGGTCTTCCCCTTGACCGGTGTGACTGCTTGGATTCAAGTGAATTAACTCACGAAAAGACCTATCACTACCACACCAGGCATTCATGTCTCGAATCACCTCGTGTGTCCAGATTTCATGACACATATATTACTGGGCTCGGAAGAAAGTCTGACATTGGGCACATTTTTTCTCATCGGACAATTAGCAGTACATAACACTTCTTATTTTTGAGTTGGTCACAACATTTGTATCAGTGGTAGTGATGAGTGGCTTTGATCTGTTTGTAACCCAACTATTCTTATTTTTATGTACTTGCAAGAACTCGAATCAAGGATTACTTTTATTTAGAAATTTAAACTTTACTGGATCACAGAATGTCCAGCAGTTCAAATCTTAGCTACCCAGAAGACGTCCTCTTGCAGTTTCTCACGCTGGTTTATTTCACTCTAGTTATGTCATATTTTTTAAATTAGCATGTGAGGTGTTTTATGATAAAGTAAAAATACAAATAATCAGTTAGATTGTGGACAGTGGAGACATAAGGAGACACGGCCCACACAAATGTCTCGGTCGTGGGGTGGTCAACTACTCGATGGCCTCTCTTCTAAAAAAGGAAAAATAAAAAACCTAATCGATGGCCTCCAAGCTATAAGAGCATAAACAAGGGGCGCGAGGAAGGTTATACTTGCTGCCCCCTCTCTCCATAGCTCATCATTCCATCCCAAAGCTTTTGCCTTTGTAACACCCGGTTTTAAGAACAAAATCAGATATACACCATATATGAGTCTTAAAGGAGAAATCTCACATATAGTTACAAATAGTATCAATTACAATGCTTTAAGTATAAACATACATGTTATAAAACATATCACCTTGGGAACAATCAGCGGAAAGACGACTTTGAACTCCGGGTGTAGACTTCACTCTACTGGATCCAACTGACTGGTTGATCACAAGCCTAAAACTTTTCCTAGGTGTGGGGAATAACAAGTATAGCCCTCACAGTTGTACTATAATCCCGGATGACCACGTACAGATAAGATCTTAGTTTGTTAAAAAGTCATCTTTTAACATTTATTGCTTAAACATTAATTAAGTCACAAGATCATGATTACACAAATAAAACCCCAAGCTATACTTGCCTTAAACACTTGCTTTTCCACAAATAGTCATCTCCTCGTAGAACCTGTGGTCTTCTGCTGTTTCTCTGATAGCTCTTCTAAACACAGATCATAGCGTGCGAACAAACATACAAGCAAACAAATAGACACATCTAAGAATAGTACACCAATCAAAACATAGTAATAGGGTTACTAACACGTAGGGCTAGTCTCTACGATCGCGCCCGAGCGCAGGAATCACTAAAAACAGGGCTACTGTAAAAAAATTAGGAGTTGTTGAAGTTGGAGGGAAATTTTGTAAATAAAATGACTTATTAGCAATTATTTTTCTTGACCCAAGAATCAAGAAGTTGATTATTTAGACCACAATGTTATTTTATAAAGTATAAAGGTTCGTTTGCATAATCCATATTTCAGATTTATTTTATTAGATGAAAAAACATTAGTGGTACGATTATAACATCATTAATCCTTTTAATAAAATAAATATTATATATTTATTTTTGTTAACCAAAAACATATTAGTTTCATTACTAAAGTAATGATAACATCATTAATTATTTAATAAAACATTTATACACGTTTTAAAACATATTCAATTCCTTTGCTGTTAGGACCTAGAACATACATAACTGTAGCTCACAGGGTGTAGCTTGTAAGTTTGGCGTGACTCGGGGAATAAGTGGCTTAGTTGGGAGAAAACAGAGGGGCTAGAATGAAAAATGCGCTGCACTATGCTGCGGACTAGGTCCACGAACCATGGACCAGTGAGAGCCTGTGAGAGTGCTCCACCATTGAACACGTCCATGGTGAAGGTGTATTAGAGTTGTATTTCGGGATTTATTTTTATAAAGGAAACCGCCCATAAAGTATGGATGACATCATGCTGGTGTCATCATGAGGTCATCAAACTAATCAAGAAAGCTAACAAGAGACACGAACGGCCGGCTGCTTCATACTCGTCGGAGCAGAACGTCCACGATGGTTCTATGGCTCGGCGGGAATTTTGGCCGGTGCACGAATTGCAGCTACTGAGGAATATAACTAGCAGGGTCGACGAATGAGCTCACCACATAGGAACGCACTCGTCGATGATGTCCTCTGCGTTGGGTTTGGTATGGAGAGGCGTACGGCGGTGATCTGGCGAGGACGCAGCGGGGTGCCACCGGCTCGGTTTCGTGAAGAGGACCAGGGACTCGTGCGCGTCGTCTTCGTGCGGTTCCAAAGAACAATTGGAGCGGCATATGGTGGCGGGTGCAGGGAGATCGAGGAGCTCCGGTCGGAGCAAACTATAAACCAGCGTGCGAAAATGGCAGATGCCGAAAACATGGTAGACAAGAATTGTAATGCCTCCTTCACACTAGGACTTTTATGTCACTTGGCAATAAAATCCTAGCGTCGATGTTAAACCTCTCTTAGAATGTACTCTATTTGTGAATGATGGCTTGCTCAAGATGTCTCCATCTTATTGTTTTGATCATTCATTGTTTTTTATTCAACCTGCAAGGTTTAGTGACAAGCATACCCGAAGGATACAATCTTCTACAAGGTGTATTTATTTCCACTTTTTATAAATTTGTTTGTATTATGATTTCTTCTCAGGTGAGAACACAAAGAAGAGACAACTTATGTTTTGTTTTTAAAAAATAAGTTGAAGAACAAGAATTAAATTTTTAGACATGTCATTCTCCTTGTTCTTTTTTGATCTTCAATTATTTAGTGAACAAAAACACCAAAGGGAATTTATCTTCAGAACATATTATTTTCATCATTGATTTTTTTAAATTATATTATGGGAGGTCTTATTAGAAGAGTGGTTGCAAAAAAAATTTTATGCAAAGAAACAATGTAAATTTTATTTTTAACATAAGATAAGGTTGTTCTAATTTATTATGCATGAAAGAAAAATGATTTTGTTGAAAACTGAACATGCAAGAGCTAAAAACTTATAAAAAATTAAATATGGGATACGTACCGATTTACCTGTCGGCGAGGGCTCATTGTTTCAAGTCAACTAAGCATGACTTCTCCATTGAATTTATCTCAAGGATTTAACCACTCAAATTGTCAATTTCCTGCATGGGTTAGTCCATATACGCAACCAACGTCTACAGAAGCAGTTTTAGTTCAATAATCAAACTAGACACCATATTTAATTTGATTAAGGTGGACTATTTAACCTAAGCACCATGCTTAAATTAAAAGCATATGGAAGTATGATCATTGCAATAACCAACACTCTCAAACTAAAATGTACTAATGAAGAAGGAAGCATGTAAACAATGAACATGAAATGATTCAAACGGATGTACGAGCCTTGAATGATGAATCAGAGAACCAAAGTTTTTTTATATGCAAAGCGATGCAAATGGGATGGATGAATGCATTTAAACAAATATGCCATGATTTCAAAAAAAAGGAAATTAAATGAGTGATATGCATGCAAATCTAGGCTTTGGCTTCTTCTTGTAGCGTGGCCCATCTAAGGGTCATCATCATATCGACTGGCAAAGCCGATATATGAGCTGAGATGTTCCCGTTTAACATTCTCCTACCACAAAGCTAGACTAGGAGCATCGAATAGATAGACAACAATAAAATTATTGTCTATCTAGACTAGGCATGGTGTCCGAATACAACTCAAAGACTAGGAGCCACCCAAAGAAAGCACTAGACTTATGAAGCATTAAGCAAACATGTAGTGGTGAAACTAAAATTTAGAATGAGTATAAATGTTTTTTGTTGGCTGTTGATGGTGGTTATACCATGAAAATCCACACTCAAAACACCATCAACATGCCTCGGTTCCAAGGAAGAATAGCATAACATGAGCATATTTTATCAATAACTAGTTCCACTTGTACTCTTAGCTTGTGATTTCAGGAAACAGCAAAATGCACCTTGGTGGGACCCAATGAGGGGGTCGGCCGACCCCCACTTGAGCTCCTCCTTCGAGCATGATCCATGTCAAGCTCCCTGGAGTGTAACTCAACCCTCAGATCAACTTATGTGTTTGCATCCAACGGCACAAGCTCAATGCACATGGATTCATGGGCCCACAAGGAAGCAAGCAACATGATAAATATTCAGAAGAACATCGAGCCACTTCACATGATAGGTGGGGACACCTTCTTGAAGCTCTAGCCAGGCCCACCCGCCAGTGAGGGGGTCGGCCGACCCCCACCTTGTGGGCCCCAACGTCAGTTGGCCTCCTATCGACCTCCTGCATGCCGCCATGCAACTGGTTTGATCAGGAACGTCCATCTACATCGGTTGCAAGGTTAGTTCATCCAAGGATGTAGAGAGGAGGAGCACACGGATCGTTGATGTGGCACCCCCTCTCCTTCCCCTATATAAGGAGGTTGCCACCACCCTTGGAGATCATCACATAGATCACATATCACACATTACAAGCTCCAAAGCTCCAAGCTAGAGTAGTAGTAGTTAGTCTAGAGTGGGAGTTAGAGTCAAGTCGAGCGAAGCTCGGGGTCTCTAGAGTCATCTTCTAGAGAGTCTGGTATAGCTCCTGTACCTTTTCTCTTTTGTAAAACTTTACTTTTATTAATATATCATTTTTGCTTTACTTTACTTAGTATTTACTTAGTGCATGTAACACCTGGTTTTAAGAACAAACCAGATATACACCATATGTGAATTTTAAAGGACAACTCTCACATATAGCTATAAATAGTATCAATTACAATGCTTTAAATATAACGTACACAATATAAAAGATCACCTAATGAACAATCGCGGAAAGATGATTCTGAACTTCGGGTGTAAACTTCACTCCACTGGATCTAACTGACTGGTTGATAACAAGCCTAAACTTCTCCTAAGGTGTGGGGGAATAGCAAGAGTGAGTCTATGTCGAACTCCGCAAGTATAGCAATAAGGCAGTACCCATCAACTCATAACCAATGTAACATAAATAATATAAAGCATAAAACAGTAAACCATGAACATGTTAGCAAACAAAAGTCATCATCTTAATGTAAAGATTCCAAGGCCACCCTGTCCGTGGGAACTGACGATATATCAATTTATTAAACTCTGCGCAGAGGTGTACACTTTCACTATGAGTCGTGATTTACCCTTTTTCCCGAGGTAGCTAATCTCTTGACCCACTTCCAAGGAAGGTCGACAGGGTTAACTATAAAGCATTTCAAAGGTTCGTCTAACAAGTTAGGGCCGCTAAGGTTTCTGCACTTGTGAATATAGTATCCCCCTTCTAGATGGCACACAACCGCAGCCTATACACATATTGATAGGGGTCCAACTACACCCAACTCGGACACATCCCTCTTGTGCCAAAAAGAGAATCACTAACAAGCTAGAAAAGGTTCTCATACTGAGCTAAAGCCAAAGCCATATAGCGCTCACAGTTGTACGGTAAATCCTGGAGGTTCTGTTGCAGATAAATCCTTAAGTTGCTAAAAAGTCATTTTTCTCGTTTAGTGCTCAAACATTAAATAAGTCACAAGATCATGGTCATCGAAATAAAACCCAAACTATACTTGCCTTAAGACTTGCTTTACACCCAAAGCAATATGCTTGAGAAACATCATCTTTATCTTCCATTCTGTATCTTCTGATCTCTAATGCTCACAACGGTTATTCTCCTGCTCGTAGCAAGCACCATACATAGGCAAACATACTAGCAACAAGGAAAAACAACTAAGAACAATACACCACACAAAGTAAAACAGCGTACTAAAAGAGAGCTACAGCTATGATTGTAGGAAACGACTACCGAAAGGCTTTACATTATAAAAGAAACAACTACATGGTTTATTTACTTTAGTTAAAGAAAATCATGAACAAGTTATTAACTCAGATTAGATAAAACTATAATTTAGTTTAGAAACTAAGTTAAACTAATTATGTCATATTTATAAACATATCTCACATTATTCAAGACATTTAAACTTTACTTTGCAAAGGACATAAACATATGAGAGCATTTATGTTCTATTACATGTAGCATATTTAAGCTAATCAAATCATAATTAGAAACACATAGGTTATGATTAATCAAATTCACATGCCATGTATAAACATCAAGGTATGAAACTTATATTTTTTCTAACTATAAAACTAATTACAAGCATATTAAATAATTTAATATTTAGCTATATATGGAAAAACATGTGGCATGTAAAACATTAACACTACTGCATAGAGTGCGTCGACACGAGTCTAACGCAATTTAAACGGAGTAGATCGAAATTAAAATGAATAAACTATTGCTAAACTCGTCTAGTGGCAAAACCGTAGTTACCTTCATCTTGTACCTCTATCCATCTATTTCTTCACGTAAATAGCCATGGAGGTGGCCAGCTGCTTTTCGTGCAGAGGAAGTGACTCCGGCCGCAGGGGCACTCTGCTGGGGATTCCTCGGCATGAGGAGGCTCTAATGGCCGGCCCACACGAGGCGCTATTGGCTTGCACACCTACACAGGGGCGGCAGTGGCCTGCCCTTGCCCGCCTGCTGCTCCAGCTCATGTGCAGGGACGCACAGAGGGGCGCTGGAGGCGCAGGAGGAGTCCGTGGGTGGTTCCCATATGGCAGCGTGGCCTGGGAGGAGACACAGGACGACGAGGTGGCCGGCGAAACAAGAAAATGACGTCCATGGAGCAGCTCGCTGGAAAAGAGGAAGATGGATTAGGGACGACATCGAACGAACATGGATTCATCAAAATAATGACATGAAGGCATAGAGCACGAAGAGAGCTGCGTCCTGGTGGTGGCGGTTGTCACCGGGGACACATGAGATGACCGGAAGCGCTCGCCGTAGAGTTTGACGGAAACCTAGCTGGAATGGCGATCGATAATAGGAGCTACGGCTGCTGGCTCGCGACGAAGTTTTCAGATCTAGAATCATCGCAACAAGGAGAAGACCGGCATATATATAGTGTAGGGTTTAAAGGTCGGTGGAAAAACAAGATATATTTATTATTTTTGGAATTAAATAATTTCAGGATTAAAATAATTCTAAAAAAGTCCACAATTGATTTCTGACCCGAGAAAAATAATCTAAAACCTCCAAAATTTTGGGGCAAATTATTGAAGATACTTTGGAACATGATGAATCCAAATAAAGTATTTGGAGCTCATGAAATAGATATTTTAGAGCATCCAAAAATTGGATAAAGCTCTAGAATAAAGGAAAAAGATTTCAGAAAATTCCTGAGAAGGATTGGAAGACGTCTAAACGTGTTTTAAAAACTTAGCACACATAAAAGTACCAAACTCAAAAGCAACAAACAGACATCACATCAAGCAATATCCCATCAAATTAATTTAGAAAAGTTTAAAATTCACATTTTTCCTATAACTAATTGTGCACGAGCTCAACTAAATTTAGTAAATTTTATCCAAATATTAAAACATTTATTTTAATTAGAGTTTTCTAAGCACAACCCAAAATTAGAAAAATTTTAGGGTGTGATAGTGCAAGCCTATAGTCTTTATAGTCTTGTTGTGTGCTTGTCTTAGTAGTATAGTTGCCTTAGCTAGATTGGTTTCCTGTAACCAACTTGTGTGTATCATTGTCCTATCTTGCATAGGAGTTCTAGCTATGTGGTCGTTAGTTAGAGTTGTGAGAGTAAGTGTGAGCATCGTGCTCAGACTTAGTCTTACCTTTGATTGCCACTAGTCTGCATGGACAGTTTGTGAGCGCACTCCCGAGAGGTGACAGATCTCGGGCGGCATTAGGGTTTTCTCACCACGTTTAATTAGGCTAGTTCTTAAAACACAGGGCGCCCATAAGAGTATAGCCGCTTTAGTAGGTGATCTGTCTCTTGCTTTCTCGCCTATCCCCAACACATAAGTAGTCTAGCACCAATCTAGTTGAGTCATCTATCTATTAGGATTAGGTATACAGAAGTAAAGCAAGATACATAGGAGTCCTTTACTCACTCGTTGTCCTCCCAACTAGCTAGCTCTCTACCAGTTATCTTAGGTTAGGATCTGCGTGATCATTTACCTATCCTTCCCATTTATTTACTTACCCCCTTTTACACTAGCGATACTAGGTTGTGGTAGACACAAGGATCTCTTTCGCCTTTTATTAAATATTCCGAGCTACTGCTTTCCCCTAAGAAAATATAAATTATGATACCTTGGAATACTCCCGGGTGAATTGCTACAGTGGTCTACTCTGTGCACTTGCGGAATTATCTAATAGACTTAGAATTACCACTTAGGCATTTCTGGTGCCATCACCAAACTTCGGTGGTTGCGCTAAGGTTTGCCAACAAGCATTTCTGACGCCATTGCCGGGGAATAGGCTTCCTGTCTATTTCTGGTAATTGCGTTAAGAAATCTCAACAAGCATTTCTAGCGCCGTTGCCGGGGAAAGTGTCAGCCACGGAATTTTAATAAAAGTGAATCCAGAGTCTACTATCAATTTAGTTATCAATTAGTGTTAGTGGCTTACCCTTCACCTACTTGTTTTTCATTATCGTGAAAGTAGTAGGTACATGAGCGGTTTCTAATTGCTGTCAAACTTTGTTGAAGATCCTGAGCAATTGTTGAGGAGAACTAGACGTCATCAAGTTCTACCTCAGAGGTTCATCTCGGACCAGAATCCGCTAGAGGAAGAAAGCCCAGCACCAGTCTTTAAGGAAGCTATGGCCGCCCAGAAGACCATCTCTGAGTACTCTGCATCGTCGGCCGACTATGTCACCATGGGTCCATAACTGAACTTGGGGATGCGACTTTTGAGCTCAAGCCTACGCTTATCAATATGGTCCAAGCAAATCCATTCTGTGGGAAGCCACATGAGGACGCCAATGCTCATCTCTAATACTTCCTCGAGGTGTGTGGCACCTTCACTATCAAGAATGTCTCAGCAGACGCTATCCGTCTTCGCCTGTTCCCATTCTTGTTATTGGGGAAGGCGAAGCAGTGGTTCTATACCAACAAGAGTGAAGTCACTACCTGGGAGAAGTGCGCCAACACGTTTCTCAAGAAGTTCTTTCTGATGGGCAAAACCAGCGCCCTTCATGGAAAGATTTCAAGCTTCCAACCACAAGCTAATGAGACGATTCCCAAAGCATGGGAACGTCATCAGGAGTACATTCGTGCCTGTCCTCATCATATGATAGAAGAATGGCTCATCATTCAAGGTTTCTACCATGGTCTGACCGGTTTGGCCAGGAGTCACCTTGATGTTGCCACTAGAGGAGCATTCTTACAATACAATGTCAACGATGCCAAAAACCTCATAGAGAAGATGGTTACAAATCAAGGATGGAATGAGGAACACCTTCCGCCAAAGAAGAGAGGTGTCCGCGCCCTCAATGAGGTGGACATGCTTGTTGGAAAACCTTAGCATCACCGTTGATATTGGTTACGCACACGAAGGATAAGGATAGGATCCATAAGCGCATGGATATTGGTGAGCACTGCACCCAGGAAATAAATCTAGAGTATCGTATTTGTTTATCTGCAAGGAGAAAACATGCTAAAGACTAACCCAGTCTTAACTACTACCCCTGGGCTGCACGACAAGATAGCGAGAATTAAGCGATATAGAGAGGATTACTCTGTGAGTCTTCCTCTAACCTATGGTAAGCTGTGCTAATATTGTTCAAAGGGGGATACCAAGGGAAAAGACACCACAAAGAATGCTTAACCCTGGCTCACTATTCCTACCAAAACCTCCTGATGGGATGTGGAATATGGAGACAACAAGGGAACTGTCACTTTCCCCCACTGCTACCACCAATCCGGCCAGATAGGGAGTATTTACGAGTATTCCTAGCCCGAGCACCACGCTTATGCTACGAATGATTACTCTATTCCCTACGCGAAGCAAATAAAGTAAACTCGTAAACCAAAGAACAATAAACTTACTAGTATTAGAAGTCGAATTGCCGAATGATCCTAGAACCAAGCCTTGGGTTAGGAGACGACTCCGCAGATACAATTGGAGAGGAGACACCGACAAGCCGGGCTTCCTCCAATTCTATCTCCACCCTATACTCTCTCAATCTCTCTTGTTGCTAATACCCTAGAGAGAAGGATCCACTCAAGGGACCCCTCCCTAGCTAGCTCTCTCTAGAAAATATGAATTAGCGTTTCTAAACTCCCTTGATCCAGGGGCTAGGGGCCCTATTTATATAGCCCCCTAGGATGCACCACAACCCTCGGATCAAACTGCCCTAAATAGACGGCCAATATTCATCCTCAAAGTCGGTGGAGGCAGGATCCTCAAGGTTGAACCTCACTGCAGGCTGCCAAGTGGGCCTAGATCTACAGGGGGCCTCCTCAAGTTCTCTAGAATGTTCTTGAGTTACTGGACATGGTATTCTCTCTATGTAAATCCGACATGTGGACCTCTTTTGGTTCTTTTCAGATAACTCCCTGCAGAAATAGACAATCGCCAAAACTCATGGAATTCTATTAGTGATAACCCTATATCTACTAGGTGTTTGCATATAGGTCCATTTTCACGTTTGGTTGACGGTTAAAAGCATGAGTTAACTACCGTCAACAGTCACCACCAAAGGTAGCGACACGAGAGAAGCCTAAGGGTAATTCTAAAAACTATTGGATGATTCCACAAGCGTATATAATGTACCACTGTAGCACTTCACTCAGGAGTATTCCAAGGTATCGTAATTTATATTTATCCCAAGGGAAAGCAGCTAGAAATGTTAATGGACTCTTATCTCAATTTAGTGACAACTAGTGTAGACGGGGGTAAAACGAAGGGTAAAAGGAAGGTGATGATTCAAAGATAACCAACTGAGATAACTAAAGGATAACAAGTGTAGTATAGCTAAGTGGGAGGACAATGAGTGAGAAAGGTTCCTATGGTTCTAGTTCTACTTATGTACTCTAATCGAGTTAAACAGTCAAAACAACTAGGATTACTACCTTACTACTTGGCTGCTAGGGATAGACGAGAAAGCAGGAGACAGAACCCCTACTAAAGCGACTATACTCTTAATAAACGCCTTTCCTTTTAAGAACTAGCCCGAATGTGGTGAGAAAACCCCAATGCTGCCAAAGATCTGTCACCTCTCAGGAGTGCGCCCACGAAACTGTTTGTACGGACCATCGACAACCAAATGTAAGACTTAGCCTAAGCACTGCGCTTACACTAACTCTTACTACTCTAATGAATATACGATCCATTAGAGCACCTTGCAGCGATGGTGAACAACCAAGGGAGTTGTTTACAGGATCACAATCTAGTATGTAACTACTCTAAGACTAACTAGAGCACTACAACACTATTGCAAGAATAATATTGTATAAAGTAAATACTCTAAAAAGTAGAAAAAAGAATACTATATTAAATAAATAGTCTTATAAGAGAAAGATACAAGAGCAATACCAGACTCTCTAGCAGACGACTCTGGAGACCCTGAGCTTCGCTTGACTCAACTCTAACTCCCACACTAAACTAAAACTACAACTATACTAATGACTGGTATCTCACTTGAGTCAATCTTCAATTGAATCATGTCTTGGGATGGTGTAGGCAGCCTGTATTTATATAGCAAGTAGAGGGGGTGCCACGTCAGTGATCCGTGTGCTCCCTATCTCTCCACCCTTGGATGAACCGCCTCATGAACCAACATAGATGGACGTTTAGGATCTTGAGCATTGCATGGTGGCATGCAGGAAGGCGGTGGAGCACTCTGGCAGTTGGGGCCCACAAGGAGGGGGTCGGCCGACCCATCCCTGATAGGGTGGGCCCACCATCTGGCTTCCCCTTGTGTTCCCACATGTCATTGAGTGAGTCTCATGTGTTGGTTTACTTTGGTTCTTTTGTTGTGGACCCATCAATCCATGTCACTTCATCTTGCACCCTTGAATGAAAATACAAATGTGATCTGAGGGTGGAGAATGACTCTATCAGGCTTCCCATGGATCATGCCACATCACTGTGCCTAGGACCTCCCCAAAGTGGGATCGACCAACCCCCTTTTGGTGGATCCCGGTGCTCTTTTTCTGCCATTTTGAATATTCCTGCATCCAAATACTAAGAGTACAAGTGGAACCAATTTATTGATAAAAATATGTCTATGTCATGTTACTCTTCCTCTTTTCCAGGACTGTTGATGGTGTTTTGATGTGGAAGTTTATGGCATAACCACCGTCAACAAGATCCCCCAAGCTTAACCTTTGCTCGTCCCAAGCAAATAATTAAACTTAGTCTCGGTGGATCAGGAGTTGCTACAATGTTCACATTTCAAAAGTAACATGCATATAACAAAACATTTCACTTAGCGTGAAAAATTTAGCTCTTAAAAACTCACCCATATTACCTTAGTCTTTCATGGGGCTTATGGCCTTTCCTTTGCCTTGGGCGGTTGAGAGACAGAACAGTTAGACTTGAGCACTAATTTTCTTATTCCTTGCAAGTTTCATACCGGAGGTTTTGTAATTTTTCAAAAGAAAACTTATTGTTCCTCATATGGTACTCTCATGTCGCTCAAATGGTGTATGATTCCTCACGAAGGCACTTAGTAAATTTGCCTTCCAACCTACTTCTAAAAAGGCTTATGTGGAGCTCAAGGTAGGAATGAATAAAATGGCATACTTACTTTGCATATGTTGTAAATTCAAAGCTCGGACCTTCGGAGAGAAGTGCCATACCCCTAGATCAAGATGTGCAAGTGTGTGGTATTATGGTGGACTAAAAATGCTCCTTTACAGGATATCTCTCTCTATTTCTATTGAGACATGGCTAGCATTTTTTTGGCTGAGGACTTTCATGTGTCCTTCTATATATATATAAATATATATATTTTGCCTAGCCTTTTTGTGTCTCATCTAACAATTCATAATGGAGAGAGAGATACTAAAAATGTAGAGCATGGAGCAATTTATTTTGAGGGTCAATGGTAAGCATGTTTGTGTGTACTTCCAGTGTAGAAGCAGCAAAATATATGTGGCGTGCGTGAAATCTTGATCTTAGGAGTATGAAAAGTCTCTCAACAAAAGTCAACAAGACTTGACAAAACTCAACACAAAGCAAATAGCCTATGTGGAAGGTTTCTCAATCATGTAAGCATATATGGCTGTGGTAGGAATTTATTACCATTGAGGAACAATTAAGGTGTTGATTAATTTTAAGAATAAAACTCTGGTAGTCATGCATGCTTAGAACAATATTATAGTAGTTCTTGTCTCACTATGTCATATCTCACAACAACTTAGACTTAGTTCTAGTACTTGCATCCCACAAAAGTATTCAATCTCAAGGTGGTTTGTGTGAGCCAAGTGATCCATACTTAAGGAAATATTAAGTTATATACTAGGTACTAAGGAAATATTAACAGAGCAACTATTCATCATTTCCAAGAGAAAGATAAACATGCATGACATAAACAACCTCAGAAAGCATAAATAAATATGGAAAATATTTTTGGACTTTTTATAATTTTTGAAATTAAAATATTAATATATTTTTTATATATAATTGAACTTGCATAATTAAAAAGTAGAAGTACTTACCTAAGTGGGGGACAGGATCTCCCCCAAGCTTGTCCTTTCCCATGGCGTCCTACTGAGGTGGATATGGATATGGTGGAGGATAGTTTGGTGGATTTTGTGGAGGATACTATGAAGGATACTGCGGAGGTGGGTATGGATGTGGCTGCTGCTGCAAATGCTAGGGAATGTATGGTGGTATGGGCATGTTATGATGTGCA
>CM041645.1:24969030-25039203 GCA_023333625.1 Bothriochloa decipiens
TTCAACTTTATTTCACTAAGGTGAAATGTTTCAGCTTCTAAGGAAGCGTACGCGTCCACTTCGCTTGAAAAGTTGGGACGACGTTTCAAAATTTGCTAAGGCAAATTCTTCAACTTTATTTCACTAAGGTGAAATGTTTCAACTTCTAAGGAAGCGTACGCATCCACTTCACTCGAAAAGGAAGGGACGGTCTTTCAAAATTCGTTAAGGCAAATTTCTCAACCTTATTTCACTAAGGAGAAATGTTTCAGAGGCAGATTTTTTAACTTTATTTCATTAAGGTGAAAATGTTCTCAGCGAAGTATACGTGCCTACTTCAAGCAAGAAGGATGGAACAACGCTTCAAGAATTTGATAAGGTAAATTTTTTGACACCATGTTTCCAAGCAAAGTGCATAGTCTCACTAAGAATAAAAGTATTCATACAAGAAATAGAACCCAAAGTAATTATTCCGTGCCCATTCATACAAGCGAAGGAAAACTCACAAACTTCGCGACACAACAAAGAATGCTTACAGTACAATTTACCCAATTACAAGAATGTGTTTACAAAACTAGTCATCTTGAGAACTAACTACTTCGGTAGCATCATCAAGTATGTCGTTCACAACTTCGTTTATAATATCGTCCGCTTCACGGTGCAAAAAATCCTCGCAAACATTTGTCGGTGAAGCGCTCGACCCAGATGAGTACAAAAAAGAGGTTAGAAAACAAAAATAACCGTAGACGACAAATTAAACTTTACATAGCAAACTTTACCTGTGCAAAATCCATGAAATCAAAAACTCGACAGTTTGGAGGCCTGGTACTACAACATCGAGTATCCACATCTATAAAAGGTTTGTAAGAAAACATTCGAAAGATAAAATCCCAAGTTGAAAACAACGAGAGCAAAAACTTACGAGCAAAAAAATCATCGACATCATAACCATCACACTTCACATGAAAATCATAAAATTCTCTAGGCTCGAAAACGAAGTTATCTTTGGACATTAACAGCGGGGTAACGTCCTCGACATCCTGCATAGGCTCAGCGTGATGAACTTGTGCAGGATGGACAAATAGTCAAACAGTTTCAAAGTGCATATCTTACAAAAATTGAGAACCATTGTATTTTGAAACTCTCTTATCTCACAAAAGAAAAAAGCTAGAGCCTAAAGTCGGCTGTCACTAACATCGCTCGGTCCAGCTCCGATCTGACTCCTAGCCCTTGCCTCCTTCTTCGTAGCTTCTTCCACCTTCTTCTGAGCCGCCTCCGCTTCCCTTGCAATTTGCTAACAAGCAAAAAGAAAAAAGTTAGACACAAAGAACAGGAAGACCATAACAGACCAAATACATTGCATTCCTTTTGCAACTTCTCCTTCGCCTTATTGAAGCAATGAACTCGACCACCAGACCTCCAGTCCTACTCAAGATACTTGTTGCACAGTGTTTGTGTGGCCTTCATCACGTTAGCAAGGTCTCCAACAGAGGGAAACTTATAGTTGTCATCGCAAAGTTGTGCAAACAAGGGATCTTGACTTTGTTTCATCAGGTGAAACAAAGCGCGAGCAGAGTAGAAAACTCCTATATCAACTGTGGTCTCCATGACTTGGGACAAGTCTTCATATTGGCGACAAAGGCAGCTAAAAAAACTATCACGATCACCAAGGTCCCAGCACTTGTCTCCTGGCCTAGCTCCAAATTTGTCATAACATTCGAAGCAGAGCTCCCAAATGCGATTGCAATTATCGAAGAAAGACTTATCCTGTTCCTCAATCTTTCTTTCAACACGTCTCATGTTATCCCTCAGTTTTTATTTTTCCTCCATAATCTTCTTGTTTTCATCTTCTTTTTCTTCAACTCGAGCAAGAGCACTGATAAGTTTGCCTTCCATCACATTATGAGCATCCACAGCGTCATCTCTTTCTTTCTCCCTTTTGGCAAGTCGCTTCATCAGATTCTCAATTTCAGCTTGATAATCGCGTTCGCGGACAGCAAAGTTTTTCTCTTTCTCTTCCAACCCTGCCCGCAAACCCCTCATCAAAAGAGAACCCTTATACATCATCGATAAGCCGGCATCAGCAACTTCGAGTAAGGGTTTCTTTGATATCTCAAGTTCTGCATGAGGGACAGTAAAAGCCTCATCTATAGATTTTGACAGCTGAACTTTAGAAGTGCGAGGCATCATCTAAAGTTTGTCAGGCCCGATACCTATGAACTTGAAACTATCAAGACCCAAACTTTTATCCTGGCAAAATGCTAACCCACGCCTAAGGGCATCAAAAACTTCTCCTTCACCATTAGCAGGGATAACAGGAGTAGCAGGATCTTGAATATTAAACTTACTCAAATCAACTTTCTTCTGAGGAGAAGAGGGCACGTGAGGAAAGATAGTTTCTGCAGAAAAATCAAAAGTCAGCAAGACATGACAACTTAAATCTAAAAGAAACACGAAGCCACAATACTCACCAGTAGAAACGCGTTCACCCAAGTTGCATTCAACAGCTTTGCCACATTCAACATGGATAGTAGAGCTCAACAAATGCATCAAGCGCTCATCGTTGCTCTCATCATCAAAAACTTCATCATCACTTTCATCAAAGCCAAAGGTGTAAATCCTAGAACCACAAACCTTCTTAGGCACATTGGAAGTACCAACTTCGCCAACCCCAACTATTGTAGGGTCTTCAAGCGAAGCAGTCTTCCCAGCATCAATATCTTCATCATGAGACTCAATATCTTCCCAGCATCAATATCTTCATCATGAGACTTAGAGCCAAACCTTGGTGAAGTCGACCCAGCACCAACTTGAGCCTCCTTCTCAAAGACCAAGTCAGCCCCCACACCAACTTCGCCAACACCACCAGCAGAAGCACCACGAGCTTGCAAATTCTGTAAGTTTTTGTTAAGTGGAGTAAGTAATAGTGGAGCCAACCCACTGAAGAGAAAGTCATACAAATTTTTCTCACCTCATCCTCAACATCTTGAGAAACAGAGAAAATAACATCATCACCATCACCACCACCTTCCGATAGCCTCAGCGTCACCAGCACCAACACCAGAAACCAAGTTCCCTTCTATGTCCAAACTTTGTTCAAGCACAGCATCAATCTCTTCAGCGTCCAACAAAACAGAAGGACTCTGATTTTTCTTCAGCCTCTTAGTTACAACTTTGCTAGAAACGCCAGACTTGCATTTCTTCTCCTTAATCTGAATAGCAGTCTCCTTTTTACTCTGCTTCTTTTCACGAGCATAGGCAGGAGGAGGCCTTTTTCCATACTCAACATTAGCAACCTCAAAAACTCTGTCAGGTGTCTATAGTTCTCTCCAAGTATTTTGTCAATGTTATTTTTCTCGCTCAATACATACTTGCCAAGCAAATCCTCTGCTCGGTTTTCCACAGATTTCACAAATTCTTCATCAGAAGAAAATGTCCTTGGGCGATGAAAATCATTATTCAGGTACTTGTAGTTTATATCTCAAACTTTCTTAGGATAAAAACATTGAAAAGACCATCCTTTCTTTAGTGGCCAAATCTTAGCAGCGGCATATTCTTCAACTAGATCCCTAGCACGTTGCAGCAAAGCTGTACACTTGTAAGCCTTCACAGCAGTCTTCGAGATCATGGAAGAAGGAAGAGATGGAGATAGCCTAAACTTTTCAATTTCCATTCTGGCGGCCATCGGATACCTCTTCACCACTTTCTTTGTAACAAAGTCCCGCTCCTCAACCATGGCCACTTTGTGATAAAACCAGTATCTTGACCAATCTCTGGTACCCCACTTGTTCCTAGTTGTAGGAGAAACTTGAACGGCATTACGAGCCATTTTAAAACTCAAACAAGCAAAATACTTTGTGATAACCCACCCTTCAAGCATAAATTCTTTGAACTGAGTGTGCATCTCAAAAAGCTCATAGAACGCAGCAATATTAGCATTGCACTCCAAAGATTTCATAGCCCATACAAACTATGCCAGCCTAACTACACCATTTGGTGTCAAATGATGCATCTGAATATCAAAAGCTTTGAGCACATCCTCAACAAAATCCTAAAAAGGGAACCGGAGGCCAGCGGTAAACAATTCCCGATAAACAATGCATTCATCAGGATGAGGTTTTGGGTTAGTCTCCTCAGGATCAGGAACCCTCACTTGATCACGATCAACAACCTTTAATCGAACCATTTCGTCAAGGTGACTTTTTTCAAACAAAGTTTTACCGAAAGTCAAGGTAAAACCTTCATCGTCTTTCACCAGATCTTCGACAGAAGCATCAACATCTTCAAGATTCTCTTTGTTAGAATCCATCTGAGACCTGCCCTCTTCAGCCTTAGAACTCTCCTGAGACTGAATCTAATCTTGCAAGTCACGCGAAGACATCTGTGAAAACCAAAATTAGGAACACTATTCGACAAAATCGCAAAAATTCAAAAAGTCAAAGGAACAAACCTTGATGAAGGTGGTACTCAAACTTCGACCAAAGAGCTAAATCCATGCGAACACAACGGCAAAACACTAGGAAAAGCTATCTCAAACTTTAGAGTTCAAGAAAAATTTCGGCAGAGCTTCCCTTCTTCTGAAAATGATGGCTTCAGGGGGGAGAGGCCTCGCTATTTATAGAAAAGCTTGGTCAACTGGTCAAAAGTAGCCATAGGGTTCAAAATCTAAATAGGCCAACTCCAAAGTTTGGATGACGTTTGATGAGCAAAGTTTCATATAAACTTCACGGGATTCAGACCTTTGGAGTAGGCCTTCGCCCGCGAGGGGTTGCTGTTGGGGAACAACTTTGACATTCAAACATCCTTTCCAAACTTTGGAGACAAACATTTCATTACAAATATTTGAGATACTAACATGTCCAGCGAAGATAACGAAGATGACTTTTTTATAACTATTTACAACTTCGCTTGGATGTTTTCGTATTTTCCAAGATTGACTGGCGAAGAAGACTTCGCCGCATTTCAGGCGCTCAGCAAAGATAACATGGAAACTTTGCTAAGACTATTTCGAACTTCGCGTATATGTTTTCTACATGTTTCAAGTTCTCCGGCGAAGATGACTTCGCCGGACTTTTGAGGACCAACAAAGTTGACTCAACAGCTTCTCGTGAAGATTTTATGAAGTTGCCAGCTAAGTTAAGAAATCATGACCAAGACCAAAGTTGCTTAAGAAGACAACATGGAAGGGGCAAAGTATGTTTCACTACTTCGTCGATGTGCCTTCTAGTCGAATGTATAGGAAGTTCATGATTGATTATGTAAAATTTCTTGAATAGCAAAGCCAGGGGGCCTATAAATACCCCCTGGGGTGAGAGTTCTTGGAACAAAATAAAATACAATTGCTACCTGCCATATTGTTTTCACCTTTCTTGTACGCATAGTTTCATTACCCAATAATGGGTTCCTCGTAGGCTTGCTCCTCGGTGTGGTGGGAGGATGGTTCACCTTTTGTGCTCATGGATTGGTGTGAATGCCTTGAAGAAGTCCCACTGAAAGCTTCATGTGCTTTCCTTACCACAGATTTGAATGGGTTCTTCATCCTGCTGTTGGCGGTCCTTATGGATCATTTTTATACCACCAACTTAGACTAAAAAGAAGAAAGACAATCATATTCTAGCACATATACCTTTACTACCAACAAGTTCCACTTGTACCCCAAGTATTCATGTTTTGCAGGTTTTATGGAGCAACAAGTGAAAATACACAACATCATGGAGAAAGCGTAGAAGCAAAAGACGAATTCAGCAAATGCGCAAACAAGAATAATGAAGAAGCCCACCTTTGGTGCATACCTGGGCCTGATCGTAACCACAGGAGAGGTCTAGGCCCAGGGAGTATAGTTATGATCATATTATGAGCATAATATGTGAACTTGATGAGGACATCACTCCATTGGATGCACAAGATGATCCTCTGCTGGACATTCAAGGTCCAATCACAAGAGCTCGCGCACGACAATTAAATTTACAGGTGAGCTCGTTCTTAAGGAAGTCTTTTTATGATTTTGAGAATAGATTGCTACCTAATGATTATATTGTACCTAGAAATCATGGAGAGGACCAAGGGATGCATAAGGGATGGCTTTCAGGCGTGGAGGACCAGCAAGGGCGCACAAGTCAAGGTGGAGACCCAAACCGAGTCTACTTCGAGCCTGTTTTGGAGTCCAAGACTAGAGTGGAGTAAAGCGGACGCCCAGGACGCATCCGGACTCCGTTTTTGATCATCCACCTATGGATGGAAAGATAATTTCATAAGGAAGCCAATGGCATTGGTTTGAGGTGAAAATTCCTTCGGAGTCATCAGGAAACATCAAAACAAATTAGCATCCAGAATCTGTTTCGGTGTTGCGTCACCGTTTTTGGTCCGTTGGGCCGTGTATCATTGTTGAGCCCATTAGGGGGCGCATCCAGGGGTGGTGACGACCCTTAGACCTCTATAACCAGCCACCGCCTCTCTTGTTAGGTTTTGGGTTTCGCTTAGAATATTCTGTTCACAACAGTTTCACCACACCGTCGGTTTGTGAGACCCCAAGTCGTGAGATTAATCATTCATCTGCAATTGGTTGCATTCTTTCATGTTCTTGCTTGTGTTCTTCGATTAGCAGGCAAAGGACTCAGCCTTCTTGGCGAGGTCGACTATGCTACGACGGTCGATAACCAGAGGAGACGTGGTGCTGCGATTGCGGGGTTCAGAGCCGAGTTGTTCGGAAGTTGGATCGAATCGTGTCGCGATTCCACCAAATCGAGAGTTAATAGAACCTTTCGGAAGATCGGGAACCCTAGTTCACATCAAGTGGTAATCAGAGCTTTAGGTACACCATCAGGTTTGCCCTTACCCTATTTTAGTTTGTTTTCACCTTCATCCTATAATCCAAAAAAAAGCCAAAAACAGTTTAGTCTAGGTATTTCCCTTATCCCAGAACCACGTTTGGCCTTTGCATAGTTCTTGTCAGATTCTGTAGTGTTGAATTTGTGTTCTGGTCAGGGTCTTGTTGCTGATTAGGTTATGTTAGAGTCCAGTCATGTGTTTTTCCCCATCGTTTCCATTCAACGCTGTCCCCTTCCACCGTCCCAAACAACAAGTCGAATCCACCATATTACTCGACTTGCCCCGCTAGCCGCCTTGTGTCAATTCTCGCCGCCGCGCAAACCCTAGATAGGTCGCCAGCCCATCATTGTTGCTTGCATCACAGCCCTCCTTGCATCATCAGCCGAATACCTACTACTGTGATCGGTGTTGGAGTTTAGGGACGCTTCGCCCTAACTGCCGCGCGCCGTGTTGTGCCTTCCGAGAAACATAACTTGAGATACCTTCAGTAAAACAGGCATAACTTTTGGCTCGTTTATCAGAAAAATTTGAAATTTTTACAGCAGCTTCTTGACTCCATTTGGAGCCGACCCAAACTACTTTTAGCCTGTTTGGTCCAGTTAAAATTGCCAAAAAAATTTGGCAAAATAAAGAAAAAATTGACAAGGTTCTTGCACGCTTTTCAGAGAACGTGCTGACTTTCTGTAGACCACATTCCACCTCTATTGTAGGTGAAAATTTTTATGGTTGCATCTTTTGTCATACTTGTTCAAAGAAACTTTTAAAAAAATAGTGTAAAAAAATTTGTTCAGAGAAAAAAAAGGAAAAAAAAGAAAACACAAAAAGGAGTTGCTTGTTCTGTGATTGTGTGTGCTACATTGTGCTTTGTGCTTCATTCATACTTGTCTCTCCATCATACTTGTGCTTCCATTGTCCTTGTTCACATACATTTGGTACTTGGAACATGTTAGGCCAGCAACGAGAACAAGTAATTGGGACTATAATTCAATATTACTTTCTGTCTTTGAATTGTGTACCACTCACATATTTTTTGGCCAGCCTTCCTAAGCCCCACATATACTTCTGGACATCAAAAGTTTTGACACCCGTAATCTCAGTGCTATGTCTTTCAGGTATCCGTGCCTTGCTGGTAAGAATCAGTCGGAACTTGTTAAGGTGTTGCCTTTTGCTCTAAATTTAAGAGGCACCACTCCACCTTTGTAGAGGATTATTAGGGATGACTTTCACCGTTTGCTGCTTGTGTTTTGTGTCTACAATGGCAGGTGATGAGGGAGAGAATTCACCTAAAGAGTTTTTAGAGTGTGTCAGCCAAGAGCAACTACAATCTATTATAAACAATGCTCAGAAGGACTTGAACGAGATAGTTACCAAGGCTGTAACTGTTGCACTCATTGATCTCAAGATTGGCAACACCCTTGAGAGATTGGATAAATGATTATCCACGCTGACCGAGAGGGTAACTACTTTAGAAGAACCACCACCACTTGAAGAAAATAATGATGGCAGCAATGCTGGCGATGAGGTATATGATGCTGATGGTAATGTTGATAGAGCAGTGACAAGAGAAAATAGATTACGTCATCGTCTTCGCACAAATACCACAGGTATGGGTGGCGCTCAACATTTCAACCGCCACTGAGGTAATCGTACTCATGCTCCCGATGATCCTTATGCTAAGGTTAAATTTACCATACCTTCTTTTTTGGGACATTATGATGCCGAGGAATACCTTGATTGGGAGATGACAGTAGAGCAAAAATTCTGTGCCCATCTTGTGCCTGAGCAACATCACATTAGACAAGCCACTAGTGAATTTAAAGATTTTGCTATCATTTGGTGGACTGGTTTAGTTGTAGATAATTGCCAACCTCATACATGGGAAGAACTTAAGTTTCCTATGCGTGATAGATTTGTGCCACCATCGTATCATAGAGACCTACATAAAAGACTAATGCGTTTAGAACAGGGACATAAATCTGTGCAGGATTATTATGGTGAACTTCAGAAAGGTTTGATGCGTTGTGGCATAGTGGAGGGAACTGAGGATTCTATTGTTCATTTTTATGCGGGTTTGAGGGAGGAAATTCAGGACATAGTTGATTATAAGGAATTTAACACTGTCAACCAGTTGTTTCAATTTACTATGCTTGCAGAGAAGGAAATGCAGGGGCGAGATAAGCAGGCCCAGAGCAAGGCTGGCACCTCATACACACCACGCACGGGAGCATCATTGGGGTTTGCTAAGGCATCCTCCTTCCGCGTGCCTCTACCAGTGAACAAGAGGACGTCTTCTGTGCAACCTTCTGGTTCAGGTAAAAATTTAGTGCAGGAACCATCGAAGAGTGCATCTTCTATTGCCTCAACGGGACGTACTCCTAGGATTTAGTGTCATCGGTGCCATGGTTACGGACATGTGCAAAAGGACTGTCCAAGTCAGCGGGCATACATTGCTACAGAGGATGGGTACATCAGCACCTCTGACGTGGAAGATGATGATGAAGAACAAGATGTTCAAGAAGAAGGTGAGGTCTTTGGTAGCAAGGACACATCAGCCTACATGAGTGTCATTGTGCAGCGAGTGCTTAGCACACAAGTACAACAACCTGAGAAGCTGCAATGCCACAATTTGTTCCAAATTTTCTTTGTCATCAACAACCGGCGAGCACGTGTCATCATTGATGGGAGTAGCTGCAATAATTTGGTGAGTTTAGATTTGGTCAAGAAGCTTGACTTGTCTACACGTCCACATCCCCATCCATACCATATTCAGTGGTTGAATGATTCCCGTAAGGCTAAGGTAACAAAAACTTGTAGAGTTTCTTTTTCCATTGGTACCTATGTTGATTCCGTTGATTGTGATGTAGTACCTATGGAAGCTTGTTCACTTTTATTGGGTCACCCATGGGAATTTGATAATGATGCTGTTCATCATGGTAGAAGTAATACATACACTTTTGTTCATAAAGGAAAGAAAATTACTTTGGTGCCAATGACCCCAGCTGAAATTATACAAGCTGATAAAGAATGAGCTGCTAGTTTGCATGATGTTAAATCTGAAAATCAGCAAGTGGCAAATTTTGTTTACCCACCTAAAAAGGATAAGTTGACACCAAATTCTATGGTCGAGGAAATTAAATTGAAGGGTGGTGTTATGCTTGCAAGAAAATGTGACCTTGCTGAAATTTCTGATGATGATATTTGCTATACTTTGGTTTGGAAATGAGCTTTGTTTTCTCTTGATGATGTTATTAGTTCGAGACCTCTTGCTGTCACTAACCTTTTGCAGGAGTATGAGGACATTTTTCCAGCTGAGATACCCCCGGGGTTGCCACCTATGAGAGGAATAGAGCATCAAATTGATTTGATTCCGAGAGCGACATTGCCAAACCATGCTGCTTATCGAACCAACCCTGAAGAGACTAAGGAGATTCAGCGACAAGTCCAAGAGCTTTTGGACCACGGGTATGTACGAGAAAGCCTTAGTCCTTGTGCTATTCTTGTGATTCTGGTTCCTAAGAAAGATGGTTCTTGGCGCATGTGTGTTGATTGTAGAGCCATTAATAATATTACTATTTGATATCGTCATCCTATTCCTAGGCTTGATGACATGCTTGATGAGTTATGTGGCTCTGTAATTTTCACTAAAATTAACTTGCATAGTGGCTACCACCAGATTAGAATGAAACTTGGAGATGAATGGAAAACAGCTTTCAAAACTAAATTCGGATTATATGAGTGGTTAGTAATGCCTTTTGGTTTAACTAATGCACCTAGTACTTTTATGAGATTGATGAATGAAGTTCTAGGGGCTTTTATTGGGCGATTTGTGGTAGTTTACTTTGATGATATCTTGATTTATAGCAAGTCTTTGGATGAACATATGGATCACTTGCGTGTTGTTTTTAATGCTTTACGTGATGCACGCTTGAGGAGTCATTTGAGACGTTAAAAGGTAAGCTTACACACGCACCATTGCTGCAATTTCCAAACTTTGGTAAGACTTTTGAGTTAGAATGTGATGCTAGTGGAGTTGGCATTGGACGTGTTTTGATGCAAGATGGTAAACCTGTGGCATACTTTAGCTAAAAATTGCATGGTCCTATTTTAAATTACTCTACGTATGATAAGGAATTGTATGCTCTTGTACGTTCTTTAGAGACGTGGCGTCATTATTTGTGGCCTAAGGAATTTGTTATACATTTGGATCATGAATCACTTAAGTATCTTTGTTCTCAAAATAATCTGAATCGTCGACATGCTAAGTGGGTTGAATTTATTGAATCCTTTCCTTATGTTATCAAACACAAGAAAGGGAAGGATAATATAATTGCTGATGCTTTGTCTAGACGATATACTATGTTGTCCCAACTTGATAGTAAGATTTTTGGGCTTGAAACAATAAAAGAACAATATGCGCTTGATCCTGATTTTAAAGATGTGTTGCTGAATTGTAAAGAGGGACGTACATGGAACAAGTATGTGATAAATGATGGATTTGTGTTTAGAGCTAACCATCTATGCATTCCAGTTGGTTCTGTTCGTCTTTTGTTGCTACAGGAAGCGCATGGAGGAGGATTGATGGGCCATTTTGGTGCTAAAAAGACGGTAGCTGTTTTGGCCACACATTTCTTTTGGCCACAGATGAAGAGAGATATTGAGCGGTTCGTGGCACGCTGCACCACATGTCAAAAAGCTAAGTCTCGCTTGAATCCACATGGGTTGTATATGCCTCTTCCTGTTCCTTCTATTCCTTGGACAGATATTTCGATGGACTTTGTTTTAGGATTGCCTAGGACCAAGAGGGGAAGGGATAGTATTTTTGTGGTTGTAGATCGATTTTCTAAGATGGCACATTTTATACCATGTCATAAAAGTGATGATGCAACTCATATTGCTGACCTCTTTTTCCAAGATATTGTTCGTTTGCATGGTATGCCGTCTACTATTGTTTCAGATCGCGACGCCAAATTTTTGAGTCACTTCTGGCGAACTCTATGGAATAAGTTGGGCACAAAATTGTTGTTTTCAACAACTTGTCACCCACAAACCGATGGACAAACAGAGGTAGTGAACCACACTTTGGGCGCCATGCTGAGAGCTATTTCGAAGAAAAATTTAAAGATGTGGGAAGAATGTTTGCCTCATGTGGAGTTTGCTTACAATCGGGTGACACATTCTTCCACCAAGGTAAGTCCTTTTCAGGTAGTGTATGGTTTTAACCCTCGTGCTCCAATTGATCTTTTGCCTTTACCTACCCATGAAAGAACACATAGTGATGCTAGTGCACGTGCTGAATTTATTCGTAAGTTACATGAAACCACTAAAGAAAATATTGAAAAGATGAATAAAAAGTATAGAATTGCTGGTAGTGAAGGTAGAAAAGAACTTAAACTTGAACCAAGTGATTTAGTATGGTTACATTTGAGAAAAGCCAGGTTTCCAGAGCTGTGTAAGTCAAAATTAATGCCAAGAGCTGCTGGTCCTTATAAAATTGTTGAGAAAATAAATGATAATGCATACAAACTTGAGTTGCCACCCGAGTTCGGGGTTAGTCCTTCTTTCAACATTTCAGATTTGAAGCCGTATTTGGGAGAAGAAGATGACCTTGAGTTGAGGATGACTCCAATTCAAGAGGGGGAGGATGATGAGGACATCACTCCATTGGATGCACAAGATGATCCTCCGCTGGACATTCAAGGTCCAATCATAAGAGCTCGCGCACGACAATTAAATTTACAGGTGAGCTCGTTCTTAAGGAAGTCTTTTTATGATTTTGAGAATAGATTGCTACCTAATGATTATATTGTACTTAGGAATCATGGAGAGGACCAAGGGATGCATAAGGGATGGCTTTCAAGCATGGAGGACCAGCAAGGAAGCCCAAGTCAAGGTGGAGACCCAACCCGAGTCGACTTCGAGCCTGTTTTGGAGTCCAAGACTAGTGTGGAGTAAAGCGGACGCCCAGGACGCATCCGGACTCTGTTTTTGATGATCCACCTATGGATGCAAAGATAATTTCATAAGGAAGCCAATGGCATTGGTTTGGGGTCAAAATTCCTTCGGAGTCATCAGGAAACATCGAAACAAGTTAGCGTCCAGAATCTGTTCCGGTGCTGCGTCACCGTTTTTGGTCCGTTGGGCCGTGTATCATTGTTGAGCCCATTAGGGGGTGCGTCTAGGGGTGGTGACGACCCTTAGACCTCTATAACCAGCTGTCGCCTCTCTTATTAGGTTTTGGGTTTTGCTTAGATTATTCTGTTCACAACAGTTTTGCCGCGCCGTCGGTTTGTGAGACCCCAACTCGTGAGATTAATCATTCATCTGCAATTGGTTGCATTCTTTTGTATTCTTGCTTGTGTTCTTCGATTAGCAGGCAAAGGACTCAGCCTTCTTGGCGAGGTCGACTATGCTTCGACGGTCGATAACCAGAGGAGACGTGGTACTGCGATTGCGGGGTTTAGAGCCGAGTTGTTCGAAAGCCGGATCGAATTGTGTCGTGATTCCACCAAATCAAGAGTTAATAGAACCTTTCGGAAGATCAGGAACCCTAGTTCACATCAGAACTAGTATATAGTTTATGTACATATTCTTGACTTGTTCATCATCGTTCTACATTGTTCATCAAATTACTATGAACAGAGGAAGAACTAGGGATGAGGTGATGGTTCGTCATGCCTTCTTGGTTGCTCTTAACCTAGCCTGTCAATCTGAAGGGTTGGGGTCCATGAGGGTTAGGAGTTGTTTCCAATTACACGGGCATGGTGCTCGAGTATGCGAAGATTAGCGAATATGTCGGTATCCCATGGGCAGAGGGGTAGGTGGCAGGTGGTGATAGCCCTGTCCATCCCAAGCATCCTCGCACATTCGGATATTGAGTAGGAGTTCATAATGTCTCTATCGGCTGGCAGACCAGCTGCCGGGATCTCCCAATCATCCTAGACTTAGTCTTGATGCTAGACATACTAGTTAGATGTGTTGCTAACAGTTCTTTGCATAGTTATATATGACCAATGCCTGCTCTGTTTAGTTATATTCTTTCATTCTTTGTTTCTCTTTTGTCCTTGAGGTTGACCTAGATGTGTGTCCACTATCTTGAAATCATGTCTTATTCCTGTTTACTCGATGCCTACCATTGCACTTAATAAGTGATCATGTTTACACCACGCTTGATGCATAATACCCTCCTACGGGAAATTATAAATATGACACCCTTGAATACTCATGGGTTGAAATGCTACAATGATAGTTTTGTGCGCTTGCAGATTAATTCTTATTTCTTATTGAGCTATCGATTGGCGTACCTAAGTACCGTTACTTAAGGATTGTAATTCTTGTAGCACCCCATGGTGCCGTGCCACAGTTTTGCATATCGTAAGTAATGATGGTTAGGAAGGCCAATCTGGCACTTCTAACTGTTATTACCAGACTGCATTACCTAGGCTGGTGACATTAAGGGCCAAGGGTTACCTTTTCTGAAGTAATGGTGGTTAGGAATGTCAACACACGTTTCTAGTATCATTGTTAAGGATGGATTTATAGTCTATCTTTAGTAGTGATGCTAAGAAATGCCAACACCTGCTAAGCAAGAAAGACATGGACAAGAGAGGTTAATGTTAGTTAATAAACCTTCTTACCGGTGTTTGCCTCTTCTTGCTTCCTTTTGTTGCACTTGAGATAAAAATGAATGAGAATGTTAAGATTTTTGTGAAATGTTTGAAGTGAGCAAAGTGTTCCTGAGTGAGTGAATGCAGTGGGAAAGAAAGGATATGTGCTAGGCCCCTTAAATAGGCATCGGCCGACCCCCATTCCCTCCTCCAAATTTCAAATTGTTGTCACCTGTGTGAGTGGTTGAGGAGACAAAGCAAGAGCATGTGTTGGACCCACCAAACAGGTGTTGGCCGACCCCCTTGCCTCCTTCAAATTTTGGATTTTGTCGTCTATGCAACCTTCCATGCCTGACACTCCACTATGTTGCCTACTTTTCTCTCTTTGAATGCTTTCTCAAGGAATCAGTGCATTGGAATGAATGATGGAGAGAAAAAGAGAACGAAAGGAGGAGGCAAGAAATGACTAGAGTGGATGGTACTTTGCTTATGCTTATGGCATTGGATGGAGAGAAGAAAAAGTGGTGTTGGTGCATGAAGGAGGCGTCGGCCGACCCCCTTCTCACCCCCGTTTTGCTAGATTCCAAAACTATAAGTCAAGGTGGTTTCATGTATGCATGATGGAACACGAAATTTCTCTCCTTTGGATTCTTGCCCATGGAATCCTTTCTTGGAGTAAATGGAATAAAGAGTGAAAGGAGGAGCAAGACATGCTCATAGCATGATAATATTTGGTCAGGTTCCTAGGTCCCAAATGGCTAGTTGCATACTCCCCTCATCATAATTTATTAGAGCAAAAGATGAGAGAGAAAGATTCTAGGAGTAAATGTCGACATTCTAGGAGTAAATGTCGACATTTGCTTGTCTCTCTTTTGTCCAACACTCTTCCTACCCATGTCTACCAGCTAATATTAGAAGATGAGAGGAGGAGGGCCCACAAAGGGCGTCGGCCGACCCCCTCCCATGCTTCCCCTGATGTTTAAACAAAAGCAGGTAGCACAAGAATATAGAAAACAGCACTCAAATTTTCTTATACAAAGCAAAAGTTGCCTTGCATGTGTCATGGAGATGCTCAAGTTGAAACATGTACCAACACATGCAAGTGGAATATGTTGTCGTGGGAGGAATATTGCATGGCATTACTAACTTTGGCAAAGGACAAAGGGTGGCAGGTGATGGATACCGTGGAGGGGTCGGTCGACCCCCTATGGGGCCCACCCTAGGCCAAAGCTCACTTACAATGTTTATTGATTTATTTTTATTAGTTTTAAACTTAACAAAAGTCTAAAACAATAAGTTGAAACTAAAAATGCTAAAACAAATAAATGTAGTATAGTAAATGCTATAAAGTAAATGCTAATTTAAGAGCTAGTGTACTTACCTTGAAGAAGAATTATTCCTTCAAGTCCTTGTAGTGAGTCCTTCTCCTTGGACTGTTGTAGCAATTTTCTTCAGAAGTGTCACCGGTTGGGCTACCTTTCTCTTCCATATTTGCTTGCTTTTTGCTCATGGTTTTGGATTGAGCTTCTTCTTCATTTTGGTTATGAGAGTAACATTTGCCAAATCCATTGCCATGGTCAGCAAGCACTGAGCTACCATGGGTTTGAAGTGAAATCTCTCTTGGGTCCCATTTATGGTGAATTGAATTTCTCTAGCTCCAATATCGATATGTGCATTGGCGATGCTAAGAAACGGTCTTTCGAGGATGAGTGGAATCTTTTTATCGACCTCCATATCTGCACCACAAAATCCATGGGGACGAAGAAATCGCGTATTTTGACAGGAATGTTTTTAGCTACCCCCACTGGATGGTGAATTGACTGATCCGCTAGCTGCAAATATATTGATGTAGGGGACAAAATAACATGATTTAGTTGATCAAAAACTACCTTTGGCATGACACTGATGCTTGCTCCCAAGTCCCACAGTGCATGCTCGAAGTGCTGTGTTCCGATGGAGCAGTCGATGGTGAGACATCTAAGATCCTTCTTCTTCTCCAGTAGTTGATTTAGAATAGCTGCGTTGCATTCTTTGGTTAGTTTAATTACCTCTGTTGTTGGCAATGGGCGCTTGTGGTTGAGGATGTCTCTCAGGTACTTGGCATAGGTTGGAACCTGCATTGCTTCAAGTAGTGGAATATTGACATATAATTGCCTATTACCTTGACAAATTTTCTAAATTGCTCATCGGTTGTTTGTTTCCTTGTTCTTGGAAAAGGCATCAATATGTTGGTGTCATAGAACTCGTGTGGAGCTATCTTTCCATGGAACTTGGTGTTTTCTTCCTTGGATGGTGGTTCCTCCTCCTCTTCTTCTTCTTCTTCCTCATCTTCCTTGTCTTCTTTGCCTTTTCTTACACTCTTTCTTGTCGGATTAGGATATGGTGGATCACGAGTGGTCTTACCAGCTCTTGTGGTCACCGCATTTAAAGTATTGTAGGAATTTACAGAAGACAGAATAGAGGCAGCAACTTGAGCTATTTACAGAAGACAAAATTCAATTGATTTTTAACAGAAGAAGCAAGGAATCCATCTTAACAGTTAAAGATTCAAGAGTCTTATCATTAGCTAACAATTTTATATCATCATTAATTTTAGCTTGATTTATGACAAGATCTTTAAGTGAAGGCCAATTGGGTTTGCTAGTGTTACCTTTGCCTTTGAAGCGCGAAGTCGTTCCTCCTTGCTGAGGTCGGCCATTGTTGATGGCATAGATTACTTCATGGCTTGCATCTTACGCCTTGCACCATTGATTTGTTTCAATTGCCCGTTGGATGGCCTTTCGATCTTTCTTGAGTTTGGCTCGTTCATCAAATTTCTTCATCAAGAGCTCCATCTTTTGAGAGATGGCACCTACTTCTTCAATGTTCTTCATGTCTTTCTTCTTGGATTGAGGATGTTCATCATTCCATCCTTGATTTGTCACTATGTTATCACTGAGGTTCTTAGCTTGAGTGACATTGAGGGATGTGAACGCTCCTCTTGCAGCGGCATTAAGGTGGCTTCAAGCTATTGGAGTTAACCCATGGTAGAAACCTTGAATCAGGAGCCATTCCTTAATTCCATGATGTGGACACTCTTGAATGTACTCTTGGAGAGGTCCTATGCTTTGGGAATAGTCTCATCTACTCATTGTTGGAAGCTTGAAATCTTGGCCCTTAGAGCAGATGTCTTGCCCATTGGGAAGAACTTTGTGAGAAATGCATTGGCACACCCATTCCAGGTATTGACATCATTAGGCTGAGCGTAAAACCATTGCTTCGCTTTCCCAAGCAGAGAGAATGGGAATAAGAGAAGACGGATGGTGTCAGCTCTGACCCCTCTGATGGCAATTATGCTACACACCTCCAGAAAATGTTGGAGATGTGCATTTGCATCTTCATGTGGCTTCCCACAGAATGTACTGGCTAGCTCCATGTTGATAAGTGATGGCTTGATCTCAAAATCGACTTCTATTACCTCCACTCTTTGTCCAGTGGTGACATGAGTGACTGAGGGAGCTGAGAAGTCGAAGATTGATGATGTAGCCATTCATTGTTTGAGCATTGGTGCTGAGCCTCCTTCCTTGAGTGAATTCAAGTGTATGATTTCCTTTGAATTGGAATTCACTCACAATGCCTAGCTTCACAATAAAGAGAAACAAAGGCAAGGGTAAACCCCCTATAGCTAATTTATACTAAATTGATGATAGATTTCCAGATTCGATCGTGTTAAAATTTCTAGGCTATGCTATCCCCGGCAACGGCGTTAAAAATGCTTGTTGGCAAATCTTAGCATCACCACCAAAGGTAGGTGACGACACCAGAGATGCCTGAGGGTAATTCTAATAACTATTGGATGATTCCGGAAGCGCACAGAATGTACCACTGTAGCACTTCACCAGGGAGTATTCCAAGGTATCGTAATTTATATTTATCCCAAGGGAAAGTAGCTAGAAATGTTAATGGACTCTTATCTCAATTTAGTAACAACTAGTATAGAGGGGGTAAAATGAAGGGTAAAAGGAAGGTGATGATTCAAAGATAACCAACTGAGATAACTAAAGGATAACTAGTGTAGTATAGCTAGGTGAGAGGACAACGAGTGAGAAAGGTTCCTGTGGTTCTAGTTTGACTTCCGTACTCTAATCTAGTCAAACAGTCAAAACAATTAGGATTGCTACCTTACTACTTGGTTGCTAGGGATAGACAAGAAAGTAGGAGACAGAATCCCTACTAAAGCGACTATACTCTTAGTAAAGGCCTTGCCTTTTAAGAACTAGCCCGAACGTGGTGAGAAAAATCCTAATGCCACCCGAGATCTGTCATCTCTCATGAGTGCGCCCACGAACTGCTCGTGCGGACCAGTGACAACCAAAGGTAAGACTTAGCTAAGCACCACGCTTACACTAACTCTTACTACTCTAATGAATATACGATCCACTAGAGCACATTGCGGCGATGGTGAACAACCAAGGGAGTTGTTTATAGGATCACAATCTAGTATGTAACTACTCTAAGACTAACTAGAGCACTACAACACTATTGCAAGAATAATATTGTACAAAGTAAATACTTAGAAAAGTAGAAAAAGAATACTATATTAAATAAATAAAGTCTTACAAGAGAAAGATACAAGGGTAATACCAAACTCTCTAGCAGATGACTTCGGGGACGCCGAGCTTCGCTCAACTCAACTATAACTCTGACACTAAACTAAAACTACAACTATACTAATGACTGGTATCTCACTTGAGTGAATCTTCAATTGAATCATGTTTTGGGATGGTGGAGGTAGCCTGTATTTATTAGGGGGTAGAGGGGGTGCCACATCAGATATCCATGTGCTCCCCATCTCTCCACCCTTGGATGAACCGTCTCATGAACCGACGTAGATGGACGTTCAGGATCTTGAGCATTGCATGGTGGCATGTAGGAAGGCGATGGAGCACTCTGGTAGTTGGGGCCCACAAGGAGGGGGTAGGCTGTCGATGAAATATCCTCGGTAGCCTACCATTGGATACCTCAAGGCAGTAGATTTGTGGTGAGGGCACGGTAGACCTATGATCTAGATGTGAGACGCAAGACAAACCACCAGGACTACCAGGGTTTATTCAGGTTTAGGCTGCTCAGAAGCGTAATACCCTACGTCCTGCGTCTCTGCTACTGTATTGATGAGTACCAGAGTACAAGAGATGAACAGATGTGTTCTAGGGGGTCCTTGTCTGCCTTATATAGCCGGGGGACAAGGTTACATATCTAGGGTTTTCCTATGGTCGGTTACATTACGCCGCATCCTTGGAGGACACGAAGATCTAACCAACTAAGACTTTCTGCATGCCAAGCAGTCTTCAGCACCTGTGCAGCCCACCGACCTAGGTGGTAGTGGACCACGGGCTCTGTCTTGTCGTCCAACCCACCGATCAGGGAGATGATGGACCAGCCTTCGTCTTCTAGTCTAGGCCATCTTGTACCAAGCAGCCCAAAGTCTATCTGCGAGGGCATATGGGGTCTATACCCACACAGCTAGTCCCCGAGCACCATGTATCTTGAGGGAGCCACCATCTTGACCTGTACTGAGCAGTGAAGATGCAGACCACATGACACCGAGTAGTGAAGACGTAGACCACGCAACATCAAGCAGTGAAGATGTAGACCACGTACTCTTGACCATCACTGATGCTCAACAAGCAGTACCAACTGGCACTGACGCTGGCTAGGTGGTGTTGTCTAGGCTTCTCCTGAGTAGTTCATAAGTCTGCTCCTGACTGCAGCTTCTATCAAGGAGGATGATCTTTCAAAAGATGCATGCTGTTCTAAGAAAAAGAAAAATTCTTTTTACGTCCTGGGACGTGGGCTCACGTTAACACATGACACAAAGTATCACTGGAATGCTAATATGGACCATTCCTAGGGGTAAGTGCAGCGAACCAAGACCAGAAGATAGGCCCAAGTCACCACGAGGTAATGTGGGCACATAGTCCCCAAGCTCGATAGAAGATAGTATATGTTGTATTGAGCTTTTTTAAGAAAAAGTCAAATAAATTACCAGCCTGACACACCCATTCTAGAACAAAGAGTAAAACATAAGCCCATGTCACCGTGAGGTGACATGGGCCCACGTAGTCCCCAACCTTGGTAGAAGATAGGATATGTTGTATTGAGCTTTTTAAAGACAAAAGTCAAAAATAGCATCAATTAATCGAGGCTAGTATCAAAGGACTAGATGTGTGCCAACTGTGTTGTAGTCCGCAAGTATGCTCGAGATAGGTCACGGGCTCGATCAGGGCAAGGACACCGAGAACCTGTGGTCCGAAAGTCATGGGCTTGATCAGTTCAAGGAGACCGAGAACCCATGGTTCGTAAGCATCACCAGGCGAAAAAACTACCACGCAGTCCCCAGGAATGGGAAATAAAATATTTGACTGACAGGATCAGTGACCAGTTTTTTAAGAAAAAATCTGGGACAAATTTGGAAAGAAGCATATATTTATAGAAACAATCTGGGATAAGATCCCTAAATCACCGGGCACGTGCCAGACTTAGAGTAAGGACAAAGCGAGAAAGGTGCACAGGAGAATAAAAATCCTTGCAGCCCACATCCACACTCGGGGAACAGCACAGCCCATTAGGGTTAAAAAAGGCCACGTCCACATGAGTCTGAGGGGTCCAACCCTTGAAGTCAAACCGACATCATCCAATTCCTATAAATAGCCGACCGCTGCCAGGGGATTGGGTCCACACCTTCAATCATTTCCAACTTTCCACTTCCCCAATCTCTCGAGCGCTCCGCCCCCTTTGCCACCGAACAACCGCCGCCACCACGCCATTTGCCATAGTCAATCCAGCCATCACCACTAATCCATTTGTGGGCACGCATAGCCGTTGAGC
Source organism: Bothriochloa decipiens (assembly GCA_023333625.1). Lineage (NCBI taxonomy): Eukaryota > Viridiplantae > Streptophyta > Magnoliopsida > Poales > Poaceae > Bothriochloa > Bothriochloa decipiens. Next base: position 24,990,309 of record CM041645.1, read on the forward strand.
GGATCTAGCGAATCCGTGCCGCCACTGCCAACCACTCGACCCTTGACCCTCCATCCATGGAGGAGATGGTGAGGAAGGGAGCGAAGAAGACGGGGAAGGTGGCAGGATCTAGTGCAGCTAGGCCGCAATGGGTGTAGTCGATGTTCACACGGGAGTCGATGCAGGCACTCATTGATGAGGGCCTGCTGCCGCTGGCAAAAATGGAGGTCTGGCGTGAGCCGCGAGGTGAGGATTCACCTTGACCCCGAGACGAGGAGATATTTGTTTTTGAGGACTTCGTTACATGGGCGCTGGGGCAACGTGTGAATGGATTCCTCTGGGACCTTTGCATCTACTGGGCGATTAGGATCTGGAATCTGGATCCCAACTCTATTTTATCCATTTCCATATTCATTGCCTACTGTGAGATGTTCCTGGGCATCGCCCCCACTTCAATCTCTCCCGCCACATCTACCTGTTGAGGAAAAAGGGCACTGAAATCAGGGGTCCCAGATTGCTGGGGGGTGTTACATGCACCTGCGGAGTGGGATGAAGGCGCAGTGGCTAGACATCCCACACCAGTCGGCCACCAGGAGCTGGAACACCTGCTGGTTCTACATGAACCAGGGTGTGGAGGGGAGGACGGTGCCCTGTGATGTGAACCGGGTGCCGAAGTTAAACCCAAAGTGGTCAGATCTACCGTCCCTTTCGGAGATGGAGCAAGTGAGGGAGCTCCTCCTGCTAAATGACAACAAGAGCATCAATGGTGTGCTGGTGGCCAGGAGCTAGTCCGTCTGTCAGATCTAGCCGGTTCGTCCACCGGATCTAGCCCTGCAAAGAGCGGGTAAACCACCTGTATGAGTACGCTGGACGGGGCGACCCTCCCGTGAGACTCGGGGGAAGACATTATCAGAGGCATTGAATCGGTGGATGGCTTCTCTGTTTGAGAAGTTTGATTCAGCCACCAGCTACCTAGAGCAGCATGCGCGGCCGTACGACATGGCCAATCTACCACCACCAGTAAGTCAGTGGTATTGCCTTTCGTCGTATTATGCAGTGTTTATTTAATTGTAATGCCTATAACATCTTATGGTCTGACTTACAGACACTGCTTGGGCAGGACCAAAAAGTGTTTTTCTCGGTTGTGCCAGTAGAGGAGTGGCCCAGGAGGGCTGCTCTGAATGACCAGAGGCCTACCTATGAGGCCCACTACCAGAGCAGGGCCAGAGTAGGGCAGGGGATGCTAGATGTCTCCGATTCTAATGAAGATGCAGTCCCTGCTGCACAGGGACGGCACTGAGTAGCGAGCAAGCAGCCCATGTCGGCTGTCGCCAAGAAGAAAAAGCCCTCCACTCTGCTATCCGAGGGCAAGATGATCCTAGACATCGGAGAAGGGGGAGCAAGAAGAGGGGTGCCCTGAGCACCCTAGAGTCATCAGACTCTGACGATTCATGATGCTGGGGGAGCGTCAAAGGAAGCGTCAGGCCCAGGTGCCTTAGACGAGGGGATGCCAAGGCCCCCGACCACAACAACAGCCAGGAGGTCTGCGCAGAATGCACCACCGCCATCTCCTCCCCCTCAGCAGGGGAAAATACCACAACCACTCAGCCTTAGCAGGCCGGGGGGTCAACACTACCACCACCATCACCGCCGCTTGCACCACACAAGGCGGCGACGCCTCCAGCCAGGACGACCTCATCTCCGAGACACCGAGAGGCGGCAAAAGGGCCTACTTCTTTGGTGTGCCCCATCGGGACGAGCCGAATAGGCAAGGCATCAGACCGAGTCCCCAGGCATGGCTGCGGGGCATCAGGCAGGGCCCCAAGCGCTCCAGGCGGGGGAGCTGCCCCGTAGTTCAAAGGATGGTTTTGGCAGTCAGCCAGGTAAGTGCTGTGTCATTGCTCTTTGGTATTATTTTCTGGATACATGTATTCTATTGTTACCTATTATTTTGATGATGCATGTGAAATGCACAAACAACCGTACCACATCGGAGACGGGACAACGTGTTTTGTCTGGGCAGGCCACCTCATCGTCGGCCACTGAACGGGCTCCACCCCATGACACTGCTCAATCCAGAGGGGAGACAACAGCCACGAGCAGCTCGGCGACGCCAACCAGGACTACCTCGACACCAGCAGGCCCTCCTGAAAGGCAGATAGTGCCTAGGAGGAAAGCTGTGGCAGGTCGGCTGCCCCGCCGTGCTCAAGACTAGGCAGGGCCATCAAATGCACCCTCTGTAGGCTTGGTGGAGGAGGTGCCCAGAGTGCCACCCCGGACCCGTGCACTGATATCCCATAGTCGTGCATGTTCTCCACGCGTCATGTGGGGTTTTGTGTCTTACAAAGAAATTTTAGACGACGAGGTGGAGTTTGGGGTACAAGATGCTGTGGAGGTGTGCTTAGCCTGGTCAAGGTGAGGCCTGACAATACTGCTTATAAGCTATTTTTGTTCATGTGTTCGAATCAGCCAATCACATTGGTGTGTGGCGTACAGTCCCTGCAGGAGACGTGTGCTCAGCACGACAAGGCAATCGACTGGTTCACGCCCATCTAGGAGGAGTGCAAGACCCTCCATGTGGCTAGAGTCGAGCTGGAGGTGCAGTCCAAGATCTATCAAGAGCGGGAGGCCTAGCATGAGGAGGAAGCTGCCATGCTGTGCTAAAGGGTGGATACCCTGGAGGCGAACAACGAGAGTAAGTTTTCCGGCCGCACCACTTGCATCGAAGTTTGCTGCATATTGATATATTTTGTGTAGAGCTGAGCAGCCAAAATGAGGCCATGGCTCAGGAGCTTGCCACCCTTATGGGCGAGAAGGAGGCCGCTAAAGAACAAGCAGTGAAGCACCAGCAGCAAGTTGCCAAGCTCACTGGTAAGGATGACAACGTAGAGTTGTTATATGTGGTTTGCTGCATACTAGGCAGACTAGGGTACGCTAACCTTCACTGTTTATTAAAGCAGATTTAAGGATCTGCCATATGGCTTAGTTCCAGGTGCTAGAAGAGACCACCTCCATCCTCCAAGAGAAGATGCGGGCTATGCACGAGCACATCAAGCTAGCATTGAGGGCGATCTTCAGAGGAGAGGAGCACCCCGCCGATCCCGTGGGTGAGGCAGTGGTTGTGGGGCCAGCACAGGATGCTGTGGCCATCACTTCAGGGGCTCATCGCAGAAGCTAGGCACTACACGGTTGCTATCGTGCTGGCTGTGACCGATCCAGGTACCCAGAGGTGCAGCCAGTAGAAGTCACGCTTGGCATCGCGCCAGAGCTGAATGAGAATGCCACCGAGGACCTCTGGACCATGTCTACCCCTACTGCTACCGCCCTTGTTGATGACATGACACTCATCAAGGATCCTGCAGAAAATGATGGTGGTCAGTAGGCTGTAAACAATGTAGTTGTGATGAAAAACACTGTTTGTAAGTTGTGCCGAGCAAGGGGTGCTGATAAAATTTTAGCCTTTTGATGCAGTTATGTTAGGCAAGTTTAAGTGGGTGATAAACATGCTGCCTTTTTTAGATGCACATTTATGCGTAGTTCTTTTTTCGAGAAGTGTCAACAATTAAGTTTTGCCCCCACCCTTGAAGCGAGCTAACTCTGTCGGGTAACTAGGGATGCATTAGTGAACAACATAGTACCGCTAGGATCACAAGCTACCTAGCACCGTTAGAGGGCGATTGCTAAAATCTCCTAGTGCCATGTAGCGTGGAGCTGTAACACATCGTCAGAGTTTTCTGGACAGTGCCTTGTCGAGCTGTTCTCATAGGGCGGAAAACAAAGTTTAATTGTGACTTATGCAGGGTGCATGTATGACAGATGAGTGCACAGAAAAAGAGTTGTGACAGGAAAGACGACAAAAATGGAAACTTTATTATATATCAGAATAACAAAAATTAGGTACATATCTTATTCTACGGATAGAAGTGTATGAGGTGGTCGATGTGCTAGGAATTGGATTCCTCAACACCCTTCATCGTCTCCAATCGGTAGGATGTTGGGTATGCGATAGCTTTGATCCTAAATGGCCCTTCCCATCTGGATGACAACATGTGTAGACCATCTGTGTTCTAGATTCGTTGTAACATCGTGTCACCGACCACGAATAGCGTACCCTTGACAATGCGGTTATAGTAACGGTGCATAGTGGCTAGATATTTAGTCATTTGAGCACAGGATTCAAGTGTTGCTTCCTCTTTCGCAATGATGTCTACCTCTCAGGCTTTGTTGGAGGCTTCTTCATCATAGCGCTGGACACGTGGTGATAGGTGAGCAACCTCGGCTAGTAGGACAACCTCGAAACTAAACACATGAAGTACGAAGAAACTTTAGTGTTGCAACTGGGCTGGGTACGAAGTCCCTAGACCATTGCAAGCAATTCCTTGAGCCATCGACCAGGCTTGAGGTCCTTGTTGTCTCAGTATACCATCTTGCGCAAAGCATCGATAATCATACCGTTGGCTCGCTCCACTTGTCCATTAGCTCGAGGATGAGCGATGGACACATATTTGACCTTGATGCCATTATCATCGCAAAAGTGAAAAAACTCATTGCTGGTCAACTAGGAGCCAAGATTGGTGATGATAGTGTTGGGTATACCAAACCGATGGATGACATCATCAAGGAATTATACTACTTTTTCAGATGAGGCTTTCTCGATGGCTTTGTACTCAATCCACTTGTCTGACCACCAGGAGCCTTCTTAAAGGGGCTGATCATGTCAAGTCCCTAGCATGAGAATGGCCAAGCGACTAGGATGGTCTGAAGTTCATGTGCAAGGACATGAATCTGCTTGGCAAACATCTGGCAATTTTTGCATCGGTGCACATAGTATTCAACATCAGAGATGGCTGTGGGCCAGTAGAACCCTGCTCGGTAGGCTTTGCTGACCAGCGTTCGGGATGCTGCATGGTTACCACAAGTGTCGATGTGAATCTTCTTCAGAGGCTCCAAACCCTCTTTCTGGGTAATGCACTTCTACTAAATCATGGACCTTGGACCTTTGCACATCAGCTCGCCATTAACCATAAGGTAGGCACGAGCTCTGTGGATCAGCTGCTGAGCTTGGATCTTATCCTCCAGAACAAGGTGGTCATTCAGGTACCTAACAAAGGGCTCTCTCCAGTCTTGCTGGCGAGGCGCTACCATACTAGCTGGTTCATTAGCCGATGGCTACTCTCTACCATCGTCAGGTTCCTGCTGGCCAAGGTAGCTATCTTCTATCTTTTAAGTTTGCCGTTGAGCGCCGCTACGAGCTGATTGGTAGCGGTACTGGGTGCAGGTGCTTCATCAGCCTAATCGGGGATCAAAGGCTTAATCAGGTATTCTATGAAAACACAAGGTGGTGCCTCAGCGCGTAATGATCCGAGCTTGGATAGCTCGTCGGTACCTATGGTCTTGGAACGAGGTACATGGGTAAACACCAATCCATAGAACTTGTTCTCTAGCTTGCAGATCTTAGCCACATAGGCATCCATCTTCTCGTTGACCACATCCCAATCCTTATTGACTTGGTGAATGACCAGAGCAAAATCTCCATACACCAGGAGCCATTTAATACCTAGCTCGACTGCAATGCGGAGGCCATGCAAGGCAGCTTCGTACTCAGCCACATTGTTGGATGCCTTAAAGTGGATGCATAAGACATAGCAAAGCATGTCCTTGGATGGAGATATAAAGTAGACCCCTGCTCCAGCACCATCAATGTTCAAAGAACCATCAAGTACATTCGCCAGTGGTCGGCAGACGTATCGGCCAGGGGCAGGTTAAGGTCTGACCACTCCATAATGAAATCGACTAGGGCCTGAGACTTCATAGTGTTACAACTGCAAAGGTTCAGCATGAACTTGGAGAGCTCTAACACATATTTAACAATACGACCACTAGCATCTCTGTTGCCTTGAGGAGTTTGAAGGAAGCCCCTTCTTGCCCATGCGGGAGATGTAGCGGCTCAGGGCTACCATGCACCTTGTGAGTTTTTGGATATCTTTGACGCTTCATGGTGGTTGTAAGTCTATCATGATTTGAACCTTCTCAGGACTTGGGCGTATGCCATCTTGACTGACAATGTTGCTGAGCAAGATCCTAGAAGGAACACCAAAGATACACTTGTTGGGGCTCAATTTCCATTGGAACTCGTTAAGGGCCGCGAAGGTCAACTCAAGGTTGCCACTAGCGTTTGGATTCCCTAGTCTTCACCACCACATCATCTACATACACCTTAACATGGTCATCCATGATCTCGTGCTTGAGGCAGGCCTGGATGGCCTGCTTGTAGGTAGCTCCGACGTTCTTGAGGCCGAACGACATGGTCGTGTAGCAGAAAGCACCGAAGGGGGTGATGAAGGCGGTCTTCTCCTGGTCCTCCTTCTTGAGGGCTATTTGGTGATAGCCCAAGTAGCAATCTAGGAAAAAAAGTAACTCACAACTTGCAGTAGAGTCTACGACCTCATTGATTCAAGGGAGATGGAAAGCCTATTTAGGGTAGTGTTTGTTGAGATTGGTGTAATCAACACACATCCTCAATTGATTATTCTTTTTAAGTACAAGAACCAGATTGGTGAACCACTCTGGGTGATACACCTCTTTGATAAAGCCAGCTGCTATAAGCTTGGCTACTTCTACACTAATGACTTCCTTGCGGTCACGAATGAACCGTCGCATTTTATGCTTGATCAGTTTAGCGATCTTTGAGTCATCAAGGTAGTACTCAGCTTTTTCCCTGGGAACACCTGGCATGTCAGTGGGTTTCCACGAAAACATGCTAATGAGCTCTCGAAGGAACTAGATGAGCATGTCTTCCTATTTGGAGGAAAGGTTGGCCCCAATCTTGGTAGTCTTGGAGGGGTCGGTCGGATTGAGCTGGATCGCCTTGTGCTGCTTGACCTTGTTGGAAGGCCACCGAGCAGACCAGATCAGAACCTCTAGCTCCGCTGAGGGCATCTCCTTGACCCCTAAGGTGTTGTGCTCCAAGGCATGCTTCAGCTCCTCGAACTCCATGGCTATGTAGGCGTCCGACTCATAGGCCCAAGCCGTGTAGACGTTGCCGTGCAGGGACAAAATGCCCTGGTCGGTGGGGAGCTTGAGCACGAGGTATCCATAATGAGGAATTGCCATGAACTTGGTGATTCCTAGTCAGCTAAGGATGGTGTGTTAGATGCCCTTGAAGTCAGCCACGATGAAATTGATGTGGTCGATGCAGAAGTGCTGCTTCATCTCGAACTGGACGAGCAACGCGATCTACCCGGGGGGTAGGAGGGTTTGCCCGGCATGATGCTCCAAAACAGAGACACATATGGCTTGAGGTTTTCCTGCTTCAGCCCTAGCTCCTTGAAGGCCGGATAGAACAGGACATTCAAGGCATTGCCGCCATCAACGAGCACCTTCTCAAATCGGTTGCCGTCTATCACTGGGTCGAGGACCAGCAGGAACCGACCAGCATCGGGGATCTTGGCCCACATATCATTGTGGCTGAATGATATGGGTTGCTCAGACTAGACGGGCACCTTGACGTTCGCAACAAAGCTGTCTGCCTCCTAGATAGCCATAATGGCTCTTGTTAGCAGCTTCTTGTCATGGGCGTTCTCTAGTCTGACCTTGCTGCCAAAGATGATGGTGGTCACATTCTTCATAGGATCCCTATAGGCGTGCCACGGGTCCTGATCTTGAGCTTCTTCCTCATCGGTGTCCTCCTGTTGGATGGCTTTCTTGGCTTTCATCTTAGGGGTCGGGCGTGGCTTTTTGTTTGCTACCTTCTCAAGTGCCTCCGCCAGTACTCAACATTCTCCCAACATGTGACCCTTGTCAGGGTGACGAGGGCAGTCTTAGCTGAGGACCTTGTCGAGCTCTTCATCGTTCACCTACTTTTGGCCCTTCACCGCATTGACAGAGGAGTCATTGCGGTTGCATCGGCCACCTTTGTAGGCTTCCTGGCCATGGTGCTTGAAGGAGCAGTCATCATCTCGGTGGTTGGGGTCGTGGTTGCCACAACGGTTGCCATGGCGATCATCCTGTTGGGGTGGTCGGCGGTCCTGATTGCTATTGTGGTCGCGGTCTTCGTCGCAGCGGTGGTTGTGATCTGAAGGGACGAAGTCACCTTTGTTCATCCCATCGTTGAGATGGGCAAATCTGTGGGCGATGGCAAGGAGTCCTTCCATGGTGCTTGGGGCTATCTTCTATTCTTGGTTCGCTGCACTTACCCCTACGGACAGTCCATATTAGCATTCCAGTGATACTTCATGTCATGTGTTAACATGGGCCCACGTCCTAGGACGTAAAAAGAATTTTTCATTTTCTTAGAACACCATGCACCTTTCGACAGATCACCCTCCTTGACAGAAGCTGTGGTTAGGAGCAGAATTACAAACTGCTCGGGAGAAGCCTGGACGACACTGCCTAGCCAGTGTCAGTGCTGGTCGGTACTGCCTGGTTAGCATCAGTGCTGGTTAAGAGTACTTGGTATTCATCTTCACTACTCGGCGTCACGTGGTCTATGTATTCACTACTCAGCATCACGTGGTCTTCATCTTCACCGGTCGGTACAGGTCAAGACGACGGCTCCCTTAAGATACATGGTGCTCGGGAACTAGCTGTGGGGATATAGACCCCATATACCCTCGTGGCTAGACTTTGGGCTGCTCGATACAAGAAGGCCCAGACCAGAAGATGAAGGCTGGTCCATCATTTCCCTAATCGGTGGGCCGAGCAACAAGACGGAGCCTATGGTTCGCTACCGCCTAGGTCGATGGGCCGCACGGGTGCTAAAGACTACTTGGCATGCAAGGAGTCTTAGTTGGTTAGATCTTCATGTCCTCCTAGGATGCGACAAAATATAACCAACCATAGGAAAACCCTAAATATGTAACCTTGTCCCCAGGCTATATAAGGTGGACAAGGACCCCCTAGAACACATGTTTTCACCTCTTGTACTCTGGTACTCATCAATACAGCAGCAGAGACATAGGACATAGGGTATTACGCTTCCAAGTGGCCTGAACCTGGATAAACCCTGGTTGTCCTGGTTGTTTGTCTTGTGTCTCACATCTAGATCATAGGTCTTAGCATGCCCTCACTGTGAATCTACTGCCTCGGGGTATCCCATGGTAGACTGCCAAGGATATTTCATCGACAGTGGTGATCCAGGTAGGGGTGCGTAATCTGATCAGCAGGCAATCAAGATGGTTCCTTCCTGGCTTCCATGGACTTCAAGACCAACATCTCCCTCACCATCGGTGTGGCCATCTAGATGTGAGATGCAATATAAACAACGTTGGGCTGGAGGTTCCAACACTATCAGCCACCACAGTGAGCAAGAGCCAAGCTTGGGGGAGATCCTCTCCCCCACTAAGGTAAGTATTCTATCTTAGCATTTGCATTTTAATTATTTATCTTATTGCATATAAAAAAGAAGTTTAAAAATATGAAAAATATTTATTTGTTTATTTTTAGTAGGACATATGTTTCATGTATGTCTTTCTTCTTATGGAAATGATGAGTAGTTGCTTTGTCAATGTTTCTCTAGTGCCTAGTTTACAACTTAGTGCTTCTTTAAGTATGGATTACTTAGTTCTCTTGAACCATCATGAACCTAAAAACTTTGTGGGTTGCGAGTGCTAGTCTAAGTTTTTGGGGAATATGAGATATTGAGACAAGAATTGCTATAACATTGTTCTAGGCATGATTGAGTACCAGAGAATTTATTCTTAAACTAATCAAAACCTTAATTATTCCTCATTGGTGATGAAATTTCAACCACAGCCATATATGTTTTACATGTTCAAAAACTTTTCACATGAGCTATTAGCTTTGTGTTGAGTGTTGTCAAATCTTGTTGATCCTTGTTAAGAGACTTTTCATGCTTCTAAGATCAAGATCACACGCACACCACATATATACATGCTGCTTCTACACTGGTAGTACTCACAAACATGCATTCCATTTCCACAAAATAGGTTGCTCCATGCTCTAAGTGTTAGAATATCTCTCTAAATAGTGCTTGATAGATGAGACACAAAAAGGTCTAGGAAAAATAAGTATTGAGATATAGATGGACACATTAAAGTCCATGCAAAAAAAATGCTAGCCCTGTATCAATAGAAAAGTAGAGAGAGATTTTATCAAATAAAGGACCAACCTAGTCCACCATATATACCACACACTTGCACGTCTTGATTTGGAGGTATGACACTTCTCTTTAAGGATCCAAGCTTTGACTCCACAACATACGCAAGTAAGTATGCTATCTCCTTGTTATCCCTACCTTGAGCTCCACATAAGCCTTTTAGAAGTAGGATGAAATAAGGAATGGCAATCTTACATTATGCCTTGGTGAGGAATCATACACCATTTGAGTGACATGAGTACCATATGAGGAACATTAAGTTTTCTTTTGAAAAACATTGCAAAACCTCTAGTATGAAGCTTGCTAGCAATGAGAAAATTAGTGCTCAAGTCAAAACTATTATGTCTTTCAACCACCCAAGACAAAGGAAAAGCCATATGCTCCATAGAGGACTAAGGTAATATGGGTTAGTTTTTATAGCAAAATTTTTCCATTCAAGAAGAAGCACTTTGTTGTGCACGTGGTACTATTGAAATGTGGGCATAGTAACAATACCTGATCCACCGAAGGTAAGTTTGATTGTTTGCTCGGGATGAGCAAATGTTAAACTTGGGGGATCTTGTTGATAGTGGATATACCATGAAAATCCACACTCAAAACACCATCAACATGCCTCGGTTCCAAGGAAGAATAGCATAACTTGAGCATATTTTATCAATAACTGTTCCACTTATACTCTTAGCTTATGATTTCAGGAAATAGCAAAATGCACCTTGGTGGGACCCAATGAGGGGGTCGGCCGACCCCCACTTGAGCTCCTTCTTCGAGCACGATCCATTTCAAGCTCCCTGGAGTGTAACTCAACCCTCAAATCAACTTATGTTTGTATCCAACGGCACAAGCTGATTGCACATGGATTCATGGGCCCACAAGGAAGCATGCAACGTGACAAATATTTAGAAGAACATTGAGCCACTTCACATGACAGGTGGGGATACCTTCTAGAAGCTCCAGCCAGGCCCATCTGCCAGTGAGGGGGTCGACCGACCCCCACCTTGTGGGCCCTAACATCGGTTGGCCTCTCACCGACCTCCTGCATGCCGCCATGCAACTGGTTTGATCAGGAACGTCCATCTATGTCGGTTGCAAGGTCGATTCATCAAAGGTTGTAGAGAGGAGGATCACATGGATCGCTAATGTGGCACCCCCTCTCCTTTCCCTATATAAGGAGGCTACCACCACCCTTGGAGATCATCACATAGATCACATATCACACATTACAAGCTCCAAAGCTCTAAGCTAGAGTAGTAGTAGTTAGTCGAGAGTGGGAGTTAGATTCGAGTCGAGCGAATCTCGGGGTCTCTGGAGTCATCTTCTGGGGAGTCTGGTATAGCTCTTGTACCTTTTCTCTTTTGTAAGACTTTACTTTTATTAATATATCATTCTTGCTTTACTTTACTTAGTATTTACTTAGTGCAAGCCTATAGTCTTTCTAGTCTTGTTGTGTGCTTGTCTTAGTAGTATAGTTGCCTCAGCTAGATTGGTTTCCTGTAACCATCTTCCTTGTGTGTATCATTGTCCTATCTTGCATAGGAGCTCTAGCTATCTGATCATTATTTAGAGTTGTGAGCGTGGTGCTCAGACTTAGTCTTACCTTTGATTGCCGCTGGTTCGCACAAATAGTTCACGAGTGCACTCCCGAGAGGTGATAGATCCTGGGTGGCATTTGGGTTTTCTCACCATGTTTGGGCTAGTTCTTAAAACGTAGGGCACCTATCCTTCCCGTTTATTTACTTACCCCTTTTACGCTAGTGATACTAGGTTGTGGTAGACACAAGGATCTCTTTCTCCTTTTATTAAATATTCCTAGCTACTACTTTCCCCTAGGAAAATATAAATTATAATACCTTGGAATACTCTCGCGTGAAGTGTTATAGCAGTATATTTTATGCGCTTGTGGAATTATCCAATAGACTTAGAATTACCACTTAGGCATTTCTGGTGCCATCACCAACCTTCGGTGGTTGCGCTAAGATTTGCCAACAAGCATTTTTGGCACTGTTGTCGGGGAATAGGCTTCCTCTCTATTTCTGGTATTTGTGTTAAGAAATCTCAACATTGGTTCTCTCATACCTTGATTGATTCATCACTCACAATTTGTAATTGAATTGTGAATGATGTAGTCATTCCATCACATATGATGATCTTATTTACTACTGACGACATTCTTCTCTCCATCTGCATAGAGTTATTGTGTACAAACATATACCTATCTATGCGATGACAGGGTGATGGTTGATTGTTCAAGAATGATCAGGCACCCTGGGCTCTAATGATTTTATTTAAACCCACAAAATCTAGTGGCAAACTAGATTAGCAAACATCAAGTTAACTACCAAAATCTTTATGCCAATTGCTTCCCCAGCATCGGCACCAAAAAGCTTATTGGTACTTCTTAGCATAAGCAGATAATTTCGCAAGAGCACAAAGTACTATTGTAGCTTTCACCTAGGAGTATTCCAAGGTTTCGTATTTATCCATAGGGAAGCAAGGTTAAATATAATGATAGTTAGCCATCTTGTATCTACTAATTAGCACACCGACTAGACTAAAGTGGGACTAAACAATATTCAAATGGATAGAATGACACACAAAGAAACACTCCTAAAGGATAGCTTAGCTAATTGGGAGGATAGGGGGTGCTGAAGAGATAGGCATTTGGTCGATAAAGCTAGGGCTTTCTAATTAATTGAGCAGGATAGTTATTACTAAAATGATCTACTTCAGACACCTGGGACCATCCAACTCGTAGAAAGGGATGAGAAGGGGAGTCAGTGAGTCCACCCCTAGGTCCTACAGAATAGAACTAACTGGTGGAATACATAGCCAGACAGGGCTATCACCACCTGTCGGCTACCACTGCGATCCGTTGAACTGAATAAAACCATGGTAATTACTAGCCTAGACCCCACATCTACACTATTAATTACTACTCTACCCATCGACAAGGTAAAGCACTCACACTAGATATATACTACGCAGTAAATAAATACTAAATAGTAAATACTAAGTAGCAAGCAAGGAACCAATAAATCACTTTATTAAATAACTAAATGCTCAATTAAAGAAAAGGAACACTAGAGTTACCAGACGAAAGACGACTCTCGAACACTATGACTACATTTTGAAAGTAGAGAGAGTTTCTCTTATGGTGTGTCTTAAATGAGAGGGAGTGAGGGGGTATTTATAGTAGAGAGGTGGAGTAGGGGCTACTCCACCACCACGTCATCGATCCATGTGATGATGGATAAGAGCCCCTAGATTGTAACCTCCTTTAGATCAATGGTGGAGAAGAATTCAGCATGTGGTTCTTTAATTCACCATGTGCTTCTTTGCATGGAGGCATGGAAATGGCGGTTGGAGGGGGAGGACGCCCCTAGGCCACCATGGAGGGGACGACAGACCCCGCTATGGAAGGTGGGGACTCCCTCCTTCTTCTAGAAGCATGGCCCACCTATCATGGAGTGCGGTGGATCTTGGTTTGGCCTTGGGTTGGTCGGTTTGCTTCCTTTATGGGCCTATGGATCCATGTGAGCTGAATATGAGTCATTGACAGAAAACACACACTCCATCCAACGGTGAAGAATGACTCTGTAGTGTTTCCCATGGATCATGGCCAGTTTGGGAGGCTGATGAGCCTCATAGGGGGTCAGGCGACCCTAGTAGTTGGGTCCCACTGATCCATTTTTCCCCATTTCCTGTATGTCTGCATCAAATACTTCATGGACATGTGGAACCTATTATTGGATAAAATATATTTATTATGTGCCTATGTTCATTCCAAACCAAGGCTGTTGATGGTGTTCTGAAGGTGTAAATTTGTGTCATTATCTACCATCAATAGGTTCCTCCATTACTATTTCAGCTAAATCAATTCTAACCATCATACTTGTAATCAAATTACCAAACAAAAATAGGAGCTGAGGTTTGATTGCACTGCTTACTCCATGTATTAGTAGCCATCTTTAGCTATGCTGCCTCTCGGCTGCTACGAGCATGGGACTGCATGGTGTTGGAATTGTTTGCACCAAAATTTGGACTAGTTAGCTCATGAATGAAGTTTCTTGGAGAAAACTCTGCTAGGAATCCGCTAAATGCCGGTAACAGTCATTTATTGCAAAATCGGCTAAATCAGAGTGAATCGGCTAACCAGAATCGGCTATCTGAGGAGGCATACGGGCCACGTCGACTCCGATCTGACTCAATGGGACACAACGCATTGACAGCACAGGACTCTATAGAACAGAATAGTAGGGCCCAAGTTATCTAATTTTGGTAGAGTTTTAGTCTATTTCCTTATTTTGCAAGTTGTATTAGGTTAGGACTTGATCAAAGCCCAAGGTATAAATATGTAAGCCCAGCACCTTGTAATCTCTCTCGACAATCAATACAACAATCTTTTGGCTCTGACCAAAAACCCTTAGTTTGAAGATCTTGGCGAGTTTCTTCATCAAGCTAGGCTGCATCGGGTCGTTCGACCTCTGGTTTGCTGTAAGTACCATCATGGCTTGTGTTCTTGTTTGATAGGGCTGGTTCAACCTCCAATTTAAGCATTGACATAGCTAGTTGGTTCATGTTTTCGTTCGGTAGGGCCAGTTCGACCTCCTATCTATACATTGACATGGCTAGTTATCGGCTCTATTAGGCTTGGCAACCTAGTAGATTCATTAAGTTACTGATGTTTTCTGTTTTACATTGTTTATTTTATTGCAATAGGATCATTGCCTGATCAAGATTGGTAGATTTGGCTTAAATCTTCTTAGATTCAACTTTCATCAACGCTCATCATGTTTACTCTTATGCTCACATTAGCTAAATCGTATAAATCTTGTTTGTGAAATGTGGCGCGTTCTAGGGTATGAGTAGTTTTATGACAATGCTTGTTAGTCTTTTCTAATAGTTGGCTGCAACAAGTTAAGTCACTGATCTCACTAGATTGGATCAGTTAGTGGGTTTTGTTTTAGGGCTGTTCATACACCTAGTTTGTTCCTATGTTGGTATTGGCAAATTAGCCGATTCACTAGTGCTTTACCATAACATTGCGTGCATGTATCTGTTTAATGCTAGTTAGTCTGCTGAGCTTGCTTGGACGAGACTTGGTCCAAAGATTACTTAGTCTGAGGATTCCAAATTCATGGGTTCAGTAGATTTGTTAGTTTTGATCTAGTTTATTGCAACGCATGTTGGATCTTTATACTTTGTATCGATTAAGCTCGATTGGCTAATGGCCTTGTGCTTTCTCACGTGTATCAAAATAGTCGATTTAGTCAAATCTTTACTATTTTGGTTATCTCATCACGTATTATGAGTGATTTATGCTTATTCTTATTTTGGTTATACATATCATGTCATGATCAACTGCTTTAGTCATACATGTTCATTCAATTGCTTATTTACAATGCATGTTAGATGTTGACTTTCTAGTCAATGCCCTAATTGGATCGGCTATTTAGCCATATATGAGGAACTGTCTGGAATCACACCGACATGTTCCATAATTTGACTATTCTTTTTCTCCTTGTTAATTTTAGGGTCAAATTGACTGGCACGCCTCGGACTCGATCGACCGGATCAACTGCTGGTGAAGTCGCAGGGATCAGAGAGAGGTTCATGCTCTGGTCTACCTAACTTGCGAGACTCCATTGATGTGAAGGGTCACATTTTTACGTCAACACTCTTTTTGAAACGCCCGGTGGGACACACAATCGTCGACCATGGCTCCAAAAAATCAAGCTGATCTCAACATCAACAACATTCTTGATGTTACGATAGAAGAACTTGATCCAGAGCAAAGACAAGCAATTGAACTAGCCACTGAACAACTAAAGCACAAGTGCTTGACTTGCTTTGGAAGAGTGTGTGGTGGAAAGGTAGTCTAAGAAGACAAGAAGTTTATGCTGGAATAACTCAACAAGATGATTCATCAAGCTATTGCAAATCATCAAGCATACTTCTTGAACACATTTGGCAACATCATGAAGGATCTCTTTACTGGTTTTCTTGGTACAACATCTGGTTCTAGTTGTGGTATGCAGAATCCTTTCAAGACAAATATGGCATCAACTTCCAATGGAGGTGCAAATGGTAGTACTGTTTCTCAGGTACAACAGCCGACAGGTGGTCCTCCACCTAATTTTGGTACATCTACAATTGTACCACCTTCGACTCATAAAATAGCTCTATCAGTCGATAGGATCAGGAGGAGTGTGAACTATCATGTGAACCAAGCTATGGGAGGAGAAGCTAGTCAAGCCCAAGAAAGTGATGAAGAGCCACCTGCTGGCTTTGCAAATGTTTCAAGTTACAATCATTAGGGAATGCCTTCTTGCCCAAGCATTAAGGGACCTGTTGATCCTAATGACCAACTAGTCAGTAAGCTTGCTAAGGTGATGGAGAAGCAGTTTGGCATGAAGAGGAGTCACTCTAGGTCATACAGTATGCCATATCTTGAGTGGTACAATCGTTTAGAGCTTCCACGTGGTTACAGAATTCCAGAATTTTCCAAGTTTTCTAGGAAGACAACACCAGCACAATGGAGCACATAAGCAAATATCTGGCTCAGTTGGGTGATGCTGCAGTTGAAGAAATTCATAGGATCAAATTCTTTGCTTTATCACTGTCAGGACCAGCCTTCACCTGGTACTCATCTTTGCCAAGAAATTCTATCAATACTTGGGATGAGCTGGAGAGCAAGTTCCATGCTTACTTCTTCAATGGAACTATTGAGAAGGATATTGATGATTTGACCAGCATGAAGATAAAAAATAATGAGTCTAGTCTTGATTTTATTCAGAGATTTAGGCAAATGAAGAGCTTGTGCTTTTCATTAAACCTGTCTGACAGCTAGTTGGTTAAATTGGCCATCCAAGGGATGCAACCTTATCTGAAGGAGAAGCTTGTTGTATGCACTTTGACAACCTTGGAGCATTAGCACAAAGAGTGGCTACATTATTTGAATATGTGCAATTGCCACATCAGCAAAGTTGTTTCCCAAAGGCAGCCAATGTAGCTGATTACTACAAATCCTTGATTCGGTATGGCTCAGAGGAAGAAACAGATGAAGTGGATGCCATAGAATGGAACCTTAGCAAGAACTTTGTTATTGCACATCCATGGGGCAGATCACAAGAAAAATTTGATTTTGACACCTCAAAGGCTGATAAAATCATTAATTATTTGCTAAGCAAAGGTCAAATCTAGTTGCTGCATAAAAATTACTTAGTCCCGAGGAGATAAAAGGGAAAAAGTATTGCAAGGTCCACAATTCTACCACTCATTCCACTAATGAGTGTAATGTGTTCAGGAAGCTGATCCAGAAAGCCATTGAGACTGGCAGGTTGAGTTTTGATACAACTAGCAAAATGAAAATTGATGATCAACCCTTTGCTGCTGCAATGGCTGATGTTGTGCTACCCAAAGGCAAGACTAAAGTGTTGACTTATGCTAGAGCAAAGGAGTCAGGAACAGTAGACGCAAGACTGCAACTTACCGCTAAAGAATATCAGGAAATCAAGAGAAGGCGTGAGAAATAGAATGGCCGATTTGACCAATCTGAGTCATCTGCATTAGCTGAGAGAAGGTCACGTGTGACATCTCGCATTCTTCTTAACAAGTGGTAGAGGCAGCAAGAGAAGGATCATAGAAGACGGTTTGAAGAACAAGAGCGATTAAGGATGCTTGAAGATGGATGGTATGAAAGAGAGCAAGCTGAGTCACATTAGAGTTGTATTTTCTTTAGGCATTGTTGGAATGAAGGTTTGAGGTTGCCAACCAAGAGAAACTGCCCTGAATGCAGTGATCAATATAGGGAATATCGGCAATCTTGTACCAACCACTAGTCTATTCATGAGAGACTTGGACGGCCTATGGAAGACTGGTGCATTAATAAATGTAAAATTCATGATCACTGTGATGCCTATGATGAAGACGTAGAAGAAGTGTAGCATTCCTAGCAAGAACACCAATGGTGCCCTGGTGGTCTCTCTAGGAGTCAAAAGATAAGAGTTCAACGATTGAGGGAGACTGAAAGCAAGCTAGAGAAGGCCAAGAAAACTAAGAAGGCACAGGTTTGGAAGGCCAAACAAACAGCTGATTCAGGAAAATTGGCTCCTATTGGTATGTAGTGTATTTTGCTTGCTGAGTGCAGAGCGTTGAAGAGTCAAGCGGTTTACTCTGACTTTGATGAATCAAAGTTTGAAGAGATAGCTTCTTATTTGGCTGTCACTTCTCAAGCTGTATTCGACAAACGTGCGCGTCACAGACATCTAAAGGCTTTATATATCAAGGGGCTTATTGATGGAAAGCCCATGGGAAAGATGCTTATGGATGGAGGTGCTGCAGTTAACCTTATGCCTTATTCAACATTCAGAAAGTTAGGCAAGACCTCTAAAGACCTGATCAAGATGGACATGTAGTTGAGGGATTTTGGAGGCAATGTGTCTGATGCTCGGGGGGGCAGTAAGTGTTGAGCTAACAATTGGAAGCAAAACTTTTATCACTACATTCTTTGTCATCAATGGGAAAGGTTTTTACAGTTTGCTTCTTGGAAAGGATTGGATTCATGCCAATTGTTGTGCCTTCAACTATGCATCAACATGTGATCCAATGGGTAGACAATGATATGGAGATTGTTCCTACTGATGATTCGATCAATGTTTCCTCTATTGATCATGTCTATTGGGACTTGGAAACCTCTGAGTGTTTCTCTGGAAAAGAGTTTCATGGAGACTTCATCTCAATCAACGATGAAGATCAACAGCCGGCCCAAGCCGTCAGCTCTGAAAGTACCTTTTAGAGGAACACTAGGTTGTAATAGCTGATGTAAGTGGTCAATGTAGTCAGATGTTGTTAGACTATCAGGACCTAGGATAGTTTAAGGTGCAGGGGCAATCCGCTTATTTTTTAGACAAAAGACTAGGTTATCAGATATAATATCAAGCATGATAGCCAATACACTAGTATCGCCTTTGGTGTAAACAACCAACAGAATGTTGGTAATAGCTGATGTGACATACATCGCCTTTCGAGAAAAAATAAAAACAAAATACAAGATTATTTTAGCATAAACGGTGTTGATGGATCAGTTTCAGAACATGAATCACAAAATAGGAGCATTCATCCCATTCATAAGTTTCTTACAAAAGACGAGCTTCCTACAAAGGACTATACCCTATTACAGCCTACTCAGGGAGCCTGCCAATGATGTAGTGGGTCAAAGACGCATTCGCAATAGCTTCTGCTATCGCCTCAAAGTGCTTAGAATTAGCATCGATGGTGTCAACAATCTGCGGTGTGACGTCCAGATTCTGCAAATTCTGTCCTATGCGGGCTTCAACAGCAGCAAAGGCAAAGGATGCACCCATGATGATACCTTGGCGGGCAACCTCGTGCACCCTGGCATGAATGGTTGCCAACCTTTGCGTGATGGCCATGTCGGGAGCATGCACAAAAGCAGCAGCAGCATTCCCAATGAGTTGAAGTTCCTCAAAACGCGCCGTAAGATCTAGGATACCAATCAAGAGCTTCAGTCACTAGAAAATGTCAAGAATCAAAGATCAGAGGTGCAATACTCACCCACAATGCGAGCATCGGCAGCAACATGCTAGTTGGTGGCCACCTCAACTTCCTGCTCAATTGTCAGGAGAGCAGCCTGGAAGTCTGCAAGAATGCTCTGCATACGAGCCAACTCCTTGACGGTCTTATCATAGTGCGTCTCCATCTCCATCTGCTCCTGGTAAATGTAGTCGTATAATGCTGCTAACACCTTTGCAGATCCCGTGGAAGACTTCGACCCTATGGCAGAACCCTTAGACTCCACTGGTGCTATCCCGATAGGCCAAGACCAATCGCTAGTACTTGGGCCGGCACAGGAGCAGCATGTACTGCTGGAGCTATTGGGAGTGCAGCAGTGACATTGAAAGGACCTTCACCGTCCCTCCTAAAGAACAGATGGAACCAAAGTCAGGTTCAAAAAATAGATGAGCTAATCAATCAAGATCAATTCACCTGATGTGAGGGCGGATGGCATGGTAGGAGTTCACTTCTTCCTCCTCCACAGGATGCTTGCCAAGATCATGGCTCACCATGGCTTGATTAAGAGGACAAGAGTTTTCTTGGAGGAGAGAAGGTTTTTGGGTTTAAGAGACAGGAGAGGCAGAGATTGCGTATAGATCCCAATGAGAAGCGAGAGATGCTAGTTTACAGCCGAGGGGGCATGTTTTGGAAAATGAATCGGCATCCTACCATTAATCATGGAACTGTTCATGCAGGTAATCGAGTGGTCGGTCAAATCAATCCTAAAACGTGTTTTCTTGAAAGGCCATTTAATTTATATTGTTTGGCTGATCGAGAAGATAAATCAGGATGGAGGATTGGCTAAGCGTTAAAAGGGATGGATCCCTTGTTAGTCTCAGAATTGGGAGTCTATAGATCGGTAAAATATGGAAGCAAAGAAAATATCATCAAGTAACATGCAATGTTTAGTACAGAATGTTCAGAAGATTTGAGTCATTACAAGTTGAGAAATTATAATTCCAAGAAGTTTTTCAGTGCCTCAAGAGCGCTCATTTTGTCAGAATCAACTTGAGTGAGCACTTGATTATCCTCAGCTGCGGATGCAGATACAACTTTCAGATTTTGCATTATTTGCCTTCCTGCTTGGACAAATTTAGGTAGCTCCTCCATCTTCAGCTTTAGGTTTTCAATGATCGGGAGTAAGGCTAATTCCTCTTGGGTAATAGCAGCATTGACTTCTTGAAGTTCTTTCTCCAGTTGAGCTTTCCTAGTTTGGAGACTCGAAAGATCTGGTTTCACATCATCTATGGTTTTCTGGAAGTCTTTCAAAGAAGAACTCACTTCCTTGACACTATTTACATTGGTAGCCTTCTGTTCTAACAAGGTTACTTGCTCATTCAAATTATTCTGAGCCTTCGCTATTTTTGAAGCATTAACAACAAGGATTCTAGCAAGTAGCCCCAAGAGATTAGAAGGAAGAAGATTCTTAGTCTCTACAAATAGCTGATCAAAACAATGAATATTTTGAATTAAGCTAGCCCTGCTCTAAAGAAAAGGCAGCAGATCTTATAATTGATCCAAATGATGGTTCAGTTGATTTCTTCTCAAGGGAAGAAACGTCAAGGAATTCTGAGAGATCTATAGCACAATCTGGTAAAGAAGGGGAAAGGACCTGATGCAAAACTAAAATTAGTAAAGGTGATAACTTCATTTGTTAAAAATTAGCAGTCTACCTTTTCATGAGGAATAGCCTATGATTCTTCTTCTACACCTTATGGGCTCAGCTCATCATGGACCACATGATCAAAAGCTGGTGGTGGATCATTATTCTTAGGTGTTGCATCATCAGGGCCTAAAATAGAAGTTGTCAGAGAAGCCAAAGCCAAAACAGATTGAGAAAGTTTATAGTTCTTACTATCAATCTGGTTTTGGCTTGAAGGATTAATAGCCTGATAGGCAAGAAGCTTTATTCCAAAACATTCAGAGTTGTTTTCCTATTTTAAAAAGGTTTAGTCAGTAGCAAGTCAATTTGGGACAATTGGGTTAATCAGGCTTTACCTTTGTCTTTTGAGCTTCATTTTCTACCTCCAAAATTCCTGGACGAGCTAAAGCTGTAGGAGATGCCCTTAAGAAGCGATGTTGATAATCTGATCCTTCTACAAGAAATAGTATTAATAAGCCAGTTTATTCAAATCTAAAAGGAAAAATTGGCTAGACTTAGATGATCTGATTCTTCTTCTTTTTAACTCCAGAAGGATTTCCAACATTAGCCATTTATTGTTTTGAAGTTTGAGGCTGGAGCTGAATAGCATAAATATTCATAAAATTCTTCAGGGTAGGAGCATCAGAACCTAGTCTTATCCTTGGATAGGGGGTCAGATAATATATAGGTCTATTTCTTCTATCAGTTTGAAAAATAATATGATAAATATTATAATATATAGGTCAGATAGCATCAGAACCTAATATGATAAATATTAATTTGAAAAATATCTGAAGAAGTAAATAAATACAAAGAAAATACCGCTCCTTTAGATTCATAAGATTTGTCCAATTTCTTACACAAGGGGTGAACAACTTTGCAGAATAGGTGAAGTTTCCATTCATCCCACCATCCATCAAAAGATAGGTGTGAAAATTTGACTGCCCATTGATAAGGATGATATATTGAAAAGTCTGATCCAAGGTTAAAAACTTTCATTGCCACCAAAGAGCCATTAATTATCTCCCTTGGCTTCAGCTTGTCTGTGAAGAAGAGGGTCGGAGGCAGCTGTCCAAACCAAATTGTCGAGCCAAAAAGCTTGGATTGTAAAATTCATAGGATGGAGATGAGTCAGAATCATTTGGAATCTTGCTTCGGCCATGTCTAAGGTGTATTAGAAAAGCACAAGGTCTGATAAAGCAGTTGAGAATATTTATGGCTGTGTCATCTGGGCAACCAGCCTCAAATCTGAAGTGGGCAGGCAGATACAAGTTATTGTCTTGATCTTCAATATATGGCAACCAAACCGAGTGATCTTTAGTAAATCCCCTATAGAACAGTTTGAAGAACTTTCCTCTGGTAAAATCAATGGAGTAAGAAGAACCTGCTTCACCATACTTCACACACATTCTCTTCTTTTGGTCAGGTTTTTTACAACATTCTAAGTATCAGAAGAAGGAAAAGACAGGTTTTTGAGATTGGGTTTCACAAATTTGTACATGTACAAGTTTAACCAAAGTAGGAGCAACCACCAAGGACCAGAAATGGGGCCAATCTTCTCATCTTTCAGGAGTTTGGCCGAAACTCTATACATCAAACTATAGAAAGAGCCCAGGAGCAGTTTTCCCATTTGAATTTTATCCCCTACAACTAGCTTCTCTACCAAAGCATTGTTATTGAAGGTGGCTCTAAGAGCAATTCCATAGAAGAAAATTTTTCCAACCACATATTCAGGAAGGCAATATGTTCTTTCCCTTCTACAGATGTGAAGGCTTTGGAAAAATTCTTGATATATACAGACCAGGTGTTTAACTCAGAAAATTTGCCCATAGTCTTATACCCTTTGCCTAAGAAATCATGAGGGTTGACTGAGCTAGTGACATCTAGTCCAGTTAGCATGAAGATATTGGCCAGAGTTAATGTCATTAGGCCATGATCAAACATAAAAGCATTGGTAGAATTGGACTAGAAATAAGATGCAGCTATCAACATAGATTCATTCTTTTTCGTCTCTGAAAGAGAAAGAGTGATGCACTAATGAATCCCTGCATCTACCCAGGACTTACCCTTCTGCTCTTATGCTCTCAGAAACCAATCTCACCATCCAACTGGGATATGGGGCTAGTTCCTGAAAGCATTTCCCCATGAAGTAATATCCACGAGTGAAGCTTTGAAAGGAATCTGTTGGGTTTCTTCAATAACAAAGTCAATTGGATTTGAATTACCCATGGGACCCAAATAGAAGGAGTTGGGTGTAGTATGGATGAGCAGCTCATTGCGGAATGTGGCAGAACCTCCTAAATCATATGGCCCACCCGCATGATTATTGTCTAAACAGACTCCAAATAACCATGACTGTGTTCCATACAACTTAAAAAATCTGTCGGGTAAATCCCGAATCATCCACGATTCTCCGAGCAGGATCAACATTGTAGAGAGATATTGCAGTATTACAACAGTTTGATATAAATAAAATACCACAGAGTAAAACAGCGGAAGACTTACAATAACATAAGTTTACAAACCTCTGAGTTTCAAATATTTACAACAATAGGTTTAGATTATACAACCCATAATAGTAGTGGAGCAGCCGTAGGTTACAATACTAAACAAAAGCTCTGCCCAAGAGCTAAACACCTTACTCATCGTCGCTTTCCTCGATGACTGTCATGCAGCAGGACGCAAAACATTCCTGCCCATGAGGCTCACCTGCAACAAGGGTTCAACAAACCCTAAGTACAAAAGTACTCAACAAGACTGACCCGACGAAAAAGAAGGGTAGAGACTCAAGAGATGCAGGCTAGATGGACAAGGTAAGGTCTGTAGGAGATAAGAAATTTTTGCGAAAAAGCTTTACAGAAAGAGAAGTTGCTTGGGCTAACTCCCATTATCAACCAACTTCATTATTGATCCTTAATTTTTGTTCAAGTTGTTACTACGATGATGAACACCGATCGAGTCTTCTTCTCCGAGAAGCAATGGTGATTCGAATCCATTTTTATACGCAGCTGGGACCTAGGTCACTGGAATACCGGAGACTTTAACTCCGATGCACACCAGGTAACCGATATATCGGGATAACAACCGCAGCCGTATATCACCACATGGCACCCGTGAGCTCTGTGGCCCAGCGTACCGAGATACATGGGAACTTAAACCCCACAGTAAAACACACTATGACACAGATGGGATCTCTGGCCCCACGCTAGGTCACTCCATGATATACACGGCTCCAACCATCCGTATACCACTTCATGCATTTGGATTTCTAAATTCTCGATATCACCAGTTCACCAACGGACGGGACCTAGGGCATCAACAGACGAGAACACTACAGAGGGACTCCATTCCTAGTGCAAGTTCGCCATCTGGACTCGATTTATTACTAATATCAAGATTCCAATAGGAAAACTAATCTTATCTTTTTCATTCTTTTAACTTTGAACATTTAAACAAATAAGTAGGGCTAAGCATTACTACTTATCTTACCAAGCAGGTAACAAGGAATAAGAAAATAAGACAGGTAATGCACTTTGGTGGGTTTTCACTAAACTCCTATTACTTAATACAACATATCATAGCTGAAGCGGTAAAACTTTTATAAATAGAATAGGGTTTAAATGCATCCGGAGCTTGCCTTGATGTTCAGGGTAGAAGTTCACAAACTCTGGATCAACTCTCGATTCTTGAATTTGCTCGTCCTTCGGATCTGGGCGATAACGTTAACTCTTCCGTTAACGGAAACTATTCGATGATTAATATGCTTTAACATGATGGAATAGTAAACATGATGCTCGATGGATGCATGATCAGATTAAGGGATTGAGTACAACTTTTCTTCATGATAAAGTTGCAAGCTAACAAAACTTTGTTTATAAAACTCATTAGGGTTAACTATGCAATTTAAGAGGTTAATTAAACACATAAAATAACGTTAATTAAGCCCTAATGACATGATTAAGATAAGCACAAACAATTAATTAAAGTGCCAAAGGTCATTAGGGTTAATGACCCAAGGTTATCAATCAATCCCAATGTCAAACAAATCCTATAATGATTAAACTTAACTAAAGGGTTAATTAATTATTTAAAAGCATTAAATGAAGGCATAAAATTTAAGTTATCAAATTAAGTCCAAAATTTTATTTTAGAAAGCTCTTAGCCTAATTAGGTGGCAAAACAAATTTTAGAATTAAAAGCCAGTTATTTTATTTATTAAAAATCATTGAATGTCCATTTTTCAATTAAAAGGGCTAATTTTAACATATGCAAAAAAGTATTCAAATTTGGCATTTCATATTTTTCCTAGGTAGATGACATCATAAGGAGCATTCACAAAAATTTTTAGAATTTTTGGAGCTATATATGATTTACTATGATTTTTCAAAGAAAATAGCATTTAAATCATTTTCTAAAAATAGAAAAAGAAAACGGCACAGTACCCCCTCGCTGACCGACGGCGGCGCGGTGGTTGACCGTCGATTCCTTGCCGTCGGCGAGGTTTCTGGCGACCGGACTTGTCCCTATAGGCTCATCTCGACATGGCGCGTCGATTGAGGTGGCTAACGGCGCGGCTGAGCGGCGACGGCACCCACGCCGGCGGCCATGGCTGCGCGGCGGAGCGGCGACACGGCGAGAAAGCTCACCGAAGCGATTTCTGGCGACGGCAAGGTTACTGGCATGCATAGGGTACTCAAACGGACGAGTTTGGCAACTAAATGACACCATCTCCGGGTCCCTAGCCAAGGCAGCAGCGCACGCGGCGGAGCGGCAATGTTGCGCCGACGGCGAGCTACGGCTACCGGTGACCACGACAAGGGATTGATGAAATTGATGATGCTACCAGCTGCAGGAGCTCACCCCGGTGCTGATGCGCACGTTAATGGACGCTCGGAGCGGCTGGGCTGAGCTGCGGTCGGCGGCACTGATGGTGGCGGCGGCGCTTTGATGGCAAGACGACGTCACCGCGGTCTTCGGCAATGCGCTGCTCAAACCAAGGTGCGCATCAGGAGCAGTGGAACACGAAGGATCGGATAGAGGGGTTAAAGGTAAAATATATTCACCTCTGGCGGCGGCAAACGGCGGCGATGGCACGGCGGCTCGACTGGCCGGCCGTGGAGAAGAAGGCGGTGTGCGGTTGGCTCAAGCGAGGAGAGCAAGCACTAACTGGCCCAAGATGACTGTGAGGACGTGGCAGAGCTAATGGCAAGCACAATCGGACAGAGATGAAGCGTCGGCGGCGAATTTCAGCGGCGGAGCGAGGTCATCGGCGACGGCGGCGGGAAGAAGAAAGAAGAAGAACGGCGTCGGACGACCGGTATTTATAGCACGGAGTCCATGGATGGACTGGCGACTCGAAGGCGATGAAGTTTCTCATGTCCATGAGCGCTCTGGCAGTCGAGCGGGTGCGGCGGTGGTCGGCGGCGCGCGAAGAGAAGCCGGCCATGGCGATCACCGATAGGGTTAGGTACTGTTCGAGTTAATTATAGAAATGCCATTCATTTCAAAATACAAATTACTTCAAAATTTATATCAGAACTTGAAAATCTCCAAAAATATCATTTGCATAACTTTTCAAGAGCTACACTTTTTCTTTAACTGGCATCCTCAAATTCTATCTAGATTTTGAAATTTGAATTCAGATTCAAAAAGGGAATGAAACCCTAGAAATAAACATTTGAAATTACTTTTGATTTTTCAATAAAACTTGAAAATCTTCAAAACTATGAAATTCTTATCTTTCCAAACCAAACCTTTTTCATATACAAAGTTTTCTTAGATTATGCATAAATTTTAAATTATAGTTTTAAAATCAAAAGGGGATAAATGTTGGAAACTGTATTTTCAAATTAATTTGAATTTCCTTTTGGAAACTTGAAAAACTTTATATACCAACTTTGTAGCTCTTGTCAAGATCTACAAATTGTCTTTTTAGAGTATCCCCAAATTCTTTATAGATTTTGAATTACAAAAAAGGGGATAAAACTAGGTTTTGAAATAAAGGGGTTTTTGAAATAGAATTTAAACTCAATTTGGTTTCTAACTTAATTGGTTGATTATTAGTGATCACAAACATCATCCAAGGACATTTTTAGGTCATTGACCCAATGACACCCTTGGTTGACCAAGTTGACTTTTTGAAAACCTTTTATAGCATTTCCAATTTGAATTTAAATTTGAATAGCCAGACTCAGGAATAAGCTTTGGAATCCAAATTTAATTTCAAATATGGAAATCAGTTTTAGGGTTGGACTTAGACTTATACACTATGCTTAACACTAGTGTAAACATAGTTTACACCTCAAGTACATAGAGTATAAACTAAGTATTTGCGATGACATTCGAAAATAGGGTTTTATTATTTCATGTGACCAAACATTCCAGAAACGCAATCAACCTATGAATTATAAACTTGTTTTAGTTAATGCACATTAGGGTTGAATTAAACATGAATGCTTTGCAGTGCATATGATGACATGGCATGTTTTAGCTAATATAACATCAGAGGCGTTACACGGAACTCCTGCGCGAGAGGATTGGAAGACAAATAAACAGGGTGCGTAAAGAGTAAAAGCGAAATTCATTAAGGATTTTACCGTTGGAACAAGGTTCGGAGTCACCATTCGAATCTCATGAATGGAGGCCGCCATCAAGGTGAATACTAGCAATTGCATTGACTAGGGTTAGATTTTGAACGGATCGGAGGTGCTAAAGAAATGCCAGAGATCAGGTGGAATTTTAGAATAAAATTATTTGTATCCCAAAATTGGGGGCATGTGTTTGCAACAAAATTTAGACTAGTCAGCTCACGGACGAAGCTTCTTGGAGAAAACTCTGCCAGGAATCAGCTAAATGCTGGTAACAATTATTTATTGGAAAATCAGCGAAATCAGAGTGAATCGGCTAACCAGAATCGGCTATTTGAGGAGGCATATGGGCCACGTCGACTCCGATCTGACTCAACGAGAAGCGGCACATTGATGGCACAGGACTCTGCAGAATGTAATAGTAGGGCCCAAATTATCTAGTTTTGGTAGACTTTTAGTCTATTTCCTTATTTTGCAAGTCGTATTAGGTTAGGACTTGGTCAAAGCCCAGGGTATAAATATATAAGCCTTGGCACCTTATAATCTCTCTAAACAATCAATACAACAATCTTTTGGCTCCAGCCAAAAACCCTTAGTTTTAGGATCTCGGTGAGTTTCTTCATCAAGCTAGGCTGCATTGAGTTGTCCGACCTCTGGTTTGCTGTAAGTACCGTCATGGCTTGTGTTCTTGTTTGATAGGGCTGGTTTGACCTCCTAGTTATGCATTGACATGATGATGTGAAATAGGGTTCCCAATCTTCTGAAAGGTTCTAATAACTCTTGATTTGGTGAAATCGCGACACAATTCGATCCGGCTTTCGAACAACTCGGCTCTGAACCCCGCAATCGTAGCACCACATCTCCTCTGGTTATCAACCGTCAAAGCACAGTCGACCTCGCCAAGAAGGCTGAGTCCTTTGCTTGCTAATCGAAGAACACAAGCAAGAACATGAAAGAATGCAACCAATTGCAGATGAATGATTAATCTCACGAGTTGGGGTCTCATAAACCGACGGCGCGGCGAAACTGTTGTGAACAGAATAATCTAAGCAAAACTCAAAACCGAATGAGAGAGGTGGTGGCTGGTTATAGAGGTCTAAGGGTCGTCGCCACCCCTAGATGCACCCCCTAATGGGCTCAACAACGATACACGGCCCAACGGACCAAAAACGGTGACGCAGCACCGAAACAGATTCTGGACGCTAACTTGTTTTGATGTTTCCCGATGATTCTGAAGGAATTTTGACCTCAAAAACCAATGCCATTGGCTTCCTTATAAAATTATTTTTCCATCCATAGGTGGATCATCAAAAACGGAGTCCGGATGCGTCCTGGGCGTCCGCTTTACTCCACACTAGTCTTGGACTCTGAAACAGGCTCGAAGTCGACTCGGTTTGGGCCTCCACCTTGACTTGGGCGCCCTTGCTGGTCCTCCACGCCTCCAAGCCATCCCTTTTGCATCCCTTGGTCCTCTCCATGATTCCTAAGTACAATATAATCATTAGGTAGTAATCTATTCTTAAAATCATAAAAAGACTTCCTTAAGAACGAGCTCACCTGTAAATTTAATTGTCGTGCGCGAGCTCTTGTGATTGGACCTTGAATGTCCAGCAGAGGATCATCTTGTGCATCCAATGGAGTGATGTCCTCATCATCCTCCCCCTCTTGAATTAGAGTCATCCTCGACTCAAGGTCATCTTCTTCTCACAAATACGGCTTCAAATCTGAAATGTTGAAAGAAGGACTAACCCCGAACTCGGGTGACAACTCAAGTTTGTATGCATTATCATTTATTTTCTCAATAATTTTATAAGGACCAGCGGCTCTTGGCATTAATTTTGACTTATGCAGCTCTGGAAACCTGGCTTTTCTCAAATGTAACCATACTCAATCACCTGGTTCAAGTTTAAGTTCTTTTCTACCTTTACTACCAGCAATTCTATACTTTTCATTCATCTTTTCAATATTTTCTTTAGTGATTTCATGTAACTTACAAATAAATTCAGCACGTGCACTAGCATCACTATGTGTTCTTTCATGGGTAGGTAAAGGCAAAAGATCAATTGGAGCACGAGGGTTAAAACCATACACTACCTGAAAAGGACTTACCTTGGTGGAAGAATGTGTCACCCGATTGTAAGCAAACTCCACATGAAGCAAACATTCTTCCCACATCTTTAAATTTTTCTTCAAAATAGCTCTCAGCATGGTGCCCAAAGTGCGGTTCACTACCTCTGTTTGTCCATCTATTTGTGGGTGACAAGTTGTTGAAAACAACAATTTTGTGCCCAACTTATTCCATAGAGTTCGCCAGAAGTGACTCAAAAATTTGGCGTCGCGATCTGAAACAATAGTAGACGGCATGCCATGCAAACGAACAATATCTTGGAAAAAGAGGTCAGCAATATGAGTTGCATCATCACTTTTATGACATGGTATAAAATGTGCCATCTTAGAAAATCGATCCACAACCACAAAAATACTATCCCTTCCCCTCTTGGTCCTAGGCAATCCTAAAACAAAGTCCATCGAAATATCTGTCCAAGGAATAGAAGGAACAGGAAGAGGCATATACAACCCATGTGGATTCAAGCGAGACTTAGCTTTTTGACATGTGGTGCAGCATGCCATGAACCGCTCAACATCTCTCTTCATCTGTGGCCAAAAGAAATGTGTGGCCAAAACAGCTACCGTCTTTTTAGCACCAAAATGGCCCATCAATCCTCCTCCATGCGCTTCCTGTAGCAACAAAAGACGAACAGAACCAACCGGAATGCATAGACGGTTAGCTCGAAACACAAATCCATCATTTATCACATACTTGTTCCACGTACGTCCCTCTTTACAATTTAGCAACACATCTTTAAAATCAGGATCAAGCGCATATTGTTCTTTTATTGTTTCAAGCCCAAAAATCTTACAATCAAGTTGGGACAACATAGTATATCGTCTAGACAAAGCATCAGCAATTATATTATCCTTTCCTTTCTTGTGTTTGATAACATAAGGAAAGGATTCAATAAATTCAACCCACTTAGCATGTCGACGATTCAGATTATTTTGAGAACGAAGATACATAAGTGATTCATGATCTGAATGTATAACAAATTCCTTAGGCCACAAATAATGACGCCACGTCTCTAAAGAACGTACAAGAGCATACAATTCCTTATCATATATAGAGTAATTTAAAACAAGACCACGCAATTTTTCGCTAAAGTATGCCACAGGTTTACCATCTTGCATCAAAACACCTCCAATGCCAACTCCACTAGCATCACATTCTAACTCAAAAGTCTTAACAAAGTTTGGAAGTTGCAGCAATGGTGCATCTGTAAGCTTACCTTTTAACGTCTCAAATGACTCCTCTTGTGCCTTACCCCATTGGAACACCATGCCCTTCTTTGTCAACTCATGTAATGGGGCAGCAAAGGTGCTGAAATCCTTGACAAAGCGGCGGTAGAAACCTGCAAGACCAAGAAAACTCCTCACCTGTGTGATGGATTGGGGTACTGGCCAGCTCCTAATGGCTTCAATTTTTGTCTCATCCACCTCAATTCCCTATGGAGTAACAACATATCCAAGAAAAGAGACTCGATCCGTGCAAAAGATGCACTTCTCAAGGTTACCAAATAAGCGTGCATCGCGTAAAGCATTAAAAATAGCACGCAAGTGATCCATATGTTCATCCAAAGACTTGCTATAAATCAAGATATCATCAAAGTAAACTACCACAAATCATCCAATAAAATCCCTTAAAACTTCATTCATCAATCTCATAAAAGTACTAGGTGCATTAGTTAAACCAAAAGGCATTACTAACCACTCATATAATCTGAATTTAGTTTTGAAAGTTGTTTTCCATTCATCTCCAAGTTTCATTCTAATCTGGTGGTAACCACTACGCAAGTCAATTTTAGTGAAAATTACAGAGCCACATAACTCATCAAGCATGTCATCAAGCCTAGGAATAGGATGACGATATCGAATAGTAATATTATTAATGGCTCTACAATCAACACACATGCGCCAAGAACCATCTTTCTTAGGAACCAAAATCACAGGAACAACACAAGGACTAAGGCTTTCTCGTACATACCCACGGTCCAAAAGCTCTTGGACTTGTCGCTGAATCTCCTTAGTCTCTTCAGGGTTGGTTCGATAAGCAGCATGGTTTGGCAATGTCGCTCCCGGAATCAAATCAATCTGATGCTCTATTCCTCTCATAGGTGGCAGCCCCGGGGGTATCTCAGCTGGAAAAACATCCTCATACTCCTGCAAAAGGTTAGTGACAGCAGGAGGTCTCGAACTAACAACATCGTCAAGAGAAAACAAAGCTCGTTTGCAAACCAAAGTATAGCAAATATCATCATCAGAAATTTCAGCAAGGTCACATTTTCTTGCAAGCATAACACCACCCTTCAATTTAATTTGCTCGACCATAGAATTAGGTGTCAACTTATCCTTTTTAGGTGGGTAAATAGAATTTGCAACTTGCTGATTTTCAGATTTAACATCATGCAAACTAGCAGCTCATTCTTTATCAGCTTGTACAATTTCAGCTGGGGTCATTGGCACCAAAGTAATTTTCTTTCCTTTATGAACAAAAGTGTATGTATTACTTCTACCATGATGAACAGCATCATTATCAAATTCCCAAGGGTGACCCAATAAAAGTGAACAAGCTTCCATAGGTACTACATCACAATCAACAGAATCAACATAGGTACCAATGGAAAAAGAAACTCTGCAAGTTTTTGTTACCTTAGCCTTACCGGAATCATTCAACCACTGAATATGGTATGGATGGGGATGTGGGTGTGTAGAAAGTCAAGCTTCTTGACCAAATCTGAACTCACCAAATTATTGCAGCTACCCCCATCAATGATGACACGTGCTCGCTGGTTGTTGATGACAAAGAAAATTTGGAATAAATTATGGCGTTGCAGCTTCTTAGGTTGTTGTACTTGTGCGCTAAGCACTCGCTGCACAATGACACTCATGTAGGCTGATGTGTCCTTGCTACCAAAGACCTCGCCTTCTTCTTGAACATCTTCTTCTTCATCATCATCTTCCACATCAGAGGTGCTGATGTACCCATCCTCTGTAGCAATGTATGCCCGCTGACTTGGACAGTCCTTTTGCACATGTCCGTAACCATGGCACCGATGACACCAAATGCTAGGAGTGCATCCCGTTGAGGCAACAGAAGATGCACTCTTCGATTGTTCCTGCACTAAATTTTTACCTGAACCAGAAGGTTGCACAGAAGACGTCCTCTTGTTCGCTGGTAGAGGCGCGCGGAAGGAGGATGCCTTGGGAAACCCCGATGATGCTCCCTGTGTGGTGTATATGAGGTGCCAGCCTTGCTCTTGGCCTGCTTATCTTGCCCCTGTAATTCCTTCTCTACAAGCATAGCAAATTGAAACAACTGGTTGATAGTGTTAAATTCCTTATAATCAACTATGTCCTGAATTTCCTCCCTCAAACCCGCATAAAAACGAACAATAGAATCCTCAGTTCCCTCCACTATGCCACAACACATCAAACCTTTCTGAAGTTCACCATAATAATCCTACACAGATTTATGTCCCTGTTCTACACGCATTACTCTTTTACATAGGTCTCTATGATACGATGGTGGCACAAATCTATCACGCATAGCAAACTTAAGTTCTTCCCACGTATGAGGTTGGCAATTATCTGCAACTAAACCAGTCCACCAAATGATAGCAAAATCTTTAAATTCACCAGTGGCTTGTCTAATGCGATGTTGCTCAGGCACAAGATGGGCACAAAATTTTTGCTCTACTGTCATCTCCCAATCAAGGTATTCCTCGGCATCATAATGTCCTAAAAAAGAAGGTATGGTAAATTTAACCTTAGCATAAGGATCATCGGGAGCATGAGTATGATTACCTCGGTGGTGGTTGAAATGTTGAGCGCCACCCATACCTGTGGTATTTGTGCGAAGACGATGACGTAATCTATTTTCTCTTGTCGCTGCTCTATCAACATTACCATCAGCATCATATACCTCATCGCCAGCATTGCTGCCATCATTATTTTTTCAGGTGGTGGCAGTTCTTCTAAAGCAGTTACCCTATCGGTCAGCATGGACAATCGTTTATTCAATCTCTCAAGGGTGTTGCCAATCTTGAGATCAATGAGTGTAGCAGTTACAGCCTTGGTAACTGTCTCGTTCAAGTCCTTCTGAGCATTGTTTATAACAGATTGTAGTTGCTCTTGGCTGACACACTTTGAAAACTCTTTGGGTGAATTCTCTCCCTCATCACCTGCCATTGTAGACACAAAACACAAGCAGCAAACGGTGAAAGTTATCCCTAATAATCCTCTACAAAGGTGGAGTGGTGCCTCTCAAATTTAGAGCAAAAGGCAACACCTTAACAAGTTCCGACCGGTTCTTACCAGCAAGGCACGGATACCTGAAAGACATAGCGCTGAGATTACGGGTGTCAAAACTTTAGCTGTCCAGAAGTATATGTGGGGCTTAGGAAGGCTGGCCAAAAAATATGCGAGTGGTACACAATTCAAAGACAGAAAGTAATATTGAATTATAGTCCCAATTACTTGTTCTTGTTGCTGGCCTAACGTGTTCTAAGTACCAAATGTGTGTGAACAAGGACAATGGAAGCACAAGTATGATGGAGAGACAAGTATGAATGAAGCACAAAGCACAATGTAGCACACGCAATCACGGAACAAGCAACTCCTTTTTGTTTTTTTTTCTCTGAACAAACTTTTTTTTACTCTTTTTTTAAAATTTTCTTTGAACAAGTATGACAAAAGATGCAACCACAAAAATTTTCACCTACAACAGAAGTGGAATGTGGTCTACAGAAAGTCAGGCCGTTCTCTGAAAAGCGTGCACAAACCTTATCAATTTTTTTCTTTATTTTGCCGAATTTTTTTGGCAATTCTAACTGGACCAAATAGGCTGAAGGCAAGTTTGGGGCGGCTCCAAATGGAGTCAAGAAGCTGCTATAAAAATTTCAAATTTTTCTAATAAAAGAGCCAAAAGTTATGCCTGTTTTACCGAAGGTATCTCAAGTTATGTTTCTCGAAAGGCACAACACGACGGCGGCAGTTAGGGTGAAGCGTCCCTAAACTCCAACACCGATCACAACAGTAGGTATTCGACTGATGATGCAAGGTGGGCTGTGATGCAAGCAACAATGAGCGGCTGGCGACCTATCTAGGGTTTGCGCGACGGCGAGAATTGACACAAGGCGGCTAACGGGGTAAGTCGAGTAATATGGTGGATTCGACTTGTTGTTTGGGACGGTGGAAGGGGACAGCGTTGAATGGAAATGATGGGGAAAAACACACGACTGGACTCTAACACAACCTAACCAACAACAAGACCCTGACCAGAACACAAATTCAACACTACGGAATCTGACAAGAACTATGCAAAGGCCAAACGTGGTTCTGGGATAAGGGAAAAACCTAGACTAAACTATTTTTGGCTTTTTTTAGATTATAGGACGAAAGCGAAAACAAACTAAACTAGGGTAAGGGTGAACCTGACAGTGTACCTGAAGCTCTGATTACCACTTGATGTGAACTAGGGTTCTCGATCTTCCGAAAGGTTCTATTAACTCTCGATTTGGTGGAATCGTGACATAATTCGATCCGGCTTCTGAACAACTCGGCTCTGAACCTCTCAATCGCAGCACCACGTCTCCTCTAGTTATCGACCGTCGAAGCACAGTCGACCTCGCTAAGAAGGCTGAGTCCTTTGCCTGCTAATCAAAGAACACAAGCAAGAACACGAAAGAATGCAACCAATTGTAGATGAATGATTAATCTCACGAGTTGGGGTCTCATAAACCGACGGCACGGCAAAACTATTGTGAACAGAATAATCTAAGCAAAACCCAAAACCTAACGAGAGAGGCGGCGGCTGGTTATAGAGGTATAAGGGTCGTCGCCACCCCTGGACGTGCCCTCTAATGGGTTCAACAATGATACACGGCCCAACGGACCAAAAACGGTGACGTAGCACCGAAATAGATTCTGGATGCTAACTTGTTTTGATGTTTCCTGATAACTCTAAAGGAATTTTGACCTCAAACTAATGCCATTGCCTTCCTTATGAAATTATCTTTCCATCCATATGTGGATCATCAAAAATGGAGTCCGGATGCATCCTGGGCGTCCGCTTTACCCCACACTAGTCTTGGACTCCAAAATAGGCTCGAAGTCAACTCAGTTTGGGCCTCCACCTTGACTTGGTGTGGCAGAACCTCCTAAATTATATGGCCCACACGCACCTATCATTGTCTCAAAGACTTCTGATAGCCATGCATGTGTTCCAAATAACTTAGAAAGCCTTGTCGGGTGCCCTCAAAGGACCCCGATTAAACCACATTTGTTAACTCATACCAGGATCAACAAAGGAGTAGCTATAACATTACAACATTTATGATAAAACATATATCAGAGTGTGGAAGAGTAATAACATTAAGTTTACAAAATATATGAAAAAGTTAACTTTTACAAACTTGACTTTAATTACGGAAGCAGAGAAGAACTTCAGAAGTCAACTTAGGTAGAACGCCTAAGTCGGGAGGGGACAACCAGATCACGTCGAGCCCACTGACATGAACTTGATTTAAACACCAATTAGCACCTGCAACAGGGGTTCAACAAACCCTGAGTACAATGCCACATCTTGTGGTGTCAACAGGTCCACCATCAACATGTCTACCAGCGGGCTCGGTGCCGAGGTCTCCTCCTCGAGTTGCGTCCCTAGCAGGCACGGAACCATCGCCCTTTCAATGCCGCTTCTTGTAGTAGCTCGTCGAGGGTGATCACGGACACCCACTATTTTGGGAGTCTCGAGGTCTCCTCCCCCTCTGACAGCTTGGGTGGCTGCTGCGCCGACAGGTTCGGTAGTGTGGTGTCCCCCGGTGGCGTCTGCTGCTGCTGATACTGGGGTCGACTCCTGGTCAGCTCCTCCTTCTCCTACCGCTCCTACAATTCCTTCTCCTCCCACTGCATCCGTGGCAGCTCCTCTTCCTATAGGGCCTCCTGCTCTTGCTTCCGCTGGGCCTCTAGCTCGCGTAGCCCCGTCGGCCACGGCTTCCTCTCTCCCATTGAGGAGGGAGGGGCGATGGCCTCCTCACCCTTGAGGTCGATGAGGGCTACCTCCATTCCTAGCTTGTGGCCCTTGGGGGCTCTCGCCTCAGGCATGGAAGCGAAGACCTCGGGCTGGCCCAGGTCAGGGGCTCCTGACACTAGGGCTCCGTCCCCTGGCACCGGGCCGAGCTCGGGGACCATGGATGATGACACCAAGGAGATGCTCCCTCCCTCCTGCGTCTTCCTCGGCTCGGAGTTGCCGCTCGTCATGGTCCCTGAGTCGCTCAACCCTATAGTGAGAGCAGGACCCATCAGCCGACCATGAGCCATAGCCTCAAGGGCTAAGGACAGCCACTTCGCCTCCCACAGTGCCAAGGGCCTCAACGCCACACCTGTGACCGAGGCCCCCATCCTCGTGGCCGCATCCACCCTGAGCCGCTTAGCCGGCGCAAGGGTGGCCTCCTCGATGCGGTGCTTTGGCTTGGATGGAAAGAGGGTTAGTAGAATACTTAACAAACCACAGAATGGGGAAGCAACGACAAGAAATTTAAATTGACAACACTTACCTGAAGGGGATTGAGACCTTTCGGGCCCCCTCGAGCCGCCAGCAGACTTCAAGGCCCCACCCAAGCTGAGCTCTTTCCAGGGCTAGGGCCGCTAGGGGCTGTCGGTGGGATGCCTCCCTGCTTCGACGAGGTCTCCTGGGCATGACTATGCTCCGCCCGCGCCGATGACAGGGACTGGGTCTCCCAGGTCGAAGTGGGTGGGGTCCCACCATGAGTACGATGGGGGGACAAACCTCCCCGAGTCGAGGGGTTAGTCGTCCTTTTCACTCGTAGGTGCTCTGAGGCCGATGACGCCGGCTGAGGGGCACGCTGCTCTGGCACATCCTCCTGCACCAGAGGATTGTCAGTATGAAAAGGACCGGACAAAAGGGGCTCAAGACATCCCACCACCCCTTCGACTTCATCATCATTATCATCCTCATCTTCCTCATCCTCTGAGAAAGACTCCTCCTCTGGGAGCCTGTCGCACCTCTATTGTGCACGGCGCTTCTCGCACTTTTCGCGCTCCCAGAGCTTCTTGTCCTTTTCCTTCTTCAACACATCCTTGTGCTTCTTTTCCTGCTGGGCATTGAAGCGTCTCACCTGACGATCGGGAGCATCCTCCCTCAATGGGGGCCTCGATCTCTAGTAGTCGATTCCCTTTACATGAAGGCCTCAGTCGCAAAGACAAAAGTAAGAAAAAAAGGGATGAAACATAAACGTGAAAGGCATGGGTCGAGGCACTCACCCAGGTCGAGGTACCCCTCCTTCGGCCGCATGGGGAGGTGGTTGATGTCCTCTACCCTGAACAAACCTACAACCATCCCCTTCACCCGTGCGACGATCTTCGCGGCGGATATCCCCTCGCTGGACATTTGGCACCTCTCCAGCACCTCGGGCGCCATCTTGGGGAGCATCTTATCTAACTGCAGCGGGTTCTCCATCAGGGGGAGCACCCATGGACTGTGGAAGGCCGAGACCACCACACCCGCCGTGAAGCCTGCCTCTGAAGTGTCCTGATCGCGGTAACGAGGGATCAAAGTCAATGTTGGAGATCCCCCATCATGCCATGCGGCCAATTGAATGGCCGCTTGGTGATGAGCCGCCCGGTGTACGGCGGGAGGTAGCCTCCATCATTGCAGAGGTAGAACCATTGCTCGTCCCATCGTGAGTGGTTAGACATCAACCTGGTGGGGATGTACTCGCATGGCACCTTCGACTTGCCCGTATTCAATGAGAAGTTGAGGTAGCCCGCACTGACGATCCGCCTCATGCCCGGTCCCACCGGAGAGGCAAACCATTCCCCCTTGTAGAGATGGAGCCACAGCTCCCAATGTGGCACCATGCCTAAGTAGCCCTCACAGACGGCTACGAAGATGACGACATTGGAGATGGCATTGGGGGAGAAGTGTTGGAGCTTGACACCATAGAAGTTCATCAGCCCCCGCATAAACTCACTCAAGGGCGCTCCGAACCCATGCCAGTGGTACTTGAGGACACTCACCACATAGCCCTCGGCGGGTTTGGCTCCAGATGGCTCCTCGACGGCGTGATCCACTCCAGCCGAGTCGAATCGACGACGGGGCAGAGAAGTCCTTCTCTCACCAGCTCGTTCAACCTCTGCCGCGTTACGGTCGATGGGCGCCAGGGTTTGGCAGGGTAGAGGATGGGGGCCATGGCAGCGGCAGCGGCACGAATCTGTTTGGTCGACGCGGTGGCGGCGGCAACAGCGTGAATCTCATCAGTGGACGGGCGACCGGGAAGGTTCCTAATCGCAATTTCTTGCTCTAAGTTCCTAACCTCGTGTGCAGGAAAGCAGGGACTCGGGAGCACTAGCGGTGGTGAAGGCAGGGTGGCAAAGGTAGGGGCAAACGATGCTTGTCCCCCCTAGTTTTATACCCGGGAGGAGCAACAGGAGAAATCCGGTGGAAGAAAAAGGTAACTCCCCGCAGTTAATGCGTTTACCTAACCGTTCCCCCTCGATTCTCAACCGGATACATTTGTCACACCTCAAGCAATTAGCCATTGCTTGGGCCCACCACGATCTCCACCACCGCATCGTTTAACCTTCCTCCTCAAAAGACGCATCTGACGGTAAGAAAAATAAATGTTACTTATCGGCGGACTCCTCCAGGAGAAGGTAAAGGGGCTCCAGCCCCACAACAAGCCTTGAGGGAGTGAAGGCTGGCCCTCGACCAGGGTTTGACAGCCGCCCTCCAGCACCCAAGTCAGGGATGACCAAGGGGGAGCCAACACGAGGCCCCTCTCGAGAACAAACTCTCGAGACCCATTTGGACATATCCAAGGTGAAATGCTATGGACTTTTATGGAATCCCCGAAGGGAGGCATCGAGCCACCGAGACCTATCGAATGGAATCGATATCCGTAGGTCCATGCATTTTTTTTAATGAGACCACCTCCGGGCCACCAGCCGACCTCTATCGAACGAGGAATGGGCTCTCACTTGGATTTTCCCGTTACCAGCTCACTAAGCACTTCAAGGCTCGCCCTATCAAGGGTAGTCCGATGCTTCTTGACTCATGTTTGATCGAAAGGACTTATGAGAGGAACGCTGAGGCCGGCAAGGCCCCAGCCACATGAGGCTCGGGGGCTCGACCGTGCCCGGCACCCCTCGACGAAAGAGGGTCCAAAATTCCCTGGGGGCTCGACGTTCCTACGTACCCCTCGGCAAAGCGCCGCGACTCTAGTTTTACTCCTCCGAGGCTTTGAGGGCTACCCCCGCGGGTGACGCTCGCGCGCCCCTGTAGAAAAATCCGAGTCGCACCTCGCTTCCAACTCTTGACCCCCTGCCTGAGTGCCACCACATACGTAGGGGCTCAGGGGCTACTATCGAGGATCTAGGAAAGAGGTACCCCAAACCCTTGATTAACAGGACTAATCCCTGAAATCAGCAACGCAAACCCTCCAACGACATCCCTCACTATTGCTCGAAAGCCCTCAGGCTAAAGCATACTGGGCCGGCCCATGAATAGGCGTCGATAGCCCAAAGCCATAGCTTGCTCGATGGGCTACCACGTGGACCGAGACCATATGCTCGAGGGTACAATTCGGGTGACCCCTCGAGGATGGATCTTCGCTCGAGCAAACAGGCCAGCCTCAAAAACAGAACTTTGCCCAGCGAATGAGCTAACCCTCGAGGACGGAACTTCGCCCGAGCGAATGAGCCCACCCTCGAGGACGGAACTTCACCCGTGTGAATAGGCAACCCTCGAGCATAGTATACCCCTCGGCTACCTACTCCCCATACGGATCCAGTGCATTCAATGCATTTTACCTGCTCCTGCCTAACGGTATGGTCACAGTCACAATAACAGTTGCAAGTATGACAGTCGAATCCTGCTTTTACCGCCCATACCCCAGAATCCCATAGATCGTACCTCACTGTTATGCCATACTGAGTACTGTGTCATGTACGGCATCCCCTCGAGATGTGAAAATCAACAAATTCCCTGCATCTCCCAGGATTTAGCCATATCCGATGGGCCTTGACCCCCTCGACTCGACCCCCTCGACTTGAACTGAGGCCTCGACCATCGCCCATCGACTCCATCACGATGACCCTCGAGTGGGACTTCAACACTCCAGTCAACACTTCAACAATGCCCGACGCAACGGCTGCAGGACCTCCCATACCGACATACACCTCTACAGCGGCACCGACATGATCGACATCAACGTCATACGTCACCAACCACGTGAGCCCCAAAAATATGTACTCCTGTGCCCCTCCTTCACCTATAAAAGGAGGAGCCAGGAATTTAGCTAGGGAGGATCCAGAAGCATCACACGCTAAGGCTTAGATCACAAAACAACACCGTGAGGTAGTGTAGAGAGCTAAGCGCCCGAAACGCTCGAGCTCAAGCCCACACTTCTCACACCCGCTTGTATTCACCCCTGTACTAGCGCTTTGGTGCAAGATAACATGAACTATCCCCCTGCTGGACGTAGGGCCATCTTTGCCCGAACCAAGATAAATCGGCGTGTCCTTCTTGCATCACCCACCCGATTAAGGGAGCACGCAATTACAAATTTACTCATTGGTGTTGACCCCCGGGGTTGAAACACTGACAAATATTCTAGAAGACTCGAGCAGGTGACACTATGAAGCTGAGGCCACATGGCAGAGGTGACTGGGCGGGCGCCCAAGCCACCTATGTGGCCGCCCGGCCAGCTGGCCCAATCACGGGCAACCTCGCGGATCCTGCCTCCACCGACTTTGAGGATCAATATGAAACGTCCATATAGGCCAGTTTGATACAAAGACTGTCGTGCATCCTAGGGGGCTATATAAATAGGGCCCTGGTCCCTGGAGAAACCCTAATTCATTTTAGAATTCATTCTCTAGTTCATTCATCAACTCCAGAGAAGCCTTAGAGACACCATCTCAATTAGATCTCGAGAGTTTAGAAGCATAGCTACATAGGAATAGATCTAGAAGGAGTCAAGCCTAGCATGGTATCGGTGTTTCAACCCCAAGGACCTAGCACCAATGAGTGAATATGTGTTGCGTGCTCCCTAATCTAGATGGTGATGCAAGAAGAATACAAGGTTTATCCTGGTTCGGGCAAAAGAAGGCCCTATATCCAGCGGGGAGGGGAAGAGTTTGTATTATCTTACACCGAAGTGCTTGTACAGGGATGAATACAAGCATGCAAGTGAGTGAGCGTGCTGGGACTTGAGCATTTTGGGCTTTGGTAGCTCCCTCTTGACCTGTCTGAACTAGTGCCTGGCGCATCCTTTTATAGGCGAAGGAGGGGCTCAGGTGTACATGAATCTAGGGCGTACGTTGTTGCTAACGTCGGGGAGGAGATGCCAATCATGTCAGTATTACTGTAGAGACATGAGCCGGGCATGGCGTGCCCTGAAGCAATGTGCTCGGAGATGACGGCTGTCCTTCTCATGCATGGGATGACGCAGCTGATGGCCGATAAAAGATCGGTGCACATACCTGGTTGTGCGGATCCCTGTAGCTATCGCGTCGAGAGTTGTTGGAGTGTTGACCAGTGATGATGAAGTCTAGCTCAAGAGGTGGTCGAGGGGGATCGAGGCCCAAATGGATAAGGACGAGCTCTAGAAAATGCAGTATGGATACTGGTAAATGTGCCTCGAGGAGTCGACTGACACTGGTAAATGTCCCTCAAGGGAGCACCTGACACTGGTAAATGTCCCTTAAGGGAGCACCTAACACTTTCGTAGGGAGGCTTGGGGGAGGGGCTTCACCCCATAG
Source organism: Bothriochloa decipiens (assembly GCA_023333625.1). NCBI lineage: Eukaryota > Viridiplantae > Streptophyta > Magnoliopsida > Poales > Poaceae > Bothriochloa > Bothriochloa decipiens. The sequence goes on from CM041645.1 coordinate 25,033,105, forward strand.
ACAGTGATAGTTTGTTGTTTATTAATAGTAGTGAACCTAACCACTCATAATAAAGTTACTAATAGTACGGGTAAATGTGCCTCGAGGGAGCGCCGAACGGGGCATAATGCACGGCATGGAGTTATAGTGTGGTACGACCCACCAGACTCCTGGGTATGGGAGGTAAAAGTTGGATATAACCGGTGTACTTGTAACTATTACTGTCACTATGGCCATGAAGTTAGGCGGGACCAGGTAGAATGCATTAAATCCTCCTGGATTTGTACAGGTGGTAGGTATTCAAGGGGTGCGTCACACTCGAGGGCTGCTCGTTCGCTTGGGTGAATCTCCGTCACAGAGGGGTAGGTCGAGGGGCACCCTCGAGTGATCCACTCTACCTCGAGCGGGGTACGTCAGATAGGTAGTCGCCCGAACCACCGAGGCCCGTTCATGGGCCGGCCCAATATGACCTGGCACTTGCGTTTCTGCGCTAGGCGAGGACTAATGACACCAGGTTTGGCTTGTTGATGTCAGGGATTAGGGTTAAGGGTACCCCTTTTTTAGGTGCCCGACACTTGGAGTCCGGATCTGTCAGAGTTCTTGGTAATTTCTTCTACTTTATTATAATATTTATCATTGTTCTTGCTACTATGAATAGTACTTTATTTTATTCTAATATATCAGATATGACTTTGCTCTATTTGCTTATGTTCTTAATTATATTGTTCTTAGTTTACTTTGATTATATGCTTAGTATAATTGGATTAGATTTATGTTTATGCATAGGATCGTATAGCGCTTGCTCATTAGATCGATGGGTGAGTGGTAAATATTGTATAGGCATGGTGCCTATACCGTATTTATCTGCGATTGCACCCTATATTTCGGATCGTGAGGTAGATCGCGGGAGTGATAGTCCTGTTGAGTCCTTCGTAGTCCTCCTTCCGAGTATAGGACTAGTAGAACACCACTATTACAGGGAAGTGATTGCTCTGTTCATGATCTTTCTTAGTAATATCACTATGTATAGATATAACATTTTCCCGCCATCATTGCTAGGTGTACTTGCACTAATCATTGTATGCTTTGGTGTTATAGTTAGAATAACTTAGGATTTATTCTTGTAGATCATCCTAGTCCATGTTAGTGTTATAAACTTAGAGTACTCTATTGAGATGTGTATCATTATTTTATGTGGCTATGTGCTCTCATTTATCCTTTATCATTTACCATTCATTATTATATATTATTATTATTTTATGTGACACTTACCCTGTATGAGAAGATAGATAAAGACATGGTTAAGCTCTCCATTATCACATGCAATGCTCATTGCTCATATCCATAAGCATTCCCCTTCCCAGTGGTAGAAATATAAATAACGATACTTGGATTACTCCCAGTTAAAATGCTCCATTGGTATTATCTATGCGCTTGTGGATCCCTTATTCATTTTTGAGAAAGCATATGCATTTAATACCAGCACCTCTAGCGCCATGCTGGGGATGACAACCTAGCTTATGTGGTGTTAGAGTTGTCAACAGGGAGGCCTATCCCTTGCGATGTGATGAGAATCCCACAGTTCAACATCAAATGGGCAGCGAGGCCGAATGTGACGGAGATGGAGCAAGTGAATGAATTGCTGCCCCTGATAGATTAGAACATGGTGCATGGTTATATGGTAGCTGTCACCTGGTGGCAACATCGTTTGCAGCCATGCTGAGAGAGGCCTACCCTCATGTATGATTATAGGGGGCAAGGAGATCCTTCTCGGGAAGTCGAGACAGATATTAGTAATGAAACTGTCAAAGCTTGGTGCAGTGAGGTGTTTGATCAATTTGATCCAGCAAAAATGGCACTGAAGAATCCACAACAACCATTCAACATGCTGCATCAACCACAAAGGTAATGTGCACACTGTATTGCCATACTGTATGCTGATGATTTGCACATAACTGAATCAAAATTGGAATGTGTTTGCTGACATGTTTTAGGAAATCAATGGATAGGACCACACAGTGTTCATGTCCACTGTCCCAACTAGAGATTGGCCCCATAGAGAGGTCGTGCACTAGGAGCACACTCTCACTGTTCTGGCTGACCAGGTGGTTGACATTAACGAGGATGGTGATGAAGGGGATGAGGTGGGGGTGACCGAGCAAGAGATGACCCCTCGCGCCAAGAGGGTGCAACGTCGCGAGGTGGCAAAGTGGCCACTTTCACGCTCGTTCCCTTTGAAGGGTAGCGGCTTGAGCCCATCAACTGAAGGTGGTCCGAGGATCAAGAAAGGCATCGCCACCAAAGCCAAGAGAAAAAGAGGTGCGGTGGTCTCATCATCCTCGTCATCACACGATTCGGAGGACAATGTGCCTCTGAGTCAAAGAATCAAGAAACCACAGAGAACCCCCCATCGAGTCCTCCCGGGCATGTGATGCCTCTACGGGAATCCTCGCCGCCAAGTATGCAGGTTGCAACACCGCCGGCCAGTCCCCAAAGGTCAGCATCGCTTATGGACATGGGTGGGCTGGTCGGTGGTCAGCAACAGTCATCGTCGCCGATCACGAAGCCGTTCCTAGGATCCACTCTGGCAACAAAAGATGCTGGACTCCATCCTCCATTGTCGAGGTAGCCAGGAAGTCCAGCCGGGCGGTCACCGTTCAAGGCCATGCTACTTGTACAATCGCCGGTCCTGCCAGAGGCGGGGACCCTGAGAGGTGATGCTATAGAACAAGGGCCTAGCAAAAGAGGTGGTGATGCAAGTACCACTACGACAGCCACAGCAGGGATGGCAGTTGTAACACCCAAAAATCCGAACTACAAAAATTTTTCGACAAAACCCTGAGTGATGTGGTGCAACATGTCATCATCTACCCCTTAATTGTGCATTAACCCTAGCCTGTCATGCATGGCATTCATATGTCACAAATTAATTAATATCTCATAACAATGCTCTATGTTCACATGTTACATTTTAATGTTTCAATAGTTCAATCATCATGTTGCATTAAAAGAGTGACTTGGATTCTTATTTGGTTTATGTGATGATTATTAAAAATGGCAACATAATATTTGTTTTGACAAATAAATATTAAGGGAATAATACCCTAGCATTATTTGGGCCATGTATACCACTATTTTGTCGCTCATATTTAGCACACCACAAATATATACACATGTATATATATAAATATATTTGAAAATGAAAAAGGAAAAGAAAAAGAAAAGGAAAAGAAAAGGAAACCGGCCCGAGCAGCCCAGCCAGCCGGCCCGCACGCGTGCCCGCGCTCGCCGGCGCGACCACGCGCTACGCGGCCAGCCCAGCAAGGCGGCCCAGCCGCGCTCACCGGCCCGCACGATCGCCCGCGTGACCACGCGCTGCGCGGCCCAACCAGGCCGACGGCCCAGCAAGAGCCGCGCGCGTCCGCGCGCCGCACTGAGAAGCCGTAGCCGCTGACGATGGGGACCCACAGCACGACCGGCCGCGCACGCTCACGTCAGCACTGTTCCCCGGCGTCGCCCCTAAGCAACCCACCCTGACCGCTCGATCCCGTGTCACCCCACATCGACGCGCGCTCGCAAGCCACCTGGACCGACCAGCCCATGCAAAGTGCCCACGGCCGCAGGCGAGATTCTCCACGCGCACCTGCGCTGCCGCCGTGGTGGAACGCTGCCGCCGTAAAGAGCTTTGACAACCAGCACTGCCTAGCCCTCCCTCACTACTCCATGGACCCAGATCAAGCCTCAGCTGCTGACCTAGACATCCCTTGGCCGCTTGATCAAGCCGAAGCCGTGATCGGCTGTCCGTCGACCACCTACCTTCGCGTCCGCCCTATAAAGCAAGCATCTCGGCACCCTAGGGTTCCCAGGCCGCCGCCACCACTCTGGTGGAGCTCAATTCCATCTTGCTAGCCTCAATCAGAGAAGTGGTGGAGGAAGAGGGAAGAAAGGAGTCGGGGAAGGAGAAGAAGCCACCACCAGAGTTGGAGAAGAAGACCGTCGCCGCCGACCCGGAGCCACCGTTCCTGCGTTGGGAGCACGAAGGAGGAGCAGTACTGCGAGCCAGAGCCACTTGGACTTGTACCGCGCCTTGATCCCTGACTGCGTCGGTGAGCGCTTCCACCAAGCCATCTTCTCGACCTCCGCCGTGCTGCTAGCCATGGCGCTCCGCCATGAGCGCGTAGGCCCAGGTTGCTACTGACATCACTGGACACACCCGCACACACGCACGAGGCCAGCCAAGCCCCCTTGGACCACCGCATCGGGAGGATGCCAAACCGGAGCACCGCCTTGCACGCCGCCACGCATCGAGCGCCGCCATGGTGAACCCAGCCACCTCTTCATTGAGCTCTGCCCTCCATTGACCCCGGATCCACGCCGCCTTGATGAGACGGACTCCATGCACACCCTAGCTCCAGGTTTGGCTCACCAGAGCACCGACCCGAACCACCTTGCTGTCGACGTGTCAGTGCGTTGCCGCTCCAGAGCGCCGCCGTTCACCGTCGTTTGCTGCCACCTCTGACCACCCCGAGGAGCAAGAAAAAGCCGGGAAGCTCCACCGTGACGTGCTGCATCGATTGGACAAGGAGATGGAGGCCATGGACCCTCTCGGAGTGCAGTTACCATGCACCGAGGACCTGTCGGAGCTCCGCCATGGGAGTTGCTGCCCGCGCGGACTCCGCCGTGTGTTTTGGTCACCGCCGGCACCTCGGGCAGGTGCTGCGTGACTCCAATCGCCCATCTATGCCACCAATTGGAGCTGGAGTGACTCGGTGTGAAGTGTACATCAAGCGCCGTCGCCACCGAGCCGCTGTCCGCCGTAGAGCTCGTCACCGGGAGCAAAGCTGCCGCCCTGAAGCCCATCAATGTGACTGTCGTGAAGTCCTGAAACTGATGGGCGGTTTAATGGCGCCGGAGATCCATTGTGGCACCAAGAATCAAGGGTTTACCCGTCGTTGATCACCGAGGAGGAACCCCGCGCTTGAGCCGATTTCGTCCGAGATGGATCACGCACTCGAATCAACCCTCGAGTTTGACCCTTTGACACACCAACCCTCGAGTTTGACCCTTCGACAAACCAACCCTCGAGCCCCGCACCGAGCACCACCATTCTGCCGAAGAACCGCTGTGGACTTGGCCCTCGCGCGGACTCTGCCGCATGAATTGGTCGCTGCAAGTGCAATGTAGGAGTGCAAGGCAACCCTAATTGCACTCCCGAGCCCAGCCAAGACTTGGATTCGAGCAGAGACGGGCTGTCGTCGAGCACCATCACCCTCGAGCCGCTGTCCGCCGTAAAGCACGTCGCCGGAACCAAGCTCCGGACTTGATGACCACCTTCGTGTCTGCCTTGATGACCCGAAGACGATGCACAGGTCAGCAAAGTCCTGGAGCAGCCCCTCGCTAGATAATTAACCCCGCCATCACCGACCGAGCACCGCTGTGGAAGCAGAGCAGTTTTCTATCTTCGAGCCTACCCTTGAACCTGTCTACTCTGTAATCTGTTTTTCGTCCTCGACCATACCCTCGAGACCATACCCCTCGAGACCATACCCTCAAGACCATACCCCTCGAGACCTTACCCTCGAGACCGTACCCTCGCGACCATACCCTCGAGCCCTTTTCTTTTTCAGAATATGGTTAAATCTCTAAAAATTCATAACTAATTCATACGAGCTCCAAAAATATGATCCACATATCCAAATTTTCTATAAATCGAGCCCTATCTATCTAGGCTATGTTTGAGTGCATTTGGATCTTCTATTTCGCATTTGTTCTTTGTGCTAATCTATAGGGGTCGCTTCCGCAACCGTTAAATCTCATTACAAGCTCGAGCGAGGACAAGTCTGATGACAATGACTACCAGGAGAAGTCCGACAGCTACGTCAGTGAAGGTGCCACACACCACCCAACCTTGTAGATCCCATTATGCATGGCAACTAAAGTATGCCTAGTGCTTTAAATTCATGTTGCTATAATGCTATGCCTATGCTAGGACTGCATGATAGATTGTTTACTTGATGAGCCCTGCCTTGTTGTAACCTTTCACCTACTTACCCGCTGTTATGATAGCCACTTTCTTATCTGCTATATTTAAATTTCTATACTTCACTCGCTTACATTTTG
>CM041645.1:25064203-25185154 GCA_023333625.1 Bothriochloa decipiens
TGTGAGTTGATGATTCAGATGGGCATGTGAGCTGATGATGTGGTATCTGGGTTTTGGGTGGAGTTTACGGCCGGGAGTAGGGTGAGGGTTGAGTCGATCAAGCCGGAATCTACGACGAGCTTTTGGAGCAAGTCTTGCCAGGGAATGGTTCTGGACATTCCCATGAGAGGAGCCTGTGGCGGGCTAACTGGAGATGTGATGGTGGTCCTTGGGTGTGATCCTCTGAGAGGTGGAGCCCGGGATGAAGGTGCCATGGTAGCATGTTAAAGATAAACCCTGATGAAGATATCCCGGTTTGGTCAAATCTAGAAACTATTGCGCTGGTATCCGGACCTAGAAATCTCTTGCTTTCCACTCGCTCTCCATGGGGAGAGACAGCCGAACCGCTGGATAGGTCGATGCCACTACTGCTAGGCGAGAAGTGATATGAAGGTATATGCATGGGATGGAGCTAACACCCTACCGAGATGATCTACAGGTACATGGCATGGCATCCTCTACGGGAGCGGATACGTGCTCTCTTCACAGTTCCAGTGATCTAGTGCTGGATGGTAGAGTGGCATCGCCTATGGCAGTAGGCGCCCGGAATCTACCTAGGTGCACGCGTGCATCGATGATGGTCATCTGGTGGATTAGTGAAACCTCTGCAGAGTGTATGGTTGATCGATCGATACATATGCCGAATCTTTGGCTATGGACCTTTCCTATGTTCCGCATGCACCGGACTAGTGAGTGGTGTGTTCTACCTTCCTCTGAGTGTGATTTCTGGCCGTGAGCCAGATTAAGGGCTGCGGGCCACTGAGGCAAGCCAAGAGGGAGTTGGCTTGTCGACCAGAGTCGGAGAAGGTGTTGGAGGAGATGGGATAATGCTACTAACGTGGATGGAGATGGATGATGGGAATGGGAATGTGCCTTAAAACTTGATTTATTATTTTTTTATATACTTGAATAATGCTTAGGAAAAACCCCAGTCTTATAGGTTCCTTTTGAAAGATCCTTTTTGCATCCACTTCCACAAAGCAATGCATAGGATGGGAGTGTGGCCAGTACAAATCGTACTGAAAATTTGGTTTCAGGTTCAAGGAGTGAGTACTCATCTGGGGAGTACAGCGATTGAGGGTTTCGTGCCTACACTCAAGTTGGAGAGAAGATGAAAGCTTCCGTACCTCAAGCTTTTACTATTATGCTGCATGAACTCTGATTCTGCCCTGTGGCGATGTAATAAGTTATTATAACTCCCTCTATTCTGCACTCTTTTGTTCGATGTATGGATTATGGATTTTAACTATTATCGGGTAATGTGATTTAAATGGTCATATTACACTCCGACTCTGTGGATTTTCCCTTCACAAAAATCAAGGTCGTTTCAGCAGTGGCAGGTAGCGGCAGCGATGCTGGTCGACGGGCAATGGCTGGAGGAAGTCATCGGCATGGACACTTTTAGTCGGCTTTCAACCATTCCACCTTGTAAGTGTTGTTTAACCTTCCATTCGATTTAGTACTGGATAACCTTGTGAATGAGCATATCATCTTGTCTACCCTACAGCGCAAAGTTTGGTGTGGCGTTAAGAGCTGCACAAGAGCCAATGGGTGTTGGAGCAGAATTGGGCATGGGCCCGGTTGTTGAAGATAGTACCACTAGTATCCCCGCTACCACCAGTGGAGTGATGGTGGTGTATACGCCCATGCCAGCGCTGCTGCCACACCCTGATACTGTCAAGAGAGCTAGGACATCAACCTTTGGTCAATCATCACAAGCACATGGATTTTGTGGTGTGTGTGGAGAGGGTATCGTCGAGGATGCCACTCAGAAGGTGCAGCAGATAGTTGTGGACCTAGTCATCAGGTGCAGGTGATTCAAAACCTAAACATGTGAGTAATGACTGTATTCCTGTTAAGCCCGATGCTTGTGTCATTGTTTTTATCAAGATATTGTCAAGGTTGCCGAGCAGCAGAAATGGGCAATTGACCAGGTCAAGCCCACCCTGGAGGAGAACACTGCATTACACGGTGAGGTGGATCAGCTGAGGCAAACTACGCAAGGACTAAATGCCAAGTTGACAGCACGAGTGGTAGAGCAGGAGAGAACTGCTGAGCAGGTGACGTTGTTGCTGCGTCAAAGAGAAGGTATGTACCTAATCACTGTGATATCCATGTATTGCTAGTATGTTCACCATGCCTATGTGGTTGCAGAGATTAAGATCTAGGAGAAGCACACCCAAGAGCAGATGGCCCAGTTGCAGAGCCAGAATGCCGAGCTCATGGCCAAGAATGTCGCTTTGGGAAAAGACACGCAAGGTAGGTAGTACTGTTAATTTGATGTACTGTAGTATTATACTTTCTTATTCTAAAAAGTCTGTATTTGTGATACAGAGAGTCTGGATGTGGCCAAAGAGTAGATCTGTGTCTTGAATGCTGAGGCTAAACAGATGCAGGAGCAGCTCACAGAAGTGCTCGGTGGCATTGCCCCAGTGCTCATTGTGCTTGCGGAGGATGACTCTGAAGACATTAGCTAGGCGACGCCGATCGGGGCTATGATCAATGCCTGCAAAGCATCTTGGCTATGTCTAAAGGAGTTTACCAATGATGTAGCAGAACATGTGGGGTCACATGTGCTGGCAGTGGTGCGCTCCCATTACCCCGATGTGGACATGATCCATCTAGGTAAGGGAGTAGAAGCCGACACCGATGATGATGCGGCGAAGGACCTTAGGTCGGGTTCGGTGGCAACCGTGAAGGAGATGGTGAAGGATATCCACATAGTCGTGTATGCAGTGCTCCTGTTACATGTGGGTACCTTTTGTATGAAAAAAATTCAGCTAGTCATATGGAGTGCAAGGTGCTTATAATCAGTATTGGACTGAAGATGATATGACCATGGTGGTCTTATGTGTAATTTGTGGCTTAAACATTGCTCGATCGCGTGTGAATCATTCGTCATGTGAATGAAAAAATTATGGCAACCAAAAATAGCATATGTCATATCAGGAAATACAACAAAATCATACTTATTTGAATGAGGATGAAACAGTAACAATCTTTACTCAATTGACTTGGATCAACAATAAGTAAGAAAGATACATGTGTCACATAGTACTCTCTATCACAGGTAAAATTGCCTAAGGAGGTCGATGTGCCATGAATTGGGGATGTTGATGGGTGGCTCATCGAGGGTGCACAGCCTATAAGAGGTCGGCCTTGTGACTGCTTTGACCATGTATGGTCCTTCCCAATGGGATGCAAGCTTATGGAGACCTTTGGTGTTCTGTTTGCTCCATAGTACCAAGTCGCCGACCAAAAAAATCTGTCTTTGACGTTGCGGTTGTAGGAACATCAACGGAGGTGAGGTATTTGGCTGTCCGAGCACATGTGTCAACTAGCCTTTCCTCAGCTGTGTTAACATCAACCTCTCAAGCTTCGTTGGATCATTCTTCATCGTAGTTCTCCACCCTTGGTGACTGGAAAGCTATGTCCTCTAGGAGGACTGCTTGTGATCCGAATACCATGAAGTAAGGGGAAACGCTAGTGCTGCGGCTTGGCTGGGTTTGTAGGCCCTAGATAACGACCAGTAGTTCTTTGATCCACCATCCGAGATGTGTATCCTTTTCTCTATAAAGACATTTGTGAAGTGCCTTGAGGATCATTCCATTGGCTCTCTCGACCTGTCCATTTGCTCATGGGTGAGCTACCAAGACGTATTTAACCTTGATGCATTTGTTGTCGTAGAAATCAAAAAGTCACTTCCGATGAAGGTGGAGCCGAGATCGGTGATGATTGTGTTTGGAAAGCCAAAATGATGAATGATTTCATTTAACATCTCTGCTGCATTTTTGGTAGTAGCTTTGACCAATGGTTTATACTCAATCCATTTGGAGAATTTATCGATCAGGACGCAGACATATTTGAACCCACCAAGAGTTTTCTTGAAGGGACCAATCATGTCTAGTCCCCAGCATGAAAAGGGCCATGAGGTAGGGATAGTTTGCACCTTATGAGCTGGTACATGAATTTGCTTTGCAAAGAATTGGCAATTCACACAGCGACATACCAGTTCCTCGACATCGGCGATGGCTGTCAGCCAATAAAAACTGCTCGAAAGGCTTTGCCGACCAGCATAGGGACACTGCATGGTTGCCACATTTGCCAGAGTGGATTTTATCCAATAGCTCGACGCCTTCTTCTTGTGTGATGCATTTTTGCAAGATTTCTTGACGTGCATTCTTGTGCATCAGCTCGCCGTCCACAAGGACATAATGTTTGCTCCGCCGGATGAGGTGTTCCTTTAGGATCTTGTCCTCGGGTACATCTTCATCAATGAGATAACATATGAACTTAATTCACCAAACATGCTGTGGTGGTTTTGGCTGCTTCACTGACTGGTCAACCGGCAACTAGTCGATCTGCAACACTGATGTGTTGACTGGAGGTTGAGTTTGGTCTGCATTGTTACTGGGGTAGGACTTTGCTTAACTGACAGGCCGTCGTCAAGGACCATGGCCTTAGGCTGATTGGCATGGAGCTGATCTGGGTGCTACGGCAGGACATTGCTTGTAACAGCGTGTGGTGTAGCGAGGGATTTCTCGACCATCACTGGCTCGTTTGTTACAAATGGTTCAAGCAGATCCTAGATGAACACGCCATGTGGTACTACTACTCATGAGGAATCGATCTTGGATAGCACATCGGCGGCCTTGTTCTATGTTCTTACCACATGGCTGAATTCGAGCCCGTAAAACTTGTTTTCAAGTTTTTGGATCTCGGTGATGTAGGCCTCCATCTTCTCATTGTTGGTGTCCCATTCTTTGTTTACCAGGTTGATTACAAGGAGGGAGTCACCATATACCATGAGTATTTTGATGCCAAGCTCGACGGTGATCCGTAGTTTGTGTAATGCGGCTTCATATTCTGCTATGTTGTTGGAGGCTTTAAAGTGAATGCGTAGGATGTAGCATAGCTTGTCCCCGGAGGGGGCGATGAAGTAAAGGCCAGCTCTTGCTTCATCGATGTTTAGGGAGCCTTCAAAATACATTTATTAGTGCTCATGATGGGTGTCTTGCCATGGTGTTGTCAAGTCCAACCACTCAATGAGGAAGTTGGCTAGAGCTTAAGATTTTATGGTACTGTGGCTTTTGAACTGAATGGTAAAGGCCATTAGCTCGAGCGCCCATTTGATGATCTGACCACTTGCATCCCTATTGTATAGGATATCACGTAGCGGGAAGTCAGTGACCATCATGATGTGATGGGATTAGAAGTAGTGTAAGAGTTTCCTCTTAGTAATCAAGAAGGAGTAGAGCAGCTTTTCTAAGTGTTGATAGCGCTGCTTGGAGTCATTGAGTACCTCACTTATGTAGTAGATTGGTCGCTGCACTGGGTAAGCATGGCCTACTTCTTCGCGTTCGAGTACCATGACAGTGCTTACAACTTGATCAGTGGCTGTGATGTAGAGCAGCAACTCTTCACTGTCAGTCAGAGCTGTGAGGACCAGAGGGGATGTGAGGTAGCTCTTGAGTTGGGTGAAAGCGTTGTTGGCCTTGGCTGACCACATTGAACTTTTCTTTGGCTTAATAATTGAAAGAAAGGGAGTCCCTTTTCTCAGAGGTGTGATATGAAGCTGCTTAGGGCTGCCATGCAACCTGTCATCTTTTGAATGTCTTTGACACACTTAAGAGGCTACATGTTTAGCACGGCTTGAAATTTTTTAGGGTTTGGGCGTATACCGTCCTAACTCACAATATTTCCGAGCAGTATGCCGAAGGGTACCCCAAAGTTGCATTTGGTGGGGTTTAGTTTCCACTGAAACAAATTGAGAGTGTCGAATGTTCACTGGAGGTCGGGAATTAGCGTGTCAAACTTTTGGGTTTTTACCACCACGTCATTGACATATGCCTCGACTAGATGATCTTTGATCTCGTGGTGTAGGCAGTTTTGGATGGCGTGCTGATAGGTCGCACTAGCATTTTTAAGGCCGAAAGACATAGTCATGTAGCAGTAAGCGCCAAACAGAGTAATGAAAGAAGTTTTTATTTGGTCGTCGATGCGAGGGCTATCTGGTGATAGCCAAAATAGAAATCTAAGAAGGAAACCAATTCACAACCAGCGGTGGAGTCAACGACTTCATCGATGCATGAGAGAGTAAAGGGGTCTTTAGGGCTGTGTTTGTTGAGATTAGTGTAATCAATGCACATTCTCCGTTCCATGTTTTCCTTTCATACAAGAACTGGGTTGGCTAGCCAATCCGGGTGATACACCTCTTTTATAAAGCATGTGGCTAAGAGTTTAAGTACTTCTAGCCTAATCACCTCCTTCTTGTCCTGAGCGAACCAGTGTAGCTTCTACTTTATTGGCTTAGCGGTCTTTGAGAGATTGAGGAAGTGCTCAGCCTATTCCCTGGGTATGCCAGGCATGTCTGCTAGTTTCCATGCAAACACGCTGATGTTTGCCCGCAGGAACTAGACGAGCGTGTCTTCCTATTTGGCAGAGAGGTTGGCCCCTATGAGGGCCGTCTTGTCCTTGTCTCCTGGAATCAGGTTGATCTTCTTGTGCTCCTTGCTCTTTTGGGAAGAGCGCTTGGCCTCTTTGAAGGGTATCTGGAGGTCGGCCGGAGGAATAGTCTTGGCTTCAAGGACTATGTCTGCCATTCTTGCTCTCAGGTTGGCAATTTCTAATGTTGCGTATGTGAAGGTCTCGCAAGTATATGCCATGAGGACATTACTGCGTAAGGAGAGGATGTCTTTCTCCATCGCATGTTGAGCACCATGTAGCCATAATGCAGGACCACCATTAACTTGGCAATTCCTGGATGGCCGAGGATGGTGTGGTAGACACCCTCGAAATTAGCAACTTTGAAGTTGATGAAATCCATACAGAGGTGCTGTGGGTGCTGAATTAGGCATGAGTAACCTGCCCAAGGGGCATCGGTGGCTTGCCTGGCATTATGCCCCAAACTGGAGAATCGTATGGCTTGAGGTTTTCTTGCTTCAGCCCAAGCTCTTTGAATGTTTGTAAAAACAAGATATTAAGGGCGCTGCCATCGTCGATCAATACCTTCTTGAATTAGAAGTTTTTGATCACCGGGTCTAGGACCAGGGGGAAGTGACCGGCATCTTCACCTCTTGCCCACATGTCTGCCCAACTGAAGGAGATGGTCTGTTCCAACTAGCTCGGCACCTTGAGGTCAGACACCAGGACCTGGTCGCACTTGCCTATGGCCATGATGGCATGTCGGAGCAGCTTCTTCTCCCGCTGGGTTTCGAGGCCAATTTTGCAGCTGAAAATGGCCGCTACATGCCTATCAGGCTCTTTGTACTCCTGGCACCTTTCATCAGAGGCATGGTCTTCATCTTTCTTCTCCTCCTTGACTTCCTTGTCAGCGTTCCTGTTTCTGTTCTTGTTGCCACCGTGCTACCGCTTTGCGACCACCTTGTTGAAGAGGTTTGCGAAACCCCAACATTCTACAAATGTGTGCCCCTTGATGGGGTAGCGAAGATAGTGCTAACTAAGGATATTGTTGTAGTCATTGTCGTAGCTCTTGTTGTTACCCTTCAAAGCATTGACGCAGTTGCCACGGTTGCACTGGTCATTATCTTGCCAGATGCACATCCTGTTCTACCATTCGTCATTGTGGATGTCCTCACGCTAGCTGTCGCGGTGGTCGTTGTGGCAGTCGTCCCTTTGGGCATTGCCACAACCTCCACGATACTGATTGCGGTCACGGTCTTCGTCGTCTCAATGGTGGTTGTGGCATGAAGGGCCCTCATCTCTGTTGGGACGAAGGGTGTCATCCACACAAATCCACTCCTACATGATCTTCAGGAGTTCTGCCATCGTCTTGGGCTGGGTGCGGAGCAACTCAATCTTGAGATCTTGGTTGCGTGGCTACCTCAAACCGTTTATGAAGAGCTTGATAGCATCTGGTTGGGTGATATTGGCAACCATAGTCTAGACATCTAAGAAACACCAGATATAGTCACGCAAAGGCTTGTTCGGGTAGTCATGGATCTGACCCAGAGCATACTTGGTTCCGGGCTGCTAGCACGTTGGCTTGAAGTTGTCTACCAGCACCTGACACAGCTGGGGCCAGCTGTGAATTGATCCATCATGCTGGTGCATGAGCCACTGTGTGGCTGATGTTCCCAAAACGACAGGCTTGTAGTTTGCCATGACGCGTTCATTTCCACCCGCTGCTCGTATTGCAGTTTCGTAAAGCATCAACCACTGGTCGGGATCGGTATGGCCATCATAGCATCTGACATCGCCAATCTTGAAGTTTTGTGGCCAGGCCACTTTTCGAAGTCAATCGAAGTAGGGTTTGGGCCCAAGAACATCATATCGATCCTATGCCCATCATCATGGATGTAGCGATGGTCTCCACGTCCGCGCTAGTCGACCACCTCCTCGTAGTTGTTCGCTCGCTGGCCGTCCCTTCCATGGTTGTGATCTGGAGACCGGTTACGGTGATAACAATCTGGAGATCGATTGCCTCTGTTGTAGTTGGGAGAATGGACTCCTTGGTTGTGATCTGGAGAGCGGACTACTCGGTTGCGGTCGGGAGAATGGATTGGGCCATTGCTGGACCGATCATTTTCATCGGAACCCTCACGCACGTCATATCCATGAGAGCGATGACTCCATGATGCTGATGGAGCTGGGGCCTCCCGGAGATGATTAACATATGCCGCTACAACTGTCAAGTGGTCAAGCACCTCCTGCATCTTCGGTGCAAGTGAGAGACTATTGGGAATATGCCCTAGAGCTAATCATGTAGATATTGATATTCTGATTATATCCATGATTAATAAAGTGTTCATTGAATATCCATTATAGACAACTTGTATTGATTGGCGATTATGTGAATTGTTTGTGGAACTCAATTACTTGAATGGTTATTCTAAAGTTGTCCCTGGTCGGCGTTCTTGTGAGAACACACTTGAATATTAGACCAGCACATGTATTAGTTGATGGCTATGTTTCACAAGTCATGGACATGGAGATGTCAAACTAATAATGTGGGCACATGTGAGACATGTAGGCTGGACTGACCTGACATGAGAAAGTCTCTATTCACATCATGTACATTATGTCATTAAACCTAAGATTGTGGTATGTACTCAAGATGTGAAATGACCTACTTAGGGACTATCAAACGCTGCTCCGTAACTGGGTAGTTATAAAGGTGGTCTTCGGGTGGTCGGGAAGCATGCTTTGAGACATAGACAATCAAGATGGAATTTGCCCCTCTCTACGTGAGAGAGATATCACTGGATCACTCAAGTGACTGGATCAACAAATGCATGGCTGTGCTTGGGTTCAGTGTTAACCCATGAGATGAACCATATATTGAGTGGCAAAGGGAATAACTTGTATGTGGTCGTAGTGGTTCATCTGATATGATCTTTGCGTGCACATAGGAGTTATCATGCCTTGCTAGAGGCCGCTATCAACTATTGGGCGAGTAGGAGTACTCGGCCCATGTCAATGTGTGCGTGAACCCACAGGGTCGCATGCTTAAGGGGCTGAAAGCCTAATTTAGGTTGGACCCGAATTAGATAAGGCTTAGGGTTACTAATAGGCCTCCAACTTGTGAGCTCATTGGGGATGCCTATATAAGTAAGGGGTAGGGGCGTGGTTAGGGTTACACACACGCCTTTGGCAGTCGCCGTCACCCTCCCTACGCTCGTGCCTTCTACTCCTCGTGGACCTAGCAGTCCGGAGGCGCATCGCTTCTTCCCTGCATGTGTGGGATCCTCGGAGGTGCTGCATCTGGAGCACTGGGACAAACCGCGTGAGGGGACTGAGGTGACGGATGACCACACAACTGCACTGCCTAGTACCTCCTGACACTCTCTACTAACAACCTAGTAGTAGTGGCATCATCCTAGTTAGTCAGTCATCCGTCCCCTGCCTATTCAGGGGCAAGTGGTGAGCATGAAGTGTTCATGGTTTTGGTTCTCAAGAGACAACAGGTCCTAGGGGACCAGATAGGATATCTCCTCAAAAGGGGCTACAACAACCCATGCTACAACGGCACCTCCTACCCTAGGGTTTCGCTCCACAAAGGCTCTCGACCCTGGGGTCTCCTCAAGTCACCATGTACACGCCACAGGTACCAAGAACACAGGGGTGCCCAAGTAGCACCCGCTCGGCAAGACTTGCTCCAAAAGCTCATCGTGGATCCTGTCCAGTCAACTCAACACTCACCAGACAACTCTCCCTCATTATATTACCCAGAGACACCCATATGATCACCAAGTCTGGCACCCCATGCCGAACCCACCTAGAGTCCACCATCAGCATCACATCATAGATATAATGCAAGTGGAGTATAAGTAGCAAGTAACAGGCATACGGATAAGTGTGTCTATCCTATAAGTGGGTGAGAAAGGTAAAGGTTATGACAAGGAATAGGCATACAAGTAATCTACCATGCAATCCTATCATAGCATATCATAGAATTATTGCATAAAGAAGAGCACTAGCATTCTATTATATTGCATGCGTAATAGGATCTATGAGGTTGGTTGGGACATGGCACCTGAATAGCTATCACTCAAGACATCCCTCAAGTCCTAGGCGTGCTCCTAGTTCTCCTCCCCGGGTAACTCCTTCGCGAAATCTAAAATCGAGACATAATGGTCACGGGAGCAACCTCTATAGATCAACACAAAGATCCAAATGAAATCCAATAACTCCAAATGCAATCATACATAAGCCTATGATGTAGAGCTCATTTTTATGAAAATTTGGACACTTGGTTCATAATTTTTGGAATTTGTATGAAGAAGTTATGAATTTTACAAGACTAAATCACAAGCTGACACGTGGCAACTTCTGAGTGGTGCCACATGGCACTGTGGGTCCAGCAGCTAGGGTGCAGGGCTGATGTCACACTGACGTCATACTGACGTTAGCACTGGCATGTGGGGCCAGGTCAAACAGTGGCTTATAGGTGGGACCGGGTGTTTAAGTCAATGACAGGTGTGTCCTATGGTCAACGGTCAACGTTGACCGATCAACAGTCGATGTGACTGGGCCTGGTCTGTGCCTGAATGGGCTTAGGCAGGGCCAAGTATGCGCCGTGTTGGGCCGGTCCATCCCAGACACGTGTTAAACTGTGGGCTGGCCGCGTGGCATATTGTGCTCTTCATGGGCTTGGTCTATAGGCTGCTGGTCCACGGACTTGGTCCATGGTGGACCAAAGGCAGTGAGGCCCGGTGGCTATTTGTCATTGGCCTAGGGTGGCGCCTGCAGTGGACGCAGTCCACATGCAGATAAATTTCCCCTCCCACCTTTTCTTTCCACGCGCGGCCGGACACGGCGGAGGCCGCCGGCGACGAGCGGCGCTACGTGGCTTCGGTCAGCGCAGGGGCTAGGGTCATGGCTTTGGCTTTGTGGAGGCAGGGCGAATGTGGCTGTAGGGATGCGGCAGACGTAGCTGAGAGGTACCAGCGAGCCCGCAGGGTGTTAGCATGCCGGCGCGTGCATAGCGGTGGTGTCGAGCGGCAGTGCCACGGGGGCGAGGGCTACAACACCTCGGGTGCTTCCTTGGCACATGCAATGGCTCCACTAGGACAAGGTAGATGCAGCAGTGGGGTTCTAGCAGGCTCGTGGTGCCCTGGCTCACCAGCGCATGTGCTATGGCGGCGGTGGACGAAGAGGTCAACGGCAGCGAGGCTGTGTGGTGCAGGGGAGGCTGCTTGGGCATGTGCATCAGCATTGTGAGGTCAAGGTGAGCATGGCAGGCTAGTCTAATTTGGCCACTAGGGCTCCTAGTGAGGCAGCTGTGATGGCGGCTCCGCAACGGCGAAGGTCGTCAGTAACGGCAATTCCCTCCGGCGTGCTTCGATTGGTGGCGCCATCTTCTTCTTCCCTCCCTGTCTGGAGCAGCTAGGAGCTCCAAGAGGCTATCTACCATGGATACGAGGCACGGCGGGGCACGTGTGGTCATGAGGACCACAACGGTGCTCCGATGGCTGAAGTCAGGGGAGGCCAGGACCTGCAAAAGCACACGGGTCCCTACTGTGGCCCATGCCGGCTCGAAACCTTGCCAACTAGACATTCAATGACATGATGAATACAGTGGGGAAGACAACACTAAAAAAGGTTAAGCGAAATGGTAGGAACATAGCGAAGCTCTAGGCGGTGGCCATGGTAGAGCAGAGGCAATGGTGGTTCCTCACCTCCGGTGGCGACACGGGTTGCTAGAAGCGGCTACGTTGACTCGGGAAAGAGGAAGCGAAGTGGCATGGTTCGCTTGGTGTAGTCGAACAGGGGTGCCGGCTCCTCCTCTGGCGTGCATGGGTGACAGTGGCGCCGTGCTTGGCTCCAGCTTCAGCGTAGCCTTCTTCCCTGCCTCCTTCTTCTCCCTCCTCTTCTCTTCTCCTTGGTGCAATGCACAAGCGAGTCAGCCCGCAAAGGCAGCTAGGGGCGTGGGAAACCCTAACTACTGGGAGCAAGCTACCTTTTATAGCCATGGTGAGGGGCGTCCATGTCAGATGGGTGGTGGGGATTTGTGATGCTAGTCGGGCGGTCTAGGCGCGCCCGAGCTATGGTTAAGGTTGTGAGCAGTGCTGCATGGGGAAACAGACTGTATCACGCAACGCGGGGCAATGCGGATGGCGGAGAAGCGTCATTGCCAAAAATGGCTTGGCGGATGTGACATCCGACCAGCCAGAAATGGTGGGAGGTGTGGGCTGACCAGCGGGTCCTGCGGGGCAGTGACTCAGTAGGGGAGGCACAAGCGCGCGGCACGGCAGGCTCTTGGTGGGCTGGCTAGCTAGCGGCGGAGCTGGCAGGTCCATGCTGGGCCAATTGGCCTGGCTGGGCTGCGGCAGCGCGAAGGCAGGCCAATGCAGTCAGTGCGGCCTGGCAGCTCGAGTAGGGAGGGGTCAAGGCCATTGCTGGGCTGGTACGGGGGAGAGGCAGCAAGAAGAGGTGGGCCGACTGGGCTGCAAGGGATGCGGGGTGTCAGGCTGAGCCTAACAGCCGTGCTGGGCCGCGGTGCATGCAAGGCCAGCAGGCCGAGCTAGGCCACTTGCTGCCTTGGGCTGGTTTCCCCTTCTCCTTTTCATGCCCCTTTTGTATTTCTTTTCCAAGCCATGCCATGATCAATTAGTAAAGGTGTTAGTGCTAATGAGTTAGTGACATGGCACATGTACTTGGTGGGTCTCCTAGGTCTCATGGAGTTATTGGGAGCCATGTAAATGTTAGTAGCATATATACATATATGTTATAAAGGTTATTTGATTTTATTGGTCATCACATGAAATCAAATAAGAGGCAAAACAAGCTCTTGTAAAATAAATGCAAATGTTCCAACTAACATTAGGTGCTACTTGTGCAACTATGGGATGTTTTCCTACATGACGCTCACCAAACATTGGATACTTTAGAAAAAATTTTGTTGGTTGTGATTTTTGGTGTTTGGATTTTTAGGGTTGTTACAGTCCTACCCCCTTATGAGAATCTCATCCTCGAGATTAAAGGTGTAACATCCTCTTCCAATAGGTAGGGGTAGAGTTTCCTTTAGTTTTGATTTCTTCTCCAACGTTGCTTCTCTTTTAGAGTGATTGCATGCTGAGCTTTACGCATTGGTATGACGGTGCTTCTAGTCTCCTCGGTGGTTTTATCCAGAAACAAGGGCCAGGTGCTCTCGATATTCCATGGTGTTTTGAACATAAGTGCCTCTGGGGAATGTCGGTTGCTTTTGTAGCCTCAGATGCTTGCGTTGTTGTGACAAATGGAGACATTGGGTGTACATCTACGAGTCACCCAGGAAACTCTATCCTGTAGGCAGACTTGCCTATAATCCGGTTTGGTTCCTCTTATCCTAGAGTTAGCTTTCTCATTTCATGGAATCTATGAGTTCCTCGATGCGGGAGACCTTAAGGCAGGCTTAGCTCCTGACTTCAACTCAAGGTCTTTCCATCCATTGTCAGGACAACTCTTCCAATAGTTTCTGTGAGCACCTTTGATGAGGACATGACACCTTCGGATACGACCATTGATTATAAGGTGATGTCATTCCTACATTTGTATAGTGACTTTGGATATAATTCACTTGGTTCCACATGTCCGTGTCATTATTTGATTGTAGGTACAAATGTGTCTCAAAATGCAAGTTCAACAAAGTTCAACTTTCGGTTCATCGACAGGCTAACGATGCTTCATTGGGAAGGCCATAACTCATCCATCCGGAGTGCAATCGAGAGTTATTAGAACCTTTTAGAAGATCGGGAACCCTAGTTCACATCAAGTGGTAATCAGAGCTTCAGGTACACCGTCAGGTTCGCCCTTACCCTAGTTTAGTTTGTTTTCGCCTTCGTCCTATAATCCAAAAAAAAAGCCAAAAACAGTTTAGTCCAGGTTTTTCCCTTATCCTAGAACCACGTTTGGCCTTTGCATAGTTCTTGTCAGATTCCATAGTGTTGAATTTGTGTCCTGGTCAGGGTCTTGTTGCTGGTTAGGTTGTGTTAGAGTCTAGTCGTGTGTTTTTTCCCATTGTTTCCATTCAACGCTGTCCCCTTCCACCGTCCCAAACAACATGTCGAATCCACCATATTACTCGACTTGCCCCGCTAGCCGCCTTGTGTCAATTCTCACCGCCGCGCAAACCCTAGATAGGTCACCGGCCGCTCTTTGTTGCTTGCATCGCAGCCCTCCTTGCATCATCAGCCGAATACCTACTGCTGTGATCGGTGTTGGAGTTTAGGTGATCGTGTTGTGCCTTCCGAGAAACATAACTTGAGATACCTTCGGTAAAACAGGCATAACTTTTGACTCGTTTATCAGAAAAATTTGAAATTGTTACAGCAGCTTCTTGACTCCATTTGGAGCTGACTCAAACTGGCCTTTGGCTTGTTTGGTCCAGTTAGAATTGCCGAAAAAAATTCGGCAAAATAAAGAAAAAAATTGACAAGGTTCTTGCACGCTTTTCAGAGAATGTGCTGATTTTCTGTAGACCACATTCCACCTCTGTTGTAGGTGACAATTTTTGTGGTTGCATCTTTTTTCATACTTGTTCAGAGAAAAATTTAAAAAAAAATAGTGTAAAAAAAAGTTTGTTCAGAGAAAAAAAGGAAAAAAAGAGGAAAATCAAAAAGGAGTTGCTGCTTCTGTGATTGCGTGTGCTACATTGTGCTTTGTGCTTCATTCATACTTGTCTCTCCATCATACTTGTGCTTCCTTTGTCCTTGTTCACACACATTTGGTACTTGGAACACGTTAGCTATCAACGAGAACAAGTAATTGGGACTATAATTCAATATTACTTTCTGTCTTTGAATTGTGTACCACTCACATATTTTTTGGCCAGCCTTCCTAAGCCCCACATATACTTCTGGACAGCAAAAGTTGTGACACCCGTAATCTCAGTGCTACATCTTTCAGGTATCCGTGCCGTGCTGGTAAGAACCGGTTAGAACTTGTTAAGGTGTTGCCTTTTTCTCTAAATTTGAGAGGCACCACTCCACCTTTGCAGAGGATTATTAGGGATAACTTTCATCATTTGCTGCTTGTGTTTTGTATCTACAATGGCAGGTGGTGAGGGAGAGAATTCACCCAAAGAGTTTTCAGAGTGTGTCAGCCAAGAGCAACTACAATCTGTTATAAACAATGCTCAGAAGGACTTGAACGAGACAGTTACCAATGCTGTAACTGCTGCACTCATTGATATCAAGATTGGCAACACCCTTGAGAGATTGGATAAACGATTGTCCACGTTGATCGATAGGGTAACTGCTTTAGAAGAACCACCACCACCTGAAGAAAATAATGATGGCAGCAATGCTGGCGATGAGGTATATGATGCTGATGGTAATGTTGATAGAGCAGCGACAAGAGAAAATAGATTACGTCATCGTCTTCGCACAAATACCACAGGTATGGGTGGCGCTCAATATTTCAACCGCCACCGAGGTAATCGTACTCATGCCCCCGATGATCCTTATGCAAAGGTTAAATTTACCATACCTTCTTTTTTGGGACATTATGATGCCGAGGAATACCTTGATTGGGAGATGACAGTAGAGCAAAAATTCTGTGCCCATCTTGTGCCTTGTGTCAATTCTCGCCGCCGCGCAAACCCTAGATAGGTCACCGGCCGCTCTTTGTTGCTTGCATCGCAGCCCTCCTTGCATCATCAGCCGAATACCTACTGCTGTGATCGGTGTTGGAGTTTAGGGACGCTTCGCCCTAACTGCCGCCGCCGTGTTGTGCCTTCCGAGAAACATAACTTGAGATACCTTCGATAAAATAGGCATACCTTTTGACTCGTTTATCAGAAAAATTTGAAATTTTTACAGCAGCTTCTTGACTCCATTTGGAGCCGACCCAAACTGGCCTTCGGCCTATTTGGTCCAGTTAGAATTGCCAAAAAAATTCAGCAAAATAAAGAAAAAATTAACAAGGTTCTTGCACGCTTTTTAGAGAACGTGCTGATTTTCTGTAGACCACATTCCACCGCTGTTGTAGGTGAAAATTTTTGTGGTTGCATCTTTTGTCAAACTTGTTCAGAGAAAAATTTAAAAAAAATAGTGTAAAAAAAGTTTGTTCAGAGAAAAAAAGGAAAAAAAGGAAAAACAAAAAGGAGTTGCTTGTTCTGTGATTGCGTGTGCTACATTGTGCTTTGTGCTTCATTCATACTTGTCTCTCCATCATACTTGTGCTTCCTTTGTCCTTGTTCACACACATTTGGTACTTGGAACACGTTAGGCCAGCAACAAGAACAAGTAATTGGGACTATAATTCAATATTACTTTCTGTCTTTGAATTGTGTACCACTCACATATTTTTTTTGGCTAGCCTTCCTAAGCTCCACATATATACTTCAGATCGGTATAGAAAAAGATCCTTGCAATCTTGGTGCCACTTCTTCACAGGTATCGCAACCAAGCCACCGGTCACCATCCACTGTTTGTGTCGGTCATAACTTGGTAAGAACTCGGTAAGACGGGTGTGAGGGAGTGATTCCACCAACCCATAAAAGTTGATAGGGATTTAATTTGATTTTTGACAATATCAACAATGTGTTTCTGTAAAAGATGATTGCAGGAAACCATGGAGCAAAAGTTTACAAGGATGGACCGAATGGACAACAACCAACCATCACATATAAACTCTAATCATCATGGTAAGAGAGGTAAATTTACCATTCTATCCTATTCTGGACTTTATGATGGAGACACATATTTTGATTGGGAGATGGTTGTAGAACAAGAATTTAACACCCATCTAGTTCTCGGGATAGATAGAGTTAAACATGCTACTAGTGAATTTACGTATTTTGCTCAATTCTGGTGGCGAGAGCTAGGTAATTTGCATCAACAACCTCAATCATGGGATAGACTTAAAGAAGCAATGCGTGACAAATTTGTTCCTCTTTCTTATAAACATGATTTGCACAAGAAATTATAGTGCTTAAAGCAAGGTAATATGTCTGTCCAAGAGTATTATGATGAGTTTCAAAGGTGTAGAATACGATGTGGGATGGTAGAGGACATGGAAGATAAAATTGTTCACTTCTTTGGTGGTTTGAGACATGACATATAAGATATTGTTTTTGAAAAAGAGTTCTATACTGTCAACCGTTTGTTCCAGCTTGCTTTGTTTGCAGAAAAAGATTTACAGGGTTATCAGCAAAAGAACTAGATCGACATTGACAACAAAAGTAACCGGGTATTAGCAAGGATGGAACAAACAATTGCAAAGGTTGAGACCATGATAAGCAGCCAAGTGGTAGCTTCTACCGTGGTAGTTGTCGCAGCATCTTCACCACCACCACCACACCCCACTTCCACTTTGAAGCCTGAAGATAAGGTGATAGAAAAAGAACAGGTAAATGTCTCAGGTAAGAGCTCTCTTGATGTGCTAAAATTGTCCACCACTCATGCTACAATAGAGCAACATTTAAAGGACACTAGTGATGCTAATAATTCTATAGTAGGACCTTCAATTGATTTACCTATGTCACATGATGAATGTTCTACTAATTTTTGTGATAAAGAAGAGTTGTGTGATAGTGCTATGTTTATCCCTATGCCACAATTTGTGAAAGAGCATGACTCCTTTGTTTTGGGAGAAAATACTTATGCTGAAAATAAGAAATTGTTTCCAATTAATACAAAAAAAGATGAGCAGAAATTATTGTTTTCTCTAAATACTTTGGGTTATATAGAGTTTGATACTTTGTGTGCTCTTAGTAGTTTGGAAGAGAAATTTAAATGTGCTGAACTGCCATGGTTGTCGAATTGTACATATCATTTTATTGGCAAATATAATTGTAAAGGAGAATATATGGTGCATCTTGTCTATATTTGTTCAAATCTGAAATCTCCTTTTGCCACACAAACAAATGATCAGTTAGAGGGCTCCAATATAAATAATCATGTCATGTCAAGATCCACAAGTTTTGTTATAAAGAAACAGGTAAAATTTCAAGATGGGGAGCAATGTTGGCTACAACCTAGAACTTGTCCTCCAACTAAGCTCAAACCGAGGACGGTTTGTTGTCAAGAAGGGGAGAATGATGAGGACATGACACCTTCGGATATGACCATTGATTATAAGGTGATGTCATTCCTACATTTGTATAGTGACTTTGGATATAATTCACTTGGTTTCACATGTCCATGTCATTATTTGATTATAGGTACAAATGTGTCTCAAAATGCAAGTTCAACAACGTTCAACTTTTGGTTCATCGACAGGCTAACGATGTTTCATTAGGAAGGCCATAACTCATCCATCCAGAGTGCAATCGAGGTCAATGAGCACTTGGTGGAAAGCTTATTTGATAGGCTTTCAAATAGATCTGGTCCCATATCAATATCACATCAGTAAGGTCTCCTATTCATCAAAATATTCTGTTTCTGTCAGAAGCTACGTCGTCATGGGCTTGTTTTTCATCCTTGGGACCCTAGACCAAGTGGAAGCATGACCCAAGTAGATGGAGAACTCACCAAGGAATCCCTTGGACGTCCTCCACCCTGGTCACCACCTTTGGAGGCCAGCAAGGGCGTCCAAGACAAGACGGAGGCCCAGCCCAATTCGAGTTCGAGTCTGCCTCGGCCTCCAGGACCAGCATAGATTAAAACAGAATCCCAGGACGCATACGGAATCTGTTTTCAACGTTCTACCCATGGTTGGGAAGATAATTTCATAAGGAAACCAATGGCATTAGTTTGAGGTCTAAATTCCTTCTGAGTCATTAGGAAACATCGAAACAAGCCAGCATCCGGAATCTGTTCCAGTGCTGCAGCATAGTTTTTGGTCCGTTGGGCCGTGTATCGTGTTTGAGCCCATTAGGGGGGCGCATCCAGGGGGTGTGACGACCCTTAGGCATTATATTCAGTAGCCGCCACCCTCGTTAGGGTTTGGGTTTTGCTTTAGATTAATTTGTCTTTAAACAGTCGCCGTTATCGGTTTGTGAAACCCCACTTTGTGATCTTAATCATATATCTACAGTTTGTCCCAATATTTGAGCTGCGTACTTTTGAGTTCTTGTTGTGTTCTTTGATTCACAGGCAGGGATTAGCCTTCTTGGCAAGGTCAACCAGTTGGTAACACGGTTGATAACCAGAGGAGACGTGGTGCTAAGGTTGCAGGTTTGGGTCTTTGTGATCTGAAGCCGGATCGGTGTGTCGTGCTCCACCAAATCGAGAGTTATTAGAACCTTTCAGAAGATCGGGAACCCTAGTTCACATCAACCTTAGATCCTTTTGCACTTGGGCGATTCCTCCTTTGGCCTTGCTGATGGTGGCAGGTCCAAAGGTTGATCTTTTCCTTCTGCCTCTTATCCATAATTAAGGGATGGGTTTTATATGATCTTCCATCCAAGGCCTCGAGTGGTGTTTCTTGAAGACTGACTTGGTATCTGTTGTTGTATGAGAACTTAGCATGGACTAAACACTTTTTCTAGCTTGCTCATATTTAACACAAGCTCAAAACCTGTCTCCAAGGATCAGATTTACCTTTTTTGTCTGCCCATTGATCTGAGGATGGTACGTGATGCGGTAGTTCAATTGAGTTCCTATAGCATCTTCTAGGGCTTTTCCAAACTTTGATGTATACTAAGGTCCACGATCAGATGCTATACTTCTGGGGCTCGATGCAACATGAGAATGCTCCAACATACAGATCTGCCAGTGGTCCAACTATGGTATCACTCCTTATTGCCAAAAAGGGTGACCTACTCTGGGTTAAGTGATTATTATCACACATACAGTAGGTCCTTTAGGGTTCGAGGCTAACCCATAGTGAAGTCCATAGTCATGCTATCATGATTCCATTTAGACACCTCAGGTGGTTTGGAGCTCTTGTGCTCCACCTTGACATGTTTGTATATGCTACTACTTGCAGCATATCCTGCATTTTCTGCTTTCATATCCTTCCACTAGGATTTTCCCTTTTCAAGACCGCATACTCCTTGGTGCTTCCAGGGTGGGCACCATAATTGAGGTCATGCCCTTCTGACGGGGTCTCATTGTTCATGACAGGGTCAGAAGCTCATAGACTCTGTCCTTGAGCCAAAAAGTGCTTTTCTTATCCTTACTTAACCCTGAGCGTTTGCATGTCTCATGAGCTCATATATCCTCTTTAAGGTCGGGAAGATTTGTTTTTTCTCTAGTGCGTCTATTCAAACTCTTTGGCCTTCTTTGGAAGGTTGATCCTGGGGCGAGCTGTCTTGAGGAAGTTTTTTTGATGAACCGCTGGTAATGACTGACTATTTACATGAAACCCTTCATAGTGGTTGCATTTTGTGGTTGCTCTCTCTTCTTCATTGCCTTCATGTTGGACAGGTCAACAGCTTATTCTGATAGCGCTGAGTACATGGCCTAGGAGAATTGATCTATTCAAGCCAGACTCAAACTTGCTAAACTTGGCGTGGAGCTAATGCTTCTGTATCTTCTCCGATATTATCCTTAGATGCTGCACACATCTGGTGACAATAGTTTCCTCTAGTATTGTCTTCTTCATTGCTTCATGTGAAGGTAGCTATATCTAAGGTCAAACTTGGTGAAGTACTTAGCATTATGCAGCCGATCTAGCAGGTCTCTATCCTTGGCGGGGTACTTGTTCTTGGTGGCATGAAACCTTGTTTCCTTATTCCCTTTTGACGTAGAGGGTTGCATTCACCTAATTGGGCTTGCATTGATTCATGTGTTTGCTTGCAGAGATCTTCTCCAACTAATAAGGTATTACTCATGCTTTCAAGGGTAGCAAGGTGAGCTTAGCTACTAGGGTATCTGAGTGTAGCGATCCTTATAACCTACTTCCCTAGGGTGAAGGCATCGAAGAGAACTAGAACTAAGGGAATCCTCATGTGGCTATGTGCAGCTTCAAAACTCATGTAGACTTGGTAGTAAGTGCATAAATAGATGCAACACCAGATTTTAAACAAAATTGAAGCATTAGCTCCAATTATAAGCACCTACCCTATTCTATGTCGGGGGTGTCCTTAGCAGCTTACACGGCGAGATGCCAGTAGGTGGCTTTCCATCCTCTACAGCTCATGGGGTTAGCGGTGGCATCCTCCTGAGGGCAAAAGGTAATCTTATGACCCTTTTGGCCACATCTAAAATAGGTTACTCCCTCTAGGGTGGTGGTGAATCTTGTACTTAGATCTTCATCTTTGGGGACGTCTATAGCAGCATTGTGTGTAAGTTGCTGGCGAGCAGCGCGTGCATTATAGTGAACCTTCTTTGCTGAACCTTGAATCCTTTTGAAAGGAATCATAACTGGTGAATCAACATCGACCTTGGTGTAGTTGATGAATCTATGGCCTCGTTGGCCGCATCCAAAACAAATGAGAGGAGTGCCACTTACAGGTGTGGGTGTGGTAGCCTTCTCTCTTGGGCAACAATGATCTTGTGACCAGGATGGCCACAAACATAGCAGATGAGGGGCACCTCAGTTGTAGGAGTGGCAGCTGTAGCCTCCCATGCATTAGAATCCTAAACAGGGCGGCTCTGGGAGGAGCTGCTCCTAGGGAGATCATGCGTACGCAGTCATTGCTGGACCGGGTTATCAGATGATCCCTCAAGGTTACGTTTCATACGGACGAGTGTGCCTATCTTAGGATGGATCCTCTCTGACTTCATTGCTCATTGATGGCCTCTTTAAGGGTGTGGCAAGCCCTCCTTGTGATAGCAATGTGGTGGGGAACTTCCAGTCCCTGAGTGAAGTAATACATCTTGTCCTTCTCGGTAGCCACACTTTCAGGGTGCACATACCGCATCAGGCAAATGAAGCAGATAACATACTCGTGAACTGAGCCTGCTCCTTGCTTGATACTATGGAGCTCTTCTGCTAGAGTTTCCTCCACTTCTACTGGCACATGGCACTCATGAAAGGCCTTAGTGAACTCTTCCCACGAGATGTTGGCG
Organism: Bothriochloa decipiens; assembly: GCA_023333625.1. Taxonomy (NCBI): domain Eukaryota; kingdom Viridiplantae; phylum Streptophyta; class Magnoliopsida; order Poales; family Poaceae; genus Bothriochloa; species Bothriochloa decipiens. The sequence goes on from CM041645.1 coordinate 25,086,586, forward strand.
GGGTCTCGATGAGCTGTGCTAAATCCATTCCACCATGCTTGAGAGTTACCCTCGAAGAGGTGGGCTATGATCTTGACCCGATCCTCCTTGGTGTAGTTGGTTGAATTCAGCCACTCAGTCATGTCATAAAGCCAATCCATGGCAGTGATAGGGTCACCTTCGGTGCCATCGAAGGTAAGAAGCTCCAACAGGAGTGCACTAGCCAACTTCTGCTAGAACTCCTCACCCAAGGTTCCTAGAAGGCGAGTCTGCTGAGCCAACACCCTAGCCAAAGGTGGTAGGGGTGGTGGAGAACTCTCCTCAACATGGGTCTTGACGAGTGGCAGAGTGACGATCTGATGTTCTTCCTTCTCTAGGTCGAATCCAATGGGGGTCCTGTGTCCCATGTTGCTATGACTACCACTACGTCCATGGCCCATGGCGGGTCCTGGCAGTGGTGCGTGGTGGCTCAGATGTGCTGAATGGCGGCAAACATCCTACTTCAAGATCACAAGACTTAGGAATAGATGCAAGTGATATGAATTATTATCAACTTCGTTAAGTAATTTAAACTGATTCAATTAATTTAAAATATTTTTATCTATCCAACACTCATTCAAAGGAGCAATGAAAATCCATAAGATGCAATTAAAATTCAAGCATCCATTACATTAAGTTGGTTACACGGTGATGTCTCTAGCAGCTACACTAAGAGACTCACGGGAATTTCTGCACTACACGCAGGTAGGCTTCAAAAGGGGATAATCTACTCTACTTCAGAAGTGAGTCATGTCTTCTTAGCAATTGCGAGGCCGTCTTCAGCTGGGTTACTCTGTGTTAGCTGTGGATCACTGCTCGGGAGTCAAACCTAGCACGAGGGGGAAGGAACTAGCAGCCATCTCCTGGAGCTGGGCGTTGGTCCTGAACATCGTCCGCACATGCTTCCAGGCTTCCTCCCACTCTGGAGTTGGTTCTGCCGAAGGTACAGGGTAGGCATCCATGTTGAGACTAGTGGACCCTATTTTGAACATCTCAATGCGAGGCACCTTGCGGCGATGAGTAGGTAGCTACATTTGCACCTTCTAGTATCGTCGAATACGATGTGCATCGAACTGCTTCCACTTCTCTCGCATTGTCCTCATGATGTCACGCAGATACACACCAGCTTTCATGTATTTAGCATGGTGTGCCATGTTGGACCAGCTTGACTTCTTCATCTTGGCTAATTCTTCCTCTTGAGCCCTCACCTTCTTCTCTAACTCAGAGACCTAATGCTTGTAGTAGCGCTTATCACCCTCCAATAGCATGATAATCTTATCCTGTATGAGTATGTGTGTTCTCGTACTCTTGAGTGCAGCATCATCCTCCTTAGCCCAAATGCTCATGGCCTTGGCCCAATGTTCCTTGTCATCCTTGGAAGGGTCAAGAGCTCAAGGCAACAGGCGATGTGGTCCTGTCTTAAGCAGCTCGTAGGTGTCTCTCATCACTATTCAAAGGGTGGCACGTGCTGCCAACTGTGTGAAGTAGGTGATGGTACGTTCCACCTCATGGACTGTGAAGGTCTTTAGTGCGAGCACCTCCTCGCACCCGATAATCCAAATAGTCACCGCATAGCATTCTTCTGATCTGTTGGGTTCGTTCATGCAGTAGCAAGTCCAGCTGCAGTTCTACTAGGTGAGCAGCTGGAGTGTCTCACATAGGATTTGAGCATAGTCTTGCTACTTATCTCTGTCGAAGGGGACCTCTGCAAAGGTTGGCATCTGCATTCTGAACTGAGAAATAAAATTAGAAGGTAAGTGAGAGAGGAGGTGAGCCAAGCATAAAAACGCTATGCAAGGTTGGTATATAACTGAAAGTAGTTCAAGATCTTCCTATTCTATTGTCCAATCCTATGGATCTTGTCCTAGGGTCAAGTATGGCTCTAGTATCAACTAAAAAATCCTCAATTTTCTGCAAAGGAAAGATACATAGAATGAAGGCTATTATGATAGCCCAGGAGGTCAAATCATCAATTATCCAATAACAGTCTAGGGGTTACATAAATTATGACATTGCCACATGGTGAAATCATCAGAGTATCTATCATCCAGAATAGCTACGGAAGTAGAGGGATATCATGGAAGCAACATCTTGCACCATCTTGAGCGTAGGCATGAGACCATCTAATCCTTGAGCCCCTTGTCACCATAGGTGTAGTCGGGCTCACCTGCCAAATAAGTTTTAGTATGATTTGTACTGGCCATCGGCTCCCACCCTATGCTTTGCTTATGCTTTGTGATAGGTGGATGCAATTGGATATAATCAAAGAGACCTATTATTTGGCTGTGGTATCCTATGCAAGTATCATCAATATTATATAATAATAGTTCATCAAGATTTAATCCATTCCCATTCCATAACACCATACCACCAACCATCATCCTCTCAGCTCACTCAACAACCACGCTCACACGTGGCAGCAATGGACAACTCCCTCTCATCCATGGCTAATCGGCCATCATGCCATAGGGTAACAACAACAACATCACTCAGGGGGTGGTAGAAAGGACTCATCTCACTACTCAAGAGAAGTGTAGGTCATGGAATAGCCATACCGAGGCTGCAGACTATATATAGATTCTAAACTCTGCAAAGTGTGTACTCCTGTAACCACAAGATAGCCATCATCGACGGTGCACCCCGTGCGGAACCCACCCAAAGTCCACCATCAGCATCACATCACAAATATAATGCAAGTGGAGTATAAGTAGCAAGTAACAGGTGTATGGATAAGCATGTCTATCCTATAAGAATGTGAGCAGGGTTAAGGTTATGACAAGGAATAGGCATACAAGTAATCTACCATGCAATCCTATCACAAAATATCATAGAATTATTGCATAAAGTAGAGCACTGGCATTCTATTATATTGCATGCGTAATAGGATCTACGAGGTTGGGTGGGACGTGGCACCTAAATAGCAGTCACTCAAGTTCTCCTTCAAGTCCTTGGCGCTCTCATAGTCCTCCTCCCAAAGTAACTCCTTCACAAAATCTGAAATTAAGACATAATGGTCGCGAGAGCAGCCCCTATAGATCAACACAAAGATCCAAATGAAATCTAGTAACTCCAAATGCAATCATACATAAGCCTATGACATAGAGCTCATTTTTATGAAAATTTGGACACTTGGTTCATAATTTAGTATGAAGAAGTTATGAATTTTACAAGATTAAATCATACTCTAAAAAAGAAAAAGGAGGGCTAAATCAAAGGCTGACACGTGGTAGCTTCTGAGTGGTGCCACATGGCACTGTGGGTCCAGTAGCAAGGGCGTAGGGCTAATGTCACGTTGATGTCATGCTGACGTCAGCACTGTCATGTGGGGCCACTCAAACAGTGGCTTACAAGTGGGACCGGGTGTTTAAGTCAATGATAGGTGGGTCCCATGGTCAATGGTCAATGTTGACCGGTTAACGGTCGACGTGACTAGGCATGGTCTGGGCCTGGATGGGCTCGGGCAGGGCTGGATATGGGCTATGTTGGGCCGGTCTGGCCTGGACATGTGTCAAACTATGGGCCGGCCGCGTGGCACATTGGGCTCTTCCTGGGCTTGGTCTACAGGCTGTCGGTCCACAGACTCGGTCCATGGTGGACCAAAGGCCTGGTGGCTATCTGTCGTTGGAACAGGGTGGCATCTACGGTGGACGCTGTCCACACGCGAATAAATTCCCCCTCCCTCCTTCCCCTTCCACGTGTGGCCCGACGCGGTAGATGAAACATCCTCAATTTTTCATGAAGGGAAAATGCACAGAATGAGGGATACAATGATAGCCCAGGAGGTCAAATCATCAATTATCCAATAATAGTTGATTATAAAGCCATACATCGAATAAACGAATACAATAGAGGGGGTTACATAAATTATTACATTGCCACAAGGCAAAGTCATCAGAGTATCTAGCATCTAGAACAGCTACAGAAGTAGAGGGATCTCGCAGAAGCAACGTCTTGCAACATCTTGAGCGTAGGCATGAGACCATCTAATCCTTGAGCCAAATAAGTTTTAGTACAATTTGTACTAGCCACTAGCTCCCACCCTATGCTTTGCTTATGCTTTGAGGAAAGTGGATGCATAGGGGTATATCAAGAGGCCTATATATGGTTGTAGTTTTCCTATGCAAGTATCATCAATATTGTATAGTAATAGTTTGTCAAGTTTTATCTCATTCCTATTCCCAAAATCCTACTCTGAGTCATCATCCATCATCCTCTTAGCTCACTCAACAACCACGCTCACACGTGGGCAGCAAGGACAACACCCTCTCATCCTTGCCTAACCGGCCATCATGCCATCAGGTTACACTAGGGGGAGGTAGAAAGGACTCCTCTCACTACTCAAAAGAAACGTAGGTCATGGAATAGCCATACCAAGGCTGTGGACTATATATAGATTCAAACAACTCTGCAAAGCGTGTACACCCATAACCACCAGATTGCCATCATCGATGTTGATCATCACCTAAGTGTATGCCGAATGGCCTCCTAACCTGGTACGATATCATCCTACCTCTTAGCCCTAGGACACTCTAGATAGCCATCTCAGGGAAGTTGACAGTGGGAGATGTAGTCACCGGGCCCAACAAGTGGTACTACGCATCTAGGATGGTTTTGGAAACTATCATCCAACCGCCCACCCATACCACCTAACATCCTTGTAGTAATGGCATCGCCCAAATTAGTCGAACATCCGTCCCTCACTGAAGCAAGGGCGAGTGGTGTGCATGAAAGGTCTGTGGTTCCGGTTCTCAAGAGATATCAGTTCCTAGGTGGGATCAGATAGGATATCTCCTCTATTTTTGCCTCCTGCGGCACCTCCCTTCGGGGTTTCATACCACAAAGGCAATCCTCCCCGGAATACTCCTCAAGTCACATGTACCCGCAATAGGTACCTCTCGTTGGGATGCCCAGGTGCATCCCTGGCAAGACTCGCCCCAAGGCTCATCGTAGATCCTGTCCAATCAACTCATCCCTCACCACTCATGCTCACTTAGGACATCATCATCATGTATCGCTCAATAGTCACCTAGCCTGGCACCCAAAGCCAAACCATTCCCAGGGGTTCACCATTAGCATCACATCACAGATACAATGCGAGTGGAGTAATAATAGCAAGTAACAAGTAGCATATATAGGAGCGTGTCTATCCTATAAGCGGGTGAGAAGGGTAAAGGTTACGTCAAGGAATAGGCATACAAGTAATCTACCGTGCAATCCTAATACATCATATCATAGCCTTATTGCCTAAATATAGAGCACTAGCATTCTATCATGTTGCATGTGTAATAGGATCTACGAGGTTGGGTGGGACGTGGCATCTGCGAGGTAGTCTCACAACTCCTGTGTGTATGCTGGGGCCTCCTACTCGGGCAATTCCATCGCAGGATCTGAAATCGAGACATAATGGTCACAGGAGCGACCCCTATAGATCAATCACAAAGAACCAATGAAATCCAATAACTCCAAATGCAATCATACGTAAGCCTATGAAAATTTGGACACTTGGTTCATAATTTTTGAAGTTTGTATGAAGAAGATATGAATTTTCGAAGTTTAAAACTATATTCTGAAAAAGAAAAAGGAGGGGTTAAATCCTAGGCTGACATGTGGCAGTCTCTGACTGGTCTAGACCAAAATAGCGGCTTACAGGTGGGACATGGGTCAACAGCAACTGACATGTGGGTCCAGGACAACGGTCAACATTGACCGGTCAGCGGTCAATGCATACCGGGCCTAGACTTGGCTCTGGCGGGCTAGGTAGGGCCAGTCTTGGGCCGTGTTGGGCCGACCTGGTCCGGACACATGTCAAACAGCAGGATATGCCGTGTGCTTAGTCTGGATCTAAAACGGGCCTGGTCTACGGCTTAGGTCTGGCTGGAACTGGTCCATGGTGCGAGTCCGTGTGGCTCGATCTGACTGGTCCAGCTAGCGTGTGGCGCACCTGGTCCACATGGGGGCAGGAGAAGTTTTCCCCTACCTTCTCTATCGCCCTCATGCGGCGGGCACAGTTGGCCACGCTGGTGGTGAGCGGCGCTGTGGTGTCTGCCAGCTAGGCTTAGGTAGGGCTGTGGCTAGGGCATCGCTACGGCATAGCGGACACGATGGTGGCAGCACAACGAGTGAGTTGTGCTGCTGTAGTCCTGTGCATGTGCCACGGCAGCGGCAGGCGGCAAAGCCACGGTCGCAGGGTGCTGAGGTGCACGAGATGCGGCTTTAGCGCGCGTGAACTCTATGTGGAGTCAAGGACAGTGGCAGTCCTAGGATTTGGCGATGACTAGGGTCCTTACTGACTCTTGTTCTGCACCTTGAGATGGAGCTGTAGGAGTTCGATGTGTCCTTGTTCTTCCTCTGCATCTGGCCATGGAGGAGATGGAGGATGGATGGATTGCTGTAGCCTGGTTTGTTGTCATTGTTTAGGAATTAGAGAGAAATGTGATGCAAGAGTCCTTGTCCAAATCATCTAATTGGAATCAAAATTTCAAATTAAACTTAAAATCAAGAGAAGAGAACATGCCCCTGGACTGAACTACTGAAGAATGCAAGGACTGAAGGACATACCTTCACTTCACTAATCTAGTGATTCCAATCCTTCGTGCGGTTGCACCACTGCCATGCAGTCTCCGGTGCTGGTGGGCTCCTGGCAAGGGGCGAGCATGGAGGGAGGGATGCACCTTTGCTGCTGGCGTGGAGGAGGTGGAGTGGAGGAGGTGACTGGACTGGAGGAGTCAAGGAGGCGATGGGCGGCTAGCGGGCCATTCGGACATGCGTGATGGCGTTGCAGGCTCACGGCAAATAGCCGAGCGGGTGACTCCTCCTCCACTCCCTCTGTCTGCCCTAGCTGGCTCTTCATGGGCTTCGGGCCTGCCCCTGGTCAAGGAGAGTGGCACGAAGCTCCCAATTTGGGTTTGGGGTCCTCCAGCCTGGCGGCCAGCAGTGGAGATACAGTGGTGGCAGATGTCAATGGTGATGGCTGTACTCCGTGCGATCTTCCATATCGGGCTCCATCTTCTCTTTGAAACTTTGATTGGGGGCAAGAGGGAGTCACCAGAGGTAGGAGTGAGGCAGGGCGAGGCGCGCGCGGCCGCAAGGCCACAGGGGTGCTTCAACGGCCGAAGCCCTGGGAGACCAGGGCTCGCAAAGGTGCATGGCCCCATAGAGGTCCATGCCAGCTCCCTAGACATTGCCCTAACAACATTCTAGATGGTGGCGAGTTCAGTGAAGAAGCTAATGAAGTCAGTGGCAAGGTGGAGCAGCGAGAACGGGCGGCGCTCAGGCCAGCGGCTATGGCGGCGTTCAACATCAAAGCATCGGCAAGGTGAATGGTGAGGCAGGGAGGCTCACCTTGGGGCTTAGGACCACAGGCTAGTAGTGTTATGGTGGAGGTGAAGCCATGTGGTTGGTGCAATGTCGGTAGATGTCTGCCGCATCATCATTGTGGCCGTGCGGGCGAAGGTGCCCGCATCGGCTCCGTCGAGTGTTGCGGAAGGGGGCAAGGCAGTGAGGCCAGGAGAGAGTAGGCTCGCAGTGTCGTCGAGGTGCGGGGTCGTGCAGGAGGTGATGTAGGGTGGCTTGTCATGGTGGCTTGTCACTGCGGTCATCGATGTTGTGGACGCAGCTCGGCTGGTGGCGTCAAGCAGAGCTCCGCTCCCTCTTCCTTCTTCTTCCCGTTCACTCCTCTCTCTCTCTCGCTGGGCTCAGAGGGAAATGTAGTGGGGTGGTTTACCTGCATGGTGGCCAAAGACCGGGAAACCCTATCAGTCGAGGGCTCCCCCTTCTTATAGCCGGCACCGGCCATGGTAGACAGCGAGGATGAAAGGTGTCGATCGGGCGGCTGTGCACGGCTTCGGCTAGGGTTAGGGTTGGTTCGCGGTGTGGCGGTGATGGATGGCATCCATGCGCACATGCGTGGGACGGACAGTGGAGGTCAGCCATGGCTTTTTTTGGTGTGATGGAGGTGACAGGCGAGCGGCCAAAAGTGGTAAAAGGAGGGCATGACAGGTGGGGCTCACGCGCCAGTGGCACAGGAGGGGAGTGGGCGGTGCTAGCGGCCTGGCCGTGGCCTTGCAGGTTGGCTTGCTGGGCCGGTCTGGCCTAGCTTGCGGGGTGGCCTGGGCGATGCTAGCTACAGCTGTTGCTGGGCTGACTGGCCACTTGGGTCGTGGCAGCACGGGGGCAGAGCAAGCCAGGGTGCTTGCGTGCGTGGCCGGCTCATGCTGGGCCATTCGGCTGACTAAGCCAGCTGCGCAGGGCAGGCACGGGCCGCGGGGTAGCTGGGCCACGGGGAGCAGCAGGGTGGCTGGGCTGGTTTCCCTTTTTCCATTTCCTTTCTAGTTCCTTTCCCTTTTCTATTTCTTTCCAAACCACTAAACTAACTATGCCATGACTATGTTAGAGTTGTTAGTGACCATGGTGCACACACCATGGTGGGTCCACTAGGGTCTCATGGTGGTTTGGGTCCATGTCCAAGGTTAGTAGCTCATGTTAGTATACACTTGTATATATACTTGTGATATAAGGTTATTGATTTTATTAGCAACACATAAAATCAATAGGAAGCAAATCATACTCTTGTTGATTAAATGCAAATGCTTCACTAACATTTGATGCTACTTGTGCAACTATTGGATATTTTCCTACATGACACTCACCAACCATTGGCTATTTTCAAAATTTTTTTGTTGGTTGTGATTTTTGGTGTTTGGATTTTTAGTGATGTTACTGTCCTACCCTTATGAGAATCTCGTCCTTGAGATTGAAGGTGTACTTGCTCCTCCAATAGGTAGGGGTAGAGCTTCCTCTAGTTCTGACTTCTTCTTCCAAGTCGCTTCCCTTTCTGAGTGATTGCTCCAATGGACCTTGCACTTTGGTATGATGGTGCTTCTAGTTTCTCCAGTGGTTCTTGTCCAGAAGGCGGATGGGGTGCTCTCAGTATTACAGGGCATCCAAAATCTCTAGTGCCTTTGTGGATATCAGTTGTTTCGGTAACTCCAAACACTTGTGCTGCCATGACAAGTGGAACACTGGGTGCACATCTATGAGTTGCCTAAACTCTATCCTATAGGCAAGCTTGCCAATCCTGGCACCAATCTGGTACGGTTCCTTATATCCTAGATTTAGCTTTCCCATATCATGGAATCTGTGAGTTCCTCGAAATGGTACATCAACTCAAGGTCTTTATGTATATTGTCAGGATAGCTCTTCTGATGGCTTTTGTGAAAGCCTTAGATCCTTTCGCACTTGGGCGATTCCTCCTTTGGCCTCGCTGATGGTGGCATGTCCAAAGGACAATCCCTTTCCTTCTTCTGACCTCACTCTAGGGGTGGGTTCTACACAGTCCTCCACATATGGCTTTAAATGATGACATCTGGAGACTGATTTGGTACATGTTGTTGATCGGCATGGACTAAACTATCTTTCCAAATCATCCATATTGGTAAGCACAAGCTCAAGCTTGTCTCCATGGATTAGATTTACCTTTCATGTCTGTACATTGATCTAAGGGTGGTAAGCAATGCGGCAATCTAGTTGTGTCCTTATAGCCTCGTCCAGGGCTTTACCAAAACTTGGACACGCACTGAAGTCCATGATTAGATACTATGCTTCTAGTGGTTCCATGTAGCTTGAGAAGGTTTTCCAACATAAAGATCTGCTAGAAGTCTAGCTCTGGTGTCACTCTTGGTTGCCAATAAGGTGAACTATTTTGGGTCAGGCATTTGATTATCGCTCATGTAGCAGGGCCTTCGGGGTTTGAAGCTAACTCATGATGAAATCCATAATCATGCTATCTTGTTTCCATTCAGGCACCTCAAGTGGCTTGGCAGTCGTGCAGGTCTCTTGTGCTCAGCTTGACGCGTCTGCATATGCCACTCCTAGTAGCATGTCCTACATTATCTGCCTTCATATTCTCCCACTAGGATTTCCTTTTTAAAACCACATATTTCCTAGTGCTTCCAGGGTGGATGCGATACTTGAGGTCATGCCCTTCTGGTAGGGTCTTACTGCACACAACAGGGTCAAAAAGCACACCGATTCTGTTCTTGTACCAATGAGTGCTTTGTTTGTCCTTACTAAACCCTGGGTACTTGACCAGCCCCTTGAGTTCATACATCTTCTTCAGGGCAGGAAAACCTTGTTCATATTAAGGCATTGACTCAAACTCTTTGGTCTTCTTTAGAAGGTTAATCATGGGGCAAGCTATTCCTGGAGAAGTTCTTAGTGAATCAGCGATAATAACTGGCCAATCCCAAAAAACTCGTCATACCAGTCACATTTTACGGTGGCTCCCATTCTTTCACTATCTTCATGTTGGACAGGTTAATAGCTATTCTGATAGCATTGAGTAAATGGCCTAGGATAATTGACCTATTCAAGCCAGACTCATACATGCTGAGCTTGGCATAGAGCTGAATGCTTCTGTATCTTCTCCAATATTATCCTTAGATGTTGTTCACATCTGGTGACAATAGTTGTCTCAGGTATGTCTTCTTTGTCGATCTTCATCTGATGGTACTCTGATCTAAGGTCAAACTTGGTGAAGTACTTGACATTATGCAGCCGATCTAGCAGGTCTCTATCCTTGGCAGGGGGTACTTGTTCCTGATAGCATGACATCTTGCTTTCTTGTTTCCCTTTAGCGTAGAGAGTTGCATTCACCTATTTGGCTTGCATTGATTCATGTGTTCACTTAAGGAGATCTCTACCAACCTTTGGTCATGCCATTAAGGGTTGCAAGGTGAGTTCACTACCGGGGTATCCAAGGGTAGCGATACTCTTGACGTACATCCTTGTGGGCTCCTTGAGGCATTGAAGTGGGCTAGTGCCATTTGTGATTATTTGTAGGCTAAGCCGGTATGCAAACTTGGTAGAGTATGCATAGTATATGCAATACCAAAAGTAAGGCAAAAACTAAAACATTAACTTCAATTATAAACTCTTACCGTACTCCATGGCGAGGGCACTTTGTGCAGCCAAACGGGCGAGGCACCAATGGGCGGCTCTACGGGCGCTGTGGTTCAGGAACCCTGGAGCCCTCTTGCAGTGGCGGTAGCTAGTGGAGTTGTCTTCTTAGGGCATTTGGCTACCCTATGTCTAGGTTGTCCACAACCATAGCAGGCAAAGGGCACACCACGTGTGGGAGTAGGTGCGGTGGCCTTCATTTTCCTTGGGGTATGAGCAGGGGTGTTCTGACTGGGGTTACCCTGAGCAGGGTGGTGGTAGTTGGCAATGTAGATACCACCATCTTGGCTCCGGGTAGGAGCAAACTCCTAAGTGAAGCGAGAGCAAGAAGGCGGATGTGCTTCTTTAAGCGGCCTCTGAGGGGTCGGGGCACGAGAGATGTCCTCAGCACGACAGTTCTTGCCAAGCGCTTTAGCTTCCATAGGGCCTCCATGCGATCCTTCTTGATTTCCATGCACATGTTTATCATGTCCCGTAGGGTGTGGCTCTTTGCACCCGAGAGGGAGAGCCTAATGCGAGGGTTGAAACCTTTGTGGTAGTAGAACATCTTCTCCTTCTCTGAGGTTTTATATGCAGCGGGTGCGTAGCACAACAGGGTTTTGAAACAGTTGGTATACTCTTGCACCGTGTCGGTCCCCATTGTGATGTTATGAAACTTAGTCTCCTTAGCTTCCATGGCACCCTCAAGGATATGGTACTCGTGGAATTTATGCACGAACTCTTCCCATGAGATGTTAGCAGCATCATGGTGGAAGTCATAGTAGCTATCCCACCAGTCACGTGCAACTCCCGTGGGATGGTGTGCTGCGATCCCAACCCACTCTTTGTTGGAGCATGCGGCCAGGTCCAACCTCTTCTTAATCTCTCTAAGCCAATCATTGGCAACGATGGGGTCACTGTAACGTCATCAAAAGTCGGGGGCTTCAGCTTAAGAAAAACCCCAATTTCCACTAGAAATCATTGTGTGAACCTCCATTGTGGCGTAGCATTCCCTCAGCTAGGGTCTCTATCAAGCGAGTTTGTTGAGCCATTACTTCTGCCAAACCTGGTACAGGGGGTGGTAGCGGATCAAGACCACCAGCGGCCTCTGGTTCAACAACAGGTGGAGGGCCTTCAGCAGGTTCTGGCTCCACTAAAGGTGGCAGTGGAGGCGGTGGAAAATCTTCTCTGACATGGGCATCAACTGGTGGTGGTGGTGGAAGATCTTCTTTGACGGGGGCGCCATCTGATGAGCCTCTACAAAAAGGGGCACCACCAGGTAGAGGGGTGGGCGTGCGAGGCTCTGGACGTCCTCCACGACAACCACATCCTTGTCCACTTCCATTCCCATGGCCTCAGGTAGGCGGTGCAGGGGAAAGGGTGCGATGGTTCATCAGGCGCTCGGAGCGATGATTCAACATCTGACACCATAGGACACAAGTGATCAGCGGCATGCAAGTGATGTGGGTTATTAATAGATAGCTAGTAATTAAGCAAATTTAGCAATTTAAAACATTTTCATCTATCCAACATTCATACAAAGAACCATAAGATCCATAAGAAGCAATAAGACTCCAGCACCCATTGCATCGAGTTTGTTACACAGCGATGTCTCTAGTAACTACACTAAAAGACTCACGAGAATTTCTGCACTACGTGTAGGTAGGCTTCAAAAGGGGACAATCTACTCTACTTTAGAAGTGAGTCATGTCTTCTTAGCCATTGTGGGGCCATCTTCAACTTGGTTACTTCTGCATAATTTGTGGGTCACTGCTCAGGAGTCGAACCTGGTGACACAAGGGGGAAAGAACTAGCAGTCATCTCCTGGAGCTGTGCGTTGGTCTTTGAACATCCTCTGTACATGCTTCTGCGCTTCCTCCCACTCTGGAGTAGGTTCTACTGAAGGTACAGGGCAGGCATCCATGTTGAGTCTAGTGGCCCCCACTTCGAACTTCTCAGCAAGAGACACAAGGTGGACTAGTAGCTGAAGCTGCACCTTCTCGTACTGCTGGATACAACGGGCATCAAACTACTCCCACTTCTCTTGTACTGTCTTCATGACATCACTTAGATACACACAAGCCTTCATGTACTTGGGCAAGGTGTGTCGTGCTGGACCAGCTTGAGTTCTTCAGCTTGGCCAATTCTTCCTATTTGGCCTTCACCTTAGCTTCCATCTCAGAGACCTGGTGCTTGTAGAAGCGCTTGTCACCTTCCAACACTAGGATGAGCTTGTCCTAGGTAACCATGTGCTCTCCTGTGATCCTAAGTGTGCTATCCTACTCTCAACCCCAGATGCTCTTGGCTTCAGCCCAATGATCTACATCATTCCTGGAGAGGTCAAGGGCTTGGGGCAGCAGGCGGAAGGGTGTTGCTTGAGGAGCTCGTAGGTGTCTCTCATGACAATCCAGAGGGTAGCGCATGCAGCAAGCTGTGCAGCGTTGGTGCTAGTCCTTTCCACCTCATAGATGAAGAAGGGCTTCAATGCGGGTACCTCCTTGCACTCGATAACCTAGATAGTCACCACATAGTAATCCTCTAGTCCATTGGGTCCAATTTTGTGGTGGCAAATCCAATGGCAGTTCGACTTGGGGACACCAAGGTGCTGGAGCATCTCACATAGGACCTTGGCGTAGTATTGCTGGTACTTCTCATAGAAGTTGATCTCCACATAGTTCTCCATCCGCATCTAGAATCATGAAAGAAGTTAGAAGGTAAGTGAGAGAGGAGGTGAGCGAAGCATAAAAGCGCTATGCAAGGTCGGTAAATAACCGAAAGTAGTTCAAGATCTCCTATACTATCGTCCAATCCTATGGGTCTCATCCTAAGGACCAACTGAAACATCCTTAATTTTCCATGAAGGGAAAATACACAGAATGAGGGATATAGAGATAGCCTAAGAGGTCAAATCATTAATTAACTGATAACAGTTGATTACAAAGCCATACATCGAATAAAAGAATACAATAGAGGGGTTACATAAATTATTACATCACCACATGGCGAAGTCATCAGAGTATCTAGCATCTAGAACAGCTACAGAAGTAGAAGGATGTCGTAGAAGCAACGTCTTGCACCATCTGGAGCGCAGGCATGAGACCATCTAATCCTTGAGCCCCTCATCGTTGTAGGCGTAGTCGGGCTCACCTGCCAAATAAGTTTTAGTATGATTTGTAGTAGCCATCGGCTCTCACCCTATGCTTTGCTTATGCTTTGTAGAAAGTGGATGCATAGGGGTATATCAAGAGGCCTATATATGGCTTTAGTTTTCCTATGCAAGTATTATCAATACTATATAGTAATAGTTCATCAAGTTTTATCACATTCCCATTCCTAGAATCCTACTTTCAGTCATTATCCATCATCCTCTCAGTTCACTCAACAACCATGCTCACACGTGGTGGCAAGGACAACTCCCTCTCATCCTTGCCTAACCGGCCATCATGCCGTTAGGTAACACTAGGAGGAGGTAGAAAGGACTCCTCTTACTACTCAAAAGAAACGTAGGTCATGGAATAGCCATACCGAGGCTGTGGACTATATATAGATTCAAATAACTCTATAGAGCGTGTACACCCATAACCACCAGATCGCCGTTGTCGGTGTTGATCATCACCTAAGCGGATGCCGAATGGCCTCCTAACCTGGAACGATACCATCCAACCTCTCAGCCCTGGGGCACTCCGGATAGCCATCTCGGGGAAGCTGAGAATGGGAGACGTAGTCACCGGGCCCAACAAGTGGCACTATGCATCTAGGATGGTTTAGGAAACTATCATCCAACCGCCCACCCATACCACCTAACATCCTTGCAGTAATGGCATCACCCAAATTAGTCAAATATCCGTCCCTCACTGAAGCAAGGGTGAGTGGTGTGCACAAAAGGTCCATGGATCTGGTTCTCAAGGGACATCAGTTCCTAGGTGGGATCAAACAGAATATCTCCTCTATTTGTGCCTCCCGTTGCACCTCCCTCCGGGGTTTCAAACCACAAAGGCAATCCTCCTCGGAATACTCCTCAAGTCACATGTACCCATAATAGGTACCTCTCGTGGGAATGCCTAAGTGCATCCCCGGCAACACTCACCCCAAGGCTCATCATAGATCCTGTCCAATCGACTCAACCCTCACCGCTCAAGCTCACTCAGGACATCATCACCATGTATCGCTCAATGGTCACCTAGCCCGGCACCCGAAGCCAAACCATTCCCAGGGGTTCACCACTAGCATCACATCACAGATACAATATAAATGGAGTAATAATAGCAAGTAACAAGTAGCATATATATGAGCGTGTCTATCCTATAAGTGGGTGAGCAGGGTAAAGGTTACATCAAGGAATAGGCATACAAGTAATCTACCGTGCAATCCTAATACATCATAGCATAGCATTGTTGCCTAAATATAGAGCACTAGCATTATATCATGTTGCATGCGTAATAGGATCTACAAGGTTGGGTGGGACATGGCACCTACGAGGTAGTCTCACAACTCCTGCATGTACTCTGGGGTCTCCTCCTCGGGTAGCTCCTTCGCATGATCTGAAATCAAGACATAATGGTCATAGGAGTAACCCCTATTGATCAATCACAAAGAACCAATGAAATCCAATAACTCCAAATGCAATCATACATAAGCCCGTGACATAGAGATCATTTTTATGAAAATTGGGACACTTGGTTCATAATTTTTGGAGTTCATATGAAGAAGATATGAATTTCCAAAGTTTAAAACTATATTCTAAAAAAGAAGAAGGAGGGGTTGAATCCTAGGCTAACACGTGGCAGTCTCTGATTGGTTTAGACCAAAACAGTGGCTTACGGGTGGGACCAGGGTCAACAGCAACCGACATGTGGGTCCAGGTCAACGGTCAATGTTGACGATCAACGGTCAATGCATATCGGGCCTCGGTAGGGCCAGTCTTGGGCCGTGTTGGGCCAGCCTAGCCCGAACATGTGTCAAACAGCGGGATATGCCACATGCCATGTCTGGATCTGAAATGGGCCTGTCTAGGCTTAGGTCTGGCTAGAACTGGTCCATGGTGCACCGTGGACCGTGAGCCCATGTGACTCAGTCTAACTGGTCCAGCTGGCGCGTGGTGCACATGATCCACATGGGGGCAGGGGAATTTTCCATTTCCTTCTCTATCTCCCTCACACAGCGGGCATGGCTGGCCATGCCGACGGTAAGCGACGCTACGACATCTGCTGGCTAGGCGATCGCTATTGCATAGCAGACACGGTGGTGGCGGCGTGGCGAGTGAGCGGTGCTCATGCCATCCTGTGCGCAGGGTGCTGAGGTGCAAGAGGTGCTTTATCACACATGAATGCTACGTGGAGTCAAGGAGAGTGGCACAAAGCTCCCAATTTGTGTACGAGGTCCTCCGGCTAGGTGGCCAGTAGCAGAGATGCAGTAGCAGCGGATGTCGATGGCAATGGCAATACTCCATGCAGTCTTCCATTTTGGGCTCCGTCTTCTCTTCAAAACTTTGAGTGGGGGCAAGAGGGAGTCACCGAAGGTAAGAGGGGAAACGGCAAGGCGCGCATGGTCGCAAGGCCATGGGGGCACTCCGGCAGCCAGAGCCCGGGGAGACTAGGGCCCGCAAAGGTGCGTGGCCCCACAGTAGTCCATGCCGACTCCCTAGACATTGCCCTAACGGCATTCCAGACGGTGGCAAGTTTAGTGAAGAAGCTAATGAAGTCAGTGGCGAGGTGGAGCAGCGGGAACATGCGGCGCTCTGGTTAGTGGCGTTCAACATCAGAGCATTGGCAAGGTGAAGGGTGAGGCAAGGAGGCTCACTTTGGGGCTTAGGACCACAGGCCGGCGGTGCTGTGGTGAAGGTGAAGCCGTGTGGTCAGTGCGACACTGGTAGATGTCTGCCGTGTGCTCTGTTGAGTGTCATGGAAGGAGGCAAGGCCGTGAGGCCGAGAGAGAGCAGGCTCGCAGTGTCGTTGAGGTTAGGGTTGTGCGGGACGTGATGCAGGGCGGCTTGTCGCGGTGGCTCGTCGGTGTCGTGGACGCAGCTCGGCTGGCGGCGTTAGGCGGAGCTCCGCTCCCTCTTCCTTCTTCTTCCCCTTTACTCCTCCCTCTCTGTCGCTTGGCTCAGAGGGCAACACAGTGGGGTGGTTTACCTGCATGGCAACCGAAGATGAGGAACCCTAGCAGCCGGGGGCCCCCTTCTTATAGCCGGCACCGGCCACGGCAGACGGCGAGGATGAAAGGTGCCGATCGGGCGGCTGTGCGTGGCTCCGGCTAGGGCTAGGGTTGGCGTGCGTTGTGGCGGTGATGGAGGCATCCATGCACGCAGGCATGGGGTGGACGGTGGAGGTCGGCCATGGCTCTTTCTTGTGCGATGGAGGTGATAGGCGGGCAGCCAAAAGAGGTACAACGAGGGCATGACAGGTAGGGCTCACGCGCCAGCGGCACAGGAGGGGAGTGGGCGCCGCTGGTGGCTTGGCCATGGCCTTGCTGGGCTCGCTTGCTAGGCTGGTCTGGCCTAGCTTGCAGGGCGGCCAGGGCGGTGCTGGCCGCGGCTGTTGCTGGGCCGACTGGCCACTTGGGTCGCGGTAGCACGGGGGCCGAGCAAACCGGGGCGCTTGCGTGCGTGGCCGGCTCATGCTGGAGCATTCGGCCGACTAGGGCAGGCATGAGCCACAGGGTAGCTGGGCCACAGGGAGCAGCCCTGCTGTGCTGGTTGCCCCTTTTCCATTTCCTTTCTAGTTCCTTTTCCTTTTCTATTTCTTTCCAAACCACTAAACTAACTATGCCATGACTATGTTAGAGTTTTTAGTGACCATGGTGCACACACCATGGTGGGTCCACTAGGGTCTCATGGTGGTTAGGGTCCATGTCCAAGGTTAGTAGCTCATGTTAGTATACACTTGTATATATACATGTGATATAAGGTTATTGATTTTATTAGCAAAACATAAAATCAATAGGAAGCAATTCATACTCTTGTTGATTAAATGCAAATGTTGCACTAACATTTGGTGCTACTTGTGCAACTATTGGATGTTTTCCTACATGACACTCACCAACCATTGGTTATTTTGGAAAAAAATTTGTTGGTTGTGATTTTTGGTGTTTGGATTTTTAGGGATGTTACAGCGGAGGCCGTTGGCGACGACCAGCGCTGCATGGCTTCGGTCGGCGCGGGGGCTAGGGTCGTGGCTTTGGCTTTGTGGAATTGGGGTTAATGCGGCTACAAGGATGCAGCAGATGCAGCTGCGAGGTACCGGCGAGCCCGTAGGGCATTGACTCGCCAGCGTGTGCATGGCAGCGGCGTCGAGCGGCAGTGCCGTGGGGGCGAGGGCTACAGCACCTCGGGTGCTTCCTTGGCATGCGCAACGGCTCTGCTAGGACAAGGAAGATGTGTCGGTGGGGTTCTAGCGGGCTCGTGGTGCCGTGGCTCGTCGACGCATGCGCTATGGCGGTGGCGGACGGCGAGGTCATGGCAGCAGGGCTCTGTGGCACAGGGGAGGCTGCTTGGGCATGCGCATCAATGTCGTGAGGTTAAGGTGAGCATGACAAGCTAGTCTAATTTGGCCACAAGGGCTCCTAGCAACACAGCTATGGCGACGGCTCCACGGCGGCGAAGGTCGTCGGTGACGGCGATTTCCTCCTGCGTGCGTCAATTGGTGGCGCCATCTTCTTCTTTCCTCCCCATCTGGAGAAGCTAGGAGCTCCAAGAGGCCACCGCTCTCATAGTATCCACCTCCTCCCTCACCGAGGTGACTTCCCTATTCAGGCCCGCTCTCACAGTGTTAAATTGCCTACAACATGTGCAAGGAACTCTCTACCTAGAATGGTCTATCACTCTCATGCTAGGTGTCTTGCAATGCGACAAATAGCTCATACTAGCAAGATATAGCCTAGACACCACATCTACACTAATCTCACTACTCTAAACCTTGCAAGAGACTTGAGCACTTTACTAAGTAAATAAAATAGTATGCCAGCAAAAGATTGTATAATTAAAGTACTAGAACCAGAATATCAAATACTAGAAAATACTCGGATGTATTACTTACAAGAAGCTCGCATCCGCTGAGGCACACCTTGGAGAAGACTCCCGACAGGCCAGGACTCCTCCTTGGAGACTCCTCACTCTCCTTCTACTACCATAGCTAAAATACTAGAGAGTGGCTTTCTCCTATGTTTCATGCTCTAAAGTGAAGGCCTATGGGGGGTATTTATAGTGGGGGTGGAGTAGGGGCTACTCCAGTGCCACGTCAGTAATCCGCGTGACCTTCATCATGCACCGTTGGATAAACCAACCTTGAAACTGCCATAGATGGACATCCATGATAAAGCAACTACATGGAGGCATGCAGGAAGGCAGTGGGAGGCTAACCAACCTGGTTGGGCACTAGGCGGGGGTCGGCCAACCCCCCAATGATAGGTGGGCCCAACCTCCGTCTTCTAGAAGGCTGCTTATGTTGATAAGATGAGGTAGCACCTTGGGGCCCACCATTTGGGGGTCGGACGACCCCCTATGATAGGTGGGACCTCTCTCTTTCTAGAAGCATGGCCCATCTGTCATAGAGTGTGGTCAAACTTGGTTTGGCCTTGGGTTGCTCAGTTTGCTTCTTTGTGGGCCATGGATCCATGTGAGCTGATTATGAGCCGTTGAGATAATACACACTTGTGATCCAAGGGTGGCACTTCTTAGGACTATGTTGGGAGGATCTTGGTGGTCTTGTAGTGTTTGGAAGGTCCCATAAGGGGATCGGCCGACCCCCCTTTGGTGGAACCAAAGGTCCATCTTCTGTAGGTAGCTTATAGGTGCAATTCTAAACACAATGGTGGTGCTGGGCCCACTAAGGTGGGATCGGCCGATCCCATCATTGTGCCCATCTTTTGCACATTGTCTTCGGAAGCTATGATATTGATGAATGTGAAGTCAGTTTGTCATTTGGCTATTCCTTGTTGGTTGCCCATCCTTCATATGCAGCTTCGGGACACTGAAAAGTACCTGTTCTGAGTGCTGCAACCAAATAATGACAAGTACATGTGTAACCAAGTTATTTGTGCCTAAGTCACTATGTGTTTGGTGGTTTCCTTCTAGAAAGAATGTCTTGTTGATGGTTATGATGGGGTATAAACATGGTATAACTACCGTCAACAAGATCCCCCACACTTAAGTCTTTGCTCATCCTCGAGCAAAGGTTAGAGAGAAAGATAACATATGATTATGACATCTTCAAGATAATAGCAATCACAATGCTTTACTCAAGACATATCTCATACGAGTGGGTTATGTGGTACTGTCTAGCATATATCCTTCAGAAGTTGAAAAATGGAACAACTCTCAAAGCAAAATCATCTTCCCATTTTCATATCCTTAGTGCTTAGAGCTTTTGATAACGGTTTGAAAATAAAGCACATAGTTCATTCTTACTCCTCAAATAGTACTCTCAAGTCACTCAGTAAGTATATGATTCCTCACCAAGGCATAGCATAAGATTGCCTTCTTTTGTTTCATCCTACATCTATCAGGCTTATGTGGGGCTTAGGTCAGGATAAACAACATAGCATAGTTGTATTGCATCTATTGTAAAGTCAAAACAAGGATCCAAGAAGGAGAATATCATATTCCTAGATCAAGATGTGCAAGTGTGTGGAAAATAATGGAATGGAATCCTAATTCTAAATATTTTTGGCACTCCATGCATCATGACTCTCTTTTATTGGATGGAATGTAACTTTTGGAGGGATATGGGCTATACGATCAGATATCCATTTTTTTGATTGGGTAGAACTTTTTTCCTATTTTTTTATTGCATCTCTCATGCCCCTTGGCATGATTTTTTACTATAGGCCATATCCTTTATTGTCATATGAAGAACTTTAAAATGGAGAGATGTCATTATGGTGAATGCAAGGAGTAAATTTTGCATAGGGAATGCACGGCTCTCAAGATAAGAGTAGGTATTTTTATTTGGTAGAAAGGGTGCGCAACTCTCAGGATAAGAATTGGCATATTTTTGGTGGATGGATGGGTGTATGTTTTTGCGTACTTCCAATGTAGAAGCAGCATGTGTATATGTGGCGTGTAAGTGATCTTGATCTTGGGACTATGACATAATTATCAACTAGGGTCAACCAGGTTTGACCAAACTCAACACAACTACAAGTAGTGTATGTAGAAGGGGTTTGAACCATGGTATGAACATATATGGCTTTGGTAGGAATTTCCTTACTATTGAGGAGTAAGTGATACTATGGTCTTATGACATTTTCACAAATGAATCTCTAAGCACTTTGAATAGAAAAGGTATGAATCATGAGCTAAGAACTATATCACATTTGTCAACTACTTAGTCAATATGATATTCCTATCAAGACATGTGAACCACAAGTATAAGCATATGCAAGAATTAGATTTTGTGACGCTTTTTTTGTGACGCTCACATTGTGACGCTTTTACCCTTTTAATGTCATAAATCATTCACCTTTTTATTTTTAGATGTAAGTCTTCTTATTTTTATTTTATTTTATTTCATCTAAGGAAAGCAAACAAAAGATTAAAGTAAAAATTAAAGAATAGAGGAGTAGGAAGCTGAGTGGAAGCGGACTGCTGGGTCTAGGGCTCTAAGGTGGGGTTGGCTGACCCCACTTGGGATTGCTTGTTGCCACCATTTGAATCCCCTCTATTGTAGTTGTACTTCTGCAAACTTGTGTTCCCGTTGGCTGCCAAACTGGGGGTCGGCTGATCCCCTAATTGGGACAGATTTTGTCGTGCTAATGTGTCAGGCCATATGCTACACTATGGTATGTTAAGAAAAGTTTAGAGGCGTAGTTGGGGGGTTGACCGACCCCCCACACTTGGGTTTTGGAGCATTCTGAAATGCAAAGACATGTGAAACATCAAGTGCAGGTGTCCTGCTGGTGGCAACACACCAACAAAATGAGAAACTTTATTTTATTTAATGGATCATAGGCACAAGTTACAATGATAAAGATTGAACTTAGCTATGTGCCTAGCATATCTCTGAAGAGGTTTGAGATATCTAAGGAAAGAGGTCAAGGAGATGGTCCTCCTGCCCCATTGTTGTTTCTAAGCATGCAAACTGCACTAAGGACCTTCTTCATGACTCTCTTCGCAAACAGACATCCTTGGAACATCTTAATGGCTCATTGATTATCGAGGACTAACCTCCCACTGGATGGTATTTGGGTGAGCTGGTGGAGTTCTACCACTATTTCTTCTCCTCTGAGGTGAACAAGGGAACAAAACGACTTCCCTTGTCCTAGCCTGCCGCCAACTACCCTTGTGGTTCTTTTACAAAAGGTGGGTATCAAAGGTAGGGCTCTACCTCGAACACAATGGCCTCATGGTGATCTCTAGTTTATGAAATAGGTCTCCCTCATGAAAGCTACTCTAGGTAACTTGGGTGACATAAAGGAGGCTAGAAGGTGCGGAATTTAAGGTGAGGAAAAATGTGATGAAGAAGAAGAGGAGTAGAGGTCAAAGGGAGCTATTGCGAATGATTACAACCCTTGTTTCCATGACATTTTTAACTAGGGATAGCTTCTAAGTGTTGGCACAACACTCTGGGTCACACGCTTCAGGCTGGATCCTCCAACTAGGGGTCGCCCGACCCCACCTTGGTGAGACCAAGAGTTTAAACTTCTCCTTAAACTCTCCTTGTCGTAAAACGAGTCTTAAGATTTTTGTATCATACAAAGTAGGGGTCGCCCTACCCCCAGTTGAAGGGTTCAGAGCGAGTAGCTCCGGGTTCTATACTTTCTAGGTGATGAGAAGTAGTTTGGCCAAGCATGGGCCCAGGTGGGTACTATGCCCAGGTCGCCTGACCCCTATTTGGGAGGTTCAGAGTGAACAGGTTCTCCATTTGTACTTCCTCGCGTGTTAGAAATGGTTTGGCAAAACATGGGCCTGGTCAGCCACCAAGATGGGGTCGCCTGACCCTCCTATGGAGGCTTCCTGTGGCAGGACCTCCTAAATTATATGACCCACACGCACCTATCATTGTCTCAAAGACTTCTGATAGCCATGCATGTGTTCCAGATAACTTAGAAAGCCCTGTCGGGTGCCCTAAAAGGACCCCGATTAAACCACATTTAACAACTCATACCAGGATCAACAAAGGAGTAGCTACAACATTACAACATTTGTTACAAAATAAAAATCAGAGTGTGAAAGAATGATAAAAATAAATTTACAAATTATAAATAAGTTATCTTTTATAAACTTATCTTCAATTGCAAAAGTAGAGTAGAACTATAGAAGACAACTTAGGTAGAGCGCCTAAGTTCGGAGAGGGCAACTAGATCACGTCGAGCCCACCGACATGAACTGATTTGCGACACCAGTCAGCACCTACAACAGGGGTTCAACAAACCCTGAGTACAAAAGTATTCAACAAGACTGACCCGATGAAAAAGAGTGGTGAAGACTTAGGGATGCAAGATAGTAGGATAAGTATTGGCTCGTAAGAAAATGCATTTTTGTAGAAAAGCTCTTGTGGATCAAGTTTTAACTTATCATTGATTATAACAAAAAGTAAAGTTATTTTGCTCTAGCTCAAGATTACCAACCAACTTCATTTTGATACTTTATCATCACTTAAGTTGTTACTACGATGATGAACACCGATCAAGTCTTCTTCTCTGAGAAGCAACGACGATTCGAATCCATTTATATACCCAGCTGGGACCTAGATCTTGATATACATGAGGCTCCAACCAAAATGCATACCAGACCATATGATATACGTGAGGCTCCAACCAACACGTATACCGACCACACGATACACATAGGACTTTCGACCCACAGTGTATCGATATACGTGAGACTCAAACCCATAGTATACCACACTATTGTATGTGGATTTTCTAGTTTCTCGATATCACCAATTCAACATTGGACGGGACCTGGGGCATCAACAGATGGAAACACTACAGAGGGACTCCTTTCCCAATGCAAGTTACCCGTCCAGACATGATTTATTAACTATTATCATCATTCCAACAAGTAAAGCCAAACTCATTTTTTTCCATTCTTTTCTTTTTGAAAACCTACTAATTAAGCAGGGATAAGCATAACTATGCATTTTCCAAAAACAGGTAACAAGGAATATGGAATAAGACAGGTAATGCAATTGGTGGGTTATCACTCAACTCCTATTACTTAATGCAACATTTCATAACTGAAGCGATAAAATTTTATAAAAAATCAAGGAAGGGTTTAAATGCATCCGGGGCCTGCCTGTGTTGTAGAGAAGTTAGATTTCGAATGTCAGACTCGGCATTGACACCGTGGATCGACGATATCGGCACCATGGATAAATGACCATTTCCAATACTTGTTCAACATGAACCTTCTCACTCTCGTATACACTACACGTATATAAAAGATGCATTCTTTAGCATGATGGAATGTATGATATGATGCATGATGATACATAGATGAAAACACAACAACTTAAATAACTCAAAAACACTTTACTTTCATAATAAAGTTGCAAGCCAACAAAACTTACTAAGTTCATTAAGGTTAACTACTTCATTAGTGAAGTTCATTAAACACATGAAATAACGTTAATTAAACCCTAATGATATGATTAAGGTAAGCTCAAATAATTAATTAAAAGTGCCAAAGGTCATTAAGGTTAATGACCCAAGGTCATCAATTAATCCCAAAGTCAAACAAGCCTATAATAATTTATCTTGATTAAAGGGGTTAATTAATTAGTTAAAAGCATAAAATAAAAGCATAAAAATTAAATTGTCTAATTAAGCTCAAAATTTTATTTTGAAAATAATTTTCAGAAATAAAAATTAATTATTTTATTTATTAAAAATCATTAAAGATATATTTTTTAATTAAAAGATCTAATTTTAACTTATGCAAAAAGTACTCAAATTTGGCATTTCATATTATTTCTAGGTGGGCGACATCATAAAGAGCATACACATAAATTTTTAAAATTTTTGGAGCAGTACATGATTTACTATGAATTTCCAAAGAAAACATCATTTTCTGGATTTTTCTGAAGTAAAAAACAAAATGAACAGTGTCGTCTTCTACCTCCAGCCGTTGACCAAGGTTGACCGCGTGAGACCAAACTTTGACTCGTGATATCTCTCTAACGGCTGGACCATTTTTGATACCGTTTGTTCCTACAGCTTCCTGGTGACTAGGACAACTCTCTGGTGTCACTCAAGCGGCGGATAGACCACCGGAGGATGGTCGGCGGCGAGCGAGGCGGCAAAGCGGCGCTGTACATGGTGGCTAGGGTGCTGGGCTGCACGAGAGGCAAAAGCGAGGGCATCTAGGGCTTTAAGAAGACTAGTCGAACACGACGCTCACCTTGATGAAGAAAAAAACGGAGCTGAAGTGGTTGGTCGACGTTGAGGTGATGGCGTCGGCGCTCTCTCGTCGGCAACAGCGGCGTTCCCGTGCGTCCGTGCTATTCCTCGGCAAACAGGTAAGTTAAGGCAGTGCAAGAGCTTAAGGAAATGAAAGCCAAAGCTCACCCAAGACGCCAGGTACGACGGGGTTGAGCTCGGCGGAGAGGATGTCGATGATGAAGAAGATGATGCTGCGTCGGGCAGTTTCTACGGCGAGAGCGGGAATGAGTTGGATGATAAGGAACGTGGGGTGAGGCAAAGCTTTTAACGCAGTTGGCTTGGCCCGTAACAGCTCGACGGCAACGGTGCGAAGGAGTAGCGCGGCGGCGGCGAAGCAGTGGAGGCGAAACCGGCCACGGCGGTGGCGGTGGTGCTGGCTTTATAGTGTGGACAAGGGAGTGAGGAGACGACACGCAGGCACTGCTGGACACTTCGAGCAGGACGTGGTAGCATCGGGCACGCTGGGAAGGTCGTCGAAGGTCGCCGACGACGAAGCAGAACACGACACTCGTGACTTGTCTTATTTATGGAATTGCCACTCGAAGTAAATTGCAAATTACTCCAAGAATTACATAACAACTTGAAAATATCCCAAAATATCATTTGCATAACTTTTCAAGAGCTAAATTTTTCATTTAACAAGAATTTTTAAATTCTTCTTAGTTTTTGAAATATGAATTTAAATTCAAAAGGGAAACAAAACCCTAGAAACAAATATTTGAAATTACTTTTGATTTTTCAATAAAACTTGGAAATCTTCAAATCTATGAAATGCTCAACCTTTCAAACCAAATATTTTTCATATACAAGGTTTTTCCAAATAATGCATAATATTTGAAATATGAATTTAAAATCAAAAGGGGGCAAATGTTGAAAACTATATTTTCAAATTCATTTTAAATTCCTTTTGGAAACTTGAAAACTTTGAATACCAAAATTGTAGCTCTTGTTAAGATCTACAAACCATCTTTTGAGAGTATCCTAAAATTCCTTATAGATTTTGAAATATAGAAAGGGGATAAAACAGGCTTTTGAAATAAGAGTTTTTGAGTTCAAAACACACTTCAAAACAAAGAGCACAAGCAACCTATGAAAATAAACTTATTTTAGTTGAGACATATTAGAGTTGACCTAATACACAATATTAGCAAAGCACAAGAAGACAAACACATTTTAGTTTGTTTTAAACATTTGCAGAATCACATAAAATGATAAGGGAACAGAAAACATCATCCTTTCATATATAAAACTAAGCATCACATAAAAGACATCATTAAAACATGAATGCATTTATGACATGATGCTTAATGATTATGCTTGATAATACACTTGATTATAATTTTAATTTCTTACTAACATCTAGGATGTTACACTTCCCAAGACCAGTTTTGTCATAGAGACTAGCATAGGAGTGTTCATTCTAATCTAGTGGCCAAACCATACATAAATGAAAAGAAGTTAAGACATGTAGGTTTTAGTCTTGTCAAAACATTAGCAAGGATGAGTTCTAACATGTCAACTTCTTCTATCAAGATTCATGCTCATGGAAAACTTCAAGAAGGTGGCCACTCAACTTAAAGATGATGAGTCGTAGCATTGGTCCTCCTCAGTTGGATCGAAGTTCTCCTTGGCCAAACAACTTGACCTTTGACCATGAGGATATCAATTTGTCTCCACGAATGATCTTATGACTTACCCATAGATATGTCAATGTTCTTGCTACAGGGGTTAGTCCAAAAGTGCAACCAAGTTCCATGCAAGTATGTTTGGTTCAATAATCAAGCTTAACACCATGTCTTATTTGATTATGATAGTCTATTCAACCTAAGCACCATGCTTAATTTAAAAATACTATAGAGGTATAATCGATCAATTCGATCAGCACACCCAAACCAAAACATGCTAACATAGAAAAAGGAAGCATGGTAGGATAAACAAGACTCATTCAACTAGAGACTAGAAGCATTTTTTATTTTATTTTTGAACTTTGAGGACAAAGGTAATAGAAATGCACTAAACAAGAGGAAGGGAAAGTGACAAACCAGTCAAAAAGTATGGCTTAACATAGTAGAGGCTGACTGGTGGGCTAAGGGGCCCATGGTGGGGTCGGCCAACCCCACCTTAGAGGCTCCAGCCACTTCGGTTCTTCCCTTGTGCATTCTTACCTCTAATGATGTGTTCCTACACTGATGCTTTTTGCTCAGGATGTCCTTCAACACCCAAATGTGTTTGAGGGGGTCAAATGACCCCCCACACTTGGTGTAAGGTGTGCCCTGAGTCATGGAAACCAAGACAACCTCAAGTGTAGGGGTTCTACTGGTGGCAAACACCAGTAGAACCACAAATCTTACTAACCTACTCATGTTAGGCGCACAAGTGGCACGATGTTAATTTGAAGCCAACTTGTGGGGGCCTAACTGCAAGAACTCATACCACTACAAGATTTGCAGAACTTATGATAAACAAAAGCATCTATGTTGGCAGTCCTTATGGATTATTTTTAACCACCAACTTATGCCTCAAAGGAGAGAAACTATAATGCTTTAACACATAGACATATGCTATTAACAGAGTTCCACTTGCACCCCTAGTGTTTATGTCTTTATATAATTTATGGTGAAACAAGTGGAAGTGCACAACACCAATTGGAAAGCGTAAAGGCAAAATGCGAATTCAGGAAATACGCAACCAAAGTTAGCAAAGGAGCCCACCTTTGGTGCATACCTGGGCTTGATCATAACCACAAGGGAGGTCTAGGTCCAGAGGTGAACTGACCATGAGAAGACGGTGGCCATTTGGCCCCACCAGGGGTGGCCGACCCCGGGGGCGGTCGGTCCCCTGGTGGCCCCTCCCGGGCCCAGTCTTTTGCAGTGGTTCATAGGATAGTTCTCCCACGATGGTCCCACCTACAATCAATACAGATGGAAAGTGGAAACCACCCTTTGGAGGTCGGTTTGGGTCCTTCCATGTGGGGATAGCCCTTTTGCATAGAGCCCCTCCTCTCAAGCTATAAAAAGAGGCCTCCTCTCTTCATCATACATTCATTCACCAATACAAGAGGTCACAATGTAGAAGAGGAAGAGAAAGCTCCATTCCATTGGCTTCTAGCTAAATTAGTATAGGGAGTGAGAGAGGGAAAGAGCTGGAGAAAGAGCAGAGTTGAAGCAGTTCTGCCTCTGGGTGGATGAAGTACTGGGTTTGTTGGCTCTCGCTCCAACTTGTACCTCTATGATTGTCTGGCTACTTGAAGTAAGAAGTTTGTGTTCAACTTTGGTTTGATTCATTAAGCATTTTGCCATCATAGATGTGGTGTCTAGGTTGGGGTCTACCTTTGTATGTTCCGCGCACCCACGGGTAGAGGGGTAGGTGGCAGGTGGTGACAGCCCTCTCCACACATACCAGCATTCCCCCACGTTCGGCATGGAATAGCGCTGATGTTGATATCGCTTGGCAGACCAAGTGCGTCAGTGGGCCTGAAGCAAGCAAGTAGTGGAAAAGTTACTGAAACGTCCTCAATATTCTGTGAAGGGAAAATACACAGAATGAAGGATACAATGATAGCCCAGGAGGTCAAATCACCAATTATCCGATAACAGTTGATTACAAAGCCATACATCTAATAAAAGAATACAATAGAGAGGTTTACATAATTATTACATCACCACATGGTGGAATCATTAGAGTATCTAGCATCCAGAATAGCTACGGAAGTAGAGGGATATTGCTGAAGCAATGTCTTGCACCATCTTGAGCGTAGGCACGAGACCATCTAATCCTTGAGCCCCTTGTCACCGTAGGCATAGTCAGGCTCACCTGCCAAATAAGTTTTAGTATGATTTGTACTGGCCACCGGCTCCCACCCTATGCTTTTCTTATGCTTTGTGGTAGGTGGATGCAAAAGGATATAGTCAAAGAGACCTATTATTTGGCCATGGTTTCCTATGTAATTATCATCAATCTTATATAATAATAGTTCATCAAGTTTTAATCCATTCCCATCCCACAACACCATACCATCAACCATCATCCTCTCAGCTCACTCAACAACCACGCTCACACGTGGCAGCAATGGACAACTCCCTCTCATCCATGCCTAATCGGCCATCATGCCATAGGGTAACAACAACAACATCACTCAGGGGGAGGCAAAAAGGACTCATCTCACTACTCAAGAGAAGTGTAGGTCACGGAATAGCCATACCGAGGCTGCAAACTATATATAGATTCTAAACACTACAGAGTGTGTACTCTTGTAACCACAAGATAGCCATCATCAACAGTGTGCTCCGCCTAGGCAGATTCTAGCTGCTTTCTAACCGGTGCGATGCCACCCTACCACTCACTACTAGGACATCCCGGATAGATACCACTGGCACACTGAGACTGTGAGGCGTAGTCACCAGGGCCACCAACGTAACTATGTGGCTTTAAGGAGGGTGTGGGTCCCATTGCCCGTACCTCTCGACACTCTCTACTAACAACCTAGTAGTAGTGGCATCATCCTAGTTAGTCAGTCATCCATCCCCACCCATTTAGGGGTGAGTGGTGAGCATGAAGTGTCCATGGTTCCGGTTCTCAAGAGACAACAGTTCCTAGGGGGGACTAGACATGATATTTCCTCAAAAAGGGGCTACAACAGCCTGCTACAAATAGCACCTCCTACCCGGGGCTTCTCTCCATGAAGGTTCTTGACCCCGAAATCTCCTCAAGTCACCATGTACCCGCCACAGGTACCAAGAACACAGGGGTGCCCAAGTTGCACCCCCTCGGCAAGACTCGCTCCAAAAGATCATCGTAGATCCTGTCCAGTCAACTCAACCCTCACCAGACAACCCTCTCGTATTATATTACCCAGAGAAACCCATACGATCACCAAGTTCAGCAGCCCGTGCCGAACCCACACAGAGTCCACCATCAGCATCACATCACAGATATAATGCAAGTGGAGCATAAGTAGCAAGTAACTGGAGTATGGATAAGCATGTCTATCCTATAAGCGGGTGAGCAGGGTAAAGGTTACGATAAGGAAAAGGCATACAAGTAATCTACCATGCAATCCTATCATAGCATGTCATAGAATTATTGCATAAAGTATAGCACTAGCATTCTATTATATTGCATGCATAATAGGTTCTATGGGTTTGGGTTTGACATGGCACCTGAATAGCTATCACTCAAGTCCTCCCTTAAGCCCTTGGCGCGCTCCTAGTCCTCCTCCTCGGGTAACTCCTTCGCGAGATCTGAAATCGAGACATAATGGTCATGGGAGCGACCCCTATAGATTAACACAAAGAACCAAATGAAGTCCAACAAAGAATCATACATAAGCCTATGATGTAGAGCTCATTTTTATGAAAATTTGGACACTTGATTCATATTTTTTGAAGTTCATATGAATTAGTTATGAATTTATGAAGTTAAAGCTATATTCTAAAAAAGAAAAAGGAGGGCTAAATCACAGGCTGACACGTGGCGTAATCTGGTTGGTCCACGTGGCACCACGGGTCTAGCAGTGGTGGCGTAGGGCTGACATCATACTGACATCAGCATGGGTCCGGTAGCTCAGTCACTGACAGGTGGGACCGGGGGCAATGGTCACTGACAGGTGGGACCCAGTCAACGGTCAACCATTGACCCGTCAACGGTTAACCTGACCAGGCCTCGATCTGGCCTCGGCGGGCCTGGGTAGGGCCGAATCTGGGCCGGGTGGGGCTGGCCCAGCCCAAACATGTGTCGGTCTCTGGGCGTGCACATGTGGCGGTCTAGGTCCCTAATGGGCCTAGTCTATGGAGTGCACGTTTGGCAGCTTTGGCATGCTCTTTGGCTTTGCGCGGTCAAGGCGAACGTGGCAAGCTAGTCTAATTTGGTTGCGAGGGCCCCTAGCGAGGTAGCAGTGGTGGTGGGACAGTGGCGGTGAAGGTCATCGGTGACGGTGATTCTCTGGTAGAGCTCAAAATTGGCCACCTTCTTCTCTTCTCCTTCCCGTGTGGAGCAGCTCGGAGCTCCAAAACTAGCTATCGCGACTAACGGGGGAATAGCGGGGCACACATGATGACGAGCGTTGCGGTGGTGCTCCGGCGGCCAAGGTGCCATGGCGACCAGGGCCGCAAAGGTGCGTAGCCCCACTGTGGTCGTTGGCAGGCCCCTAAACCTTATCCAATAAGCGTTCTAGGCGACGGCGGATCGATCCATGGGGTTAATGAAGCCTATCTCTAAGCGCGTCATCGGGAACACAGCGATGAACTGGCCAGTGTCCATGGCAGTACTGGGTGATGGCGGGTGAGCTCACCTGTGTAGCAATGGCCGAGATGTGGCAGCGAGGGCTTGGTGGCGGCTCGAAGAAGGCGAGGCAGAGCGGCTATGTTGGCGAGGCGAGTCAAGGTCACTGGGCTCCTCCTGCGCGTGCGGATGGTGGCGATGGCAGTTCTCTGCTCTGGCTCTGGGTCAGTGTAGCTCTACGTGTGGACGAGGCTCGCAGTGGTAGGGCGTCAGTGTGGAGGCTCAGTGGGGATGCCCGTGGCACAGCCGTCTCCTTGATCGAACGACGCGAGGTGGTGGTGCTCTGTGCTCTAGCCACGATCAGTAGTGTTTCAGGCTACTCTACTGCTCCCGCTCCCTTCTCCTTTCTCATCTCTTCCTTGCTCTCTCTACTCAGGCTTGGATAAGGCCACCATGGGGCTTGCCTGATGGCGATGGGAAAACCTAGTCGGCGGGGGCTCCTCCTTTATATAGGCCGACGACGGCCATGGCGGGGTGGCCGAGGTGGGGATGGAATGTGCCTATCGGGTGGACAGTGTGCATCGAAGCTAGGGTTATGGTTTGCCCGACGCAGCGTGAACGGCGATAGACGGCATCAGCGTACGCAGGTGCGGGCGCAGATGGCTGGGACGGCCTGGACATTTGTTGCCATTGGATAAGACGTGGGAGAGAACAGAAAAGGAAAAAGGTTGCTGCTGACCGGTGGAACCCGTGGGGCAGTGAGACTGGTGGAGCTGGCTGTGCTAGTAGCGGCTGATACTGGGCTGGTCGGCCTAGTTGGGCCACGGGGCAGCTTAGGTAGGCCGAAGCCATGCTGACTTAGCAGGCTGCGTGGGCGAGGCCAGTCTTGGGCCGAGGCAAGGGAAGGGGGCCAGGCCACGGGGGAGTGCGGTAGCAGGCTAATCGGGCCCCGTGGGGAAGCAGGCCGGGCCGCGGCGCTTGCGAAGCTGGCAGGCTGAGCTAGGTTGTTTGCTGCACTGGGCTGAAAACCTTCTTCTTTTCCTACTCCTTTTCTAATCCCTTTTCTATTTCTTCTCCAAGCACTAAACCAACTAAGCCATGATCCTATGTTAGAGGTGTTAGTGACCATGGCGTGTACACCATGGTATGTCCACTAGGGTTTTATGGTTGTTGTAACGTCCGACCTCCTCGAGGCTGGGCTCACTTACATCCAGCTGCTTATCTAGGACATAGACTGTCCTCACAGACCAGAACTAGTCTTTTCTGCGTACTTTGTCCTCACACGTGCGCACCCGGGAAGAGTTCCCAGTCGGTTACCCATCCCTAAATTACTCCAAGCCAAGCACGCTTAACCTCGGAGTTCTTTAGTGATGAGCTTCCAAAAAAGAAGTTACAACTTGTTGGTATGAGTATCTTATTAAGCCTTTGACTAGGGTGTTACATACTCACCCCCTTAGGAGACCGAGGTCCTGGTCGGTCAACCCTAGGCTAGGAATGTCCCCTCTTGGCCACGTCTGTGTGTCCAGTGCTAGCGCATGTGTCATGTTGTGCGACCACTCCAGATCCACTCCAGCCATGTACACCATGTCTGTGCAACTGACACACACGCCAGTGAAACCGCAAGGGTCGGCTATGATACCATTTAATGTAACAACCCAGACCCGGCACCCGGCTAGACTCGCTCTACCGAGGAGTGGGCCCCACCTACGTAGCAACCCGTTTGAACTTTTGTCCTCGCTTCATTTAAAATGGTTAACCGAAGGTTACTACGCGTCCATGGTCTCTCTATTTAAGTCGGTCTGGCAAACCTTGAATTAACTACCGGATGAACAGTACCCCCTAGCTACAGTAAAATGTGAACCCAGTTCCCTGAGCTACAGTGACCCGACATTAGGCCCGGCCTAACTCGGCGCTACAGTACTCACGGTGAACAGTGTCTCACTGCTATGGTACCCGAGGCCCATCATTGTTCAAATCAGCCTAATTTGGCCCAGGAGTGGTTCTGTTACAATCAACCCTAAGGATTCAATGTCCCCGTCGAATGCCAGACTGGCTTACCCTATTTGGGCCATTAACCAGGGATCTCCTCTCTTGGCCACGTCCGTGCGTCCAGTGCCGGTGCATATGCCATGTTGTGTCCACACCGGGCCACGCGCATGCGCATCATGCCTGTGAATCTGACTTCACATGCCCAAGAAACCTCGAGAGTCGGCTCCGATACCAAATGTAACAACCCAGACCCGGTACCCGGCTAAACCCGCTCTACCGAGGAGTGGGCCCCACCTGCGTAGCAACCCATTTAAACTTTCATCCTCGCTTCATTCAAAACAGTTAACCAAAGGTTACTACGTGTCCATGGTCTGTCTATTTAAGTCGGTCTAGCGAACCTAGAATTAACTACCAGATGAACAGTACCCCCAGCTACAGTAGCACGCGAACCCATTTCCCTGAGCTACAGTAACTCGACATTAGGCCCGGCCCAACTCATCGCTACAGTACTCGTGGTGAACAGTATCTCATGCTACAGTACCCGAGGCCCATCATTGTTCAAATCGGTCGAATTCAGCCCAAGGGTGGTTTTGTTATAGTTGTGTGGAAGCCATGTCCACGGTTAGTGGTACATATATACACATATGATATAAAGGTGTTGTTGATTTTATTATTCATTACATAAAATCAATAAGAGGCAAATCGTACTTTTGTAATTAAAATGCAAATGCTCCAACTACATTAGGTGCTACTTGTGCAACTAATAGATGGTTTCCTACATGACACTCACCAAACATTGGATGCTTTTAGAAAAAATTTTGTTGGTTGTATTTTTGGTGTTTGGATTTTTAGGGTTGTTACAGTTACCATCGCTTATATGCATTTAACCTTAGAAGAACCTCTCTACCCAAGCTACTCTTCATCTTATCATTCTGGGAGAATTAGTTTAGAGATCTCTTACACCTCCGTTTCCTGTGAAAATACGATACCCTGAATACTTCCGAGTGAAGGCTACAATGGTACTTCCGTGCGCTTGTGGACTTTTCTGCTAATGCTAAGAAGCACCAACAAGCTTTCTGGCACCGTTGCCGGAGAATGCTTGTCATATTTGTCTCCGAACCTAGTTCGCCCGTGTAGCCTATCTTTCAAAAAATGGGCATTATTATTTTAAATTTGCATGTTCAAACTTTTGCACATGCACAAAAAGATTTTTATCTACTCTCTTATCATCTTCTCTTATTTTAGAAAAGCATTTTTTAAAAAAAGGTCTTTATTATTCTTGTCTTCTGTTTCTATAATAATGCCCTTTCAAATTTTAAAAACAAAATATTTCTCCTACGGACAAGTTCTTGTAGCCACCATCGAAGCCAACCATAGCTTCTGGCTTCAAAACTTCTCCCTAGTTTTGGCGGTCAAGCTTATGACCATAAAGCAAGCACTACCGGGAGATACCCTGGATTATTCAATAAAATAAAGAACATGTGTTAAAGTTGTATGCACCTTGGGGTATTCTTGATCGCTAACCATTTTAGGAAGAGATTGAGAAGAATAAAGGACATACAAAGCTTGA
The DNA here is from genome assembly GCA_023333625.1 of Bothriochloa decipiens. Taxonomy (NCBI): domain Eukaryota; kingdom Viridiplantae; phylum Streptophyta; class Magnoliopsida; order Poales; family Poaceae; genus Bothriochloa; species Bothriochloa decipiens. The sequence continues at coordinate 25,121,696 of CM041645.1, forward strand.
GAACATAAGAGCGACATCAACCACTCACCTTGATGATCTTTGGTGGTGGAATGAACTCAATATGTGACCCTGACCTTGTGCACTTGACTTTCAACAAAGTCCAAGTGTGGAGGAGGACGGTGCGAGTCCCACCACAAGATCACCTTGGCTTAAAAAAAAGAGAGATGTTGGCTCTACCTTGCTAAAAAGAGAAAGAGGAAAATAAAAAAATAAAAAAATAGAGAAGAGATTTAAAAAAATAAAAAAAATAGAGAAGAGATTGTTAAAAAATATATAGTTTTGAAAATATGTATATATTGGAGGAGAGAAAAACAAGCACGCTAGCGTCACATATTTGTAAGATGTGCTAGCTGACTTCGCCGAGCATTGCTCCCACAAGCAAGAAGGGCTCACCTCCATGCCTTTGCAACAAATATCAAAGTTCATGGTCCATACACACTAAGTCATGTGTGTGTGGCCAAGCTTTGTAGTTTCCCTGGCAGATCCATCATGCAAACAACACATCATCAAAAGCGATCATCTACATCTGTTGTTGGTAAGTACTCCGAGGTATGCAAAGGTAATATTCACCAATTCGTTTACTCACTTTCATCCCCATAGCCTGACCATGCAAATTCATGCTTCCTTTGTTTATGTTACATACTCTAGCTTGAATGTTGTCACATAGGCATATGTGGCACATTCATGGGTCTTTTTAATTTAAGCATGGTGCTCATGTTAAAAATACCTTCTTTATTCAAATTTTGACATGGTGTTGGAATTTGATTAATGAGCTATGAGTTGTTATCATAAACAATGGAGGTAATATGATGTGGAGACAAGCCAAGGTCTGTTTTACTTTGTATCTTAAGTTTGACCTTGTTTGAGTTATGTGAATTGGATGAACAAAAAAAACTTTTATAATTAAATAGAATAAATAGGTAATAAGTAAATAAAAACAATCATAATAGTTTTAGGCTCTCTAGGGTTCAACCTAGTAGAGTCGTTGCTTGTTTTATGTTCTCTTTGTTTTTTCTATGTTAAAATTAAAAACATGTACAAAAAATGTGGGGGAGATCTCTGAAGTGCAACTAACACGCCCTTCAAGATCTCCCCTGGATGTTGCACAAACATCAAGCAGGCCATCATATAGAGGGACAGGACACATGACTTCCATGAAATCCTTCTTCTACACCGATGGTTTGTGCAACACCTCTCTCACTCCTTTGACCTACCATGACTCCATACATATCTTGGATCACACTTCATTTAAAGATTCTAAAAACACAAAAGGGGAGTCATGGTTACAACATTCCTTTTGGTTAGAAGCTTGCATGACTTGTTCCTTCTACGTTTGTCGTGTATGCAAGTCACTAACGTGCAGGAGTTGACAATAACTTGCTACACGACAACATGCTACTAAAAGTGACAGACTCCAACCCATGCCTTGGTAGTCACCTGAGTTGGAAACTGTGCCACCACAACAACAACTCTGATGCTTCATCCATATATGCTGCTGGTACACACATTTAGATATGTCAAGGCAAAGTTGACCAACTCTTTCACTCATATTTGTCTCAATGAAAATATAAAATCATGTTCTTTCTCTGTTCACACCTTATGCTCTGAGTTTGGGTGTATTCAAATGAGTACACTTGTGGTACATCCATAGGCTTTTAATTTAAGCTTGGTGCTTAGGTTAAACTAGCCTTCTTTAATCAAAATTGTAATATGGTGTTGAATTTTGAATAATGAACTTTGAGTTTTATCATAAAAAATGGAAGAAATTCATATTGGAGATGGAGCAAGGCATGCCTTTCTTTGCATTCTTATCCTAGCCTTGTTTGAGTTCTTATGGTTCCCTTGTTCAGAAATCTATCTCTATTGGATGAATCTTATTTATCTTGTGGTGACTCAATTTTTATGCTGGTAAGTTTTGGTTCGGAAGTACTGGTTACGCATCTTTTGAATTAAGCATGGGCTTAGTTTGAAGTTCAGATACGGATCATGCTTCTTTAGGCTCGTTAATTGAAGCATGGTGCTTAGATTAAGTTGCCTACCTAGACCAAATTAGATATGGTGTCTAGTTTGATCTTGGAACCAAAGCTGCTAGTATAGATTTTGGTTGATCATATGGACTAACCCCTTGCAGGAATTTATCAACTTCATAAGGGTAGGTCTTTGAGATGACAGCAGAGACAAGCACTTCTTGGGTGAACCTTGAAAAGAAAAATATAATGATAAATAAAATCTTGATAAAAAAGGTAATATACCTTTCAACCCCAAGCCTTGTTGTCTTGTTATCTCAATACCACCATAAAAACAAGCATGGGGGGAGCTTCATAGCATGCTCAAGAGAGGCCATGAACTACACATCATGCTGAGGCACCACCAATTAGCGACACCCGTAGGTGAACCACATTGGTAAGTCAAGAGCAAGCTTGGGGAAGGGCTCCCACAAAATGTAACTTGTATCTCACATTTCTTTTTAAATTCTCTTACTTATAAAATGGTGAGATATGACTAATAAATATATTTTACTCTCTCATATGTGTTAAGATATATTAGTTTCTACCCTCGTTGAAATAATGAACAGTTGCTCTGTCTTATGTTTCACCTATAACCATTTTATAATCGAGCTTTCTCTGAGATTTGGGTTTATCAGCTAAAAATGTCTCATCCTAAAAACCTGAACTAGTGGGTTGCATATGCTTGATCTTGTCTAAGTTATTTCCTGATATAATATAGTGACATGGGCTGTGCTATGACTTTGTTCTGAGTGAAACTTGACATCTGGAGTTTTATTTTCAAAAACATTCAAAAACAAAAGTTTCTCAATGATTATCAAATACCTAGCAAGGCCATATGACATGTTTCAATTTTGCAAACCTTTTAGTCATATGTTGCTTGTGGAACATTGAGTTACATCAAATTGTTGTGACCTAAGTGAGATTATGGTCATGCACCTATGATTGAGATTCACATGCGCCCACCAAATAACGCCAACTCTCACCCCAAGAGTTGCGCACAACATGCACTCATCCATCCACAAAAGATATGCCAACTCTTACCCTAAGAGTTGCGCACTCTCAGGGTAAAAATTAATGACTCTTACCCTGAGGGCCACGCATTCATTTTCCACCAAATAATTACTCCTCGCATTCCATCATGACATCTCTCCATCCAAAAGTTCTTCATATATCGACAAGAGATATGGGCTGTGCAAAAAAAATGCCAAGGGGCATGCAATAAACAAACGGGAAAGAAAAAGTTCCAAGTACCTGTTCAAAAAAAAGAAAGAGAAGAAGAAAAAAATGGATATATGATCTTGTAGCCCATATCCCTCAAAAAGTTTCATTCCATCCAATAAAGGAGAGAATCACGATGCATGGAGTACCAAAAATATTTAGAATTAGGATTTCCACCATCCTCATACTCCACACACTTGCACATCTCAATCAAAGTGTATGACTTGTATCTCCTTGTGGTTCGATTTTTGACTTAGCAATATATGTGATGCAAGTACGCCCAGCTTTATACCTGCCCAGAACTCCACTCATAAGCTTTAATGGTATGATATGAAAGGCAACATTACAATGCCTTTGGTGAGGTATTCATACACATTGAGTGATCGAGTAAATCATTTGAGGAACTTAAGTTTTCTTTTACAAAAATTTCCAAAACCTCCAGAAATATGGTTGATCTTGGGATGAACGATAAGCAATCACTACAAGGATTCACCTCTAATGCCACACCACATGGTTGCAACACCTCTGATTTGGTTGCCATAGGGGGTCCTATTGCAACCTTTTTGTAAAATGGTAGCAGCAATATGTGCCTATAATGCAATGAACTAAATGTGTTGCATTATGTGTTGTTAGTCATTGCAATAGACATGTGCCACTGCAACAAATTTAGAATTGTGTTGCAATTAATTGGCTCTATTGCTATGGTACCTTGGAGTTGCATTAATATTTATGTTCGTTGCAATTTCTTCATGTTATTGCAACTCCATTGAATTTGATTGCTTTTACTCATAAATATTGCTATGGTTGTTCTGTGTTGCAATAATCTTTAGTGATGTTGCAATTGCTAGGTAGTTATTGCAGAAACAAGTCCGAATGGATGCAATAGAATGTTCTTATTGCCACAGTTTCTTAGTGTTGTAATAATCTTCTATGGTGTTGCAATTGTTAGTTAATTATTGCAACTAGAATCCTAAATGGATGCAATATCATGTTAATATTGCAACAAATTTTTTGTTTTTTCTGTTGCTATTGACTAATGTATTTGGTGGGCCTTTCTTTGTCTAGAGAACCCAGAAGATTACGTGACATCATGTTGTTTAGAGATGCGTGCGGCTTTCTCCATCGATCGATCATCATCATTTAGATCAAAGCACCCTAGGAGGCCTGGCCATAGGGTTGTCGAGGTATGCATCCGCAGTAGGTCCTTGTGGCTATGGGAACCAACCTCACATATATCATGTGTAAGATATGTGCCTGTGCGTTGCATGGGGTCATGAATTTTTTGCACGCCTATAGCGACCTACATATATTTTACTTTGTTTAACTAATATATTCAAATAATTTATTTATTATGCATTTACATGTTTAAGTTATTTTTATCATTTTATGGAAAATAATAAAAAGGCAATAAATAATAGAAAACTAGAATAGTGATGTGAGAATATTGCATTTTTAGCATGTGTCGTACACTACTGCCTGTACACGAATGCCAATAAGTGTTTATAGAATTCTAATTTCTGAATTAAAAATAACTTTCATCACATATCCTCTTCTTTGGGGCCATCATGCAATCGAAGCAGTTGCAAACTTGCCGGCCACCTTTTTTTTTTGAGCAAACTTGCCGGCCACCTTGTTGAGTTTTCAGCTTCTTGCGCTACGCCATCATCTGACGCCATGAGGCCCATCAGGCCTATCCAGCTTCCCTCCGTTGTATGACCATGTCACGTGCGTACTGTATGTATTTCAAATATAGTACAGTACATATATATTTGGTATTTTTATTTTTTTAGGTTTTGCTGCCTCCGCCACTATGTACATACAGGCCGTTTTCTCAAATTAAAAAAAAGGCCCAACAACGAATTGGAAGAGATAGAAAACCTACGAGACGTCGAGACTAAGGTCTACAAGTTCTGCTCGCCGCTGCCTTCTGATGTTTGGTGACTTTTCTAGTTCAATTGTTTTTAGCCGAATCTCCATTGTGCTGATCCGATCGTCACTCCATTGCGCGTCGTCGGCTGTTGCTACGTCGCCGGCCACGTAGGTGACTCCGACATAACTGCGCAAAGCAAGCGACAAGTTAATGCCAGGTGTTCCAGGTACTATTTGTTTGCCCAATTGCTCCTAATTCCCTTTCTTGATCTACAAAAATAATCAATGTTTAATTTACCTCCTCCAATTTTTATTCCCTAGAGGACAAGGTTTGGTAATCCCACATTAAAAGTGCATACGTGCAGATAGGACATTGCCATCTAAGAGTTGAGACTATTTGGTGGATAATCATTGTCTCAAGTTCTCAGTAAGGTAATTTACAGATTTTTAATTTTATTTTTTAAACATATCTGATAGAATTCTAATTTGTTTTTGTTTGATGTGATCATCGTCATGCAGAATATATAATGTCATGTGAATATAGGAGTTGGATGCGCTTGTCTCATACTTCAACTGAGTGGCAGCAGAAATTTTGACAATTTCTGGACATCACATTTGGTGGCACATCGAGAGGTAGAACTGCTACTTACCCATGTCCTAGATGTGTGTGTATGTCATATAGACCACAATCTGATGTTCAACGTCATGTTCTTACTAGAGAGTTTGATGAAAGCTTTATCATGGAAGGAGAAGTTTCAGATGTGGAATTACACAACCAAGATGCATGTCCAGCTGATGTAGAAGTAGCCAATGAAGCCACGGCACAAGAAGTTGGAGATGACAATAAGGAACAAGGTGCACTGACTGAGGAATGTGGTGCCACTCATATGGTTGGATCCCTAATCAGAGGTGCTATACGTGGAGAGATCACTGATGACAATGAACAGCCAAATGAACAAGCCAAGATCTTCTTGAAATTATTACAGGAAGCAGAAAAGCAATTGTATCCAGGTTGCATGGAAGCTACTAAGGTCTCTTTTATTGTGGAACTTTTCAGATTAAGTGCTCGACTGGCATGAGTAACCATGCATTGGAGGCGATACTTAATTTGTTCTCAAGGATTTTGCCTAAAAGCCATTGTGTCCCAAACACAATGGAGAAAGTGCAAAAGGTGGTTAGAGATCTAGGTTTGATATATGTAAAGATAGATGCCTGTGAGAACAATTATGTGTTATTTAGGAAGAAAAATGAAAATCTGGATACATGTCTCAAATATCGTGAGTCTAGGTGGAAAACACCTGATGATGGTGCTAATGGTCAGAGGAGCAATGCGAATGACGGTGTTGATAGAACAAATAAGAAGCATGTCCCATGTAAAATACTATGTTACTTTCCTCTTACTCCTCGGCTACAAAGATTATATATGACAGCGAGCACATCATCACAAATGCGATGGCATAAGGAAGAATTGGTCAGTGATGGCAAAATGCGCCACCCTGCTGACTCAAAGGCATGGAAGCACATGGATAAGGAGTATCATTGGTTTGCAGAGGATGCTCGTAATATTAGGTTGGGTCTTGCTTCTGATGGCTTCAGCCCCTTTGGCATGCAAAATGTTACGTACACATGTTGGCCTGTTATCCTAATCCTTTACAATTTGCCTCCTTGGTTGTTTGAGAAACAACCATATTGGATGATGTCGATGTTGATACCTGGTAAAAAATCTCCTGGAATGAGTATTGATGTATATTTGAGACCCCTCATCGATGAGCTGAAGAATCTTTGGGAAAAGGGTATTGATACATGGGATGATAAGGTAAAGAAGAGTTTTACATTGCATGCTATTATGCTTTGGACAATTAATGATTTTCCTGCATATGCGATGCTTTCTGGTTGGAGCACAAAAGGCAAATTTGCGTGTCCATACTGCCACAAGGATACAGATTATTTGTGGTTGAAATTTGGGAACAAGCATTGCTACATGGGACATCATCGTTTTTTGCCCTCGGACCATCCATGGCGCATGAACAAGATCAGCTTCAATAATGAGGTGGAAACCAAGGAGGCTCTAGTTCCATTGTCTAGTCAACAGGTATTGGAGCAGTATGAAACTTTTGATCAAGTGAGTTTTGGAAAAGGGGCATCAAAAAAAAGGAAATGAGATGAAGATGAAAGATGGCACAATTGGAGGAAGAAGAATATTTTGTTTGAGCTCCCTTACTGGTCTTCTTTTCTCATAAGGCATAATTTGGACGTGATGACATTGAGAAAAACATATGCGAGAGCATACTAGGTACTTTGCTTGAAATTGAAGGTAAATGTAAGGATGGCGAGAAGGCCCAGCTTGACATGGAACAGCTAGGGATAAGGCAAGATTAGCACCCTGTGATTGAGGATGATAGTTATACCTTGCCACCAGCCTTATACTTTTTAGATAAAGATGATAAGAAAAAATTATGCCAATTTCTACAAGGAGCAAAGATGCCTGATGGGTTTAGCTCCAATATAAGGAGATGTGTTGATGTCAATGCATGTAAGGTATCTGGACTCAAAACTCATGACTACCATATTATTCTACAAAAATTATTACCCTTAGTTGTCACAAAGATTTTGCCAAAAGAAGTTGTTGTGCCATTGATTCAGCTCAGTAGGTTCTTCACTGCACTTTGTTCGAAGGAGCTAGTGGAAGATGATATTGACAAACTTAGTACTTCAATTAAAGAGACGCTTTGCCAACTAGATATGGTATTCCCATCTGCTTTTTTTGATATCATGATTCATTTACCGGTTCATCTAGCTAAGGAGGCCAAACTTGGAGGGCCCGTGTGTTACAGATGGATGTATCCAGTTGAGAGGTATCTACGTACTGTTAAAGGCTATGTCAGGAACAAGGCACACCCCGAGGCATATATAGCCGAAGAGTGCCTTACATTTTGCTCAAGATTCTTCGATGTTGACACTAAGCTTAATCGCGTTGATCATCATGAAAGTACAACTGTGAATGAGCCACAGTCTGGTCTGAGCGTATTTGGTGAAATGGATTACAAGAGGAGAGGACAGACTTTTGAGACATTTAGTGGAGATGAGGTACGAAAGATGAGGCACTACATAATTAGTAACTGCCCTAAAGCGAGACACTGGGTCGAGTAAGTTGCAAAATATCATCATTAATTATTGTACTCTTTGTTTGTGGCATCAACTAATTAGTTGGCTATTTCGATGTAGGGAGCATATGAAAGAACTCAAAGAAAATAGTACAAGGAGTCTTAATAAATGACATGAGCAGCACTTTGTAAGGTGGTTCGAGGAAAAGGTTAGTTTTATTTTTTTATTCCATGTGATGGTTAGAACGATGTAGTAATTAACAGAGACATTTGTTTTCAAATTGAATTTTCAGATCACCAAACTATATGAGAAAGGGGAAGCACATGAACTGATGTATGCCCTTTCTCAAGAACCGGACCCTCGAGCTCGTGTGTTCAATAGATGCTATATCAATAACTGGCTATTTCAAACGACTGCCATTGAGAGAAACCTTGTCACACAAAACAGTGGTGTGCTTGTGAGGGGAGATGATGCTACTGGCAACATGACCTGGTATGGAGTGATTAGAAGAATTATCTCACTTGAATTCCATGTCACTTGTGAGGGTGACATGGAAGCCGGTCTACTTGATGTCAGAATCCAAGACATGAATTTAGTAGGCCCAAATGAGGATTTGACAAATTGGACAAGAGCAGACAAGGAAGCCGCAACCGGTGATGCTTCCATTATTAATCAGGTGCGTGATAAAGCAGCAGTTCCTGAACCAGATGATGCGGTGCTACTTGATGAGGATGATGATGACGAAGATGACACCTACATTGATGATGGAGTTGTTGCACCAGTTATGGTAGAAAGCGAAGAAGATGATTTCATTGTTTAAATACTTTTTTTTTCAATTGTGATGCATACTGTAGTTGATTCTCTATGTATTCTTGATGATTATTGATGTCCAGAACCCAGAATAATATTAAAACACAATGCACTATTCAGAGATGTGACTTGCAAGCATGATTTTTTTTGCATTCTTCTGAATAAGTTTTGGATAAGAAGAGCACACATTCAGTATCAGAAAATACAAATAGCATTATGCTTCTTTATGGTATGCAAATGCAACTGTGCAAGTGCTCAACAAAGGCAAATTTAGGCATTCGAAGCTTTCAAAAAAGTCTTGTGCATGTACTCTTTCAGTGTTTGCAAAAGGTAACTGTGCAGGCTGATTGGTTCCTGTCATAACTCATAAGCACAAATATCAGCAAGATGGACATTTTCTTTTTGTTTTCTGAAAGTCTTATAGCTCCACTAATATACTTATTCAATTGTGAAACTGTGTGGATGGTGATGGCAAAATTGTCTTAATTAGAGGGTGTACTGTAACAGTAGTTTTCACATGTGAATAAACGAATTACAGAAAAAGGACAGGGAGAGTGATGATACAGTTTCAACCACGATGTCATCAAATCCATGTGTGGCTGACCAAGCAATTTTAGAATTGATCGTGGTCCATGTGCGCCTGACCAAGCAATTTCAGAATCATTCATAAGCCACCTTGACAGGCAAAAATGGGTGTCTGCTAGTATAGCTGCATACCTAAGAACTTTCAACGGCGTCAGTCGCGGAGGGAAGGGCACCAGCGGAGGTAACCATGCGGCACTGACGGACACAGGATGTCAGAGTAGCGTGTGCCCATGGCCAAGGTGACAGTAGAGCACTCGACCAATCGGTGCCCGAGCGCCATGCGGGCCGCACCGTCATTGAGACTCAGCCCCAAGCGGGCGGTGGCAGAACGCGCTACGCTGCTGCGCGCGGGGTCGCACGGTCGTGTTGAGCCCCTGGACGAGCTGACGAGCGCCCAGCAGGTTGGAGGCCAGCGGACGGCGACGTTCCGGCGTGGCGCGGGCCGGCGGGCAGTGACGCGGGCGGACTGGCTGTGGTGCGATTCCGCGTAGGGGAATTAGGGACGGTTGTGGCGCATGCTTTAGATGCCCTGCCACAGCTCTACATTAGAAAATCAGCTTTACATAGTACAAGTAAAATAAAGTCCGGCTAGTGTACATTAAGGCTCAGTAGCCCAGTTGTGAATGAGCCTGAGCTTGAACTCAAGCTCCCTGGTTCGAATCCCGCTCGTAGCATGTTTTGTTAATTTTTATTCTACTGTTACAAAATATTTTTTGACATTTTGCTTTTTCCTACTTTGATTTGAAATTTTTTTGTGTTGTTTTCTTAATGTTTTTTATTCCCTATAAAACTAATGTTAAAAAACCTTTTACTACTACCTATAGAATTTATTCACCATGGAACTACCTCTACACATTAATCATGTATCACTCTATATTTTTCTAATTATGGAAATTGTTCACTCATAGCTACATTTTTTTCAACTAATTTCAGCATTGATTATGGAAATTTTAATTACAAGTGGTGCTAACTACTAGTACTAGCTACTATTACTATATGGTTTGTCTTTTCACCGGTTTGTAACAGTCCGGTCTTGTCCTAATAAATATTACTACTATTACTAGCTATGCAACAACGGTGCTCATAGATGTGAAGAACGTGTAGCTCATTTAGAGCTGCAACACACGGCCCATATACCCCCACTGCCTTGCCGGTAGACTACTGCCATCGATAGCGGGGATATACACGCCCAGAATTATGTCTTGAGACACCGACGTCATTACCTTAATGTGGCCCAGCCTAGCCACCACCGGAGCTGCATGCACCTTCTCCTTGGTCGACGCCATGTTCTGCGCCACCACCGCCATCCACCTCATTTCCCATGTGTACACGTAGTAGAATGACATGGATGGAGTATGTCTGGATGTCGTTGTGGACCCATGACACTACCGCCGCGAGTCTACTAGCGAAGTTGGAGAATTTTTTTTCAAGTAATAGCTATATTTTCATTTACTAGTATGTTAGAGATGCTCTAGGTTTCTGAATTTAAAAGGTGACTTTAGAAATTACCAAGTTTTTTAAAATTATCAAGTTCTTTTTTCAAAAAATAATTGTTTTTTTAATTATCAAAAAATCTCGTAGTTTACAATTATGAAAGATGTCGTATGGCTCTTTGAACACCTTTTTTTGAATCGAGCTAACATTTCGTTTATTGGAATGCATTAGTAAAACTTGTTCAAATATCATCAACTCGTTAGTTGGCCATCTATATATGTGACGAGACAACAACAATGGTTGAAAGTTTGGTAATTTTGGAAACATGGACCACTGTCAAAGATCCCACCAAATTTTCCAAATGAAACTCAGTGACACCATTCTTTTTTCTGCGAAAATTCTAGCGCCAAAAACCCGGCGCCCATGACTGGTCCCGCGCTTTTCCCTCCCAAAATTATGTGACTATTCATCTCCCTTCATAGCACTCGCTAATCTAATCTAGTGGGCAGATAGCCGCAGCCACCAGGCGCCAGTTAGTGTTGAGGGCTTCGACAGGGGGAGCAAGATGGCGACCCCTCTGGAGGCACCAGCGAGAGCAGCTACGTGCACACCTGCATCATCGTCTATGGCCACACCTGCAGCGGTGACGGCACCTTCGTGCTACACGGGAACCCCTACGTCGGTGAGTCGACCTGCCTCCACGACATCCAGACCCATGGCGACGATGTCGCTGTTTTGAACACCTTCGTCCAGGACGGCTACACCTAATGCCGGTGAAGATGGAGGTGATGGCAGGCAAGGACGAGAAAGGCATCGACATTCCTTTCAGATCGACGACAGGTAAGGGCACATCTACCTATCATCCCTTCCTGTTGTGTGAAACTGAGCACCCCACCCTAAGCTGATTGCCTATCTATATTCCAATCTGATCTAATTACACGAAAGTAGGATCCATTCAGATATGATCATTCGTACATGTACATAGCCATCTGTTTTCCACTTGTGAAACTTCATTAGTTTTCTTTTACTAAGACATTCAGATTTATCTAATTTCATTCAGTCAAGAAACTTAGTTGAGGCTTGAGGAAAGGAACGTAGTAGCAGAAACCTGAACGTAGTAGCAGTAGTTTTCTTTTACTAAGACATTCAGACAAGTATAACTATAATACACCTTTTATCTGAATAAAAGTTTCAGGTTACACTTTTTTCAGAAGCAAACATCTTTTTTCTAAGAACACAGTACAGACTTTTGTTGTTCTGAGGTAGCTACGTGAACCATGAATTCACCAAACAATGCACATCATATCCTTCCCCTACAGACACTTCCTGGATTTTTTTCTCAAAGTACAATTCATATAATGTAATATGATTGCTTTCCACTGTATGTGCTACAACAGCCCAATCCATTCCTTCCAATTTAAATGGTTTTGCAGTTTATTGTTAAAAAAGATTTTATAGTTTATTGTAACCAAAGGTGAAATGCAAACTGACATAGTTATTTTTGCTAACATGCTCAGGTTTCTATTACAGCATAGTTGTTATGTCAAGTATATCTAAACTCTGGTTGTGGTTTTCAGATTGTGTATGCACTGGGCTTCAGCAATCATTTTGATGACAACTGCCATATGTTATTATATGAATCAAGAAATGCCTTCTCCTTTGCATCTGATGTGTTCCATTATCAGAGCTTAATTTGCCATGTCTAGTTTAGGGGGCATGGACTGCTGCCTCATAATTGAGTGTTAGACTTCCATGACCGGAATCTAAAATATATGAAAATTTATTATCTGAAATCATTGATTTGCCTACTCCCTATGATACTGCCCTGTTTTCCATGGTGTTGTATTCCAGATGTTAGTTTAAATACCACTAGTATAATAACTTTGGTTGCTTGAACTAGACTTAATGCACAACTGTGTTCTCACTGTAGGTCCCCAAAAAGATGTTAATCCTCCCTGAAGCCTTTCTCAAGTTGTTCCTTCTTTAAATTTTGTTTCACCTCCTGTGCTTATATTTCTCATTATATTATTATGACAGCTCGGAACAAACATGGACTATGTCTTTCACTTGCAAGGGGGCACTAGGGGGACAAGAATTTGCTCAGTATACGATAGACAAGGATGCAGTCACATTCGGTAACTTAATAAAAATGAAATCAAATTTGGGGTATGGTGCCAGGGACTACTTGTACTATAAGAGGAGATGTGGTAATGCTATAGCAACACTAAACCAGATTGAATATGATGAGGATACAAATGCAATGTTATCAAGTAATGCGGAGGAGAGGGAGGTCAGACTAGTATTGTCAAGGGATCAAATAACAGAGTGAAATGTGGAGATAACACCCATTAAATTGCCAAGAATGGCAACAATTAGTGAAGATTCCATAGATGAGTCAATAGATGATTACAAGGTGTGGCTTAACAAAATGCATGAAGAGAGAAAATTCATAGGTAAGTTCTGTTGCTGCCCTATTCTAAATGGTTATATTATAATATACCGCAATGGCCAGTCAATGATATTAACATGGTTTTCGTAGAATCTGAAGACATATACAGGGATGACACAATCAAGACTTACAAAGAATGGTTAAGGGTGCAAGGACAACTTGATGATATTTGTAATGTAACAAATTTTCCCAAAAATTAAACCAAATTATGATCAATCCTTCGCAAACCATTTATTGCTTACACATGTGACCTCTATATTGTCTGTAGGTGCATATGACAACCATAGGAGTCAGATAGATTTACAAAATTCAAGTCAAGATAGCAATCCAACACCACCTCTGAACCTACCATCTCATGCTCAGCGTGGGAATACACATGGAAATAGTAAGTAATGCTTACTGTATTTTTATTTTGAGGTTCAGTTCAGTTGTCCCTAGTAAACAATTTTGTGTAATTTATTGCATTGTATATTGTTTCAATTGACAAGATTCCCAAAAGAGGAAGGCATGAGGTATCATGAAAGGATTGGCAGCCTCCCACAAGAGATCCAAGCATGGCGGTCCGAAGCTTAAAGTCGATTTCTCTAGAACTGGAGGAGCTGCAGGTGAGAACACACACACATTTGTTGATGAAATAGTACTGTTTACAAGGAGAAATGCCCCTCTCATTGGAGTGAAAACATGGAGAGATATCCACGAAGATGTAAAAAAGAAAATAAAATCTCATATTATGGTAAGTTCTGATTTGCTTTTGGTTATGTACACTAGTAAGAAATTATTTAAGAAGTGGCCTAGTATTAATGTCTTTTTGTTCAATAGAATAAGTGGGACATTGAGGATAATGAGGAAAACAGGAAAAAGATATGGAAAATTGCAAATGAGCATTATAGAGGATGGCGCTCAACATTTAGTGCTACTTGCAAAGCATACACCACCTATGATGAGAGAATGAGACACAAGCCAGAAGAATTAGACATTGTTGAATGGCACTATCTGGTGATGTATTTTGGCAGCGAAGAATTTGAGGTTTGATAACATTTATTTTATTCTTGCCAATTGCACCTGCTATAAACTAAATGATATGTTTCAAGCAATTCACTATTTTTATTAAGAACAAACAATTCCTCGTGCAGAGGATTAGTGACAAGAATTCTCAAAATTGTCAAAATTGAAAGATAAACCATGTGAATGGATCAAAGTCCTTTTCTGAGTTAAGCTATGAGAAGGTAATAACTTCATAAGCACATGTACATGCTTCCTTACGTAATGAAATGTCGCTAATTTGTTACATCCTCACCATATTAGAGGGACCCACTAACTGGTGATGAGCCAATGATTTGGACCTTTATATGATGACACACTCTAAGAATGGGCGATGGACAAGCCAATAATCTAGGGATGTCTATGTGAGTATATAACAGCATGTACAGACCTTATTAATCGATGCAAACTAAACTACAATTTCTTTCTAATTAACTACATTTATTATCCTCTCTTTTATAGGACAATGCAAGCAGGAAAATTTTAGAGTGGGAAGCAAATGGAAATACAAACTTCATCTCAGATGTGGAGCAAAATCATATTTTCCATACAGCCTACAAGGAAACAACAAACTGCAAATCAACTAAGATCCATGCTAACGGATACATGGCAAAGTACCCAACTAGAAGGCAGCTACTCTCTGAGGAATACCAGTACCGTGTCCGTCAGGACGCGACACTAGCTGACACATTTGCAAAGCTACAGGAACTACATGAAACTCAAGAGGCTAAAAGGGAAGCGGAAAGGGAAGAACATAGGCGCCAGATGGAAGAAATGCAGAAGGCAAGGGAGGCTGATAGAGAAGCACATAGGCGTCACATGGAAGAGTTTATGTCAATGATCCAAGCAGTACAAGGACAAGCATCATTGCAGCAGGTAATTTTAGTATAAAATCTTAACTTGCCAAACAGATTAAGTTAATTTGTTTATCTATCTCTAGGTTCTATACCTACCTGATGGTTTAGTCTTTTCTTATTTTGTTGAACTGAAATCATGCATGTGCTCAGGTAGCTGGCTACAAACCATGCTTATAGTGCTCTATTTCTTACTAAAGGTGTTGTTACGATGTAGACATTATGCATATATCTGCTAACTTTTTCAACAGAAATCGTGGGATATCAACCCCTTGGGAGCATTTATATTAACAAAGGAAGAACCCAAAGATAGGTCAAAGTCTAACAAAAAGATCCTCTAAATTATAAGCACACATAGGGAAATCATAACTTTTGAAAACTTTTTCCTTCTTCTGAGTATATTCTTTATGTTTAGCCTGTCATTTAGAAGTAAGCAAGTGAAGAATTTAATTCTAGGAACACACTTGGCTTTCCAAAGCTAGGCCAAATGGCCTAAAAATGATGTTGATAGAACCTTCTAATATAAAATTCCTGACTTCCCCAAACAAAAGTGCATTAATCCTTATTACCACCATTTAGAGCCAAAATGTCTTTAGTTAGTAGTATCAATTCATTATATGCTTCATGATCATGGGAATTTGAATGAGAGCTTGCTTGATTGAACATGTAAACATCATTTTTGTACTTTCAAACTCTAAACATCATTTTTCTGACCAAACTTTTAATCAGGGTAACAAAGCTGGGGGACTAATTGCCGAGGTTGCTGCAACAACAAACATGGTTGAAGGAAATGTAACAACTATAGAAAGTGATGAAATATCAAATCAATAGGTAGTTCAAAAATCGAAGAGTGTTTAATGTTGTCATGTCATAGTCCATAGTATGAGGCCTAATTTTCCCTCGAACTATTGATTCATAGGATAACACACATAGCAGACTGCTACAAACATAGCATGTAGCTACTGCAGGGACAAGTATTGGTCACACTAGCAGCACACCACAAACACAACTCCCATCTACAGCACCTACAACTACCGTTAATACTCATGCAACTAGGAGTGCTACAAATAAGTCACAAACAAGCCAAAACAAAGAAGAGAATCCAGCAGTTTCTTATACTACTACAAAGCACTGAAGGATGATGCGGCTAAGAAACGAGCATTAGGCAAAAGGAAAGACCAAGCTGGCAATACATAGGTGATTTGTTTTAACTCCACTAACTATGAATATTTGTGAACCTGATTTCTGTTGAGAATATATGCCTGATTGACTTGTTGGTTGACTTGTACCTTTACACGGGGTGTTTTACTTTTGAATAATTCTACAAATTAAATTTTAAAACAAACTTGTAAGCTATTCTTTAGTTTAAGATTCCAAATTACTTACTTTGTCGATTCCATGCTTGTGTTGCCAAAAGAATACAATTTCAGTTTACCTAATGTATATTCTAATTGTTAATGATTCTTTTTAGGGGCAACATGTGTAGTTTGAGTGGAGCGCAGGATTGTCGGGATGATCAACATCAAGGAAACCGTACCTTTGTTGTAGTGCTCCATAGCTCACTACATTTTCATGTCATCAAAAGATTGTGATCTTTGTCGGATACCTTATGTGTTTTAGTTGTGCGTTTGTTATCTATTAAGTTTTACATTGGATTGTTTTTGTTTCATTAATTATTTGTATGAACAAAGTATATTTTGGTTTAATGGATGTTTATAAATGTTTCAATCATCATATATTGTTGGTTGTGGTATTATTGTTTGTAGCTACAAAACATGGCATTGCAATATGGATTATAGGCATAATCATTTGATGTTGCAATATCTCGTACCAATAAAATAATGTGTGTGGCAATAGATATTTCCACCTATAGCAACCACATTATTTAGTGTGGCAATAGAGAGGCCATCTCTAGCAACCAAACCATTTGTCATGGCAATAGATGGTTCTACCTAAAGCAACCACAATGTTTAGTGTGGCAATATGGAGACCATATTTTGCAACCAAAATTTATTGTGGAAATAGAGGGTTCCACCTATAGCAACCACATCGACAAGTGTGACAATAGAGATATCTCTTTTAGCAACCAAAACATCCATTGTGGCAATAGATGGTTCCATGTATAGCAAACACATAGACAAGTGTTGCAATTGGGAGACCACCTATAGCAACCGAATATATGTTGTGGCAATAGAGAGTCTACCTATAGCAACCACAAAGATAGTATAGCAATAGATGGTGCTTCTATTGCAACGCTACTGATGTGTGGCAATAGGGTCTATTGCAGCACCCATCATCGTTGCAAGTGTACATATTGCTACTCTTTGGGTATGTGGCAATAGATATCTCTGGCAACACCTAGTGTGTTGCAGTAGTTATTATTGCAACACCATAGTGGTTGCTTTTAATATGGCTCGCAACACTTCATGGTGTTGCAAGAACAGTCCATTGTGTTGCAATAGAGAAAAGTCTATTGCAACACTACAATAAAGTGTTGCGTAATCCTATTGATACCATCACAGTGGCAATGCCTCGCAACCAAATTTTTGTATTGCAATTGTGGCTATTGCAACACTTTTTGGTCTATTGTAACACTTTTAGGACGTTGCATCAGGGGGAATGCTTGTAGTAAATGCTCGTTGAACTGTTCTATCTTACAATCACCCAAGACTTGAGATAGCTAAAAGGCCCCATTTATTTCAAGATAATAGCAGGGTGGATAGCATGCTGATTTATTCAAAATATAGTAGAAAGCTTTGTTATAAACTTGGTACATTTGAAATATAATTGACATTGTAGCAACTCCTGATCAACAACCATACTTAGCTATTTGCTCGGGACGAGCAAAGGTTAAGCTTAGGGGTCTTGTTGGTGGTCCTTATAGATTATTTTTAACCGTCAGCTTATGCCTAAAAGGAGAGAAACTATCATGCTTCAACAAATAGACATATGCTATTAATAGAGTTCCACTTGTACCCCTAGTGTTTATGTTTTTATAGGATTTATGGTGAAACAAGTGGAAGTCCACAACACCAATTGGAACGCGTAAGGCAAAATGCGAATTCAGGAAATACGCAACCAAAGTTAGCAAAGGAGCCCAACTTTGGTGCATACCTGGGCCTGATCGTAACCACAGGTGAGGTCTAGGCCCATAGGTGAACCAACCACGAGAAGGCGGTGGTCATTTGCCCCACCAGGGGTGCAGCCGACCCCGGGGGCGGTCGGTCCCCTGGTGGCCCCTCCCGGGCCTAGTCTTTTGCGTCGGTTCATAGGATGGTCCTCCCACGACGGTCTCACCTATGATCAATATAGATGGAGAGTGGAAACCTCGCTTTGGAGGTCGGTTTGAGTCCTTCCATGTGGGGATAGCCCTTTTGCATAGAGCCTCCTCCTCTCAAGCTATAAAAGGAGGCCTCCTCTCTTCATCATACATTCATTCGCCAATACAAGAGGTCACAATGTAGAAGAGGAAGAGTAAGCTCCATTCCATTAGCTTCTAGCTAAATTAATATAGGGAGTGAGAGAGGGAAAGAGCTGGAGAAAGAGTGGAGTCGAAGCAGTTCTGCCTCCGGGTGGATGAAGTGCCAGGCTTGTTGGCTCTCGCTCCAACTTGTACCTCTACGATCGTCTTGCTACTTGAAGTAAGAAGTTCATGTTCAACTTTGGTTTGATTCATTAAGCATGTCCCTTTCATAAAGCTACTTGTTTGTCAGATCATCGTTCGTCCTTTGGATGGATGCTCTAGTAAGAGGACTGTTGATTGAGACAGATGTACCTGATCACTGCTAGAGTAGTGGTCGCCATCATAGATGTGGTGTCTAAGTTGGGGTCTACCTTTGTATGTTGCGCGCGATGATGGGTAGAGGGGTAGGTGGCAGGTGGTGACAGCCCTGTCCACTCGTACCAGCTTCCCCCATGTTCAATTGTAGAATAGCACTGATGCTGATATCACTTGGTAGACCAAGTGCGTCAGTGGGTCTGAAGCAAGCAAGTAGTGGGAAAGTTACCATCGCTTATATGCATTTGAGCTTAGAAGAACCTCTCTAGCCAAGCTACTCTTCATCTTATCATTCTAGGAAAACTAGTTTAGAGATCTCCTACTCCTCTATTCCCTGTGGAAATAAGATACCCTGAATACTTCTGGGTGAAGGCTACAATGGTACTTCCGTGCGCTTGCAGACTTTTCTGCTAACGCTAAGAAATGCCAACAATCTACAACCTCTATTGCAAAGATTTTGGACACAAGAAGAGTGAAGGAGTTGTAGATCTCTTGTTTGGTAGTGGTTGGAAGAAAGATTGAGTTGGGAGATTTCTCAAATGAGCAAGGACTTGATGAGAGAATCAAAGGATAACTTCCATGGTCATTGATGAAATTCTCCATCTCAAGGAGTGGATAAGTGCTTTCCTTCTCATGACATTCCAAATCCTCCTCAAGACTTGGATATGTCATGGTTGCTTGTGAAATCATCTTAAGCTCACCGCTTGGATCAAGAACAGGATTGGATTCTACCCTTTTGCTAAGAGGTTGGAAAGTCCAAATAGGTAGATATTCTTTGCCTATTCTATGACCAAGCTTCTCATTTCCCAAAGCAATCCCCAAGATTCGCTTACTTGGTCTTCCAATAAAAGTGAGGTGAAAGGAGAGTTTAGGAAGGTCAAAGATGTGGAAATCTAGGGAGGTCTTTAGATCATCAATCACCATAGGTATGCCTTGAAGAAGTCCTAAACAATCAAGGACTTGACCATTTGGGAGCCTAAGATGGTTTTTTGGATTGGAGTAGGTATTCTTTGATGAATTTTAAACATGGAAATGAAGAATGAGGAAGAGCACCATTGGGATCATCAGGATCAAGGATGAGTTTAGAGATGGGTTCAAAGGATATGGCAGTTGTGGGCATCGAAGGAGATAGGATAGAATTTTCTTTAAGGAATTTCGGTTCTCCTTCTATGGGCATAATTGGCATTCCTTTTGGAAGTTCATCTAAGATACTAGGTTTTCCCTAATGTGCTACTTGAGAACTCAAGGCATAAAAAGGTGCTGATTTTGGGAAGTTTCTAAAAAGATCTCTGCTAGATGGCATTCCCAAAACTAGCAAGATCATCTAAAAGTTTAGCCTCAAAATCGAAGGAGTGATTTAGAGGATGGATTTCTTCTTCTTTTGATATCTGTGGTATTTATGATTCAGGATCAATGGCGAAATCTCTAGATAGGATTGATGGTGATTCGGCTATTGAGATTTCTTCTCACTTGGGGGTGGAGAGACTCCTTCTTCTTCTGTTGGAGGTTTAGGATCTCTCTTCGAGGATGAGCAACATGAGAAATACGGAATGAAGCTAAGCAGAATTTGGATTGAAAGCTTTCCCATTCTCCATGCGAACTCTCTACATGTCGAGCATACTGATATTTTCCCCCAAGCTAGATGTTGACATAGCCAACATGGCCATCGCCACTCAGCGAGATGAGTACACAACCCTCGAGAACCATGTCAATGCTGAGTTTTTACCTTTGGCTTTAGTTTTCTTGGCTTCGAGTGCCTTACTCATCATGGCTGACTTTGTTGTGTGTTTCAGACCTCAACAAGCAAAAGCTCGAGGCTGAGAAGGGCACTAAGATGCTCCAGGGTGTCTACTGGGCTGAGGCACAATTGAATGAGAGGCTCCATGGCTATATTACCTCATACTATGATAGCTTGGAGGTCGAGCCTGAGGCAGAGGTCAAGGGTGACATGCCTGGGACCTCTTACCTTTGGCGAATGTACGCCCTCAGCCATGTTGTGCAGGAACGGGTTCGCGGTGTGCTCCATCATGGCGTGAAAGGGTGATGGCCATCGTCTACTCTGGCTTCATGTACGACATGGCGGTCATCTCCCACAGCTTTGTCTCTGACCCCAACAAGACTGAGGATGAGAATCACGTGACGCATCTGGCTTTGATCGAGGCAGCTGAGGTGCGAGGCAGTGAGTTCACGAAGCTGTTTGAGCCTGAGGTCGTTCCCCCAACGTCCATGAGGATGGTACTAATCCGTGAGCCAATCTGGGTGTGAGGGCCATGTAAGAAGTTAGATTTTGTTACTTGTGATGGCAGGGCCCTGGGGGCCTTGGAAACATTATGCATGTATATATTTTATTTTGTACAGGTTTTATTCTCGATATTCTATTCCTTGTTTTGCCTGAGTCGATCGTTCATGAAGTTTTCAATGCTTGTGCATGCCCCTGGAGGGGGGAATGAGTGGAGGTACTATAGCCCAGGGGCGTGGGTGGTCTCGTGGCTCGACACCCCTTGACCCCTCGTGGCGTTGCGTGGCATTTTTGACCGAGTAACAGCAAGCATTGGGGCATAGAAAGAATATGACATTGAGTTTCAAAAAAACAAGTCAGTTTTTAGGAACTTTGGGGGGTTCCCCCTTATAGCCCCAAAGGGAGGCTCGACTCTGATGAAGTAGAGTCGAGGCTACCTTAAACTTATGAACAGGAAGTTAAACTGTAAACAAAAGTACTTCTTATTCATTTGTGACATGGAAAATGTACAAGGCCTCGAAGCCCTAGGGGTAAAAGTGACATAGCTGTTTAATGTTCCATGCTTTGGTGAAGGTTTTTCCCTTCCTGTTGGATAGCTTGTAGGTTTCAGGCTTCAACACCTCTGTGATGATGAAGGGGCCCTCCCATGGTGGAGTTAGCTTGTGGCGGCCCTTGTTGCTCTGTCATCGACGGAGGACGAGGTCACTAACTTGGAGGTCCTGCTTGCGTACGTGCTTGTTGTGGTAGCATTGGAGCTTCGGCTGGTATCTCGTGGAGTTGAGGAGAGCCATGTCTTGAGCCTTCTTGAGTTGGTCGATGGCATTTGCGAGAGCTTCCTCGTTCATCTGGTCATTGCAGGCCTTCAGTCGAGGAGACCCATACTCGAGGTCGGTGGGGAGGATGACCTCAGAACCATAGACCATAAAGAATGGAGTGAATCCCGTGGCTCGATTTGGTGTTGTCCTTAGGCTCCACAGGACCGAAGATAGCTCAGTAGCCCACTTCTTGCCATGCTTGTTTAGTTGATTGAAGATCCGAGGCTTGAGGTCTTGTAAGATCATGCCATTGGCGCGCTCGACCTCGCCGTTAGTTCTAGGATGAGTGACGGTGGACTAGTTCACACTGATGTGATGGTGGTCACAGAAATCTTGGAACTTCTTGCTGGTGAACTGCGTGCCATTGTCAGTGATGATGACATTGGGGACCCCTAAGTGATGGATAATGTCGATGAAGAATAGTACTGCCTGCACGGACCGGATGTTGGTGATGGGATGAGCCTTGATCCATTTGGAGAACTTGACGATGGCTATGAGTAGATGGGTGTAATCCCTGGTTATCTTCTTTAGAGGTCCCACGAGATCGAGTCCCAAACCGTGAATGGCCACGTAATGGGGATCATATGTAGAGCATGAGCTAGGAGGTGGGTCTGCTTGGTGTAGAATTGGCACCCCTCGCACGAGCGGACAAGGTTGATGGCATCAGAGACTGCAGTTGGCCAATAGAAGCCTTGACGGAAGGGATTTTTGACAAGGGTCCTTGGAGCAGCATGATGGCCGCAAGTCCCCGAGTGTAGGTCCTTCCCTCCTTGATGGTAATGCAGCACTGATGGACCCTCGGTGGGGCTCCATCGATAGAGCTCCTTGTTGTCACCGTAGAGGACGTAGGTTTAGACCCGTCGAGCGATGCGATGGGCCTTGGTCCGATCTTCTGACAACTCCCCTCGAATAAGGCAGATGAGGAGGGGAGTGCACCAGTCTAGCTTGGGGGTTGGTGGAGGAGGCGACCCCTCGATCTCCATGACCTTGGCCTCGGTCAAGGGGTCTTAGTCAAGGGAGGAAGTTCGACCACCTGCATAGCAACTCCTTCCCCTGCACCTAGATCGACGGAGGGCTTGTAAAGGTCCTTCGAGAAAACATCAAGCGGGATGGTACCTTGAGTCGATGCAATCTTGGCTAATTCATCTGTAGCCTCATTATACTGCGGGCGATGTGGTTGAGCTCAAGGCCATAGAACTTGTCCTCCAACTTGTGAACTTCCTTGCAGTAGGCCTCCATCTTGGGGTCATGGTAGCTCGAGGTCTTCATGACTTGGTCGATCATGAGCTATGAGTCACCATGAATGTCAAGGCATCGAACCTCGAGCTCGATGGTGATGCACAAGGCATTGACAAGGGCCTCATATTCTGCGATGTTGTTAGAGGTGGTGAAGTGTAGTCGAACACGTAGCGCATGTGGATGCCTTATGGTGAGATGAAGAGCAGGCCTACGCCCGCCCCGTCTTCATTAGCGATGCGTCGAAGAACATCGTCCATAGCTCTTTTTGTATATGTGCTGGAGGGAGTTGAGTGTCGGTCCACTCGGCAATGAAATCCACCAGCACTTGAAACTTGGTGGCTTTGCATGGCGCGTAAGATAGAGTCTCGCCCATGAGCTCGATTGCCCACTTAGCCATCCTTCCCATAACTTCCTGATTCCAGACTATTTCTCTGAGGGGGGAAGGACGAGACCATAGTCACCGGGTGGCTAAAGAAGTAGTGCTGGAGCTTGCATCACATGATCATGATAGCATAGAGCAGCTTCTAAATTTGTGGATAGCGAACCTGGGTCTCCGAGAGTACCTCGCTGATGAAACAGACAGCCCGCTGGACGGGCAAGGCGTGCCCTTCCTCTTTCCTCTCGATGACTATGGCTACACTGACCACCTGGGTGGTTGCGGCAACATAGAGCAAGAGTGGCTCGGCTAGATTCAGAGGTATGAGAATCGAAGGAGAGTTTAGCATACCTTTGAGCTTGGCGAGGGCCTCCTTGGCCTCGAGGGTCCATGTGAATCATTCAGATTTCTTCAAGGGGTAGTATAGAGGTAGTGCTTTCTCTCTGAGACATGAGATAAAGTGACTGAGGGCTGCAAGGCAACCCGTGACCTTTTGAACGCCCTTAAGATCTTGGATTGGGCCCATCCTGGTGATTGCTGAGACTTTTTTGGTGTTGGCCTCGATGCCACGCTGAGATATAATATACCCCAACAGCATGCCTCAGGGGACACCGAAGACGCACTTCTCGGGGTTGATCTTGATGTTCTTTACCTGGAGGCATTCGAATGCGATTTCGAGTTCCTCGATGAGATTGTTGACCTTTTTAGACTTAACTAAGATGTCATCGACATAGGCCTCGACTGTTTCCCCAGTTTGCCAAAGAAATGGAGCATATATCGCTAGTACATCGCCCTGACATTTTGAAGATTGAAAGGCATGGTTACATAGCAGTACATGCCAAAAGGGGTTATAAAGGAAGTTGTGAACTGGTCGGACTCCTTCATATTGATTTGGTGGTAGCCGGAATAGGCATCGAGAAAAGAAAGAGTTTCATATCCCGCGGTAGAATCAATGATTTGATCAACGCGTGGTAAAGGAAAAGGAACTTTCAGACATGCTTTATTTAAACTGGTGTAATCTACACACATCCTATATTTCCTATTCTTTTTCTTAACTAGTACAGGGTTAGCTAACCACTCGGGATGATGAACCTCCTTGATGAATCTGGCATCCAAAAGCTTGTATATCTCCTCCTCGATGATCTTGCGCTTCTCGTCGAAGCGATGCAAGAGTTGCTTCACCGGCTTGGACCTGGCCCGGATCTCCAAGGCATGCTTGGTGACCTCCCACGGTATGCCCGGCATGTCCGAGGGACTCCATGCAAACATGTTGGTGTTTGCGCGAAGGAAGTCGACGAGCACTGCTTCCTATTTGTCGTTGAGAGTGGCACTTGTTGACGGTCCTTAACTACCAATTTTGACCATCATTATTGCATCAAAATGAGGACAACCAATAATACAAGTAGTGATTTATGTTTATAATTCACCTATTTCCACTCATACTTGGAAATTTTATTTGTATGTAGGAAAAATATCAAAAATGGATAAAAATGGAACAATGAAGGCAATGGAATGTGGTAGGGCTAGCAACCCAGCTAGGGCTAGGGTGCCCACCCTGGACTTAGGGTGCCCACCCTGGCTAGGGTGCCCACCCTGACTCAGGGTGCCCACCGTGACCATGCCAACAAACTGACCCAAGCATGTACCGATCCGCGACAACATCTTCCCACATCTCCCAACTATCGAGACCAAGTTGGTTTGATCCAAGGGCTCTCGATGGATGTCACTTGGATTCATGGGCCCATTGTCATACACTTGGAGTACCAAAGTTGGTTGGAACTGACTCCAAACTGACTTACCGCGCATGCAACCAACTTAGGGGTGTGATCCATTGCTGTTGGATGCAAAGGCAGTGCGAATGGACAGTATGGCCAGGGCGCCCACCCTGGCCAGGGCGCCCGCCCCCAGGGTCATAGCTATCAACCTCCAGAGCTTATAAATAGGTCCCCCATCCTTCATTTGTAACACACACACCAAGAGAAGCTCTCTCTCTACACTTCAATATGTAGCTCTATTAGTTGTCTTAGTGGGAGCTCTGCTCGGAGTCTGGTATAGCTCTGTACCTCTCTTGTAATACTTTCCTTATTTCAATAAAGAATTACTTTCTCTGCAAGTACTTTTTCCAAGTGTTTACTTCATGTAATAGTCTTGTCCTTTAGCTATGCTCCAATATCTATGTTGGCCTTGTTTAGTGTGGTTTATCCTGTGTGGGTTCTACATCGCAAGTCGGTGCTCTAGTCTTGGCTAGATTAGAGTAGTAGCTTGTAGTGTAAGCAAGGTGCTTAGACTATATGTTGCCTTAGAATGGTGGCTAGTCCTCCAGAGGTGGTAGCAATAGGTGGTGACAGCCCTGTTTGCCTATGTAGTCCACCACGCTTGGATTAGTTTATTCAAACACTAGGGCTCTAGGTGCGTTGTGTCTGATTAAATCCGGAGCGCGTGCGCTCTGAAGTGCATGATAAATCCCTCTATTTCTTGGTACATCTATATAATCCATAGCTAGAGTTGTGCTTGTTTAGAAGTAATGTGAGCCTCCCTCTTAACTACCCGATCATTTACTTATCTATGAGTAGACCCATTTTAGTCTAGCTGGTATACTAGATAGTAGATATAGGATGGTTCACTATCATTATCTTTAACCATTGCTTCAATCTTTAATCATTGCTTCCCTATGGATAAATACGATACCCTGGAATACTCTTGGGTGAAGTGCTATAACAATATTCTGTGCGCTTGTGAAATCTTCTACATGAGCATAAGAAATATCAACAGGCATTTCTGGCATCGTTGCCAGGAACTAACAAACCTGGTAGCGACGTTAAGAAATGTCAACAAGCATTTCTGGCGCCATTGCTGGGGAAGCAATTGGTGTAAAGGTTTTGGTAGTTAGCTTGATATCTGCTAACCTAGTTGCTACTAGTTTTTGTGGGTAATACATTTATCATGAGCCCAGGGTGCCTGATCATTCTTGAACAATCAAACCACCATGTGTGCACACTAATTCCGTGTAGATGGAGAAAAGGTCACCCTCAATCTGAAGAAAATCATCATATGTGCGATGGAGCGACTACATTACATCATCTGCAGTTCAATCACAAATTGTGAGTGACGAATCGATCACGGTATGAGAGAACCAACCCAAAAACATTTTATGCATTATAATTTTATTTTCACCACTGCATGTTTGTTAATTTATCACCCATTTAAACTTTCTTCAAAACCATGGCATGTTTCATTGATCATATTCATTCACCCATTTGTATCACCTTGCATATAAAAAACTTTGGTTCTCTAATTCATCAATCAATGGTCACACATCCATTTGAATCAATCTCAAATTTATCAATCACATAATACCTTTATCTATGCAAGTATGCTTTGGTTTAGAAGTACTGATCCTTCTTTCATAGGCTTTTTAAATTAAGCATGGTGCTAGGTTAGTTAGCCTACCTTAATCAAATTAAACATGGTGTTGAGTTTGATTATTGAACTAAAACTACTTGTATAGACATTGGTTCTGTATCTAGACTAACCCCTGCAGGAAATTAACAATTTAAGCGGGTAACATCTTTGAGATAAATTCAATGGAGAAGTAATGTTCAATTGACTTAAAACAATGAGTCCTTGCCGACAGGTAAACTGGTATGTATCCCATATTTAATTCTTGCATAATGTTTTAGCTCATGCATGTTTAGTTTCAAAAAAATCTTTCCCTTCATGCATAATAAATTAGAACAACCGTATCTTAGGTTTAAAAAAAGAAATTGATTCTTAGCATATTAAGCGTGCAACCACACTCCTAATAAGACCTTCCTTAAAAAATGAAGGAAAGAATGTGCTCTAATGTTTCAAGATTAAAAAGAACAAGGGAAATGTATGTCTAGAAATTTGATTCTTGCTTTTGCCCAGTGCCTCAAAAACAAAACATAAGTTGTTCCCTTTTTATTCTCTTCTAAAAGAAAGTTGTAATAAAAATATCCTCGTAAAAGTGAGAACCAAATGCATCCGGTAGACTTTGTATCCTTTGGGTATGCTTGTCACTAAACCTTGCAGGATGAACACAAAGAGAATGAAGGGTCAAAATAACATGGTAGAACAATTTGAGCAAGACATCATTCAGCAATGGAGTACATTTTGAGGGATGACCAACATTGACATTAGGCTTTTAATGTCAAAGACATAAAAGTCCTAGTGTGGGGGAGGCTGTGTAATTCATATATACCAACCTCTCGGCCTCTGCCATTTTGGCACACTGGTTTGCACCCCCTCGGCCACTCCTATTTTTTTCATCATAAGCTTGATATCCTGATAATGCTACATGTTAAAAAAATCAAGCTTAAAATCCTATGGTGTTCTTTGTTAGAATCTGATGCAAAAAGAGGTGGCATTAATCTTGACTTAAGTACCTATCTTAAAATGACACCTTAAAGTTTTGCTAGAAATGATGAATTGTTGCTCTATGATACTATGCAAAAGCCTATTATACAACCCTTTACTACTTAAGTTTTGAGCATGTGAAACTAGAGTTCATCTTAAGTCAAACGCTATTGTGGGTTGCACATGCTATAACCAAGTTTATGCTCTTATGAGATTAGTTGTGGTAGTGAATAGAGTAAATCTTTTAACTTGTCTGAGGAATGGTTGAGACAAATCTAGAGTTTTATTTTTTTAAAAATCTAAAAATCTTGCCAAAAGTTCCTCGATGTGGTTAAAATCCCTACCACAAGCCATGTACATGTTCGCTAGATAAGAAAGCCCCACAAAAAGCCACTTGATTGTTTTGAGCTTGGTTAGGCCTTATTGATCTAAGTAGAGAAACTAGTCATGCTTCTTGATCAAGATCACTTACACATGCACCCCTTGCTACTTCTATATTGGAAGTACACAACCACCAAATAACTATGCACCCCCTGCTGTTTCCACATCGAAAATATGCAACTAGCTCCATAAACTATTGAGACATATTTTTGAAGGGCATGAGCTACCACAAAAAAAGAAAAGAGGGATACAGTCCCCAAATGAGAGATGATACAACAAATGCCTCAATACCCGCTGTGAGAGAAAAAAATGAGTGCTCTCGATAAAAAAAAGTCGAGCAAAAAAAGGACCAAGTATCCCATGTAGAATAGTAGGTTGCCACGCTCTCTTCAAAAATAAGTTACCATTAGAAAGTCTCAAGGAGTTCCACCAAATATTCACACTTGCATATCTTGATCATTTTGTATGCCTTGTTGCTCCTTTTGATCTAAGTGTCTAACTTAGCAATATATTCAGTTCAAATCTGCTTATGCTTTCCTCACCTTTTGAGCTCCACATAAGCTTTAGTATAGGTGCAAAAGGTCTCTATCTTTGGCCTTGGTGAGAATTATCAAACACCATTGAGCAATCGAGTGTACCATTTGAGGAACTTAGGCATGCTTTTCTTTTAAAATCTTGAAAACCTCCAGAAAGAGTCTCAGCTTTACCAAAGCAAGGTACAAAGTTTCTACCTACTGCTCTATCTTACTCTTGCATATTACAAGGTGAAAGCTATAATCCCCATATGGCTAAGACTAATGGTGGAATTCTAACTCTATCCTGCTCAACTCAATAGTAGTATTGGTTTGTATATTAGTTTTTGCAGGACGTCACATTGTAGCAACTCTAGATCTAACATACTAAAGCCCACATCTTTGCTCAGGATGAGCAAAGGTTTAGGGTGGAGGAGCTTGTTGTCGGTCCTTAACTACCAATTTTGACCGTCATTATTGCATCAAAATGAGGACAACCAACAATACAAGTAGTGATTTATGTTTATAATTCACCTAGTTCCACTTATACTTGGAAATTTTATTTGTACGCAGGAAAATATCAAAAAGGGATGAAAATAAAACAATGAAGGCAATGGAATGTGGCAGGGCTAGCAACCCAGCCAGGGCCAGGGCGCCCACCCTGACTCAGGGCGCCCACCGTGACCGTGCCAACAAACCAACCCAGTCATGTCACTGATCCGCGACAACATCTTCCCACATCTCTCAACCATTAAAACCAAGTCAGTTTGATCCAAGGGTGCTCAATGGATGTCACTTCGATTCATGGGCCCATTGTCATACACTTGGAGTACCAAAGTCGGTTGGAACCGACTCCAAACCGACTTGCCATGCATGCAACCGACTTGGGGGTGTGATCCACCGTCGTTGGATGCAAAGGCGGTGTGAATGGATGGTATGACCAGGGCGCCCACCCTGGACCTAGGGCGCTCGCCCCCGGGATCATAGCTACCGACCTCCAGAGCTTATAAATAGGTTCCCCATCCTTGATTTGTAACACACACACCAAGAGAAGCTCTCTCTCTACTCTTCAATATGTAGCTCTATTAGTAGTATTAGTGGGAGCTCTACTCGGAGTCTGGAGAAGTCTTCAGGAGTCTAGTATAGCTTTGTACCTTTCTTATAATACTTTGCTTATTTCAATAAAGAATTACTTTCTCTGCAAGTACTTTTCCAAGTCTTTACTTCAAGTAATAATCTTGTCCTTTAGCTATGCACCAATATCCATGTTGGCCTTGTTTAGTGTGGTTTATCCTGTTTAGGTTCTACACTGCTAGTCGGTGCTCTAGTCTTGGCCAGATTAGAGTAGTAGCTTGTAGTGGAAGCAAGGTGCTTAGACTATATGTTTCCTTAGAATGGTGGCTAGTCCTCCGGAGGTGGTAGCAACAGGTGGTGATAGCCCTGTTTGCCTGTGTAGTCCACCACACTTGGATTAGTTTATTAAAACACTAGGGCTCCATGTGCAATATGTCCCAGTTAAATCCAGAGCACATGCGCTTCGAAGTGCATGATAAATCCCTCTATTTATTGGTACATCTGCATAATCCATAGCTAGAGTTGTGCTTGTTTAGAAGTAATGTGATACTCCCTCTTAACTACATGATCATTTACTTATCTATGAGTAGACCCATTTTAGTATAGCTGGTATACTAGATAGTAGACATAGAATGGTTTACTATCATTATCTTTAACAATTGCTTCCCTGTGGATAAATACGATACCCTATAATACTCTTGTGCGAAGTGCTATAATGATATTCTATGCACTTGCGGAATCTTCTACATGATCATAAGAAATATCAACAGGCATTTCTGGCATCGTTGCCACGAACTAACAAACCTGGTAGTGACATTAAGAAATGTCAACAACGCTGATCGCTAGCACGCTCCCGTCGGAGCTGCTGGTGTCGAGGAGGATCTTTTTCGTGTCTTCTGCTGGCTTGAAGTTGCGTGCATGGTGCTTGGGGTCTGGGACCTTGGCGGCAAGACCCTCGATGGTCACCGTCAGCATTGCAGACTCCTGGACTACCTCCCCATTCTTGACGCACTCGACCTCGCAGTCGTAGGCATGCTCGTGGGAGGGGCTGACCGTGATGAAGCCCTTGGGCCCCGACATCTTAATCTTGTGGTAGACATAGTTAGGGACCGCCATGAACTTGGCGTAGCCGGGCCGACCAATGATGGCGTGGTACGTGCCATGGAACCCAACCAACTCGAGGGTAAGTGTCTCCTTCCTAAAGTTTGCGGAGGTGCCGAAGCAGACGGGGAGGTCAATGTGGCCGATGGGAAAAGCCTTCTTCCTCGGCACAACTCCATGGAAGCCCTCGTCGCTGGACTAGAGCTTTGACCTTGGGATCCCTAGGAGGTCGAGGGTCTTAGCATAGATGATGTTGAGGCTACTGCCTCCATCTATGAGCACCTTGGTGAGGCGGGTGCTGACGATGATGGGGTCGACGATGAGCGAGTACGCTCCTGGCTTGGGAACATGGTCCGGGTGGTCATCACGGTCAAACGTGATGGCCGTATCAGACAAGTCGAGGTAGGGAGGGGTTGCAACCTGCATGAAGAAGACCTCTCGATGCTCCCTCTTGTGCTGATGCAGTGTGAGGTGAGCCGAGGGGCCCCCATAGATCATGTAGCAGTCGAGGACATCGGGGAAGCCATCTTCCTTGTCATCGCCCTTGTCCTTGGGATCATCCTTCTTATCATCCTTCTTGAGGCACATGCTATCAAAGTACTACTTAAGCATCCGACAGTCCTCATGGTTGTGATTTTCCCCTCCCTTGTGGTAAGGGCAAGACTCCTTCAGCATCTTTTCAAAGATACCCCCTCAGGGGGCCTCAAGGCTTCTTGCACTTAGCAGCAGTGAAAAGATCATTGATCGCTACCTTATGCTTGCCCTGCTGGCTCTTCTTCTTGTTGTTGCTGCTATTCTTCTTGGCTCCCTTGCTCGAGCTCTCAGGGTCATCCTCCTGTGCCTTCCCTTTTATCTTGTTCGTTACCAAAGAAAGCACCCACCGCCTCCTCACCGGCTATGTAATTGGCGACGATGTGCACCAGCTCATCAGCGGTCTTGGGGGATTGCGCCCCAGCTCCTGAACCAACTCCTTGCAAGTGGTGCCAGAGATGAATACTAGGATGATGTCATGGTTGGTGATGTGGGGGAGCTCGGTGCGTTGCTTGGAGAAGCATCAGGCGAAGTCATGAAGGGACTCCCTGGGCTTCTGCTTGTAGTTGCGAAGGTCCTAGGAGTTGCCAGGGTGCATGTAGGTTCCCTTGAAGTTCCTCTCAAACACCCTAACAAGGTCGGTCCAGTCATGGATCTGATCGGGGGGATGCTCCTCGAGCCACCTTCGAGCAGTGTCCGATAGGAACAGGGGCAGCTGATAGATGATGGCATGGTCGTTACATGATCCACCCAACTAGCATGCCAACCTGAAGTTAGTTAGCCATAGCTCAGGCTTGGTCTCTCTATTGTACTTGATGAGGATCGTAGGGGACAGAATGGATTCGGCAGTGGCATCCTCTGAATCATCCTGCTAAAGACTCGAGGGCCTGGCGGCTTGGGGGACCCGTGTCAGTCCTCGTCACTGTCGTAGCGTCCGCCCCTGCTTACACTGTAGCCTTGCACCTCAGCATCCCCGCTCTTGCGTCTACTGTTCTCGTTGATGTCGTGGCATGCATCCCAAGGCTCACGGTTGTCGATGATATGATCTCAAATAGGGGTTGCCTTGTTCGGTTCAGAGGCAGCCTCTAGATGGACTGAGCCCTCCCTCTTGTGATGGGAAGGCTCGGCATGTCACTCTGAGGTTGCCCCTCGATGTCTCAAGGCTGAGCTCTCAGCCCGCTCTATGGCCGTGACCTCAAGGAGACCCTGGACTTCTTCCTAGATCCGTCGGGCCTCGACATTCGAGGGGGCCGACATATTGCAGAGAAGCATGGTAGCGGCAATGATGTTTTGGCTAGCACGGTTGAAGATGGGGCGCACGTTCACCTCTTCTTCGATGATCTGCCTATTGATCCTCCACTACGCATGCACTCGTAATCCTGCTCCAGGGGGTGCTCGAGCTGGAGCAGGCATTCTTGGTCTTCATCGAGCTTGGCTCGCATTTTTTAGACTTGCATGAGCTGAGCATCCTGGGCATCCTTGGGTAGCTGCACATCATTAGGCACGACCGAGGGCGCCTCCCGATCAGGTACGGGGTTAACTCCCACTACGGCTGCTGCTGCTACCTATTGGTGGTCCGTAACAGTTATTTTAGACCGCCAAATAAAGACCAAAAAGGGTGAATTATATATTTACATATGCATATATACTTATTATTAACCCAATTCCACTTGTACTTGGAGAAATATTGTTTTGTAGGAATATATACAAAAAGTACAAGAAATCATTTTTAGAAAGACGCTTTTTGGAAAGTGTAAAATCAAGGAATTGGAGAGAAGTCCACCTTGGGGCTAAACTAGACCGAGTGCACCACATGGGCATGGTCCAGGCCCACTCCACAACCGACCATCCAAGGTCGGTCAGGGAGAGGCACCAACCAGGGGCGCGCGCCCCTGGCCTGGCATACGACCGCCCTAGGGGGCCCGCCGGGCCCATCCTCTAGGAGGTGGTTCCTGCCTTCCATGTGGAGCATATGCGGTTGTGCGCTTGACAAATCTACCCCCAAACTACTTATGACCAACTATAATAAGAGGAGGAGAGCACACCACACACACACACCATTTGGAGCAATCTACCTCTGTCTCTACATTTGTTTTTTAGCCTTGTAGTAGTTGTTGGAGCAAGGTTAGAAACTAGCAAGGAGGGCTTGTCTCCTAGGAAGCAAAGCTACTCTTGGTAATATGTCTATGGAGAGTTCTTCCCTATTCAAGTTCTCAACTCTTATATACATTATCGCATATGAACTAGAGTATAGTTTTGAGCATGATATATTCAATGATTATGAACTAGACTATAGTCCATATGAGAATTGTTCATCATGTTCATACATGTTCTTCATCATCCATATGATATGCAAGAATGGTGATGATGATAGGAATAGGGTGCTGGTTTGATGTTCCTTCAGGTTTGCCTACATCCTAGCTCGTCCATCCGTAGGGTGGGGATCCTAGGGGGATGTAGGTAGTTCCCTAGTATGCAGGCATGGTGTCCGGATACGAGGGGCCTTCGAATGTGACGGCATGCCACGGTTGAGGGGTAGGTGGTGGGGAGTGACCAAGTCCTATCCATCCTTTGTAATCTCCCACGTTCGTGTGTCATGTAGAAGTTCGTAAACGTCCCCATCGGCTGGTAGATCAGCTGTCGGGATCTCCCTGTTACCTTAGACTTTGACTTGTTGCCTGACCTGTATATCATGTGACTTTGCTGTTCAATGCATATGTATAAGATGTGCGTGCTCCATGTAGTTGTTCTTTTATTCTTTCATTTGTTTATTCTTTATTTCTATTTATCCTTATTCTTTATTCTTTCACTTCGATGATATGAGTCATAATTTTTCTATGCTAGAGGTACTTGTACCCACCTCCTTTGGGAAAATATAAATAATGATACCCTGATAATACTTTTGGGTGAAATGCTACAATGATAGATCCGTGCGCTTGCAGATATTTCTAAAAGGGTGAAGATCTATCACATGGCAATCCTTATATCGTTACTAGAGAATCAATTCAAGTGACGGTATTAAGACCTGCCTATAAAAGGTATTTCTACCGTAACCACCCGGGATGGGTTCCCTACCTGTCTTTTGGTGTTTGCGCTAAGAAACGCCAACACAGCTGTGGCATTGTCAGTCTCATCGCTTGATGCAGCGGCCTCGTCGATATGGAAGCACTCACGTGTGGGGTCATAGTGGTTGTCGTTGGAGTCATCGCTGGGGTTGCCGCAGTAGAAGTTGGGGAAGTGCCCATGTTGCTCCTCCTCTAGCTAGCACCAGAATGTACTGAGCTTGTAGTGCTTGGGGTTGGGAGTCCCTAAAGACTCTGGGTACTCAGAGGCCAGTGCGGAAGTCACCAAGTCCATGGTGGCATGGAGGAGGTGCCCTGGGACGTCCTCGTACGCGGTCATGTTGGTGCTCACCGAGGAGGAGTATGACTTGGCGGCGTTGTTGAGGCCGAAAGGGAATGAGCGATGAAACTCGAACAGCCCGTGCAGGAGTAAGTTGGGTGGTGCTGAAGCTATGCCCGCAGAAGAGACCACGCTCAGTCCCCTCGGTGAACGCATGGCAAAGCTGAAGTCTGGGTCATCGTGGAGTCCTCCTGGCTCACCCTTTGCACCAAAAGACAGGTCCTCTATGAGGAATCCTGCATCGCTAGTTAGAGGTGCGGTGGCCATGGTGGACGCCGCTTCACCCACGAGCTGGCGATGGTGCTTGCGTTGATTGCGCCGCCTCTTGGCTATAGTCACGTGGCGAGAGCAGTGGGACCAATGTGCCAACCTCCCGCTCCTAGGAGGCTCATGGTCGCTGTCCTCCGGATCTCTAGGTGGGAGCAGGATCATCTCCCAGCCGTGGCCGAGTGACATGAACTTCAGGCTCCCGAACCAGATCACCATGGCAAATGGAAGTGGTGAAAAGGGTCTGCCATCCAGAAAAATGGCGAGAAACAATTGTGACACGTAGATTCCCATACCTGGCGCGCCAACTATCGGTGTCCTTACCACAGGGGGCAAGCACCAACAAGTGAATTTGTGCTTTGTGCTCCCTAATCCAGATGGTGATGCAAGAAGAACACATGATTTTTATCCTAGTTCAGGCAAGAGAGGGCCCTACTTCCAGCGGGGGGAGAGAGATTGTATTATCTTGCACTGAAGTGCTTGTACAGGGGGGTTACAAGCGACCAAGTGTGGATGGGGGTGGAGAGCAATGCCTAAGCCTTGAAGCGCTATGGCTATGCCTTGCTAGTGGTGAGCTCGAATTTATCTAAGAGTTGTCCAATGTTTTTTGAATCAATGAAACTAGCCTCTGGCACCCCTTTTATAGGCCAAGGGGAGGCTCAGGTGTACAGGAACCCAAGGGTTGTTGTAGGCGATGACGTCAAGGGATTGATGTCGTTCATGTCATGGTTGCTGTAGAGGCATGCACCGGGCATGGCCTGTTCTGTAGCGACGTGCTTTGGAGAGGAGGGTTGTCCTCCAGGAGTGTCATGATGACACTATAGGTGGTCGATGAAAGATATAACACCTTGGTTCCCAAACGAAGACCAGAGGCCGTCATATGTACGCCCAGGAAGTCCACACATATAACAAAATGGAATATCAGGTAAACAATGTATTATATAGCAGAAACATACATATATCAACACTTACAAACATCAGAGTATAGTGGAATGGATGGCTACAACTTCTCTTCAGAGCTCCATCCTTCTTAGGGACAATTGACTGGGGGCTCTGTATGCTAAACACTTCTGACACTCAACATCTTTATCCTTCTTCAGAGCAGCACCTTACTACAAACTATAGCAAGGGTGAGTTCCATGTTAAAACTCAACAAGTACAAGTGGAATGTATAATGACATGCATGGCTTAACAAAGGTAGGCTGACACAGTTTGACTGTGGTTAGCATTTTAAGTAGATAACACTTATTATTAAACAACTATTACTAGCTTTTTTGTTTAGACAACCTGTTTATTAAATGTGGGTGAAACAACTCAACCCTCAATTAAAGTTCAAGTAGTAACTAAGAGTACATTTAGCAACATTATATATCATTATATTTATCTTTATAACCAGATATTCCCATCTTCGAAGCACACAGGATTGCCATCCCGATGCACACAGGATTGCCATCCCGTAAAACAAGAGGTAGCCACCTCTGAGAACCTTGTCCATCAATTTCTTGTGTGTTGTCCATTTGGCTAATCATGCAAGGATCCGGGCCGCTCGTGACCATGAGCACGGACGATATATCAATTTAAACTCTGTGCAGAGGTGTATACATTCACACCAAGAAGCGATTCCCATTTGCCCGGGGTCATGACTCCCCAAAACACTTCCAAGGTGAGCAGGCAGGGTTTCACTACAAGGCTGTTCACAGGTCATAGGCAGTGGCAACCCGCTAGAAATGAGTGCAAGCGTATGGGCGACTTCACCATGTGGCCGCCCCCTCCACGAATCCCTAGCCCCTCCCATACTAAATACTTGAAAACACGCTAGTCACCATGGCTATAGTACCCATCAGTAAGCTGCCCAGCCTGCCTATGATGGTCCTGCTAATAAACCAAGCTAGAGCCCATTAGCATGGAGTTGTACTGAAGTCCCAAGTTGCCACTCCATGAAAGGTCCTTAGGGGGATGAGATACGGATACCCCCATCGACATGGGCAACCTCTGGCATCCATTCCTTCTTCTTATGCTCTGCCATCCAATGATGTTTACCACATCAACAACTTCTCTATCATGGCCTCAGCCATTAACATCATTAAGTTATCATTAACCATTATTAAGCATCATTAACGAAGATCATTAATATGTTCATTAACATATGTAGAGTGAGCAGAGCAGCTGGCACAACTAGACTACCCATAAAAGGTAAAACCCATGGTTATATTTGGATAGATGTGGCTAGTCAAGTCCTTAGGGTTTGCAAAATTAACACGCATGCAATGAACATTAAATTATGAATTAAACATTCATAGGAGCAATATGATCAAAGAGGTTCCTGCACTTGCCTTAAATCCAAAGTCTAGCTACTCAGTAGACTTTACTTGTTCTATCTTCTGGTCTCCAACTCCAGCTGCACTTGTCGGTCCTCAGCTCCTGATCTTCAGCACTCATGGACTACTCTTCGTCTATTCACAGCAAACAAGTAGCACAAAAGATGTCATACAAAAGGAACACTAAAGAAAGAGCAAACTACATGGTAGAGCTCGATACTACGACCGCGAGAACGTATGAACAACCAACAAAGGAGCTATCATCGAGAGAGCATAACTATCGAGGTTGATCTAAGCTAAACGCATTTGAAAAGGTATTGATAGATCATTAATCAATAACAATCGAGGTTGATCTAAGCTAAACGCATTTGAAAAAGTTGTAGTTTCAAAAGCCTAGAACATGATAAACGTCACTGTGATCGCGTAGCTTAAGTTGATACGAGTCTAACGCGACAAGAACAGGCTAAAATAGAGTTAAGATGGGCAAGTTATGGCTAAAACAAGGTTAGGGGTAAAATTGTAAATAAATAGAGCTATTTTTGTATTTAAAAACAATTTAAAACTGAAATAAAACTCGGTTTGGACCCAAAGCATAAATACCAATGGATTCAGGGTCCAAATTGTAAAAATGAAGGCTTGATTTGAACTGCAGCGAACCTATCCACAATTATAGGAAACTACAAGGGCTTTTCTGAAAAACTACCAGGGCTGACCGGCTGATTGAACACGTTGATGTGGTCAATGATGGCGTGGCGCTTGCATGGCTGCCGCGTGGCGGCCACGTAGGCTGCTGACTGAGCCAGGTTGACCCGCGGTTGACCTGGCGTCAACGGTGGATCTGGACCAGTGGAGCCAGATCCGACGTCCGTTGTTGGCTGCCCTGACGGAGGTTGTCGGAGTGGCGCTACCAGTGCTGGTGGCTCACCGGAGTTGGCTGGAACAGCAGTCCGAGGCTCGGTTGGTGGTGCGGAGGGCACGGGGAGACGCGGGGTGACTTCGCGAACTTGACTGCGGGGTCCGTGGCTTCGGCGGATGGCCGGAGGCTGCGGTCCATGCGGTGGCGCCATGGCTGGCAGTGGCGTGCTCAGCTGGGAGTGGCTTTCCAAGCGTGTGTGCATGTAGGGTGTGCGAAGCTGGCCACAATGCGCACCGCGGCAATGACGACTACCGGTAACGTGCGACGGAGCCCGTGGCTAGGCGGACCAGGTGGCCACGCGACTTTAGCGAGGTCGCGCAGCCACAAGAAATAGAGAGGACAGGAGAGCGGGGTACCGGTGCGGTCCTTACCTCGATGAGGAGCTCATCGAGGCGGTCACGTTGGCAGGGATGCGATGGTCATGGAGATCGACGACGGCGGCGCCGAGCTCGGCGCGGTGGCACGCAACTAGGGTTTGCGGTCTGGCGGCGGCTACTCCTAGGGTGGCTAGGGTTCCAAAGGGGCACGGAGTCCAGGGCAAAGCCCTTTATAGGTGGCGGGCAACCTCGTGGGGCGCGCAGGGCCGGATCGACGACAGCGGCAGCTCACGCATGATGCGGAGCTAGGAGACGGCGCCAGGGCGCTGACTTGTGGGGCTGGCATGTGGGGCCCACCTGTCGGGGACGCAAGGCTCAAGCGCGGCGCGGGCCTAGCTCTTGGCATAGCTAGGTTGGCTGTTGGGCGGAGATGACCCACTATGCAGGGGAAGGAGCAGGCTGGGGCGCGCGGCTAAACCGCTTGAGGCCTGCTGCGGCTGGCTGTGCTATGGCTGGGCTTGGCCTACAACGTTGGCTGCTGCACTGGCTGGCCTTGGCTGCTGATGGCCTGGTTTGGCCACTGCTGGCCAAGCTGCTGCTTGATGTGGCCGGCCAGAGTTGGCCATGGCCGGCTCGGGCAAGCCAAAGGTGGCCGTGGCTAGCGAGAACTGGCCAGAGCTGGCCAGGTAAGGCTAGGGAAAGCTATGGTTGGCCAGATGAGGCTAGGTGTGGCCAAGGGTGGCCAAAGCTAGGTAGGAGTTGGCTAGAGCAAAGCTAGGATGAGTTAGAGGTTGGCCAAGGGTAGCTAGAGTGAGCTAGAGGATAGAGACGACCAAGGTGACAAAGGAAAAAGAAAAGCTTTCTCTCTCTCGAGCTAAGCAAGAGAAAGGATTTTCCAAAATCTTTTTGAGGCAAACTTGGGTTTTTGAAGCTTTATTTTTAAAATCAAAAAGAACCTAGCCGCGACATGCTCGAGGTTTAGAAATTCAGTTTTTTACGCACCAGCAAAACAAAGCAAGGCACCACTCAAACACACCTTTATTTAATTTGTAAAAGTTTTATAAACCACAATCTTTATCATTTTACAATGATAACAAATGAATTAAAATCTTGGCTAGTTTTTTTAAAAAATAATGAATCCTTTGATTCATTTAGTGTTTTCAGATCACATCCCAAAATGGAAATTTTGGGGTGTGACAAAGCTACACCACTTAACATTTATCTCGTCCCAAGATTCGAAGAGACTTGGGATAAAGATAAAACTGATGATCAAGGTTGGATCGAGAACTCTACTAAGACATGGTATAAAGAATTACAGATTATTCAATAGCCAAAAAGGAAGATTAAAGGTTGATCCTCTAAATTTGCTTTGAGATCCAACACAAGTAAAGATTAACAGACCATGGATTATCCATGCATTATGATATGGAGACAAGATGATGGATAGCATCATCCTCAACAAGGATAATGCATAATTTTCTCTCTTTAGCTCTTCTAAGAGGGTAGAGAAAACAAACATCAATCCTTTGATGATTTGCACTTCCCTAAATTAAGGTTTATGGAGCGAAATGGAAAATTCCAGTAGGTCAGCATGAGTCAACCAAAAGGACAAAACCTTTGGGACCTGTGGTGATGTACCATGAAAGACCTATAAACCGATAGATCAACTATAGAGACAAAGGTTAGATCACATGGAAATCAAAGGTTGATCTTCATGTGCCAACCCTTTAGGAATAATGAGACATAGGTCACCGAATTTAACCCGTGATATCATGGTAGATAAAAATTAATGAGGAGTATTGGTAGCAGGGAATAGATAGGATAAGAGGGAACTCTACCCCACTTAACAAGGATAAAGCTACACTTCACAAAACTTCACCTTCAGAGTCTACTTTGGAACTAGAGAACACAGACAACACATAAACATTACAACATGGAAAACCAACCAACACTGCACCATAGATTCTATGCGTGCTTTTTCATCAATGGTGGTCAGCCTAAGGGGCAGATTGTAGATGATAAAGGGCCATCATAAATTTTGAATAAGACAAGGTTGGAAAACTTTTATTAAACTAACAAAAATTAAAATCCAAGGGGATAAGAATTTAATAGCTCAAAGGAAGCTATTCAAGGAGAGAATACAAGAAAAGGAAGAAGAAAGTAATCAGAATCAAGTACCAAGGGATGGTAAAATAGTTTTGTAGCAAAATAAGCTTTAAAAATTGACCAGCGCTACCATGGCATATGTCTTACAGTCAACATTGCTCTGATACCATCTTATAACACCTTGGTTCCCAAAGAAAGACCATAGGCCATCATATGTGCGCCCAGGAAGTCCAGACATATAATAAAATGGAATATCAGGCATACAATGTATTATATAGTGGAAACATACATATATCAACACTTACAAACATGAGAGTATCATGGAATGGATGGCTACAACATCTCTTTAGAGCTCCATCCTTCTCAAGGACAGTTGACTGGGGGCTCCGTACGCTAAACACTTCTGACACTCAACATCTTTATCCTTCTTCAGAGCAGCACCTTACTACAAACTATAGCAAGGGTGAGTTCCATGTTGAAACTTAGTAAGTACAGGCGGAATGTATAATGACATGGATGGCTTAACATAGGTAGGCTGACATAGTTTCACTGCGGTTAGCATTTTAAGTAGATAACACTTACTATTAAGCAACTATTACTAGCTCTTTTGTTTAGAGAACCTGTTTACTAAATGTGGGTGAAACAGCCCAATGCATAATTAAAGTTCAAGTAGTAATTAAGAGTACATTTAGCAACATTATATATATCATTATAGTAATCTTTGTAACCAGAGATTGCCATCTCTGAAGCACCTAGGATTGCCATCCTGATGCACACAGGATTGCCATCCTTTAAAACAAGAGGTAGCCACCTCCAAGAACCTTCTCCATCAATTTCTTATGTGTTGTCCATTTGGCTAATCATGCGAGGATCCGGGCCGCTCGTGATTGTGAGCACAGATGATATATTGATTTAAACTTTGCGCAGAGGCGTATACATTCACACCAAGAAGCGATTCCCATTTGCCCGGGGTCATGACTCCCCAAAAGACTTCCAAGGTGAGCGGGCAGGGTTTCACTACAAGGCTGTTCATAGGTCATAGGCAGTGGCAACGCGCTAGAAATGAGTGCAAGCATATGGGCTACTTCACCATGTGGCCGCCCCTCCCCGGATGCCTAGCCCCTCCCATACTAAATACTTGAAAACACCCTAGTTACCATGGCTATAACACCCATCACTAAGTTGCCCTGCCTGCCTATGATGGTCCTGCTAATAAACCAAGCCAGGGCCCATTAGCATGCAGCTGTACAGAAGTCCTAGGTTGCTGCTCCA
This sequence comes from Bothriochloa decipiens, assembly GCA_023333625.1. NCBI lineage: Eukaryota > Viridiplantae > Streptophyta > Magnoliopsida > Poales > Poaceae > Bothriochloa > Bothriochloa decipiens. The sequence goes on from CM041645.1 coordinate 25,164,091, forward strand.
TGAAAGGTCCTTAGGGGGAGGAGATACGAATACCCCCGTCGACACGGGAAACCTCTAGCATCCATTCCCCCTTCTTCTCTTCCGCCATCCAACGATGCTTACCGCATCAATAACTTCTCCACCATGGCCTCAGCCATTAACATCATTAAGTTATCATTAACCATTTTTAAGCAACATTGAAGAATATCATTATTATGTTCATTAACATATGTAGAGTGAGTACAGCAGCAGGCACAACTAGACTACCAATAAATAGTGAACCCCATGGTTATATTTGGATAGATGTGGCTAGTCAAGTCCTTAGGGTTTGCAAAATTAAGACACATGCAATGAACATTAAATTATGAATTAAACATTCATAGGAGCAATATGATCAAAGTGGTGCCTACACTTGCCTTAAATCCAAAGTCTAGCTGCTTAGTAGACTTTACTTGTTCTATCTTCTGGTCTCCAACTCCAGCTGCACTTATCGGTCCTCAGCTCCCGATCTTCAGCACTCACGAACTGCTCTTCATCTATTCGCAGCAAACAATCAGCACAAAAGACATCATACAAAAGGAACACTGAAGAAAGAGTGTACTACGTGGTAGAGCTTGATACTATGACTGTGAGAATGTATGAACAACCAACAAAGGAGCTATCATTGAGAGAGCATAACTATCGAGGTTGATCTAAGCTAAACGCATTTGAAAAGGCATTGATAGATCATTAATCAATTAATAATTAAGTTGCAGTTTCAAAAGCCTAGAACATGATAAACGTCACTGCGATCATGTAGCTTACGTCGACACCAGTCTAACACAACAAGAACGGGCTAAAACGGAGTTAAGATGGGCAAGTTATGGCTAAAACATGGTTAGGGGTAAAAATGTAAATAAACAGAGCTATTTTCATATTTAAAAACAACTAAAACTGAAATAAAACTCGGTTTGGACCTAAAGCATAAATACCGATGGATTTGGGGTCCAAATTGTAAAAATGAAGGCTTGATTTGAACTGCGGCGAACCTATCCGCAATTATAAGAAACTACAGGGGCTTTTCTAAAAACTACCAGGGCTGACCGGCTGATTGACCACATTGACGTGGTCAACGATGGCATGGCTCTTGCATGGCTGCCGCATGGCGGCCACATAGGCTGCTGACTGGGCTAGGTTGACCCGCGGTTGACCTGGCGTCAACGGTGGATCTGGACCACTGGAGCCAGATCCGACGGCCGTTGTTGGCTGGCCTGACGGAGGTCATCAGAGTAGCACTACCGGGGTGGTGGCTCACCTAAGTTAGCCGGTATGGCACTCTGAGGCTTGGTTGGTGGCGCGGAGGGCATGGGGAGATGCGGTACGACTTTGCGGACTTGACTACGAGGTCCGTGGCTCCGACAGATGGCTGGAGGCGGCGGTCCATGAGGTAGTGCCATGGCCAGCGGTGGCGTGCTCCACTGGGAGTGGCTACACCGCACGGTGGGGCTACGCAAGCATGTGTGCACATAGGGTGTGTGAAGGCAGGCGCGATGCGCACCGCGACAACGACGACTACCGGTGACGTGCGACAGAGCACGTGGCTCCGCGGACGAGGCAACGGCACGACGTTGGCAAGGTTGCGCAGCCACGAGAAATGGAGAGGATGGGAGAGTAGGGTACCAGCACAGTCCTCACCTCGATGTGGAGCTCGTCGAGGCGGTCACGTTGGCGGGGACGCAATGGTGGCGGAGATCGACGACGGCAGCTCCGAGCTTGGCGTGGCGACACGCAACTAGGGTTTGTGGGCTGGCTGCGGCTGCTCCTAGGGCGGCTAAGGTTCCAAAGGGGTGCGAAGTCCTGGGCAAAGCCCTTTATAGGCGGCGGACATCCTCATGGGGCGCACAGGGCCGGATCGACGGCGACGGTGGCTCCCGCACGATGCGGAGGTAGGGGACGACGCAGGGGCGCTGACTTATGGGGCCAGCGTGTGGGGCCCACCTGTCGGGGACGCAAGGCTGAGGCACGATGCAGGACTAGCTCTTGGCACTGCTAGGCTAGCTGTTGGGCTAAGACGGCACACTATGCGAGGGAAGGAGCAGGCTGGGGCGCTGGGCGGAGCCGCTTGCAGCCTGCTGCGGCTAGCTGTGCTGTGGCAGGGCTTGGCTCGTGACGTTGGGTGCTGCACTGGCTAGCCCTGGCTGCTGATGGCCTGGTTTGGCCACTACTGTCCAAGCTGCTGCTTGATGTGGCCAGCCAGAGTTGGCCTTGGCCGGCTTCGGCAAGCGAAAGGTGGCTGTGGCTGGCCAGAAGTGGCCAGAGGTGGCCAATTGAGGCTAGGGAAAGCTATGGTTGGCCAGATGAGGCTAGGTGTGGCCAGGAGTGGCCAAAGCTGGGTAGGAGTTGGCCAGAGCAAAGCTAGGATGAGTTATAGGCTAGCCAAGGGTAGCTAGAGCGAGCTAGAGGATAGAGACGGCCAAGGTGACAAAGGAAAAAGAAAAGCTTTATCTCTCTCTAGCTAAGCAAGAGAAAGAAATTTTCCAAAATAATTTCCAAAATCTTTTTGAGGCGAACTTGGGTTTTAGAAGCTTTATTTTGAAACTCCAAAAGAACCTAGCCGTGACTTGCTCGAGGTTTAGAAAATCATTTTTTAGACACCAGCAAAACAAAGCAAGGCACCACTCAAACACACCTTTATTTAATTTGTAAATGTTTTATAAACCACAATATTTATCATTTTATAATGATAAAAAAGAATTAAAATATTGGCTAGTTTTTAGAAAAAATAATAAATCCTTTATTTCATTTAGTGTTTTCAGATCACATCCCAAAATGGAAATTTTGGGGTGTGACAAAAGACCCATGCCCATGCATGGGCGTGCAGGTCCCTGTGGATGTTGCATCGGGAGTTGTTGGAGCGCTGACCGGTGGTGTCAAGGTCTAAGTCAAGGGGTGGTCGAGCAGGTCGAGGTCTAAATGAATAAGGCGGAGCCCTGGGAAATACGGTCGGGTGTTGACAATCGTGTCTCTAGGGGGCGTCTGATGGGGCACAGTGTCTAGCATGGTGTAACAGTGCAGTACGACCTGTCGATTCTCTAGGTAAAAGGTGGATTGACCGTCATACCTAGTCACTGTAACCCTACTGTAGCTATGAGGTTAGGCAGGAGTTGGTGGGAGCATTAAATCCCTGGAGCTCATATGAGGAGTAGGTGAGCCGGAGGGGAGCAACAGTCGACGGGGGTGTCGTCTGCCCTTGTGGAGTTCTGCCTCTCGACAGGGGGTTGACCGCTCATGCTGTGATCCATTGTTCGAGGGCCCGTCGAGGGAGGATGTGTACGGGTTGGTGCGTCCCATTCACGTGCTGGCCCAGTACAGTTCAGTCCCTGGGTGTTGGGTCTTATTTCGTCGAAGAGCCATAGGCTTGATTCGTGGGGAGCTTTTTTGGGGATTTTACGCTAATTGCACCGGGGTTATTCTTCTTGGGTCAAGGTTTAGGGTAACCCCTTATCCAGGTGTCTGATAGTAGCCTCCAAGTCTCGGTGCCATTGTTAGCACTCACACAGAGGCTCATGAACTAGAGTCATAGTGCTTGTCGTTTTTCAAAGGGTGTGCGTGAGCGTACCCTTCGAGGGTAGCCCCTGAGGCCTTGAAGGAGTAGGATACTCCCCTGAGGGCTTTATATGCTTCTTGTCGAGGGATGCTCAAGTGGTTTAGTCCCCAGGTGGGCTTAAACCTCTCTCATCAAGGCCTTCCCTGTGGTGGTTGAGTGTGGCAGGTTTTCTTCAAGGGTTGATTGGTCTTGAACTAGAGTCATAGCACCGACCCTTCGTCCTATGAGAAACCACTAGGCCCGTGGTCGATGGGTACTTGTGCGATCGAGCCCCCAAGCACATTCGACCCTCTTTCATTGAGGGATGCCAAGTGTAGTCGAGCCCCCGGGTGTATTCAACCCTCTATCGTCAAGGGGTGCTGAGCGTAGTTGAGCCCCCAGGCCTCATGTGGCCAGGGCTTTGCTAGCTTTTGGCATCTATCCCATGAACCCTTTTAATTAGGTATAGGGTAAGGAGCGTCATGCTACCCTCGATGGGTGAGCCCTGACGTCCTCCTGGTGAGCTGGTATCAGGAAATTCAAGCAAGAGCTCATGCCCCATTGGATAGAGGTCGACTTGTGGCTGCGAGGGCGCTCTTATTGAAGCAAACAATGCGATCACATGGATTTCGATCCCTTTTGATACAATTCGGTGGCCTAATGCCTCCCGCCAAGGGGATTCCATAGTGATCTGTTAGTTTTGCGTTGAATATGTCTAGGGAGGCCTCAAGAGTTCGCTCTCGAGCCGGGGCCTTGCGTTGGCTCCCCCCAGTTACCCCTGACTCAGGTAGTCGAGGGCGGTTATCAAACCCTGACAGAGGGCCAACCTTCGCTCCCTTGAGATTTTCTCGTGGGGCCGAGGCCCACTTTCCTTCTCGTGGGAGATACCGTCACGAATAACTCCTCCCGTCCATTAGGTGCACCTTTTTAGGCAGGAGATGAAACGGCGTAGTCGTGGGGGGAGTGGGCAACGGCTAAAGACTGAGCGTGTGATGCATATCCCTGTATACGAGAATCGAGGGAGTGGTTAGGTGTGAGCATTAAATGCAAAGATTTACCTGCTCCCCGGTTCGGTTGGATCTGCCCGTTGCTCTTTGGCCAGTCTATAAATTTTGGGGGTAGGGTTTCGTCCATTCGCCATCTTGCCTTCCAGCTTCTAATGCCACCACCACCAGAGACCAACATGAATCGATCAGTTAGTGCGGGGAAGAAAGGGAGAGAGAGAGATTGAGAATCTTCCCTCCCGTCTGTCCGTCGAGTAGATATGATCTTCCACCATGGGTGTGGAGCTCTGTCCCATGGATGATTAGCTTCTATTAGTTGTGACGGCGCAGGAGCTATAGAAGCTAGTTGATGATGGGCTCCTCTGCCCCATCACCTTGGTCGACTGGCTAGAGTGGAAGGTGCCGCCGAGGAACCATTGGGAGCCGGACCCGCCGGCGGGCTACGTTGTGAGTTCCGTCACCTTCCACAAGATAGGGCTCGGGGCATGGCCAAGTTGATTCATGCGCGTGCTGACCAACCACTATGAGGTTGAGCTCCAAAAATTCTCCCCCAACGCCATCTCCAATGGCGCAATCTATGCCACCGTCTGTGAGGGTTACCGGGGGTTGAATCCACACTAGGATTTGTGGCTCCATCTCTTTAAGGGGGTGTTCTTCACCAAGCTGGTGTCATCGGGGGTAAGGAGTATCATCTGTGCCAGCTGCTATAATCTGGCACTGAAGAGGGTGGAGCAGTACATTCCGATGGGGCTGGCGTCCAACCATGGCGAGTGGCACGCCCGATGGTTCTACCTCTAGAATGATGATGGCTGGCTACCGCACTACACAGGGTGTACCATCGTGGAGCGCCCGTACCATTGGCTACACGGCATGGCAAGGGAGGATCAGGCGAGGTTGGACCCCTCCTCGATGCACTGAGGACACTCCGCAACTAGGGCCTAACTGCCGGGATCATCGTCTCGGCTTTCCATAGCGAAGGGTCCTTTCGCTGATGCAGCACTCACTACGCCTAGACCAGATGGGACCCGAGGCGCCCCTCGAGGGGTGTCGGATGTCGGCTGAGGAGGTTCCCATTGAGGAGGTTATGAGGCGCGTGAAGGGGGCGATCGCCGGACCCTTCACATCGAAGAAGGTGAACAGCATCCTGATGCTGCCGAATGATGTCCACATACAGTTGGTGAGTGTCCCGATCTATTACTCTTGGTTTCCTCTTTTCTTTGACTCATCCTCATGTTCCTTTGTTGTGGGCTTGTGTATAGGGGACAATAGATTTCAGGAGGCCGACGCCCCCGGTCAAGGAGGATGAGCCTGATCGCCAGGTGAGATGCTTTACTGCCCACCAGCAAAAGAAGAATAAGGATAAGGAAAAGAAGAAGAGGAAGAAGAAGAGCCTTGAGCGCCTAGCGCGTGACAAACATCAGGCGAAGCAGAGGCATGAGGGGCTTCCTGAGGAGGAGTCTCCCTTGGAAGATGCGGAGGAGGAGGGAGATGAGGACGATAATGATGAAGAGGTGGAGGCGCGTCTCGATGCCTTGCTGCCCGATCCTTCCCGAGCTGATGTCCATTTTATGCAGGAGATGGTCAAAAGGTGGGGTCAGCTTCTCAAGCATCAAGGGTGGCCTCAACGTCTGTCGAGGGCCGAGAGGCGAGGGCCTCAAAACAGCCTCAGGAGAGGAGGACGACCGACCCCTCAACCCAGGGGGGTCGACATCCCGGTGCACACGCGAGGGAACTCTACCATCTTCGTTACGAGGCAAGTCTAGCACGTCGCTACCCCATATAAGGTCTTTGACACTCGGCATGCGGTCACAGGGCTAGCCAGCTTCAGAGGAGCAGAGGACACTAAGAGCATCACCGACCATGACCCTGGGCAGCCCTGGATCTAGCAAGGATCCATCGAAGAGGGGACTCAGAAGCCCCCGAGTGGTTCGAGGGTACCCGTGAGGGCGCCCCTTATTCCAGTGGGGTAAGTTTCCATACTTTGTGGTTTTGTTCCCCCTTGCTATTTATAGGATGTTTAATGTTCTCCACTCATGCACGTTTCAGGCTAAAGCGCCTGACGGAGGCAGCGACTCCTTCTCCCACCAAGCGGCTTAAGACCAATGCTGCTGTAAAGATGGCGGCGTTAGCGCTAGGTGCTGCTTCGGGGCCTCGGCTGGTGGCGGAGGTCGTTTGCCTTACGAAAGCTCAAGCAGCTATGGCTCAGGGTAAGCTGATTGGCACTGCCCTGTTGCAGGCTTGAGTGCACCGGGGACCATGGCGGGTGTGACGTGGCCCAGAGCCAGGAGCGGACCGAGGTTCTTCCCGGCACCGCCGAGCACGAGGGCGCAGTGAGCGGCCGGGTGCCGGGGTCAACGAAGGAAGCCCTGATTACTATTGAGGATGAGGGAGAGAATCCTTTTCCTAGGACATGGAGGAGGTGATGGACCGCGTCCACGAGGCAGAGGTGACGCCCTCTTAGCAGCGGCCGTGGTCACCATGGCCACAAGGGCTACACGAGTGGGAGGAGCGGCAGAAGCAGGAGCAGCTGCAGAAGCAACAGGAGGATGAGCGGTAGGCCTCGGGCCCACTGCAGCAACAGCAACAATAGCAAGAGGAGCCAGCGCCTTCAAGCTTGCCGTGGTAGCCGCAGCCGAAAGAGACAACCTCGGTCCCACCAAAGCAGCAGCAAGAGGAGGTGGTAGAGGAGGAGGCCCTGCTGGATGTAGGGCAGGACGACAGGCGGCCGGAGTTGCCAACTTCGAGCCATCCGAGGGAGCTGGCTGCAGAGGATGTCCTGGAGTAGAGGAGGGTCGAGCAGCCGATCGCGCAGGTGTTGGCGGTCCTTATTGCATACTTTTACCACCAACTTGATATGAAAATAATCACCAAAACTTAGTTATAGGGTTTTTCACAAATTATTTCCACAAGTTTTGTTGTCTTACTTGTTTTATAGGGTTTTATGTTGAAACACATATAAAATGGGTCAAAAGAAAAGATAAGAATAAAGAAATAATTTTGGGCCCATGACAAAACAAAGAGGAAAATAGAAAAATCCAACTTCGGGACCAAACTAGGCCGAGTGCACCACATAGGCCAACTTAGGAGGCCGGAAGGAGCATGTCCACCAAGTTTGTGCGTGCTTGGCTCCAAAAGAGGGGTGCGCGACCCAGGCCTGGCGCGCGCCCGAGTTCTAGCTCTGAATGGGCCCAACTTATAGGAGATATGCCCTAGAAACTGCTAACGGGCCCAAACATTGGGCGTTAGTGGAAACCCTAAAGGAGGGATGCTAATGGGCCTTTTTTGGGAAAAGCCCATTAGCAGGGCTATATAATCAGAAGGGGTGGGGGCGCCCAAGGTGAACCCTAATCCAGCCGCCGCCCACCTCACGCCGATGTCTCCCTATTGCTCTCGTGGACCTAGCAGTCCAAGGCGCGATGCTTCTTCCTCGCACGTGTGGATACCTTGGAGGCGCTGCACTTGGACCGCAAGTATGAACCGCGTCAGAGGATTGAGGTGACAGACGACCACGCAACTGCACTGCCTGCTGCAACGCGTACGACCACATCGAGTCGTCTTCCGCTGCACCTGCGCGTCTAGTGGTAATCCCATAACCTGTAACTAGCAGTAGATCCTGGTTTATGAGGTTGAAAAGTTTTGTTTTCTGGCTAGCGTAGCACCCTCATAACCCTACAGTGGTATCAAAGCCAAAGCTGTTCGTTATAGGTTTGGATTTTGGCATATAGATGATATGCAGAGATAGTAGATGCAATCTGCTAGTCTTAGTTGCACGGTTTGATTAGATCAATCTGTGAAATGGGGTGGTAGATGGAAACTCAATCTATTTTCATGCTCTTGATGTGTGGCCGTGTAACGATCTACTCATACCGATCGGTTTAATCCGCCACCTGAGTTAAGTGATACACATAAGACCATACATGTTGGGCATAGATTAATGGGATTGATCTAGTGAAAATAGAAGGACTCTGAATGGTTCGGATTCAAGTTGATGAGATCAATCTGATGAGATTTTCATAGCGATTCCATAGATGTGATCTGTGTAATCCCGTTTGGTTTTCAGGGCAGCGAGACCGCCGTTGCTACCAGTCGTACGCGCATAGAATCGTTCTGCGTCTAACTTGTTTTTGCAGGGTATGATGTGTATGGTATGGCCCATGTGTATATATTTAGTTCATTCATGGCCTGCGTGTCATGTAAGCAACACGGCTGGAGCCATATATGTTGCCATTTGATGTATTGGCCTGCGCGCCATCTTATGATTATGCGACTATTTAATTAGTATAGCTTGCGGTAAAATAGTTCTTGGAGGACTCATCACAAGAAGGATGACACACATAGATCATGGAGATGGAGATCACCATGATGGACAAGAAGATGGAGATGGAGATCACCATTTGATTAAGGGCCATACCATGTCACTATGTGTGAATGTGATTCTCATTACTTGTTCTACTTTTGTTTATTGCTTTTCATGCTTGCAATGATAGAAGTAGAATGATCCCTCACAAATATCTAAGTTTACATATCCTCCCAAACCTAGCATTGTCACATGTCCTGTACAATTAGTGGTAGGTCTATAAAATTAGGGTGCCACTAGTTTTCCTTGATGTGACAAGTTTGTGTCAGACACTTACACGCAAAATGGTTTGGTTAACTTAGACAAAGTCAACTTAATGGTTAAGGACTTTGGGATATGGAAGTTGGGCACCGAGACATAGAGATGTCACCCAACAACAGGAATCATATGTGATATGATTGGCAAGCGTTGCCTACCGATCTACCTTTTTGTCTAGCGGTGATGCTAAAGCTCACTAGTTGACTTGGTAGTTGTGGATCCTGAATCACTAAGTATCAATGGAGGGATATTGATTTTAGTGGGAGTAGATTCTGTTAAATGGTTAATGTGATTTACTCCATCATGAATACATTGTCTTAGTATTTTGCGTTACTTTTGTTGTAGATGGTCGCTCGCAATCAACTATTTTCTTTGCGTACAATTCTTGAGAAAGATAAGTTAATGAAATAAATTATGCGGATTGGATCCGCAACCTGAGAATTGTTCTTAGGGCTAAGAAAAAGGAAGAAATTCTAGACACCCCATTACCAAATGAGCCTGATGAAAATGCAACTGCGGCTGAGAAAAACGCTTACAAGAAAGCATGTGATGCCAATCTTGAAGTGAGTTGCCTCATGCTTGCTTGTATGGAACCTGATCTGCAGATGCAGTTTGACAATAATCATTCAGTGAATGATATGATCATGGTGCTTGAAGATATGTTCCAAACTCAAGCGCGGATTGAAAGGTTCAATGTCTTTAAGACGCTTGCAGAAACCAAGCTAGCAGAGGGCGCAACTGTTGGTCCACATGTAATCAAGATGGTTGGTTACACTCAGAGGTTGGATAAGCTAGGCTTCCCAATTGGCCAAGAGTTGGCTACTGATTTCATTCTTGCATCGCTTCCGGCCAGCTATGGAAACTTCATCTCGAACTACCCTATGCATGGAGCAGAGAGGGGCTTGAATGAACTATGTGGCATGCTAAAAATAGCAGAGGCCGACATCAAGAAAGGTGCCAGTAGTAGCCAAGTGTTGGCAATCCAGAACCGACCACATTTTAAGAGGAAGGGCAATTCTTGGAGGAAGAAGAAGGGCAAGGCTAAAGATGAGATCTCTAAGCCAAACCCATCTGCTGCCAAGGCTGGACCATCTACAAATTCAGATTGCTTTTATTGTAAGGGAAAAGGTCACTGGAAAAGGAACTGCAAGGAGTACTTGGCGTCCTTAGAGAAGGATGGTGGCGGTAATGGTACTGCTACTACTTGTACTCTTGTTGTTCATGTTATAGACATTTTCCTCGCTAAGTCTTATATCAATTCTTGGGTATTTGATACCGGATCAGTTGCTCATATTTGCAATACGATGCAGGGAGTGATAAGAAGTAGAAGCATGGAGAAAGGAGAAGTTGATTTCCATGTGGGCAATAATGCAAGAGTTGCTGCATTGAACGTCGGGATGATGCAACTTCCCTTACCATCAGGATTTATTTGGAATTGAATAATTGTTATTTTGTTCCTAGTTTAAGTTGAAACATTGTGTTACCTTCATGCTTGATGAAGGATGGTTATTCATTTGCGAGTAAAGACAATGGTTGTGTGATCTCAAAGAATGATGTGTTTGTGGCTTTTGCATCCATTGTGAATGGGTTATTTATTTTAAATCTTGATGATGCACCTGTCTGTAATGTTAGTGCTAAACGGCCTCGGCTTAATGAGTTAAGTCCTACCTATATGTGGCATTGCCGTTTGGGTCATATAAGTGAGAATTGCATGAAGAGGCTCCATGATGATGGTCTTCTAACTTCATTTGATTTTGAATCATACGAGACATGTGAGGCTTGCTTGCTAGGAAAGATGGCCAAGGCACCATTCAAAGGATTTCCTGAGAGGGCATCTGACTTGTTGGAACTTGTACATACTGATGTATGTGGACCAATGAGCACGACAGCTAGAGGCGGATTTCAATACTTCATAACTTTTATTGATGACTTTAGTAGATATTGATATGTCAACCTAATGAAGCATAAGTCTGAAACAATTGAAAAGTTCAAAGAATTTCAGAATGAAGTAGAGAATCAACATGGCAAGAAGATCAAGGCCTTGAGATCTGATCATGGAGGCAAATATCTAAGTCACGAGTTTAGCAATCATCTTAAGAGTTGTTGGACATGGTTCGGTCTATGATGAGCTAGTCGGACCTACCTTTATTGTTTTGGGGATACGCTCTAGAAACAGCCACTTTCACATTGAATAGGGTACCATCTAAGTCCATAGTTAAGACACCATCTGAGATGTGGACTAGTAAGAGTCCCAGTTTGTCTTTTCTAAAAATTTGGGGTTGTGAAGTTTATGTTAAACGACTTATATCAGATGAACTAACACCCAAATCGGACAAGTGCTTTTTCATGGGATATCCGAAGGAAACTTTAGGGTATTATGTCTATAACCGGTTAGAGGGCAAAGTGTTTGTTACTCGAAATGGTGTTTTCTTAGAGAAAGAGTTTCTCAAAAGAGAAAAGAATGGACAAAAGGTGTATCTTGAAGAAGTTCAAGATGAGTAGTAGGGACTGACTCTACGAGTGATGCTAATGTAACCCGTGGCAGTGGAGACACCGCCACAACTACGAAGATCAGCGAGACTTCATGCATTGCGTGGGGATTTGTTATTGTTAAATGATGATGAACCTATGGATTATGCGGAAACTATGATGGATCCAGATTTCGAGAAATGGTAAAGTGCCATGAGATCCAAGATAGATTCCATGGGAGATCAAGTTTGGAACTTGGTTGACCCACCTGATGGAGTTAGACCCATAGAGAGCAAATGGATCTTTAAGAAGAAGAAGGATATGGACAGAAATGTTCACATCTATAAAGCTTGACTTGTCGCAAAAGGTTTTTGGCAAGTTCAAGGAATTAACTACGACGAGACGTTCTCGCCGGTAGCGATGCTTAAATCTCTTCGGATCATTCTAGCAATTGCTGCATATTTTGATTATGAGATATGGCAGATGGATGTTAAAACAGCCTTTCTAAATGGGTATTTAGAAGAGGACATGTATATGATACAGCCCGAAGGGTTTATTGATCCTAATAATGCTAGAAAGATATGCAAGCTTAAGAAATCTATTTATGGGTTAAAGCAAGCATCTCGGAGTTGGAATATTTGTTTTGATGAGGTAGTCAAAGGGTTTGGCTTTCGCCAGAATGAAGAAGAACCTTGTGTTTACCAGAAGGTAAGTGGGAGCACTATTGTGTTTCTGATCTTGTATGTGGATGACATACTATTGATTGGGAATGGTATTCCTATGTTGCAATCTATAAAGACTTCACTGATTAATAGTTTTTCTATGAAGGATTTAGGAGAAGCAGCATACATCTTGGGAATTAAGATCTATAGAGATAGGTTGAGGAGGCTACTATGATTAAGCCAAGACATGTACATTGACAAGGTGTTGAAACGGTTCAACATGGAATAGTCCAAGAAAGGGTTCTTGCCTATGTCACATGGTATGCGCTTTAGTGACAAGTAGTGTCCTTCATCAGATGAAGAGCGCAACCATATGAGTAAGGTTCCATATGCTTCGGCCATTGGTTCCATCATGTATGCCATGATATGTACTCGCCCAGATGTCTCATATGCTCTAAGTGTTGCAGCAGGTACCAAGCTAATCCGGGTGAACCTCACTGGATGCTTGTTAAGAACATCCTAAAGTACTTGCGAAGGTCTAAGGATGTGTTCCTAATCTATGGAGGTGAGGAGGAGCTCATTGTAAACAGTTACACCAATGCTAGCTTCCAAACCGACGGGGATGATTCACTATGTCAATCAGGTTTTGTGTTCACAATAAATGGTGGTGCAGTTAGCTAGAAAAGTTCCATGCAGGAGATGGTGTCTGATTCGACAACAGAAGCTGAGTACATTGCAGCTTCTGGCGCTGCAAAGGAAAGTGTTTGGTTGAGGAGATTCCTCATTGAGCTTGGTGTGTTTTCAAATGCGTCGGGCTCATTGAATTTACATTATGATAACAATAGGGTGATTGCATAGGCTAAGCAGCCTAGGGATCACTAGAACAACAAACATGTACTCCAGAAGTTTCATCTCATTCGAGAGTTTGTTAAACGAGAAGAGATCAAATTGTGCAAAATACATACGGATTTGAATGTAGCAGATCCTTTGACAAAGGCTCTTCCACAGCCTAAGCATGAGGCACACATGAGGGCTATGGGTATTAGATACCTACAATCATAGAGATGATTAATTTATGTATTCATGATTTATGCCTTGAGCATTTTGTGTAGTTGAATATCCATATGAAAGGAAACTTGTATTGATCAACAATTATGTGAATTATTTGTGAAACTCATACTTGTGTGGTTATTCTAGAATTGTCCCTGGTTGATATATGACTAGCACATGTATTGGTCGATGACTATGTTTCAGAAGTCATAGGTCATGGCGATGTCATCAATAATGTGGGCACATATGGAGATATGGTACTGGACTGACCCAACCGTGAGAAGGTGTGAAGTATTCTCACAATACACAAACGTGTATGCTATGTCCTTAGACCTGAGGCTAACGCATGCGCTTGAGATGTGAAACATCTTACTTAGGGACTATCAAGTGCTACTCCGTAACTGGGTAGTTAAAAAGGTAGTTTTCGGGTTTGATGGGAAGCATGCTGCAAGTAATGGTTAGTCAAGATGGAATTTGCCTCTCTATTCACAAGAGAGATATCTCTTGGACCCTCGAGTGATTGGATCCAGAAATGCATGGCCGTGCTAAGGTTAAAGAGTTAACCAATTGGAATTCTGATTCACAGATGGAGAAAGAGTGGTCGGTTTGGAACTAGACCAAATATCGTGAGGCAAAGGGAATAGCATGGACTTAACGTTGTGGTGGTTCATCAGATATGATCTTTACATGTACCTAGGGGTTGATATGTCTTGCTAGAGGCCACTATCAATTATTGGTTGAGTAAGAGTACTCGGACCATGTCTACTTACACGTGGACCTATAGGGTCACACACTTAATGGGATGAAGCATTGAAACTTGGCTTAGAGATTGTCTCTAGTGCAAGTGGGAGATTGTTGGAGATATGCCCTAGGGACTGCTAACAGGCCCAAACGTCGGGCGTTAGTGGAAACCCTAAAGGAGGGACGCTAATGGGCCTTTTCTGGGAAAAGCCCATTAGCAGGCTATATAACTAGAAGGGGTGGGGCCACCCAAGGTGAACCCTAATCCAGCCGCCGCCCACCTCATGTCGACGTCTCGTTGCTCTCGCGGACCTAGCAGTCCAAGGCATGACGCTTCTTCCTTGCACGTGTGCATACCTTGGAGGCGCTGCACTTGGAGCACAAGGACGAACCGCGCAAGAGGATTGAGGTGACAGACGACCACGCAACTGCACTGCCTACTGTGATGCGTACGACTACATCGAGTCATCTTCCACTGCACCTGCGCGTCTAGTGGTAATCCCGTAACCTGTAACTGGCAGTAGATCCTGGTTTATGAGGTCAAAAAGTTTTATTTTCTGGCTAGCGTAGCACCCTCATAACCCTACACTTTGGTCAGTCGGTTCACGACGACACGTGGAGACCAACCATTGGCTGCACTCGTACAAGGAAGGTGTGCAACCGACGTGAGGATGTCGGTTTGTGACTTTCAAAGTGGGGAGGAGCATTTTCCAAGGAGCCCCCCTCCACTCCATCTATAAAAGGAGGCTCTCTCACCCTCATTTGAGACACCACGAAGGAGCTCTCTCATTCCACTCTTCAAGATGTAGTAGTAGTATTAGTTATAGGTGAGAGTTAGGGAGAGAAGTGCAAGTTCTAGAATAGTCCTCGGAGTTCCAGCAATTCTTGCCTCGGTCCTCTATAAGGCTCGAGTACTTTTAATATATTTATCTTCTCTACTTTACTAAATTGTCTACATGGTTATCTATTCATGCTTTAGTTCTTTAGCTAAGCTTAGTTTGTGTCTAGGATTTATACCTTGGCATGGGTTCTTTGGTCTACCGATTGCTCTAGTTATAAATTATGACTAGAGTAGTAACCGCTAGCGCAAACGTGGTGTTTGGGCTAGCGAGTTACCTGAGAATGCGCCCAACCCCACGGCTAGTTGTGGTAGCCCCGGGGGTGACAGACCCGACAAGGCCTTTGTATTCCACCACGTTCGGGCTGCTGTCGTAGGGCTTTTGGCTGCCTTCTCCCGGTTACCCCTTCCTAGTCTTTTCGAGAACCAGAAAGGAACAACTGTTCTGAAGTGCCTTGGTGTAACCTTTATGTCTGTTCTTTGCTTGGTTAATCCTTTGGTGTGACATAAATAGAACCACAGTAAGGGAGGAGAAAACAAGAATCTTGACCTCTCCTGATGACCTCCTAGCTTAGCTAGTCTGCCATGCTATCTTTTATTTAGAGTTGTCCTGTGTGTCTTTTATCAAAACTTCAATCATATCTTTACCCCCGCTTTAGTCTAGTTGGCATGCTAGCTAGCAGATATATGACAGATACTTATCAACTACTTTACACATTGCTTCCCTATGGATTAAATACAATACCCCGGAATACTCCTGGGTGAAAGCTACAACGGTATCCGCTACAGCTCTCCTCCCTATTGATGGCGCTCTCCGCTGCTGATCGTCATCACGCCTCCTGGTGTGAGGGGCATCAATGACCTCGTCATCAGATTTGGCGAAGCTCATAGACTTCTCTGTGGGCAAGGAGTTTGAGTTCGACATTCGCCGCCGCTTTGGCTCGCAGGTGCACCATGAATCTCCTAGCCCGCGTGGCTCCTTCTTCCTGTTGGCAACTTTTAGGCGTTTGGTCTTCAAGCTTACTAAGGACAGTGTGGCTATGGTTCTTCAATCCTGCTTGGTGGCCTTCGCCTTTCTTTCATGTGGTTGAGATGAGTCGCAATCATTTTCGTTTTTCGGTGTCTTGGAAAGCGGTGGGTTTTGCTATTTATGCCTTACGCAGAGTCATTGGATCTTCTTTCGATATTTACTTCCATCTTTGGAGCAATGGCGCTCCCCACTGGGAACGTGAGAAACTTCTGTGGGAAGAAGAGGAAGCCAAGAAATGGTCCACCGTGATTAGCAAGATCTAGAAATGTGCTGAGAAATCTACAGCTGGCAAAACAGTCCGTTTCTTGCCTAAGCTTGTGCTAGATTCACCAAAGAAAAAGTTTACCCCAGCGCTGGATAATATACAGTCAGTTTGTTTCGGCTCAATTGTCACCCAGATTGATTTGTCAGCAGCAGTTCCTTCCTCTTTGGCAGTCAATAGTTCTGGGATTGATCTTGTTGATACGGTTCAATCCTCTCTAGTTTTGTTGGGGAACCATGCTCAATCAGTCTGAAACATCCAGTTTCGTCAGGGGAAAGTCATTCAGTTCAATCAAAAGATGCTGTTGTAGACAACAATTCAGATCAGCTGGTTCATTCAGTCCATTCTTCGCAGCCTAGTTGATCTATTCAGTTTGACAACTCAAATTTTGAAAAAGGTCAGTCCTCTACAGCTAAGCATTCTCTCGAGGGTCCATGCCAACTAAAGCCAGCATTAAAAAGAAGCAGCCCCAATGTGATTTTGAATTTGGGTCCCGATTTTCTGGTCAGTAATCAAAGCCGTATAAGTATCCCATGCAGCAGATATTTATCTCCTCGTACTACTTTCCAGTGCTCGAGTTGTCTTCGGAAAGGTCACAGCAATAAAGGGTGTGTTTTCCCGGTACGCTACTTGAGCTGTTTTAATTATGGACACCGGGAAAAACAATGTCTCTTAAAAACCAGGCAATGGCTTCAATGGAAACCCAAAGGTACTCTGATCAGCACCAGCCCAAAAATACAATGGAGGCCCAAAATTCCAGTTGGGCCTGATGCCATTACCAGTGGGAAAACAACGATACTTATGGATGGCTCTGAGCCTCCTCGAGAAGTGCAACAGCCACACCCCTCGAATAATCCGATTAACTCTGGTTCCCCACTGATCCTTGACTCCCTGCCTTCTAATACCCACCAATGTACACCTGCAATCACAAACGAGCAAGCTCCTGATCATTCACTCCACCAGATCGCAATGGCAAACTTTTCCTGCGATTCAACCCCCTACCTCCCCTTTGGCGCCAATATGGAGAATGGCTGGCAGAGGCCGGCGCGTGAAAGGCTGGCGATCGGAAGCGAGCCGCCACGCTGCCGTGAGGATTGCGGGATCATCACCATGGATCCTACCCCACATCCGGCGCACGCAAGACAGGCTCTGACTGATGTGGTGGCGTTCTTGGAGGAGAACTTTCCGGTCAGGGTTTTCTCGCACTTCCTGTCACCTCTGGGTTTGGGTTTGCTGGAATTTGGTTCTTCAAATCATAGGCAGAGTCTGATCAACATCAGTCCATTTGACTTTGATGAGGTTTCCACCCTGACAGTAGTGAAGCATGATGAAGCTATCAATTACAGAGCTTGCCCATATACTCGTGAATGCTGGATTATGTTCTTGGCTTTTTCCTTAGATTATCAGCGTGAAGAATTCCTTGATGCAGCCATTGCACCATTTGGGCGTAAACTGTACTGGCATAAGGGACCAAACAAGACTAGGACCCTTGTTCATTGTCTTTTGCTTGCTCCAGAAAGAGTGCTGCACAGTGTGGTAATTTCGAGGGGCACAACAATGGGTGGTAACGGTCGCTCTTGGTCAGTGCCAACATACATTTTGGGTGGCAACTTTGCTGATGGTTTTCTAGGCGATGAAGATCCAATTCCAGCTGATGGTAATCCTCACCCAATGCATGGCATCCCTTTGGCTGGCAACCCCAATAACTTTCAGAATTGGATGTATGACCTCATTGGTGCTGGGGGGCAAGTGCTAGCAGATGCAGGCATTGATGTGTAGATGATGCAGGAGATCAACAATGACATCGTCCCTCCTAATCAGGACTAGGAAATGCAGGAGGTGGAAGATGCAGATCAGGAGGTGGAAGGGGTTGGGAATGTGCCACAACATCCTGATCAACCCCAGGACTCCATCACCTTCAATCAGTCAGGGAGCACTGCTAATTACCTCAGGGCAACAGGCCCCGACACTCACCTGTCAGGGGAAGACGTTCTAGCTGCCATCGAGAATAACAGGAACTTGTCAGTCCAAGCTATTGTCCAGAGCAATCAGAATAGCTCTGAATCTTCAGATGACTCGGGAGTGGTTGACTCACCAAGAATTACAAACATAGTGGTTCCTGATTTCATCATAAAGGCATTTTAGAAGCTTCTAGTAAATTCTGATTTGCCAAGTTCATCTGTGCTGATGACTGAGAAAGTGTCTACATGGAAAGAAGACATTCAAATGGCCATTGTCCCATTTCGGACAGTGATGGACTGTTCCCTACTCAAGATGTTTGCTGCAGAAGTTGATAAGGCTAAAGAGAAGTCTCCAATATCCATCCCAGTACAGCTGTCCAAGAGGCAAGGGGCCAAAACCCCATTGTTTGATACAATGGTCATTAGAAGCTCAAGGCTGAATCCTGAAGTGGTCGATGGGTACAAGGTGGTGAAAATCAAGGATCTTGCTTCAAGGAAGAGGAGGAAGACTATGCAGAAGCTGGACATGGGGCAACCGCCAACCAATGCTGCTAAAGCTGCCAACCCCATTCCCCTGGATATCATCCAGGAATGGGCGTTGGCCTGTGGAGTGTCTCCTGAGGAGATTACTGATGATGCCCTGCTGGGGGGGCATGATGATGATGAAGCCTAAATAATGATGATTAAATCTCCTTATATGCCTAGGGGGGACTGGGTGGGAAGGGGTGTTTACTCTTTCTCTTTTATTTTGCTTAAAACTACAATGGCTGGTTGTTATGATACCTGTTCCTCTGGATGTGGTGCTACTCTTTATTATTATGAGAGTTTCTATGCTTATGTCTATGTATGGTGTGATCATGCTGTGATGATGGCTATCTGTGATGGTCATATTATTCATGTCAAACTATGTAGTATCCCCAATGAGTAGATCATGGAACATTTTGTGTTGGAATGTGAGGGGCATAAATGCTAGAGAAAAATGGCCTCATATCAGAAGCAAAATTGAGGAGAGTAACTGTGAAATTTATTGCTTCCAAGAAACAAAAAAGATCATTTTGATGAAGCTTTCATTAGGAACTTTGCCCCAAGAAGATTTGATAAATTCATTTATGTTCCCTCAGTTGGTGCTTCTGGAGGGATCCTGGTAGGCTGGAATGGCAGTTTATTTGATGGGTCTGTGATTGAAACCCAGCAGTTTGCTATCTCACTTTTCCTCCAGGTTAGACCTGAACATTTGGAGGTTTGTATGTGTATATGGTCCCTGCATTGAGCCTGCTCGATCTCAGTTTGTTAGGTGGCTTAGAAGGTTAGACATCCAGGATAAAGAAAATTGCATAGTGTTGGGGGACTTCAATTTTTATAGATCTTTAGAAGACAAGAACAGAGGTGGAGGAAACTTTCAAGACACTCTTATATTCAATGATATCATTGATCATTTGGGTCTGGTGGAACTCCCCCTCAAAGGAAGAGCTTACACTTGGAGCAACATGCAAAATGAGCCCTTGCTGGAGAAACTTGACTGGTTTTTTACCTCAGTCAATTGGACCGCTGACTTCCCAAACACCCTGGTCACACCAATGGCCAGGCCTACATCTGATCATGTCCCCTACAGAGTGTCAATTGGCACTAACATCCCTAAATCAAATGTATTCCGCTTTGAGAATTACTGGGTATCTCATAGCACAGTTCTGGATACAGTGAAGCTGTCTTAGGAAAAACCAGTTAGGAATGGGAATGGCATTGTGTCAGTCATCTCCTCTAAATTCAAGAGACTCAGATATGATCTCAAGCAATGGAGCAAGAATCTATCTAGCTTAAAGGTATTGATTGAGAACTGTAACCTGGTCATCTCTTATTTGGACACAGAGGAGGAGTTTAGAGTCCTGTTCAACCCAGAATGGAATCTGAGAAAGATTGTTAAGAAGCAACTGAACTCACTATTGGATCAGCAGACTCAGTATTGGAAGCAAAGGAATACAGTCAATAGAGTCAAATTTGGGGACCAATGCACCAAATTTTTCAACTCTATGGCTACAATATCCTATAGAAGGAACCTGATAGCACAAGTATAGGATGATTATGGGGTCTCTCTTATAATCATGAAGACAAGGCAAATCACCTATGGTGGTCATTCAAGAATAGAATGGGATTATCTGACCCTGCTAAAATGGAATTTGATCTGCACTCCCTAGTACAAACTGTCTCCGAGAATAATTTGAATAGTTTAACTCAACCCTTCCTAATCTGAGATAGATAACATCATCAGAATAATGCCAGCTGATAAGGGCCCTGGTCTAGATGGGTTTAATGGTGTGTTCATTAAAAAGTGCTGGCCTATTATAAAAGACGATATCTACAGACTGTTCAGTGAGTTCTTTGCAGGTCGCCTGAATTTTGCCCCATCAATAGCTCCTATATAGTGCTGGTGCCTAAAATTAATAGTCCAGTAATTGCCTCAGATTTTAGACCCATCTCCTTATTGAACTGTTGCATCAAAATGCTGACCAAACTGATGGCAGAGAGACTCCAATGAATTGTGCTCAAGTTCATCCATAAGAACCAATATGGTTTTATTAGACCAAGATCAATTCAAGACTGCCTAGCTTGGAGCTTTGAGTACATACACTAGTGTCAGCAATCAAAGCAGGAGATAGTCATCGTTAAGCTAGATTTTACTAAAGCCTTTGATACTGTGGAGCACTCAGCTATTGTGCAGATGTTGGTTGCTCTAAATTTTCCCCCCAAATGGATAGAGTGGGTGGAAGCTACATTATCATCTGGTTCTGCATCGGTCCTTTTAAACAACATTCCTGGAAAATATTTACTTGCAAGAGAGGGGTTAGGCAACTTCGCCTATGTTGACTGGAAGACTTTCTTGAGTCGTCTCA
>CM041645.1:25190154-25636609 GCA_023333625.1 Bothriochloa decipiens
CTACCCCAACTTGCTTGGGACTGACAGGCTTGGTTGTTGTTGTTGAAGAGAGGGGTTAGGCAAGGAGATCCCTTATCTCCACTGCTATTTGTACCAGCTGTAGAGATTCTTCAGTATATCATTAATAGTCTCAAGGACAAAGGAATACTCAAACTCCCAATTCCTCAGCTAGAGTCAGATTTTCCTATAGTACAATATGCTGATGATACACTCCTAATTATGCAAGCAGATGCCAAGCAACTTTTCTGCCTCAAAGCAATCCTTAATACCTTTGCCTCCTCCACTAGTCTAAAGATGAATTTCAGCAAGTCCAGCGTGGTTCCTATCAATGTTTCTGCAGAAAAAAATGAAAATCCTTGCTGGTACCCTAGGATGTTAAGTTGGATCCCTTCCATTCACCTACCTAGGTTTGCCTTTGGGTACCACTAGGCCAAAAATTGAAGACTTTGCTCCACTCCTGGATAGGGTAGAGAAGAAGCTTGTGGTCTGTTCAACCCTACTATCCTATGCAGGAAGACTTGAATATGTAAACACTATTATTACTCCTACTGTCACATATGCCATGGGCACATTCAAGCTGCATAAGGGTGTGATCAAGGATATAGATAGGATCTGGGGACAATGCCTTAGGAGAGGAAACTCTGAAAGGAAAAAAGGGGGTAATCTTGTGGCCTGGCCACTAGTGCAGAGACCAAAGAAGAAGGGAGGCCTTGGCATTAAAAACCTTCTTTTGCAGAATGATACAATTTTTATGAAACAGCTCCACAAATTTTATTCCAAGTCTGATAACCCCTAGGTCCAACTGCTATGGTTCAAGTATTATGAGGAAAGGGTGCCACACACACAAAGAGAGATGGGGTCATTTTGGCGGAGAGATATCTTCAGACTCAAGAATCTATATGGTCACATCACCTCTTGTGTAGTAGGGGATGGATCCACAGTGCTCTTCTGGAATGATAATTGGGTTGATGAATGTCTAGAGGTAACTTTTCCAAATATTGTCCATTATGCTAGATTCCCTGATATTTTAGTTAAAGAAGTAAGTGAAGCAACCTGCCTGGAAGAGCTGTTTTTAATCCCTATCTCACAGGCTGCATCATTAGAACTGAATGAGCCGAGAGATATTGTGCAAAACTTTTTTATCACTGAAGAGCTTGATCAAAGAACCTTTTGTTAGGGTAATAGCAATTATGCAGCATCCAAACTCTACAGACTGGCTTTTTCTGAAGTTCAGGTTCCTAATACTTTCCAACTAGTGTGGAAGTCCAAAGTAACCCCGAGAGTCAAGTTCTTTGCATGGTTAATCTTGATGGATAGGATCAACACTAGAAGCGTGCTGGCCAAAAGAAGCTCCAATGTATAGGCTGACTTCTACTGTGTGATGTGTGCCAACAGAGAAGAAGAAACAATTGCTCATCTATTTTTTGAATGTGATTTCGCCAAGGCATGTTGGGAGAAGCTAGGAATTAATTGGGAAATGAATGCTGATTTGCAGAGGATGATTGTGAGAACCAAACAGCAAGCAAATATTCCTCTCTTTATGGAAATTTTCCTGGTGGCTTCCAGGGAACTTTGGTAGATAAGGAATAGGATAGTGTTTGACAACATTCAACCAGGCTTCGGTACATGGCTTAAAAACTTTAAAGGAGAAGCTGCTATTCAGGCTCACTGTCTTGATGAGGCGTCTAGACTTTTAGTTGACTCTTGGTTAGATTCCCTGTAAATGTTGTAATTCACAGTAGTTGTTGTTTCTTAGTTTTTTCTATCCCCCTCCACCTCCCCTCTTAGGTAAGTTAGGTAAGTTAGTAAGTAGTATCGTTTTCTTCTTGTAACCTCTCTTTTGTTGACTTTAATAAAAATTTTTGAGAACACCGTGGGCAACTCCCCCACGGTTTTTTGCATCAAAAAAATTGTCTTTCACTGTTGACGGTCCTTAACTATTAATTTTGACCGTCATTATTGCATCAAAATAAGGACAACTAATAATATAAGTAGTGATTTATGTTTATAATTCACCTAGTTCCACTTGTACTTGGAGTTTATTTTTGTATGCAGAAAAGTACCAAAAATAAGTGCAAATGGACCAAATAGAGGCAATGGAATGTGGCAGGGCCAGCAACCCAGCCAGGGCCAGGGCGCCCACCCTGGACTCAGGGCGCCCACCCTGGCCAGGGCGCCCACCGTGATCGTGCCACCAAACCGAGCCAGCCACATCACCGATCCGCTACAACATCTTCCCATGCCTCCCAACCATCGAAACCAAGTCAGTTTGATCCAAGGACGCTCGATGGATGTCACTTGGATTCATGGGCCTATTGTCATACACTCAAGGAGGTTAAGTCGGTTGGAACCGAGTCCAAACCAACTTATCTCGCATGCAATCGACTTGGGGAGTAGCCATCGCAGTTGGATCGAAGGGCCGTGCAAATAGACGGTATGTCTAGGGCGCCCACCCTGGCCAGAGTGCCCACCCTGGACCTAGGGCGCCCACCCCCGAGGTCACAGCTACCTACCTCCAGAGCACTATAAATAGGCCCCCAATCCTTCATTTGTAACACACACCAAGAAGGAGCTCTCTCTCTACCTTTCAATATGTAACTCTAGTAGTAGTCTTAGCGGGAGCTCTCCTCAAAGTCTGGAGAAGTCTTCAGGAGTCTGGTATAGCTTTGTACCTCTCTTATAATACTTTGCTTATTTTAATAAAGAATTACTTTCTCTGCAAGTACTTTCCCATCGAGTAATAGTCTTGTCCTTTAACTATGCTCTAGTAATAATCTTAAGTATTTATTATCATTCTTGTGTGCTTGTTCCACCTCCTGGTTAAGGTGCTCTAATCAGTCATGAGGTTAGAAGTAGTGAGTCTATAGGTTGAGCAAGGTGCTTAGGCTATAGCTTGCTTGTGGATGCTCCTAAATCTCCGGAGGTGGTAGCAATAGGTGGTGATAGCCCTATTTGCCTGTGTAGTCCACCACGATAGGTTTAGTTTGATGTAGAGCTCGAGGTGCTTACTGTCGGAGCCATTTGCTGTGGTGAGTTCTAAGGGAGTACGCTCACAATATACAAGACCCTGATCTATCTTTACTTAATATATATCACAATGATCCATGGCTAGAGTTATGCTTGTTTGGAAGTAACATAAGACTCCCATGTTGTCCCTCTTACTACTCCATCATTTACTTATCAATGAGTAGAACCTCTTGGGTGTCATCCTATCTTGAATATCGGTTGAACCACTTTAGTCTAGTTGGTACACTAGTTAGCAGATGAATGATGGTTCACTATCACTATCTTTTACCATTGTTTTCCTATGGATAAATACGATACCCTAGAATACTCCTGGGTGAAGAGCTATAACGATATTCTGTGCGCTTGCGAAATTTTCTACATGAGCATAAGAAATATCAACAGGCATTTCTGGCATCATTGCCAGGAACAAACAAAACCTGGTAACGAAGTTTAGAAATGTCAACATTCACCACTGCATGTTTCTTATTCTTCATATATCTTGTTCTTTCTACTAAAGCCTAGATTTGCATGCATATCACTTGCTTAATTTTTCTTTAAAATCATGGCATGTTTGATTGATTACATTCATTCACCCCACTTGCATTACCTTGCATATAAAAACAAAATGGTTCTTTAGCTCATCATTCAATGTTCGTACATCCCTTTGAATCAATTTCATGTTCATCATTCTCATGCTACCTTTATATATTCTAGTATGCTTTGGTTTGAGAGTGTTGGTCAATTGCAATGATCATGCTTCTATAGGCTTTTTAAATTAAGCATAGTGCTTAGGTTAAATTGCCTACCTTAATCAAATAAGACATGGAGTCAAGTTTGATTAATTGAACTAAAAATTACCAGTTTAGACTTTGGTTGTATGCCTAGACTAACCCCTGTAGGGAAATCTTAAAATCCATAAGGGTAAGTCTTTGAGATGAATTCATAACGGAGGAAAATCAAAGCTCATTTGGTGAACTTTGAATGAGACCTTGTGTTGATGCAAAATTCTATCTACAAACACACCGGGCTAATACCCAAACTCATTATCCGAAGCGTGCCAGTCTGTTTGACATGTTAATCGACAAGGATGATAATTTGAATAAAAACTAAACGAGACGACAGCGATACACCTGGACGTCAAGGCTCAGAATGTATTCGATAACTGTTGAACAGATCAGACGAGACGACAGCGATACGCCCGGAAGTCAAAGCCTGAATCGTGCTCGGTAGACGCGGAACCTGCAAGGTCGCCGGAGATCAAGTTGATGCAGCCCGTCGATTCTTGAAAGAACTCGTTAAAATAGAAAAGGTACTTGACGAAGTCGTCGAAAAGTAAAATACTGGTAAAGGTAAATTGCGATAAAAAGTAGATTTATTTATTGAAGCTTTTGTATCCATTACAATGCCCTTCGGCATATATTTATACTCCGCTAATCGAAGAGTCCTAATTTAACACGCAAATCTCAAATATAGAAGAAATAAACTAATTCCTTATACGAACTCTATCTCTTTAAGAAAAAGAAATAACAATCATATAGGAGTTGGACTTAAAGTATAATACGAAAATTGTAAGCTCCGTGTCACCGATCCTCTGTCCGCTTCCGTCATGATAAAGTTATCTTTTCATCGACACATCCCTGGCATTGGCAACAACCTTCTAATCTTCCTGCCTATCTCATCGGCAATAGCTTTTCCGTCTCATCGGCAACAACCCTCTAACAGCTTTTAGCTTCATCGGCAATGATCCAGATCAACCTGCCCTTCATCGGCAACTACTCATCGACAACGCTAGAAGCAATATCAAAGAAAAACCATCCTCCTTGCCGATTAGTCTAGTCTTCGATCCTTATTGACACGTGTCAAAAAACGGTGTCAACACATGCCCCCAATTTCGGAGTATAAAATACTTTATGCACCGAAATTTCCTCCAGATCATAATTACCCAAGCCACTTAAACTTCTCCTCGAAGGTTGCATGCACTGTAGCGGAAATCCTATACCAACGGGCCCATATAATGCTTCCTCCGCCGCGGCCCATTTTTTGTCTATGATTCAAACCCTAGCTTTTCTCTCTCCAGCGGCGACATCAACAGGCGATCCTCCGATGAACTCAATCGGCGCCATTCTTAACGGTGATTCTTAGCCTCCATTAGCATTCTTCGTTTTCTTCATCTTCGTCGCGGCCATGGCTATCCCCTTCAATGTCCCCAAGGTTAATCTTCTTCTTTACCCGTCTTTTGACATTTCTTTTCTCCTTTTCCGCGCAGTTCATGACTCCCCCTCATTTCAATCTTTAATCTCAAGAACTTTATAATAAGCTTCTTATCCCAACGCATCAGAATCAATTTATCTGCCTAGGCCCAATGGGGAATCCAGACCCAATCAACATTATAAATGCAGAAACCAATCGAATCCCCTTTAGAGCTCAGAATTTTGATTTGGGATTCTGGACTGATACCTTTCGATCCTGGCCAAAAACCACCAAGGGATGGAAAGACTGGTATTTGAGGGTCGCCAGGCCAATGGAGCTGTATTGGGTAGAACGTAGATTAGAACAGTACATCCTTTTCTGGTCACTGTTATGGAAAGGAATGAGTCACTGTTAATCGCCGCCTCCTATTTCTGGTCCGATACTATGAATGCCTTCATCTTCAGACATGGACCAGCTTCTCCAACCCTTGCCGATGTGTATATGCTTACTAGTTTGGATATCTCATCTGCCAATGACAATACTCTGTTCCAGAGAAAACCTGAGCATCGGCTGACTACCAGGAACATCGGCGGCTGGACTGGTTATATCAGCGAGTATAAGAAATCCGGATCAGTCAATCACAGGGAGCACTCAGCTTTCTTGAACATGTGGCTTAAGAAATTCATCTTCTGCGGAAGAATAGTTGGACCGACCAATATGCACCTTCCTGTAGCAGAAATGTTGGCCAACGGCGTCAGACTCCCACTTGGCCGATATCTCCTTGGCTCAGTTTACCATTTTCTTCACCAAGTGTCACAAAGGCTGCTGCAAGGAAAATCCATCGGCAATCTGGGAGGCCCTTGGTGGTTCATCAATATGTGGCTGAACGCCCATATGCACAAGTATTTTCACATTGATCTGTTCGCCCAGCGATTCCCCCGAAATCTTCCTGAAGACTATCAACTTGGGGAAGAAGAATCGGCAACACGCCCCCCTATCAACTTTGGAGAAGCACTAGCAGTATTACCAAGGGCAGAAGCAAACAGAGCTCAGATCGGTAATCTCTTCCACAGACTCTACATAGGCATCCCTTCTGAGCTTCGGGCCTAGGTCCTGTACGTTGATGAAGAAGCAAGATTCCCTCTTTCCTTTAACCTTATCGATGAGGCTTTGAATAAAGATGCCGATATTCTTAGTGCAATAATCACCCCTCGCACCATCCCGGTCAACATATTTGGAAGTGGGAAGAACATCAACCCCACATATGAGTTTTATTATCCATCGGCAGCAGCAAGACAATTTGCCTTTGGACAACTGCCCATCAACCTCTGTTTTGCCGATGTGATTAAACCGAGAGAGACTATCGCGAACCACATGGATTGGTACAAGATTGTTACTCTCCTTCCTGATGCCGATACCTCTAATGTTGATCTGACCGATTGGGCACCGGCTTCCTTCATCACCGAGTCCTTCAGATTATGGTGGCAAGAAAGGAAAGAGCAGCTATTCTTTGCATCTCCTCACCTTTACTGGAATCTCATTGATCCTGATCACGCCATCCCTGCCGATGCGGTAAGTCTAACCATCTGCACTTCTTTCAACTTCCCCTTAATCCATCGGCAACTAACTTTTTTAACAGGTCGATGACCTAGTTCCAACACTGAGTAGGAGCGGCAAGGTCATACAGCTATAGCCGATCTCCCCAGTATCCATCATCGGCCATAAAGCTCCTTCGCTAGATGCTCTGATGGGCCGTGTTCGTTCTAAGAAGAGCACCAAATCGATCGCATTCTTGGCACAGACATCTCAGGTAATCACCTCACTTTCTTTTGCAGATGTCGATTGCTGTGATTTATCGATCTCACATTTCAGGGCGCGAGTTCTACACCAATTGAATCTTCATCGGTAACTCACCCTTCGTCTCCACCTGCAGCACCTTCGTCGCCACGCCTCATCATCCTTGATGATTCTCCAGAGGTATTTTTTATTTAAACCTTGATTATTGGATCGGCACTTTTACCCATCTGTTTCTCTCACAGCACCAAGTAGTCGCATCAGCAACCGTCTAACATGCACCGATTCCTCAACCATCCATTGCCGATGGCCCCCAGCCATCCAATGCCGATATTTTACAGCACAAGCGTAAGGCTTCATCGGGCGAAGAATCACAATCAAAGCGGGCGAGACTTACGCAAGCTCCAATTTCACCATCAGCATCCTCGCTTCGCCCGATATCACCTGATGTACCTGTGCAGACTTCTCCATCGGCAACTGCTCTTCCACCGGTAATTGTACTCGTACAAGGATCTTCATCGGCACAGGTATCGTAGCAGCAGCCGATCGAGGTATCAACACAGGAAACGCCATCGGCAGTTGTACCTGAGGTTGCTTCTTTAAGCCAAAGGCGAGAGAATGCCTTGAAACAAGTAAGCTAACTCCCTTAGCTAACCTTTAACACTTAGGTTCTTTTGCTGACGTCACTTTTTCTTTTAGGAGCAAGATTCCCCCGACAGTCTATTCTCCTTCTCTATCAGTGGGGTTATTCATGATGATGAAGAGCCTGAAGAAAGCTCCACTCCAGCCCTTGAAGCTCTATCATCTGAAACCAAGTCAAAGCTGGAGACGCTATTATCCTTACTGCAACAAGAGACCTCTTTGCTGATCCAGGACTCTGATTCCGCAAGAACGACCTTCAAAGAAATTTGAGGTTATATCCCTGCCGATGTTGAGGAAGCACTCTTCCAAGTTGCACATCTAGAGAGTCGACAGCTGCAGTACCAGAGGGCTGCCCAGCGAATTGCCGATAGGGCCACTCAGGCAAAACTCCAGGAGGACATGATGAAGCACAAGCAATTTGCCGATGAGAAACACAAAGACATCGGTAAACTAGAAGCCTCCCGTGCAGATCTGAAAGAAACGATTGCTCAACTATTAGCAAAAAGAGAAGCCCTGCTAGCGGAGCTGAGACAGATTGAAGGAGCCTTGGACACAGCAAATCAGGAGAAGGCCCAAATGCCCGAAGCTATCAAAACTCTCCAGCAAGAAAGGGACAATCAAGCCCTCAAGACGCTGGCGATTAAGAAGATCAAGTTAGTTGAAGGTAATGCTGATGAAGACGCAAAGACACTAGAGGAAGCCAACCAAATTCGCCTGCGTGCGATATCAACCATTCGTTCATTGTTGAACTTGTAAACCTTCTTCCTCATCAGCAAAGTAGTGTATCGGCAACTTGTAAAACTTTCACATTAACGTAGCACCGATACACTCTTTTTGAACAAGTACTTTATCTGTTTTCTTCATGGGCAAGTGCTTGGAATTTCATCGGCAATATGAAAACCATGTTGATATCTGCCGATGGGCCTTCATTTTTGCGCTTTGGCTGTCATACTTGAGTTTTTGCTCCACGGGAATTTTCCTCTTTATGCTCACGCTGCAATTTCCTCTTCTGAGTCTTCGTTAGACCTACAGGGCACCACTGAGGAAGCTTCATCTTCCAGACGGGCTAATAAATTTTTGCACTTGAATCTGGGCAGTTTATATTGGGATCTCTACAGAGTATTGCCTCATCAGGGACTCTTGCATTGGCCATCTCCTCAAGCTCCTCTTGGTTCATCGGTAAATAGTCATTGTGCCTGCCCAGCCTTTCATGCATACTAATTCTGCCCCCCAGCCGATCATGTACCGATGTTCTTCTCCTGATCGGCTCATTGATGTATCTGCTCTGATTACCATAGCGCGATCTTCTTTTTGCCCGATCGGCTCGATCATAACCATTGCATTTAGGGCAACTATCAACGGTAGGCAATTTAATGCCTTCTTCCCAGCAGTAGATGAAGAATGGGCATCTCCAATGATCTTTACGCCAATGCCATTCTTCCCGATGCAACTCCTCTTGCCGATGTCGATAGCGGTCACCTTAAATTCTGTACGGAGTAGGTCTAGGAGGTCTTCTGGAACTACTATTTTCTTCAACTATCTCTTTCCCTTTCAAGTCATCGGCAGTTGCTTGATTTCTAGGATCCACCGATGCTCTCTTTTTAGCGCTTGCCGATGTTAACACTTTGATCTTGCTTACGGCATCCACCATGTTTGCAGGGAAAGGATGTTGATCAATCTTCATCGGCCTCTGAGCTTTATAGTTATCGAATTTGATCCTCCTAGTTTCAATTGTCGATTGCAACTGCTATCTGAAAACTTTGCAGTCATTGGTACCGTGCGAAGTTGCATTATGAAACTTGCAGTACCTCATCTTCTTTAGCTCATCTGCCGATGGAATCACATGATTGGGTGACAGCTTGATTTGGCCCTCTTGAAGCAACAGATCAAATATTTTATCGGCCTTTGTGATATCAAACGTGAATTTCTCTGGCTCTTTTTGACCAAAAGGACAAGATATTGGCTTCTTACCCTTCACCCACTTAGCCAAGCCGATAGTTGGTTCTTCATCTGAATCTAATTGATGAATGTATGGGATGCACCAGAATAGTTGGTTCCCCATTGTTGGTATTTCATGTGCCTTAACAAATGTACCATTGATGAATGTATGGGATGCACCAGAATCGAAAAGCAGAATTGCAGGATGATCAGCAACAGGGAACGTACCCATCATGATGGGTTCTCCTTCTGGAATTTACCCAACTTGAGTGTAGAACACCTTACCAACCTTCTTCTCACTCTTTCCCTTCTGCGCATTTTGATTACCTGCCCTATTCTAAATCTGCAGCTATTGTGCTGCAAAGGCCCTGGGAACATAGGAGTTGTACTGCCTCGGATGCGGGCAATATCTTGCAAAATGACCAGACTTCCCACAATTGTAACATGGGTAACTTTGTGGCTGGGAAGTAGGGTTATGAATACCAGGGGCATTCGACTGTCATGGATAAGAAAGAGCAGCAGCAGGACGGATAAATGTCTGTTGCTGGGCTTGGTATTGTGGTGGACGGTAAGAAGGACGGAAATGGTGTTGGGGATGGTAGATTATTTTCTAGCACTTTTGATTGCCACTAGAAATTCTAGAGGTTACAGTTTTCTTCTTCTTAGCTTCCATGTGTTGACGGTTCTTTTCTTCATGAGATATGGCAATATTTACCGTCTCATGGAAGGTAGAATTTGGGTTCCCAGTCATCATCTTTTGAATTTTGCTATTCAGACCTCTAAGGAAACACTCCTTCTTACGGTCAGTACTAACATGGTCAGGGTCATATTGGGACAAGTGATTGAATTTGCCAAAGTACTGCATAACTGACATATCACCTTGTCACAAGGAAAGAAACTCTTCAAGTTTTATGGTCATGATTTCCTCAGGAATGTGGTGAGCACGGAAAGCTTCACGAAATTCAGCCCAAGTAATACGATGACCTTCAGGCTGAGCAGCAACAAAGTTAACCCACCAGGCTCCTGCAGTGCCTCTCAACTGCTAGGCTGCAAACATGGGCTGCTGATATTTAGTGCACTCAATTAGCCCAAACTTCTGCTCCATAGTGCGGAGCCAATCATCCGCCTCCATTGGTTCATCTATCCTGGTAAAACTGGAGGACATGTGTCTGTAAAATCCACATACGTGGTCTCATTCCTATTATTTCGACCATGATTCCCTTGATGTGCATTTTGATTCTAATTCTGAGCCATCATTGTAGTAGCATTGACTAGGTCCGCAACGGCATCCGCCAGGGTTGGTGGAACTGGTGGAGGATTTGGAGCATCACCTCCATCATGAGATGTACCGGTAGTATCATGGGAACGAGTGTGAGCAAGCATCTATTGATAAACAAAGTATACTTTATTCAAAAAACTTTATTAGATTTCATAAGCAGATATTACAAACATGCAACACACTTATGATACATTATTTTTGTTACAACCGTTTGCACTCTGGCAAGACTTCCCATCCCTTCTAGGGTTTAGAAAACAAGGAAAGCATATGTTGCACCACTCACTACTCCAACTCCTTACTCATCCTCCTCACTATCATCCACTGGGATTACATCTTCCTCTTCTTCCACCTCCTTGGGATCCTCTTCCTCTTCAGGTTCTTCCTCTTCAGGTTCTTCCTCCACTATCTCAGGGTCTTCCTCTTCCATAGGATCCTCTTCATCCTCATTTTCTGCATCCATAAGATTTTCTTCTTCCTCATCAATGACATCCTCATCTATGGGCACTACTTCCTCAGGATCTTCTTCTTCTTCATCTGGACCCATTACAAGACCGAGATCATTTTATACTGCCTATCGTTGGTATTCAGGATGCAACAGGTTGTTCAGCCTTTGATTCTCATCATTAGCTTCTTCGGCATATTCCTCCAACTCTTCCACATAATCCTCAAGTTCTTGGATACGATCATTTGCTGCGTCTTCTTGTGCCCAAGCATCATTCCTCTGGTGCTTCATATACCTCCGAGATCACCTCAACTGAGTAATCTCAGCGGCCTCTTCGATCCTATCAACTTTTTCCCTTTCTAGTTCTTCTCTAAGTCTGGATATTTCAGCCTAAGGATCTAGATTGGGATTACTACTACTTTAACCAATCTCGTATCTAGGAGCTAGCTGATGTCGAGGTATCCCCTTCGGTGCAGTGCTCTTGCAGGGAGTCTGCTTAGTAAGGGCCATCCTGAAGAAAGATAGATCGTAAAGGATAAGGATAGATAGGAAGAAATTCGAAGGTTAGCAGGAATCGGATTGATACTACTTAACCCAAACCACTTTAACAGGGAAGGTAATTAAAACAGATTAATTAAACATGATGCATAAACAAACTTACGATCTAAGCATAAAAGAATTTGAAATAACACATACATAAAGGTAACCTTTATAAAATAGGGCAATTTAATATGCTATTCCACCACCACACTTTGGAAATAAGAATAAGGGTTGATAGAAAGAATCATAGATAAGCAATAAGCAATTTGGACCCAAAATAGTTAAGTTAAAATTATTTGACTCAAAAACTTTTGAAGTTTTTGTAAAAGATTACTACAACAACTCTTTTTAATAACGATCTGACTCCGATACCAGCTGTGGCAGAACCTTCTAAATCTCATGGCCCACATGCATTATTATTGTCTAAACAGACTCCTAATAACCATGAATGTGTTCCATAGGACTTAAAAGGTCTGTCGGGTAAATCCTAAATCATCCACGATTATCCAAGCAGGATCAATCATTACAAAGAGACATTGCAGTATTACAACAGTTTTATACTAATAAGATACATCGGAGTAAAATAGCGGAAGAGTTACAATAACATAAGATTACAAACTGTTTAGTTCAAAACTTTCAAACCATAAGTTGGATTATTTGAAACCATAGCAGTAGTGGAGTAGCTATAGATAACTTATTTACAATACTCTAATGGTAAGCTCTGCCCAAGAGCCAAACTTTCTACTCATTGTCACTCTCCACAACAACTATCATGTAGCAGGTGCAAAGCAATCCTGCGCATGAGGCTCACCTGCAACAAGGGTTCAACAAACCCTGAGTACGAAAGTACTCAACAAGACTGACCCAACAAAAAAGAGGGGTGAAGACTCAGGAAATGCAGGCTAGAGGGACAAGGTAAGGCTCATAGGAACAGAAAAGCTCGACCAAAAGTAAAGTTGTAAAGCTCTAGTTCAAGATTATCAACCAACCCCATTTATAAACCTTAACCATAATTCAAGTTGTTACTACGATGATGAACACCGATCGAGTCATCTTCTCCGAGAAGCAACGGCGATTCGAATCCATTTTTTTATACCCAGCTGGGACCTAGGTCACTGATATACAGGAGACTCTAACTCTTAAGCATATTAGATGAACCGATATACCGAGATAACAACCGTGGCCATATATCACCACATGATACACGTGAGTACTTTGACCCAATGTACCGATATACATGGGAACTTAAACCCACAATATACCACACTATGACATATGTGGGAACTCTGACCCACAAAATATCACTCCATGACATACCTGGGCTCCAACCCTCAGTATATCACTTCATGCATATGGATTTTCTAGTTTCTCGATATCACCAGTTCACCAACGGACGGGACCTAGGGCATCAACACATGGAAACACTACAGAGAGACTCCATTCCCAATGTAAGTTATCCGTTCGGACTCGATTTATTAACTATCATCATGTTTCCATCAAGAAAAGCCATCCTCGTCCTTTTCATTCTTTTACTTTTTAAAAACCTAACTAATTAAGCAGGGCTAAGCATTACTACGCAGTTTCCAAATATCAGGTAACAAGGAAATATGAAAATAAGACAGGTAATGCAATTTCTGGGTTTTCACTCAACTCCTATTACTTAATGCAACATTTCATAACTGAAGTGATAAAACTTTTATAAAATAAGGGTAGGGTTTGAATGCATCCGGGGCTTGCCTTGGTGGTCAAGGTAGACAATCTCGGGCTTTGGATCAACACCCAACTCCTGAGTCTGCTCTTCCTTGGGATCTGGTTTGACAATGTTAAA
Organism: Bothriochloa decipiens; assembly: GCA_023333625.1. Lineage (NCBI taxonomy): Eukaryota > Viridiplantae > Streptophyta > Magnoliopsida > Poales > Poaceae > Bothriochloa > Bothriochloa decipiens. The sequence goes on from CM041645.1 coordinate 25,203,814, forward strand.
TTCTCCGTTAATGGAAGCTACATGATAAAATGATATGCTTCAACATGATGGAATAGTAAACATGATGCTCGATGGATGTCGGACTAGGTTAAGGGCTTAAATACAACTTTCCTTCACGAAAAAGTTGCAAGTCAACACAACTTACTAAGTTCATAATGTTTAACTACTTCATTAAAGAGGTTTATTTAAAACATAAAATAACGTTAATTAAACACTAATGACATGATTAAGATCAATGCAATCAATTAATTAAAGTGCCAAAGGTCATCAAGGTTAATGACCCAAGGTCATCAAGCAATCCCAAAGTCAAACAAATCCTATAATAATTAAACTTAATTAAAGGGATTAATTAATTATTTAAAAGAATAAAATAAAGGCATAAAATTAATGTTGTCTAATTATGCCCAAAATTTTATTTTGAAAAGCTCTTGGTCTAATTAGATAGCAAAATAGTTTTCAGAAATAAAAGCCAATTATTTTATTTATTAAAAATCATAGAAGATGCATTTTTCAATTAAAAGAGCTAATTTTAACTTATGCAAAAGGTACTCAAATTTGGTACTTTATATTTTTCCTAGGTAGATGACATCATAAAGAGCATACACAAAAATGTTCAGAATTTTTGAAGCTATACATGAATTATTATGAATTTATAAAGAAAAAAGCATTTAAATGATTTTCTAAAAAAGAAAAAGGAAAAAGGGAAATTTCTTCCCGACGTTGACCGGCGGTGGACGGATTTTGACCGGCCACAATTCGCCGGCGGCGAGGACTTGGGCGGCGCAACTGGTACCCACGTGCTCCACTCGACAAGGCGAACACGCCGGGTTAGGTTAACGCGGTGGCGGACGCGGCGGAGCTACATCGCCAGCGGCGATGGCGGCACGGCGGCACGCGGACGCGGTGGCAACAGCGACTGGGCGCAACTTCGATGACGGTGACGCGACCATGAGCTTCTACACACTCAGGCGAATGCGACACGCTAACTAACTAAGCCGAAGCTGACCCCTAGCGCGCGTGGGCAGGCACACGGCGGCGCTAGCATGGCCGAGCTCACTTGCGACACACAGACCGACGATGGCAGGATGACTCGAATGAAAAAAAGGACACAAGCGTGCTCAGTAGCTCACCCTAGAACTGATGCACACGAAGATGACGGCGGTGAAGCGACAAAGGTAGGGGAGCGACGGAGACAGTGCCAGCGGCGGCGGACTCCAGTGGCACGACTTCCGTCCTGGCGTCACCTGTAGAGCAACGAGAGAACTAAAGGGAGCATCAGATGCATGAGGTACAGGTGGGCATGTCGGCAAGATGAATTGTCGAGAGGCCAACGACGAGGACGAACGGTGGTGGCGAATCCACGGCGGCTCGACGACCGACCGCGAGCGAGACGACGGCGAACCGGCTGATTCCGGTGGCGAGGGGCTAATTGAACTAGCTAGGAAGACGCGTAAGGGTGAAACAGAGCTGATGGTGTGCTTAGTGTGGCTAGAGATGACTCAACGATGGCAGCGGCGAGCGGCGGAGCTGGCGACGATGGAAGAGAAGCAGGAGAAGAAGAAGAGAAATGGCGGCCGGCTCTGGTACTTATAGGAAGGAGGCGAAGCACGGGCGAGTGACACGCAGGTGAGGAGGTTTCCAGCGACGGCGCACGCTGGCAACGGCCGGCAAGCCAGGATGGGCACGGAGGCCATGGCGACGGCGGCGCCAGTGAGGGAAGAAGACGATGCTGACGTCATCAATACTGTAGCAACCGATGTCATATTAAATTTTTCAAATTACTCCAAAAATTACATAATAACATGAAAATATCCAAAAACATAATTTGCATAACTTTTCAAGCACTAGCCTTTTCATTTAATAAACATTTTTAAATTCTGCTTAGTTTTTGAAGTATGAATTCAAATTCAAAAGGGGAATAAAACCCTAGAAAAATATATTTGAAATTACTTTTGATTTTTAAATAAAATTTGAAAACCTTCAAAACTATGGAATGTTGAACTTTTCAAGGGAAACATTTTTCATATACAAAGTTTTCCCATATTATTTATAATTTTTGAATTATGGTTTTAAAATCAAAAGAGGGTAAATGCTAAAAAACTGTATTTTCAAATTCATTTGAAATTCTTTTTGGAAACTTGAAAAACTGTGATTATCAACTTTGTAGCTCTTGTCAAGATGTGCAAACTATCTTTTTAGATCATCTTAAAACTCTATATAGATTTTGAATTATCAAAAAGGGGATAAAACCGGCTTTTGAAATAAAGGGTTTTAAAACCGATTTCAAACCCGATTTGGTTTTTAAATTAATTGTTTGGTCATTAGTGATCACAAACATCATCCAAGGACATTTTTAGGTCCATGACCCAATAGTACCCTCGGTTGACCAAGTTGACTTTAGAAAATCATTTTATAGCTTTCCAATTTGAATTGCAAGACTTAGAAATAAGCTTTGAAATCCAAATCCCACTTCAAATATGGAAATCATTTTAAAGGGTTGGACTTAGATTTATACACTATGCTTGACACTAGTGTAAACATGGTTTACACCTCAGGTACATAGAGTATAAACTAAGTATTTGAGATGACATTCGAAAGTAGGGTTTTATGATTTCATGTGACACAACATTGCATAAACACAAGCAACCTATGAAATTTAAACTTGTTTTAGTTGATGCATATCAAGGTTGACCTAAACATGAATGCTTTGTAATGCATATGATGACATGGCAGGTTTTAGTTAATATAACACCAAAGGTGTTACATCCTCCTTATCATCCTTCTTGAGGCACATGCTATCGAAGTACTACTTGAGCATCCGGCAGTCCTCGTGGTTGTGATTTGCCCCTCCCTTGTGGTAAGGGCAAGGATCCTTTAGCATCTTGTCGAAGATACCTGTTGATGATATCTCCTCGGCAGTGTACCATGAGATATCCCAAGGTAGTAGAGTTACGATGAGGGCACGCTAAGACCTACGATCTAAATGTGAGACGCAAGACAAACAACCAAGACAAACCAGGATTTATCCAGGTTTAGGCCGCTCAGAAGCATAATACATTACGTCCTACGTCTCTGATGTTGTATTGATGAGTATCGGAGTACAATGAAATTAGTTTAGATGCATTCTAGGGGGGTCTTTATCTGCCTGGGACAAGGTTACATATCTACGGTTTCCCTATAGTTGGTTACATTGCGCCGTATCCTTGGAGAACAAGAACAGATCTAACCAACTAAGACTCCAGGCACACCAAGCATCCTTCAGCACCAGTGCAGACCACGGGCTTAGTCTTGTTATCTGGCCCACCAACCAGGAGGATGATGGACCAGCCTTCGTCTTCTGGTCCGGGCCATCTGGACCGAGCAGCCCAAAGCTTAGTTACGAGGGTATACGGGGTCTATACCCCCACAGTTAGTCCCCAAGCACCATGTATCTTGAGGGAGTTGCTGTTTTGACCTATGCTAAGCAGTGAAGATGTAGATCACATGACGCCGAGCAGTAAAGATGCAGACCATGTAGTCCCGACCAGCACCGATGCTGATCAGTTAGCGTCATCCAGGCTTCTCCCAAGTAGTTCGTAAGTCTGCTCCCGACCACTACTCTCATCGAGGAAGGTGATCTATCAAAAGGTGCATGGTGTTCCAAGAAAAAGAAAAATTCTTTCCACGTCTTGAGATGTGTGCCCATGTTAACACGTGACACAAAGTATCACTGGGATGCTAACATGAACTTATCCATAAAAATAAGGGCAGCGAACCAAGAACAAAAGATAGGGCCAAGTCACCGCGAGGTGATGTGGGCTCAGGTAGTCCCCAAATTCGATAGAAGATAGAATATGTTGTATTGTGCTTTCGAAAGAAAAAGTCAAATAAAACACAGGCTAGATGTAGTTAATGCTGAATACCCCTATAGGAAATTCTAGAGCCAAGAGAAATATAAGCTCAAGTCACTGTGAGGTGACGTGGACCCATGTAGTCCCCAAGCTCGATAGAAGATAGAATATGTTGTATTGAGCTTTTTAAGGAAAAAGTAAAAAACAGCATCAACTAGTCATGACTAGTATTAAAGGACTAGATGTGTCCCGATTGACTTGCAGTCCCCAAGTGTGCCTAGGACAGGTCACAGGCTCGATCGGGTCGAGGACACCGAGAACCCATGGTCTGTGAGCACTACTGGGTGGGAAACTGCCATGTAGTCCCAAGGTGTGCCCGAGACAGGTCACAAGCTCCATCGGGTCAAGGACACCGAGAAGCTATGGTTCGTAACAACTACTAGGTGGGAAACTTCCACGTAGTCCCTAGGTGTGGCAGAGACAGGTCACAGGCTCCACCGAGTCGAGGACACCAAGAATCCATGGTTCATAAGCACTACTGGGTGGGAAACTGCCACACAGTCCCTAGGTGTGCCCAAGATAGGTCACAGGCTCCATAGGGTCGAGGACACTAAGCACCACTGGGTGGGAAACTGCCACATAGTCCCCAGATATGGGGAATAAAAAATTTGACCCATAAAATAGTCCCTAGATTTTAAGGAATAAAAATCTAGAGCAAATTTGGAAAGAAGTATATAAAGAAATCTGGGACTGGATCCCAAGATTATCGAACTCATGCCCAACAACCAGGATTGTATACGCAATCATGCGCACAGGGGAATAAATTATCCCAGCCCACACCTGCACTCAGGACTAGGACGGCAAACCAAGCCACGTCTACACGAGTCAAGCGGGTCCAACCCTAGAAGTCAAAAGGACGTCATCTGAATAGTATAAATAGTAGGCGCCGCCAAAAGGAGACGGTTCCCAATTCACATTCATTTCTCAACTCCTCACTTTCCCACTTCTCAAGCGCTCCGTTGCCTCATCTCGCCTCGCAACCACCACCGCCCCGCAATCCTCCATCGCAAATCCAGCCACTGCCGCACATAGCAGCCGTGCGGATCCACCACTTCTGCTCCTCTGCTATCCACCGTGCATCTTTTCACCAACCCTCCCACCACTCACAAAGGAGATGGCAAAGAAGGGAGTCAAGAAGACGGCGAAGGTGAGCGGATCTGGCACAACCAGACCGCAATGGGTGCAATCAGCCTCCTCACGGGAGTCGCTGCAGGCACTCACTGAGGAGGGACTATTACCAGCACGAGAGTTGGACGTCTGGCATGAGCCACAAGGTGAGGATGAGCCCTGACCCCGATTTGGGGAAATAGTTGTTTTTGAGGACTTCGTTACACGGGGATTGGGACAACTCATGAACGAATTCCTCCGGGATCTCTGCATTTACTGGATAATTTCCATCTGTAATCAGGATTCGAATTCCATTCGATCCATCTCCATTTTCATCATGTATTGTGAAATGGTTTTGGGCATCACCCCCCACTTCAATCTGTTTTGCCACTTCTACCTACTGAGGAAGAAGGGGGATGAATCCGGGGGCTCCCAGATTGCTGGGGGTTGCTACGTATGGTTGCACGATGAGATGAAACCGTCTTGGCTGGGCAGCTGACATCAATCAACCTCACGGGGTTGGAACAGCCACTGATTCTATATGAGCTAGGATGTGGAGGGGAGAAGGGTGCCCTACGATGTGACGCAGGTGCCAGAGTTCAACCCCATGTGGTCGAACTCACCAACCCCAGAGGAGATGCATCAAGTAAAGGAGTTGCTGACCTTGATTGATAACAAGAACATCAATGGAGCACTAGTGGCTGGGACCTGGTTGACTCGCCGGATCCAACCATGCAAGGAGCGGGTGAACCACTTGTACAAGTACACTGGTCGGGCTGACCCCTCTCGGGAGACCACAGAGAAGATAACGCTAGACGCGATGAACCAAAGGATGTCTTCTATGTTTGAGAAGTTCAACCAGGACAGCAGTTACCTAGCAGTGTGGGCTCATCCATATGACCATTCTCGACCACCACTAGTAGTAAGCCAACCAGTACAAGATCTTAATTTGTTAAATCTGCATCTTTTGACATTACTACAATTAACTTTGTATGATTGTAATGCACATAATGTCTTGTGGTCTGACTATCAGACACTGCTTAGACAGGACCGAGCGACATTCTTCTCTGCTGTTCCTGTTGAGAAGTGGCCTCAAGAAGAAGTGTTGTCCAGCCAGTGGAGGACCGAGGAGGCCCGCTACCAGAGCAAGACAGGAGACAGCAGATGTCTTCGACTCTGACGAGGACGTATCCTCGCTACTCAGGGAAGCCACTGGGAAGTGAGCAAGCGGCCAATGTCAATGGCTGCCGAGAAGAAAAGGCCCTCCACTTTGCTATCTGGGGGTAAGTTAAACCTGGACGGCGAAGCAGGGGGAGCAAGAAGAGGGTGTGCCCCAAGCACCCCAGAGTCGTCTGACTCTGACGACTTCGTGACGCTGAGAGAGCGCCAGAGGAAACATCAGGCATCAATGCCTCAGAAGGGGGAACGCTAAGGCCCCCGATGATGACATTGACTAGGAGGTCGCCATAGAATGCACCACCACCACCACCTCCTCCCCCTATCAAGGGGAAGCTGCTTCAACAACTCGGCTGGAGTAGGCTAGGGGATCTACACCACCACCACCATTGCCACTGTCTACATCACACAGGGTGGCGACACCGTCTGCCGGGGTGGTCTTGTCTCCAGGGCACCGGGAGTCGGCAAGGGAGCTAACTCCACCAGTGCGCCCTACCGGGACGGGCGGGACCAGCACAGTGTTAGTCCAAGTCCCCGGACATGGTAGCGGGGTGACAGGTGGGACCTAGGTTCTCCTAGCGGGGGAGTAGCCCCACAGTTCAGGGGAGGTTTTTGGCGGGCACCAGCGAAAGTGTTATCTTGTCATAGCTTTTGTTATCTGGATATATGTATACTGGTGTTGCCAATTATTTTGATCTCTTATGTGTGATAATTGAACAGACATACCACATCGAAGACAGGGCAGCATGCCTCGTCTGGGAGGGCCACTGAGCAGGCTCCTGCCCGTGACACCGCCCAGTCTGTGGGAGAGACGGCGGCCGCAAGCAACTCGGTGATCCTGACCATGCCCACTGCTCCAACAGCAGGCCCTCCAGGAAGACAGATAGTGCCGAGGAGGAAGGTTGTTGATGAGGACATGACACCTTCGGATACGACCATTGATTATAAGGTGATGTCATTCCTACATTTGTATAGTGACTTTGGATATAATTCACTTGGTTCCGCATGTCCGTGTCATTATTTCATTGTAGGTACAAATGTGTCTCAAAATGCAAGTTCAACAAAGTTCAACTTTTGGTTCGTCGGCAGCCTGACGATGCTTCATTGGGAAGGCCATAACTCATCCATCCGGAGTGCAATCGAGCTACGTCATCGTCATGGGCTTGTTTTTCATCCTTGGGACCCTGGACCAAGTGGAAGCATGACCCAAGTAGATGGAGAACTCACCAAGGAAGCCCTTGGACGTCCTCCACCCTGGCCACCACTTTTGGAGGCCAGCAAGGGCGTCCAAGACAAGACGGAGGCCTAGCCCAATTCGAGTTCGAGTCTGCCTCGGCCTCCAGGACCAGCACAGATTAAAACGGAAGCCCAGGACGCATACGGACTCCGTTTTTGACGTTCTACCTATGGTTGGAAAGATAATTTCATAAGGAAACCAATGGAATTAGTTTGAAGTCCAAATTCCTTCTGAGTCATCGGGAAACGCCAAAATAAGCCAGTGTCCAGAATCTGTTCCAATGCTGCACCACAGTTTTTGGTCCATTGGGCCGTGTATCGTGTTTGAGCCCGTTAGGGGGGGCGCATCCAGGGGGTGTGATGACCCTTAGGCATTATATTCAGTAGCCGCCGCCCTTGTTAGGGTTTGGGTTTTGCTTTAGATTAATCTGTCTTTGAACAGTCGCCGTTATCGGTTTGTGAAACCCTACTTTGTGATCTTAATCATATATCTGCAGTTTGTACCAATATTTGAGCTGCGTACTTTTGAGTTCTTGCTTGTGTTCTCTGATTCGTAGGCAGGGATTAACCTTCTTGGAGAGGTCAATCGGTTGGTGACACGGTTGATACCAGAGGAGACGTGGTGCTAAGGTTGCAGGTTCGGGTCTTTGTGATCCGAAGCCGGATCGGTGTGTCGTGCTCCACCAAATCGTTGTTTATTTTGAACTAACGGAAGATCGGGAACCTAGTCCCTACCAAGTGGTAATCAGAGCTTCAGGTATACCATCAGATTCATATTTTACTCTAGTTCGAGTGTTTCACCTTCGTCCTATAAATCCAGAAAATTTTCCCTACAAAAATATTTGTGTTCATCGTTATTCTTCCGCTGTCCTATCGCCCTTTGTGCCGCTGCAATTTTTAATTTGAGTTTGCTTTATTGAACGGTTGTCCCTTGCATGTGTTTGTGTTTGACGCGTCTAGATTTTGTTTCAATCTAGTCTTGCATATTTATTTTTGGCGGTGCATGTTCTTAGTGTTTCCCTAATCCTTGCGTCAAATCATACTTGCTGTTTTCGAGATCTCAGTTTCATCTCCACGTCTATAGCTTGGAAGTTGTCTTCTCCAAGTCAAAAAAAGAAGAAGAAAATCATTGCTGCAATAGTTCTGTCTGTTGGAGAAAATATATTTGCCTTCTTTTGTGGTAGTAGAAAAAGAATACATATTTTTCTCTTGATCGCCATTGATTAGAGATGGATCTGTTTTGAATGTGAGATGGAAAGTAGATTGTTTTCCTAGAGGTCTGTACTACACGTGAGTCATAGATAAGAAAAGCAGAGTTATCATTCCAAAAGTTCCAGATTCTTTTTGCTTCTATCTAGTTGGTGGAGGGATCACTCGACAAAATCCTTTGTGGCCATCTTTTGTCGGCTACAGGAGTACATTGTTGAAACATTTTGTGTCAGTTTGAGTTGTCAAAATATTTTGTGGCACTTCTGAAGTAAAATAAAAAAGTAAAAGGCGTGGTGCAAAAAAAAGAAAGAAAGAGCTGCACAAAAAAGAAAAGGCAGAAGGTGCAAAAAAAAGCCGCACAAAAAAAAAGAGAAAAAAAATCAGAAGTGATTGCATCTTTTGAGTATTGTGCTGAGTTATTTTGTTGCTTGCTTGAACTAGGTCTAGGACAAGTTTATGTCTAGGACAAGTTTAGGCCGGTGACACAGACTAGCTTGGGACTACTTTTCAGTTTTGCAATTCTAAAATTAATTATTGCTATTCCTTGCTACTAAATATTGTGCCTCCCAAGCTCCACATATACTTCTGATCGGTACAGAGAAAGAGCCTTGCAATCTTGGTGCCACATCCTCACAGGTATCACGAACCAGCCACCGGTTGTACCGTCTACTGCTTTACTTTGGTAAGAACACTTGTAAGGGCTTGGTAAGACGCTTGAGGGGGTGCGACTTTACTACTTGACCTCATCCTAGTAGCTGATAGGATAATTCATACTTGCGTGTTTTCTTGTTTGATGCTAACAATGACAGGTCACAACACTCACTTATTTGAGACATCAACGAAGCATGAGACACAGACTATTGCTGCTGCACCTCCTCCCGCAGGTCGCTTTATCCTTTCTTCCCCACCTACTTATGATGGTATTGGTGCTGATGAGTACATTGAGTGGGAAAGTAAAATAGATAATATTTTTGCACAATGTCGTATGTGTGAAAGGAGAAAAATTAAGAATGCAACTAATGTTTTGTAACATTCAGCTTTATCTTGGTGGGAGTCTTTAAGTTCTTTAGATAAACCTTTCACATGGAATGATATGAAAATTTTGATGAGAGAATTTTTTGTTAATCCATATCTTGTAAATAATTCAAATGATAAGGTGCATCAACTAGAACAGTCTTTTGTTGTTTCTCTTGCTATGCCTAATCTTTTGCAGGACAACATACAAAAGAGAGAGGACAACATGATAGATAATGAGGTGCTCACAACCTCATGTGAGCAACATTTAGTGCACACCAAATCTGATTTACTTTTGTCCCAAAATGACTTTCATTATACTCATTGTGATAAAGAAGAGTTACCAAAAATATGTGCTGAAACTAATGTTTTATTGCCAATTGTTAGTGAAATGGATGAGCTAAAATTATTATCTTCTTTAGATACTTTAGGTTATATTGAGTTTGATACTCTATGTCAACTAAACTATTTGAAGGAGAAATTTTTATGTGCTGAATTTTTATGGTTTTCTAGTCATACTTATCACTTTATTGGCAAATATAATTGTAAAGGAGACTATATGGTGCATCGAGTTTATATTTGTTCCAATCTGAAATCTCCTTTTGTTGTACATAATTATGATCTACTAGAGGGCTGCACTTGCTATCATCCTACTATGTCGTGTTCCCCAAGTTTTTGTATAAAGAAACAGGTTCAATTTCAAGAAGGGGAGCAATTTTGGCTACTACAAACAACCTGTCCAGCAACTAAGCTCAAACCGAGGATGGTTTATTGTCAAGAAGGGGAGAATGATGAGGACATGACACCTTCGGATATGACCATTGATTATAAGGTGATGTCATTCCTACATTTGTATAGAGACTTTGGATATAATTCACTTGGTTCCACATATCCGTGTCTCAAAATGCAAGTTCAACAAAGTTCAACTTTTGGTTCATCGGCAGCCTGACGATGCTTCATTGGGAAGGCCATAACTCATCCATTCGGAGTGCAATCGAGCTACGTCATCGTCATGGGCTTCTTTTTCATCCTTGGGACCCTGGACCAAGTGGAAGCATGACCCAAGTAGATGGAGAACTCACCAAGGAAGCCCTTGGACGTCCTTCACCCTGGCCACCACTTTTGGAGGCCAGCAAGGGCGTCCAAGACAAGATGGAGGCCCAGCCCAATTCGAGTTCGAGTCTGCCTCGGCCTCCAGACCAGCACAGATTAAAATGGAAGCCCAGGACACATACGGACTTTGTTTTCGATATTCTACCCATGGTTCGAAAGATAATTTCATAAGGAAACCAATGGCATTGGTTGGAAGTCCAAATTCCTTCTGAGTCATCAGGAAACGTCAAAACAAGCTAGCATCCAGAATCTATTCTAGTGCTGCACCATAGTTTTTGATCTATTGGGCTGTGTATCGTGTTTGAGCCCGTTAGGGGGGTGCATCCAGGGGGTGTGACGACCCTTAGGCATTATATTCAGTAGCCGCCACCCTTGTTAGGGTTTGGGTTTTGCTTTAGATTAATCTGTCTTTGAACAGTCGTCGTTAACGGTTTGTGAAACCCCACTTTGTGATCTTAATCATATATCTGCAGTTTGTCCCAATATTTGAGCTACGTACTTTCAAGTTCTTACTTGTGTTCTTCGATTCGCAGGCAGGGATTAACCTTCTTGGCGAGGTCAACAGATTGGTGACACGGTTGATAACCAGAGGAGACGTGGTGCTAAGGTTACAGGTTCGGGTCTTTGTGATCTGAAGCCGGATTGGTGTGTCGTGCTCCACCAAATCGTTGTTTATCTTGAACTAACGGAAGATCGGGAACCTAGTCACATAGTGAACTAGGGTTACTCAATGGTTCTAATGAACTAGGGTAATATATCTTGGAATCTGTTCATTATCTTGGAACCTAGTGAATTATATCCAAAGTCACTATACAAATGTAGGAATGACATCACCTTATAATCAATGGTCGTATCCGAAGGTGTCATGTCCTCATCAGTTGTGATGTGAACCCGCTAGGGTTTGAGGATGATCTTTCGATGAGAGGCGTGAGATAACTTGATTGGTGGATGGAGATGATGTTCACGGCCCGACTACAGCCTCCAAGACTGCACCTTAGTGACCGATACACCACTTCCAAAGGCCGTCACGATCTTGTGGAGCACGATAACCAGCCACTAGGGCTCCCGTCCTGCAAGCAATCGAAGAACTAGCAAGAACAAGGAAACAAGCACTGAATTGGCAAGATCAAATAGAAGGTTTCAACTGAATCTTATTATGAGTGGGGTTTCGAAGACAAGGAGATGGGCGGGTGGATCAGCACGCGCACCTACAAGCAAGTAGCGACGGCTAAACTTGATGTAAACAAAACCCAATCTGTTTGTAGTGGCTATGGAGGTATAAGAGAGGGTAGAGGGTGACCTTGTCCTGGCAGGAGTCGTCCCACAACCCTAGGACATGCCCCTATTGGGCCCCACTTGATACATGGCCCATCGAGCAACAATCAGGTGACACAAGGATAGAAAAACCTCTCAGCGTTATTTGCATCATTGCCTCTGACTCTGAGAAGATATCAACATGAGACTGGATCCATATGAAAGTAGACTTGATAATCTTTCCATCAAGTATCATAACGTCCCAATTGGAGTCCATAGGAAGCCGTGGTGACCCACACAAGTTGCGGTTGTTCTGCAGTCTGAATCCAACTCCCAAATCGTGTTGGGTTTGGACTCTTGCTTTCCTTGCTCTAGAAGCGACGTGGTAGCCTGATGGAGGACGTTGTGGACACATGGACTTGATCCCCAATCACCTTTGTTAAGGTACCATGCTTCCCATATGCAATCAACCCTTGAGCTAGTGTTGCCTCACATTCTGAATGCAGTCACACCTTCCCTTGTTGATCCTCTCCTTCATTCCTGAGCAACACAAAAGTGCACTTGTCTCCATTGTCTAAATATGATGGACGAGAGTTTAAGAATGAACTTACTTGATGGTTGAGTTGACGAGCATGAGCACGAGTAAGAGGACCAGCAATAGGTACTGGTGTTCGCGTGGACGGCGTGGATGTATGGTTGGTGTTGATGTCCTCATCATCCTCCCTTTCTTGAATTTGAGTCGTCCTCGACTCAAGCTCATCTTCCTCACCCAAATAAGGCTTTAAATCTATAATGTTAAATGTGGGACTAATCCCAAACTCTGTAGGAAGATCAAGCTTATATGCATTCTCATTAATTCGTTGGAGCTCTTTAAAAGGACCATCAGCTCTAGGCATCAATTTAGATTTTCTCAATTCAGGAAATCTATCCTTTCGCAAATGCAACCAAACCAAATCTCCAGGTTCAAGAATCAACTCCCTTCTACCTTTATCTCTAGCAAATTTGTACTTAGCACTCATGCGCTCTATGTTTTCTTTAGTGGTTTCATGCAATTTTAGCATCAAGTCAGCACGTTGCTTAGCATCAAAATTCAATTTTTCAGAACTTGGCAAAGGAATTAAATCAATAGGAGCACGTGGCAAGAAGCCATAAACAATCTAAAAGGGAGACATCTTTGTCGTAGAATGCAACGAACGATTATAAGCAAACTCGATATGAGGCAAACAATCTTCCCACATCTTAATATTCTTCTTTAAAACAGCCCTTAACATAGTAGATAAAGTTCTATTCACAACTTCAGTGTGACCATCGGTTTGCGGATGACAAGTGGTGGAAAATAAAAGCTTAGTCCCCAATTTAGCCCATAAAGTTCTCCAGAAATGGCTAAGAAATTTAGCATCACGATCAGAAACAATTGTATTTGGCACACCATGCAAGCGAACAACTTCTCGAAAGAACAAATCAGCAATATGTGTAGCATCATTAGTTTTATGACATGGTATGAAATGTGCCATTTTAGAGAATTTATCCACAACCACAAAAACACTATCTCGCCTATTCCTAGTCCGTGGCAATCCCAACACAAAATCCATAGAAATATCTTCCCAAGGAGCACTAGAAACAGGAAGAGGCATATACAAACCATGTGGATTTAATCGTGACTTAGCCTTTTGACATGTTGTGCAGCGAGCAACGAACCTCTCCACATCTCGTCGCATCTTTGACCAAAAGAAATGACCAGCAAGAATGTCCTCTGTCTTCTTCGCTCCAAAATGTCCCATCAAGCCACCTCCAATGCGCTTCCTGCAGCAACAACAAGCAAACGGAGCTAGCTGGAATGCATAGCTTGTTAGCTCTAAACACAAACCCATCATTGACGATGAATTTATTCCATGACTTCCCACCTTTACAATGCAACAAGATATCTTTAAAATCAGGATCATGAGCATATTGGTCTTTAATTGTGTCTAACCCAAAGATCTTGTAATCAAGTTGATTCAGCAAAGTATATCTCCTTGACAAAGCATCAGCAATGATATTCTCCTTCCCTTTCTTGTGCTTAATAACATAAGGAAAGGATTCAATAAATTCTACAAACTTAGCATGCCATCGATTCAGTTTTCCTTGACTATGAATATGTTTCAAAGATTCATGATCAGAGTGAATAACAAACTCTTTGGGCCACAAATAATGTTGCCATGTTTCTAAAGTTCGAACAAGAGCATACAATTCTTTATCATAAGTGGAATAGTTCAGAATAGGCCCGCTCAATTTCTCACTAAAATAAACGGGCATCACGTAGAGCATTAAAAACAGCACGTAAGTGTTCAAGGTGTTCATCCATGGATTTGCTATAAATCAATATATCATCAAAGTAGACGACAACAAATTTCCCAATGAAAGCACGCAAAACCTCATTCATTAATCTCATGAAAGTACTAGGTGCATTAGTTAACCCAAAAGGCATGACTAACCACTCATATAAACCGAACTTAGTTTTGAAAGCAGTTTTCCATTCAACTCCCAATTTCATACGAATCTGGTGGTACCCACTACGCAAATCAACTTTTGAAAACACAACAACACCACTTAATTCATCAAGCATATCATCTAATCATGGAATAGGGTGTTGATATCAAATAGTGATATTATTAATAGCCCTACAATCAACACACATACGCCATGTTCCATCTTTCTTGGGCACTAAAATTACAGAAACTGCACAAGGACTATGAGATTCACGCACATAACCTTTATCTAGTAGTTCTTACACTTGTCGCTGAATTTCCTTTGTTTCTTCCAGATTTGTTCTATATGGTGCACGGTTTGGCAAAGATGCACCAGGAATAAGATCAATTTGGTGCTCAATCCCGCATATTGGTGGCAGCCCCGCTGGTATCTCACTTGGAAACACATCAGAATAGTCCTGCAAAATGTTAGCAACAGCAAGGGGCAAAGAACATTGCATATCCTCAATTGAAATCAAAGCATCCTTGCATACCAAAGCATAAGCAATAGAGGTGGATGCATTAAACTCATTAATATCAGATTTTGTAGCAAGCATACAACGTCCTTTCAGTTTTACCTCATCTTTTTCATAAACAACAGATTTAGTATTTTTACTAGCTCTCACTCATTGCTTTTGCAGCCTTTGCAACATCATTTTGCATAATGGTTTCAGGAGACATAGGATGCAACACAATTTTCCGATCATGGTATAGAAAAGAATATTGATTTGATCTGCCATGATGCATCGAATCTCTATCAAATTGCCAAGGTCTACCTAACATAATATTGCAAGCTTGCATAGGCACAACATCACATTCAACAATATCTTTGTATGATCTGACGGAAAAATTAAGTCGCACAAGTCTAGTTACCTTTGCCTTACCACCGTTGTTCAGCCACTAAATGTAGTAGGGATGCGGGTGTGGTTTGGTGGTGAGGGCAAGCTTCTGTACCATATCGTTGCTTGCCAAGTTGTTGCAGCTACCTCCATCAATGATCATGCGGCACGAATGCTCCTTGATGACACATTTGGTTTGAAATAAAGTGTGTCGCTGAATTTGCTCCGCCTTCTCCATTTGTGCACTAAGCACTTGCTATACAATCAAGCTCTCATAGTGGTCCACGTCACCTACATTAATATGTTCTTCTATGTGTTCCTCACTACCTGCATGGTCAGCCGCAAGCAACGCAAGTGTATCTTCATCATAATCACTAGCAGACGAACACTCACCACCTTCTTTGACAATCATAACACGCTTGTTTGGACAGTCATGCATCACATGCCCATATCCCTTGCACCGGTGACATTGTACCTTGCTTGTTCTACCTGTCGATGCCACGGATGAAGTACTCGCAGCTGGCTTTTGCATTGTCTTTGCAACCGAATTGGTGGGGGCAGCTTGACTCTTGTCACTGGATGATGGCGTAGGAGTACATGTAGACGGAGTTGTAGACGTGCGTTGCTGCCATGTGTTAGTTTTCCCTGTAGAAATATTATTCCTTGCGCTAGCACGTCATCCCTGCACTTCCCTTTCATCTTTACAAGCAAGATGAAACAAACGGGTTATGTTAGTATAATCTTTATATTCAAGGATGTCCTGGATTTCACGATTTAGCCCACCCAAAAATCTAGCCACAGCAGATTCCTCTTCTTCCTATAAGTTACAACGCAGCATTCCCATTTGTAATTCCTGAAAATATTCTTCTACACTTTTAGCACCTTGTCTTAATCGCTGCATCTTATTTAACATATCACGTGCATAGTAAGAAGGAACAAATCTAGCCCTCATGACTCGTTTCAACGCTTCCCAAGTTTGAGGTACGTTATTAGGATTTTTGATACCATGTTCTATCCACCAAACTGAAGCAAAATCGGTAAACTCACTATTAGCAGCTCTAACACGAGTATCCTCAGGAAAATTGTGACATGCAAACTTTTGGTCAATGGCAATTTCCCAAGTAATGTACGCATCAGGATCATACTTACCATCAAAAAAAGGTATTTTAAATTTAATCTTGCTGAAAGCATCATTATTATTAGGTACCTCACATCGACGGTGACCACCCATACCTCTACGATTATAGCATAGACGACGTCGATCAAAAGCATCCCGATCATCATGTTCGGTATCACCAGTATAATCTTCATCATAATTATCTTCAACTTGCTCTTCATCCTTCTTGTCGTCATTATGCAGCTCTTTGTCTTTTGTGTGGAAGTCATCAAAATGGTGCAAAAGGGCAGCAAGGCTTTTGTCCATATGAGCCACAGATGCCTCCAACCCTGTAAGCTTGTTGGAGGTGGTAAGTTGGGCTGTCTCCAATTGCTCAATCTTGTCATTGGTTACTTGTAAATCGTTATCAAGTCCGTCTGTATGTAGCTGCACTTGCCTTGTAAAATGTTGAATGATGCCCTTGGTACGAGGAGATCGTGGAATCTCATCACCGTCCTCTGATCCTATCATGGTTCAACTAAACAAAGTGGAGACAAGAAAATAGGTGAAGAAATAAAAGCCCTATATCTGTTAGGACGTGGCTACAGCAAGGGGCTCCCTCTCAACCTGTTAGACAAGTTCTTACCAATTCTTACCTTGCTCAATAGGAGGAATCAACTACCAGCAAGTCCGCAGCAATGGAATGAAGTGTATCAGTGCCGCAGCAACAAGACCTGTCAAGCTATAGAATATGTGGAGCTATAGGTGGCTGAAACAAGGAACGAACTAGCACCACGTTAGTTATAAAAGCTAGGTGAATAAACGTTCAACGGTGGTGCTATGCTGGTCCTAGGCTCGACTGTGCTAGAGACACGAGCCTAGACACAAACGAAGTCATGATACAACAAGGAAAAAGACACGTAACAGCAAGGAATGACTCGCCTTCATTTGCTCAAACAACAAGGAATCACTCCCCTTCTTTTCCTCAACTCTTCTTTTCTTTCTCCTTTTTTTTCTTTGCTGTTTTTTTTCTTCTTTTTTTTCACTTTGCACAACTAGAACAAATCTGAATCTTGGCAAATCAGATTTTAGAAAAAAACTCTTAGTATGTATTTCTCTTTCTTTTCAGGGGTGACAAGAATGCAACTAGCAACTCAAAAAAATTTTTATATGTGAACAAAACTTGATTGAGAATAGCGAGGAGGATATGGTAGTAATATTTGCAGTGGCGATGGCAGCAGAGATGTAAAAGACTGATAGTGACCAAAACGTGACAAGAACTCGAAACTATAAAAGACTAGAACTAAAACCAGCACTGGACACAACCGAAGAAAACGCAAACTCAACAAGCCCTAACTAACCAGTACTAACCACGGCACAAAGGTTTTGTAGGAATATGGAAAACTAATCTACTATTTTTTTGGCTTTTCTGGACTATAGGAAAAATAAAACAACGATTGAAAATCTCTCACCGGTAAACCTTGCTCTGATTACCAACTGATGTGAACCCGCTAGGGTTTGGGGATGATCTTTCGATGAGAGGCGTGAAATAACTTGATTGGTGGATGGAGATGATGTTCACGACCTGACTACAGCCTTCAAGACTGTGCCTTAGCGACCGATACACCACTTCCAAAGGCCGTCATGATCTTGTGGAGTGCGACAACCAGCCACTAGGGCTCCCGTCCTGCAAGCAATTGAAGAACTATCAAGAACGAGGAAACAAGCACTGAATTAGCAAGATCAAATTGAAGGTTTCAACTGAATCTTATTATGAGTGGGGTTCCAAAGACAAGGAGATGGGCGGCTGGATCAGCACGCGCACCTACAAGCAAGTAGCGACGGCTAAACTTGATGTAAACAAAACCCAATCTGTTTGTAGCGGCTATGGAGGTATAAGAGAGGGTAGAGTTAGACCTTGTCCTGGCAGGAGTCATCCCACAACCCTAGGACACGCCCCTATTGGGCCCCACTTGATACATGACCCATCAGGCAACAATCAGGTGACACGAGGATAGAAAAACCTCTCAGCGTTATTTGCATCATTGCCTCTAACTCTGAGAAGATATCAACATGAGACTGGATCCATATGAAAGTAGACTTGATAAGCTTTCCATCAAGTATCAAAACGTCCCAATTGGAGTCCGTATGAAGCCGTGGTGACCCAAACAAGTTGGGGTTGTTCTGTAGTCCGAATCCAACTCCCAAATCGTGTTGGGTTTGGACTCTTGCTTTCCTTGGTCTCGAAGCGACATGGTAGCTTGATGGAGGACATTGTGGACACATGGACTTGATCCCCAATCACCTTTGTTAAGGTACCATGCTTCCCATATGCAATCAACCCTTGAGCTGGTGTTGCCTCGCATTCTGAATGCAGTGGCACCTTCCCTTGTTGATCCTCTCCATCATTCCTGAGCAACACAAAAGTGCACTTGTCTCCATTGTCTAAATATGATGGATGAGAGTTTAAGAATGAACTTACTTGATGGTTGAGTTGACGAGCACGAGCATGAGTAAGAGGACCAGCAATAGGTACTGGTGTTGGCGTGGACGGCATGGATGTATGGTTGGTGTTGATGTCCTCATCAGGTTGTGTCTGGTCACCCGCCCCATCGTGCTTTAGACTAGGTGGGTTGGTAGAGTGCATTAGTGCCAGAAGTGGTGGAGGAAGTGCCCAGAGTGCCACCCTGGGTCCCTCGCACAGACATCCCGCAGCAACGGGTGTACACCACACACAAGGTGGGAGGTGACTTCGTGTCGTATGAGGAGATCCTAGATGACGACGTGGATGCGTGCATCCAAGATGCTGTCGAGGTGCTGCTCAATCGAGTCAAGGTAAGTCCTGGCAATAAAATTTATTTAAAATTTGGTACATCTCCGGAGTATCCATTCATGTTAGAATTTGGTATGCTTAGTCCCTGCAGGAAATGTGTGCTTAACGGGGCAAAACCATCGAATAGTTTGCACCCATCTAGGAGGAACGCAGAACTCTTCGAGTGACGAAGTCCTACATGGAGGCACAGGCCAGGGTGTACCAGCAGCGGGAGGCCCAACACGGGGAAGACCTAGCTACCCTACATCATAGTGTGGAGGCTCTTGAGGCGAAAAATGATAATGAGTTCTCCAATCACACCAGGCTCACTGAAGTTAGCTGTATACTTTACATGCGTTGTTGTAGGGCTGAGCAACTAGAATGAGGCGATGGCTAAGGAGATTGCCACCCTGCTAGACTAGAAGGAGGCTGTTGAGGATACAGAAAAGAAGACGCGGAACAAATCGCCCAGTTGACTGGTAAGTCTAGCCTTGTTGATTGTGTCTGCTACATACTGGGCGGACCAGTGTATGCTAACCACCATGCTTTGTGCTGTAGATACGAGGGAACGTCACATGGGCCAATTCCAGGTGTTGGAAGACGCCAACGTCACTCTCCTGGGGAAGATCAAGACGATGACTGACCACATCAGGCCAGTGTTGAGGGCCATCTTCTAAGGTGAGAAGCACCCCACCGATCCTTTCCGTGAGTTGGTTGTCGTTGCTGACCAGTGCCGTAGGCTATGGCCGACGCAGCAAGAGTTCATCATGGGTACCGGGCATTATGTGGCTGCCACCGTGCTCGCCGTGGTTCATGCCAACTACCACAATGTGGAGCTAGCAACCATCAAACTTGGTGTCCCTTCAAATGTACCTAATGAAGAAGCTGATGCACTCCAGGCCTCGTCTGGCCCAACTGCTGCCGCCATTGTTGAAGACATGACACTGGTCAAGGATCCTGCAATAGGTGATGGTGGTCAGTAGGCCATAAACAATGTATTTGTATGAAGACACTATTTGTAAGTTTTGCTGAGCACTAGGTGCTCATAAACTTTTAGCCTTTTGATGCAGACAGTAGGCATGTTTAAGTAGGTGACAAACATATTGCCATTTTAAAATGTGAAGTTTTACTTGTAGAAAAAGTATGTCGACAATTAAGTTTTGCCCCTACCCTTAAAACGAGCTAACTCTATTGGGTGACTAGGGATGCACTAGTGAACAGCGTAGGACTGCCAGGATCACTAGGTACCTAGCACCGTTAGAGAGCAATTGCTTAATCTCCTAGTGCCATGTAGCGCGGGGCTCTAACACATTGTAAGAGGCTTCAAGAAAGTTCCTTGTCAAGCCATTCTCGGTGGGTAGGATACAAAGTTTAATTGTGACTTATGTAGGGCGCATGTATGATAGATGTGTGCGCAAATATAGAGCTATGATAGGGAAAAGAGAACAAAAAATAAGTAACTTTATTAAAATATTGGATAACGAAACAACTGGGTACATATCTTATTCTATGGATAGAAGCGTTTGAGGTGGTCGATGTCCCACAAGTTGGCTTCCTCTACACCCTTCATTGTTTCCAACTGATAGGATGTCAGGCGTGTAACAGCCTTGATCTTGAACTGCCCTTCCCATCTGGATGATAGCTTGTGCAGACCATCTCTTTTTTGGATTCATCGTAACACCATGTCACTAACCACAAATAGCCTGCCTTTGACATTGCGGTTATAGTAACCACGCACAAAATCTAGGTACTTAGCCGTACCAGCACAAGACTCAAGTGCGTGCTCTTCTTTGGCGATGATGCCTACTTCTCTAGCTTCATTGGAAGCCTCTTCATCATAGTGTAGGACACGTGGTGAGAGGGACACGTGGTGAGAGAAAAGCGACCTCAGCTAGTAGGACAGCCTCGGATCCAAACACCATGAAGTACGGGGAGACTCCAATGTTGTGACCAGGCTGGGTACGTAGTCCCCAGACCATGGCAGGCAATTCCTTGAGCCACCGACTAGGTTTGAGATCCTTGTCGTCCCGGTATACTCATTTGCATAAGGCATCAATGATCATACCATTAGCTCACTCCACCTGTCCATTTCCTCAAGGATGAGCAATGGACACATATTTGACTATGATGCTGTTATCATCGCAAAAGTCAAAAAACTCATAGTTGGTGAACTAGGAGCCCAAATCGGTGATGATGGTATTGGGTATGCCAAACCGGTGGATGACATCATCGAGGAACTGCACCTTTTTTAGATGTGTCTTTCTTAATGACTTTGTACTTGATCCACTAGGAAAACTTGTCGATGACCACAAAAACGCATGTGTGACCGCTAGGATCCTTCTTGAAGGGACCGATCATGTCAAATCCCCAGCATGAGAATGGCCAAGAGACCGAGATGGTCTGAAGTTCATGTGTAGGAACATGAATCTGTTTGGCGAACATCTGGCAAGTTTTGCACCGGCGTACATAGTTTTTCGTGTCAGTGACAACTGTAGGCTAGTAGAACCCTACTCAGTAGGCTTTGCTGACCAGCGTCCGGGATACGGCATGGTTCCCACAAGTGCCAGCGTGAATATTCTTTAGAAGTTTGATACCCTCGTCTTGGGTTATACACTTCTAGAAGATACCTTGGACCTTTGTGCATCATCTCACCGTTAACCATGAGGTAGGCAGGGCTCTGCGGATTAGTTGTTGGGCTTCAATCTTATCCTCCAGAACAAGGTGTTCTTTCAGGTATCTAACAAAGGGCGCTCTCCAGTCGGGCTGGGGAGGCGCTACCTACTCGGCTTGCTCACTACCATCATTAGATCCCTGTTGGTCGAGGTAGCTTTGCTCAACCCCTTCAGCTTTGCCACTGAGGGACGCTACAAGCTGATCGGTAGCAGTACTGGGCATAGGTGCATCATAAGCCTGATCAGGGATCGAAGGCTTGATCAAATCTTTGATGAACACACCGAGAGGTACCTTGGCATGAGATGATCCAAGATTGGATAGCTCATCTGCACCTACGTTCTCAGTGTGAGGAATATAGGTGAACTCCAGTCCATAGAACTTGTTCTCCATCTTGCGAATCTTGGCCACGTAAGCATCCATTTTTTTGTGGACAACGTCCCACTATTTTTTGACTTATCAGATGACCAAAGCAGAATCTCCATACACCAGGAGCTGTTTAATGTCTAACTCAACTACAATGTAGAGGTTGTGCAGGGCAGCTTCGTACTCGGCCACATTGTTGGATGCCTTAAAGTGAATGTGCAAAACATAACAGAGTGTGTCCTTGGATGGAGAGATAAAGTAAACACTCTACAATGAAGTCAACCAGGGCCTGAGACTTGACAGTTTGGTGACTATGAAATTTTAGAGTAAATGCGGAGAGCTCTAGCGCGTATTTAACAATACGGCCACTGGTATCCCTATTATGCAAAATATCCACGAGTAGAGCTTCGGTGACCACCGTAATCGAGTAAGCATGGAAATAATGCAAAAGCTTTCTCTTCATGATTAGGAGTGCGTAGAGCAGCTTCTAGATGTGGTTGTAACATTGCTTGGTTTTCTTAAGAACCTCACTAACATAGTAGATTAGGCGCTGCACTCCAAAGACTTGCCCGGGTTCCTCGCGCTCAACCACTATCACGGTACTGACCATGTTAGTTGTAGCGGCAATGTAAAGGAGGAGCTCCTCACCTTCTCATAGGACCGTGAGTACTGGGGGAGTCGCAAGGTACTCCTTGAGATGCTTGAAGGCCTAGTCGGCCTCCTCCATCCACTCGAATTTCTTTTTTGCCTTGAGAAGTTTGAAAAAGGGGAGCCCTTTTTTGCCCATGCGGGAGATGTAGCAGCTTAGAATCGCCATGCGTCCCGTGAGTTTCTGGATGTCTTTGACACATCATGGTGGTTGAAGATCCAGCACAGTTTGGACCTTCTCAGGATTTGGGCGTATGCCATCCTGACTGAACTTGTTGTCGAGAAGGATCCTGGAGGGTACGCCAAAGACACACTTGTTGGGATTGAGTTTCCACTGGAACACATTGAGGGCCACGAAGGTCCATTTGAGGTTTTGGACCAGTGAGTGAGATTGCCTGGTCTTCACCACCACATTGTCTACGTATGCCTCAGCAAGGTCATCGATGATCTCATCATCAAGACAAGCTAGGATGGCCCGCTGGTAGGTAGCTCCGGCATTCTTCAGGCCGAATGACTTGGTCGTGTAGCAGAAAGTGCCGAAGAGGGTGATGAAGGTGGTCTTCTCCTGGTCCTCCTTATTGAGGGCTATTTGGTGATAGCCCGAGTAGCAATCTAGGAAGGAGAGAAACTCACAACCTACAGTAGAGTCTACAACCTCATCGATTCAAGGGAGATTGAGAGCCTGTTTAGGGCAATGTTTGTTGAGATCGGTGTAATCAATGAACATTCTCCATTCATTATTCTTTTTGAGTACAAGATCCAGATTGGCTAACTACTCTAGGTGATATACCTCTTTGATAAAGTTAGCTGCTAGAAGCTTGGCTACTTCTACCCTAATGACTTCCTTGTGGTCACGAGCGAACCGTCGCATCTTCTGCTTGATCGGTTTAGCGGTCTTCAAGATCTCAAGGTAGTGATTGGCATTGTGCCTCAGAACACCTGGCATGTCTACGGGTTTCCACGCGAACATGCTGATGTGCTTTTGAAGGAACTTGTAATAGAACCGCCCAATTAATATAAACCCAAGGTACTAAATAAACCACCAAAGCAATTTAGTTAGCACATTGTGCCCATATTAACCCTGTAGTCCATGAAATCTCGAAGGATTTCAAACATCTCAACTTGTTGCCCGGATCAATTAAGGTTCAACATACATCATCCATAATATTACATAAGGTTTGCACATAGGTGATTACATCAGAGTCATAATATAAGCTAATACAATACCAAATACGAGTTCAAATAGTGGAAGCAAATATAGGTTTTAGTTCACAAATGCACACCTAGTTTAAAACATAGTGCATGGTCCACATCAAAATCCAACAAAAGCGTAGAGGTACGATAATACGGAATGACCGTGCCCAAGGTCTATTCATCTCCCAAAGCTAGGTAGAAGCAGGTCTGGCAATAGCCATAGAACATCTCACCATTTGCAACAACATGGGAAATAAAACCCCGAGTACAATAATGTACTCAGCTAGACTTACCCATCATAAACGAAAATAAATTGACTCCAAGGAGTATGCAAGGCTGTATAGGTAGGCTAGCTAACTTATTTCTTTGCACAAAAGCTTGAGCTTATCAAGAGCAATTATTGAAACCTTCTAGCTTTGCATTTTATAATCTCTACCCTAATCATACTAGATTAGCACCTGATCTAAAGAGTCATGGGGTAATTATCAAGCAAGACTAGTAACCATTTTGGTTGAGCATCTTTGAGCATCAACATGTTAACCATCTCATCTCTTTGTTTAAGTTCTTACTATGATGTCCATGCTTAGTCAAGTATTCACTTCTAGGAATGAAGGCAATTATAATCAATTTACAAACCTCCTGGCGAGGTATTCCCCACACAAACCCAGATAACTGGTGCCTTGTTTGCCTTAGGTCACCTTGGCCTATTTCGGTAGAGTCACGGGATCAACATGAACCATCGTACCCAGGGGCCGCCCGACTGCATACTAGTCATGTAACAACCTCAGGCTTACTCTCCGCGCCCCTGTCATCACACCACCATCTCTAGTATGAGCTTTTAGGTCAAAGCCTGCCCCAAACAAAACTCGAGGCTTCGTAGTTGGATGATCGCATACTTCCAGCTATCTGTGGGGCATACATTCAACATGACAAGAGGGCTAAGACATCAGACGGGGTCCTAGTTTGACACAGACGAGATAAAACAACATAGAACCTCATAGGCCTCAATTTATTACTCCTCATGGTTATTCCATAGAACCAATCTCGCCCGGTCTCAATTTATTACTCCTCATGGTTATTCTCAAATATCAATGTAGCTCATCATTATGGGTCACTACCTATATCTCACGGATGACAGGAAATCACCCGACTTCTATCGATCTAGTTAGGCAGGGCTAAGTATATATCGTGCCAATATCTAACAGGGTATTTGGGTAACTCAGGTGGACAAGGATAATCATAATGCATCAACGGTATCGATCAACGCCTATAAACTTAATGCATCACATACAATAAAGGATGCAAATTAAGTTATTTGTAAAACCATAGGGAGTAATGCTCTGGGGCTTGTCTTTCTCAAAGCAGCTTGGCTGATGGTTAGGGCACTCTGGCAAGTTAGCGTCTGGGTCCTCGTCCTCTGCTGCCTCCTGCAGCACTGCTCCCTACTGTCCCTCACCTTTTGGCTCCTCCTGAACTACCGGCGTAAGGTCCGTCGATAAACCTGTATGATGCATCGATGCATATGAATACCATGTATGCTTTATCGCGAGTAATGATGTATCTCATGAATATATGCATATCTATGTGGCAGATGATAAAATGCACTCGTTATATCGGTACTACGTAGAAAACCCCAAAATAGTTTTCAACAACCCACCAGCAATTGTCTTGATTAAGACAAACAAAGCACCACAACTACATGAATGTCATCACACAATCCTAATTAACCACCTAATTAAACTAGGGAAGAATTAAAACACCTATTTATACTACTCAGAAAAATCTACAAAAATTACAGAAGTTTAATCATGTAAAATAAAGTCTACTCAAAATTTTTAGATTAAAATAGAAAGTCTTTCATCCTACACAAAAATCTCAAGGCAGTAACACTATTTGTCTAGTGGGTGGAGCAAGGTGCGAGCGGGCGACCGGGTGCGGGCGCTCATGCGCCCTCGGGTGCGAGCGCTCGTGCGCCCTCGAGTGCGGCATGCTCGAGCAATAGTGGCGCACGGGTGTAGGGGAGCGGGCAGGCGGCAGCGGGGCGTAGCAGCGGCGCAGCGCTGCGCTATGCTGCATGCTCTGGCGCGTTCAGCGGGAGGAAGAAGATAGGGAAGAAGGGAGAGACTGACAGGTGGGGCCGGGTGGGTCCCACCCTTGTATAAATTTGAACTGAAACTTTGACTCTCCGTATTTTGTGATATATTTTGAATGTGGAAATCTCAAAATATGAAAGTTGCTTCATTTGAAGAGAGGAACATGTCATATATAGAAAGTTTTTGCTAATTTGGCATATTTTTGAAAATACTAATTTGGCTCAAATTTAAATTATAAAATTAATAAAATCTAATATCTAGACACTGTTTTGCCATTTTTGAGTGACAAAGCATTTCCATGATTTGGTAAAATTAGACTTTTTGTTCCAAATTATTTTCTCTACAAAACAAATTAAAGGTCCATCTTGAAATGAGCAATGCAAATAGACTTCTAAAAAGGGTTTTGAAGACTCCATCAATCATACATTTAAAATATAACAAGCAAACACCCAAACCCTAATCAAGATGCAAATGAGATGCTCATGAGATGCTCATGCAATGTGATGCTGGATTTATTAAGCCTGATACTGTGGATGTTACAGCCTACCTCCCTTAAAGAAATCTCGTCCCGAGATTTAAGTGGACTAACCATGTTTTGTGGAAACTAGGATACGCATCTTTAAGATAGTCCTCGGTCTCCCAAGTGGCATCTTGTTCATCATGGTGACTCCAACACACTTTGTAAACCTTGACCACTTGATTTTGATTTATTCTTTCTTTAACATTCAGAATCTTGGTTGGTTGCTCATCATAAGTCAAATCTGATCTTATTTGAATGTCCTTGGCTTTCACCTTCTCAGATGTGACACGCACACACTTCTTGAGTTGCGACACATGGAAGACAGGAAAAACTGCATTCATTTCTTCAGGCAACTCTAGCTTATAGGCCACTTCTCCTTTCCGTTCCAGGATCTTAAAAGGTCCTATAAATTGAGGTGCTAACTTTTATTTCACTCTGAAACATTGCACTTTCTTCATAGGTGATACCTTCAGATACACGTGAAACCTTAAAGAATAGGGTCGTCGCCTCTTGTCAGCATAACTCTTTTGCCAGGACTGAGCGGCAGCAAGATGTTGCTGGATAATTTTTACTTGATCGGCAGCCCCTTTGACAAAGTCAACACCATAGTAGTTTCTGTCTCCGGCTTCAACCCAACTTAAGGGTGTTCTACACTTTCTGCCATATAGTGCTTCAAAAGGAGGCATTATAATACTCTCTTGGTAACTATTATTATAAGAGAAGTCAGCTAAAGGCCACCACTTCTCCCATGAACCTTTAGCAAAAAGTACGCAGGCTCGTAACATATCTTCCAAGATTTGATTTACCCTTTCCACTTGACCCGAGGTCTAAGGATGATAGGCCTCTCTGTAACTGGTCCCAAAAGTGCGCCATGAATTGAGATCCTCTATCCGATAAAATGGTCTTGGGAACACCATGTAACCTCACAATCTCCTTGATATATAAATTAGCATACTGAGGTGCTCAAAACTCATTATGAACAGGTAGGAAATGTGCTGACTTGATGAGTCGATCCACGATCACGCAAATAGAATTATTACCATTCAGAGAGGTGGGAAGGCCAGTAATGAAATCCATACAAATATCTTCCCACTTCCATTCTGGAATAGAGGATGACTGTAGTAAACCACCAGGCTTCAGGTGCTCAGCTTTCACTCTACAACAGTTGTCACATTTGGCTACATACTTAGCTAGATCTCTTTTCATGTGTGGCCACCAAAATCTGGTTTCAAGTCTTGGAACATCTTACTACTACCAGGATGAATGGATAGCTTGGACAAATGGGCTTCATCCATAATTTGAGTTCTGAGCTCTTGGTTCTCTGGCACAACTAATCTATTATCAAACCATAGGATTCCATGGTCATCTTCCTTAAAGTGCAGAGATGGCTTGCTTTTTATCCTTTCCTTAGTAGCCCTTATCTCACTATCTGATTTCTAACCCTCCATAATCTTCCTTTCAAGTTCACAGCAAGCTGAATATTTTGCAAGATCACAGGATGCATAAGGTCAAAGCCATCTGCAATCAGTGGCTGAAGAGTGTGGCAATGTGATTTCTGATCAAGGTGTCAGCAACCACATTAGCTTTCCCAGGATGGTATTACAACTACAAGTAATAGTCCTTAATCAACTCAAACCATCGGTGTTGCCTCTTGTTCAACTCATTCTGGGTAAAGATGTACTTTAAGCCCTTATGATCAGTGTACACATTACAACGATTGCCAAGAAGGTAATGCCTCCAAATCTTCAATGCATGAACTACCGCTACAAGCTCTAGGTCATGCGTTGGATAGTTCATCTCATGCTTCTACAACTGTCAGGAGGCATAAGCTATGACTCTACCTTCTTGCATAAGTACACATCCCAAACCTATCTTCAAGGCATCACAATACACATCAAAAGGTTTCTCTATATCTGGTTATGCTAGCATAGGAGTAGTGGTCAACTCTTCCGTCCAGGCGAACTTCTGTCCCTTTTGCAGCAAATTGGTCATTGGCTTGGCAATCTTCGAGAAGCCTAGAATAATGCGACGATAATATCCAGCTAAACCAAGAAAACTTAGAACTTCATGAACGAAAGTTGGTGCTTCCCATTTCAAGACCTTCTCTTGGGGTCCACTAATATGCCTTCTTCGGATAGAATTTGACCAAGGAAGTGAACTTTTCTCAACCAAAATTCACACTTGCTAAACTTGGCATAAAATTTGTGTTCCCTAAGTCTCTCCAAAACAACCCTCAAGTGCTTAGCATGGTCTTCCTCATTCTCTGAGTATACCAAAATGTCATCAATAAATACCACCACTAAGTGATCAAGTTCGGGCATAAAAAATGAATTCATTAGACACATAAAGTATGCAGGAGTATTAATTAACCTGAAGGACATCACCAAATACTCATACAACCCATACCTAGTAGAAAAAGCGGTCTTAGGAAAGTTGTAACATCCCCGAAAATTCAAACACCAAAAATACGGACTTTCAAAAATTTTTCTTAAGATTACCGATGTTTGGTGAATGTCATGTAGGAAACCCGCTAGTAGTTGCACGAGTAGCACCTAATGTTTGCATGAGCATCGCATTTTATTTACCAAAGTTTTATTTGCTTCTTATTTCATTTTATATGATGATCAATAAAATCAAACAACTTATTATTGCTTGTATATATATGTCGACTAACCTTAGAAATGGATCCACCACGACCATGAGACCCTAGTGGACCTACCATGGTGTGTGCACCATGGTCATTAACATATTTAACAAGGATCTTTGGCATAGTTGGTTAGTGGTATAAGAAATAGAAATAGAAAAGGAATTAGGAAAAAGGAGAAAAGAAGAAGAGGCCAAGTAGCCCAGCATCAGTGGAAGCCCAATCAGCCCGGCCTACTACCCGCGCGCGCAAAGGACCGTGATGGCTGGACCAACGGCCTGCTTAGATGCTGGCCTCAGCCTGGCCGTAGCCACGCTGTCTTCCTGTGCAGCAGGCCCAGCTCGCGCCGTGGCCCAGCATGAGCCGCTCAGTGCCGCGCGCCCGCACCTGACCGCTTGCCGTGCCGCTGGCCCAGCAAGGCGGCCCAGCAAGGCCGCTGCCTTGCCAGCACTGCATGCGCCCGCAGACGTTGACAGGAGGGCCCCGCCTGTCAGCACCTACATTTGCTCACCTCGCCTGCCTTTCCCGCATGCCAAAAATGGCAGCCGCGCTGCCCCGCCGTCCGTCCGCGTACGGCCACGCCCCGGATGCCGTCCATCTTCACCTGCTCGTGCCGCGCTCCTCCCCAAAGCCCTAACCCTAACTTGCGGCCATGCCCCACCTTAGGATTGGCATCTGCCATCCTTGCCGTCCGCCATGGCTGCCGGCCGCTATAAGAAGGGGAGCTCAGTGCGCTAGGGTTGCCCAGTGCCGCGCAGCCATTTGACATCGGCCGCACCACCGCACGCCAGTCCAAGCAAGAAAAGGAGAAGCGAGAGGCGAGGAAGAGCTGCTGCTGCCAGAGCCAGAGCCGCGCATGCTGTCGTCATTGCTACGTGAGCCATCGGAGGAGGAGGACCCGGCGCCCCGTGCACTCATGACGTCACCCGATGCTTCTTCCTCTCCACCAAGCTGACGCAGCCGCACCGGGCCGTCCTAAATTGACGCCACGCCAAGGTGAGCTCATCTCTACCCGCACCATGGCCGCCGCCAATACACCGCCGCCGTTCCCATCCTTCTCTCTCCCTTTCCTGCCATTAGCTTCACTTTCACCTCTGCCTCAGTCTAGAACTCTCCTTTGGCAAGTTCTTGGGACAAGGGGCGGACCACAGTGCAGCCTGGCACCTTTGCCGGCCCTGGTCACCGCGACCCCACCATCACGTGCGCCCCCGCGAGCCCTCATAGCCGCGACAGTAGTCACTGGAGCTCCCAGCTGCTCTGCACAGTAGGAGAGGGAGGAGATGAAGCCCGAAGCTGCGCTAATTTGAAGGTTCATCGACCACCGACGCCATCCACCGCCGCCGCACCTTACTGCCCGCTAGGAGATCCGTTTTTCCAAATTGAGGCTTTGGTCGTGCTTGCCTTAGACACGCAAGCCTAGCACACTGGCCCATTATGCCTCCTACGCGCTACTACGCCCCACCACTGCGGTCTCGCCGCCAGCCGTCGCCGAAGCGCGTGCGCCGACGAGCCAAGGGCCTGCGAGCCAGCTTGTGCCCCGCAGCCACCTCCACCATGCCCCTGCACAGCTCTGCCTGGCTCGCACTACCCACTGCTCTGCCTGGCTCGCACCGCCCACAGCCGCCGCGCCCCTGCTCGCCACCGGCGGAAGCCGCTGTGCCAGCCGCGCGCCCAAGAAACAAGGGATTGAGATTTCCCCACTACGTGAACCCCGTCCACGGATCCACCTCAGATCCACGGTGGACCAACCGCGCCATGCCACTTGGCCACCTATCTCTAGTCCACCATGCACCAAATTCATGGACTAGCCACCGTGGACCGAACTCGTTAACGGCCCAGGAAGCCACGCGGCCACATCGAGCACCCGACACGTGTCCGGGCCGAGCCAGCCCAACCCGGCCCAGATCCAGCCCTGCCCAGGCCCGCCGAGGCCCGTCGAGGCCCAATCTACATTGATCGTTGATCGGTCAACAATGACCATTGACCTGGCCACACCTATCAGTGACCGGACCCGTGGGTACCACCTGTCAGCCACTGACCAAGTCCGCCGTCAGTGCTGACGTCAGCATGACATCATCCAGCCGCGAGACCCGCCTCAGTGCTGACGTCAGCATGATGTCAGCCCTGTGCCAGCTCCACTGTGCCTGCACACCATGTGGCCCAATTAGAAGCCACCACATGTCAGCCTCTGCTTAATCTGCCCTTTTTCATTTTCAGAAAATAGAATAAACTTCAGAAATTCATAAGTAATTCATACGAACTCCGAAAAATATGAACCAAGTGTCCAAATTTTCATAAAAATGAGCTCTACGTCATAGGCTTATGTATGAGTGCATTTGGAGTTATTGAATTTTAGTTCTTCTTTGTGTTGACTCTATAGGAGCCGCTAACGCGGCTATTATGTCTCGTTTCAGAGGAGGAGCAGCTTGAGGAGGATGACTACGAGTATGAGGAGGAGCTCGGTGATGACTTCGCAGGTGCCACACCCCACCCAACCTCGTAGATCCTATTACGCATGGCATAATATCTAGTTTGCTAGTGCTTTATTTATGAATATCACCTGATGATAGGTTGCATGGTAGATTTGCTTAATAAGCCTTTACCTTGTCGCAACCTTACTCCTACACACCTGCTAATAGGCTAGACGCATGCTTATTTACTTATGATGCTTTACTACTACTATGCTTATATCTGTGTGATGTGATGCGTGGTGGAGAGTATGGTTATGTGATTAAGGCACGTGGAGCCACTTTACTCGGGGAGAGTGCTGCATGCGTCTTGGGTGTGTGGTGAGGGTTGAGTCGATCAGACAGGATTCTACGACGAGCCATGTGGGGAAGTCTTGCCGGGGGATGTGTTCTAGGCATTCCCGTGTGAGGTTCTTGTGGTGGGCACATTGTGAGGAATATCGTGATCTCGGGGGTGAGAACCTTCATGGAGCGAAGCCCCAGGTAGGAGGTGCTTTTGTAGCATGGACTGTTGTAGTCCTAAGAGAAGATAATCCTGTCTGATCCTCCTAGGACCTGATATCTCTTGAGGACCGGAACCTTGGGACTTACGTGCTCACCACTCACTCTTGTATGGGTGGGAGACGGGTGTCTAACTAGCTAGGACGGTGCCACTGCTACTAGGTTGAAAGCAGATAGTGTTGGGAGGTACGGGCATGGAGACCCACACCCTCCTTAGACAGCATAGTGACCTCGGGGGCCTGGTACTATGTCTCACAGTCTCAGTGTGCCAGTGGTACCTATCCAGGATGTCCCAGTACTGAGTGATAGGATGGCATCGCACCGGTTAGAAAGCAGCCAAAATCAGCTTAGGCGGGGCAACGCCGATGATAGTTATCTTATGGTTATGATAGTACACGCTCTGCAGAGTTTATGAATCTATATATATAGTCTGTGAGCCACTGGTATGGCTCTTTCCCAAGACCCACACTTCTCGGGAGTAGTGAGATGAGTCCTTCTATTCTTCCCCCTGGTGTTACCCTTTCGGCTGTGAGCCGCTGAGATAGGCTCTGAAGGGAGTTGGACCTATCGACTGAGTGTGAGAGGGTGAGATGTGTGTGATGGTGATGGAATGGGTTGGATATGTGGATGAGATGGGTTAAAACTTGATGAATTATATTATATAATATTGGTCACTACTTGTATAGGAAACCACAGCCATATATTAGGTCAATTTTATTATATCCTTTGCATCCCACCAAATACTACCTAGCAAAAGCAAAGCATAGGGTAGGAGATGTGACCAGTACAAACCGTACTAAAAATTATTTGGCAGGTAAGCCCGACTACGACTATGACGATGAGGAGTAGACGTCTCATTCCTATGCTAAGGCTTCTTTTGGAGATTTATTGATG
Source organism: Bothriochloa decipiens (assembly GCA_023333625.1). Lineage (NCBI taxonomy): Eukaryota > Viridiplantae > Streptophyta > Magnoliopsida > Poales > Poaceae > Bothriochloa > Bothriochloa decipiens. The sequence continues at coordinate 25,237,065 of CM041645.1, forward strand.
CTTCCACCTTCTGTAGCTGCTCCAGAGGCTGCTACTCTGATGATTCCCGCCAGTGTGGTGATGTATTATATATGTAACTTCCCCTAATTGTACTCTTTTTATTCAATGTATGGATCCTGTATCGACTGTTGCAGGATAATGAGATGGTTTGATGCTTTAAACTATTATATTATCCGCCATTCTGTGTATTTTCCCTTTGTGGAAAATTGAGGATGTTTCAAAAGTCATGTGGCCTAATCTTGATCTGATGGTAAACTGACCTCAAATCTATCTTGGAGAAAACCCTAGCCTTAGACAACTGATCAAACAAAATGTCGATGTGGGGCAAGGGATATTTGTTCTTGACTTTTACTGCATTAAGTTGGTGATAATCCATGCACATTTGCAAGGATTGATCCTTTTTCTTCACAAATAGAATGGGACTATCCCATTCGGATGCACTAGGATGAATCAGACCCTTATCCAATAATTCCTTTAGCTACTTCTTAAGTTCTCTTAGCTTGTTTGGTGGCATGTGATAAGGTCTCCTAGATATTGGGGCTGTTCCAGGCAACAACTCAATGCGAAACTCAACATCCCTATCTGGCGAGAGGCCTGGAAGCTCAACCGAAAAGACATTTGGAAACTCGTATACTATTGGCGGTCCTTATTGCATACTTTTTACCACCAACTTGATATGAAAATAATCACCAAAACTTAGTTATAGGGTTTTTCACTAATTGTTTCCACAAGTTTTGGTGTCTTACTTATTTTACAGGGCTTTATGTTGAAACACATATAAAATTGGTCAAAAGAAAAGATAAGAATAAAGAAATAATTTTGGGCCCATGACAAAACAAAGAGGAAAATAGAAAAATCCAACTTCAGGACCAAACTGGTCCGAGTAAACCACATGGCCAACTCAGGAGGCTAGAAGGAGCACGTCCACCAAGTTGGGCATGTTTGGCTCCAGAAAAGGGGTGCGCAACCTAGGCCTAGCGCGCGCCTGAGTCCTAGCTCCGAACAGGCCCAGCTTCGGTTAGTCGGTTCTCGGTGACACGTAGAGACCAACCATTGGCTGCACTCATGCAAGGAAGGTGTGCAACCGACGTGAGGAGGTTGGTTCGGGACTTTCCAAGTGGGGAGGAGCATTTTGCAAAGAGCCCCCTCCACTCCATCTATAAAAGGAGGCTCTCTCTCCCTCATTTGACACACCACCAAGGAGCTCTCTCATTCCACTCTTCAAGATGTAGTAGTAGTATTAGTTATAGTTGGGAGTTAGGGAGAGAGTGCAAGTTCCGAAAGTGTCCTTAGAGTTCCAACACATCTTGCCTTGGTCCTCTGTAAGACTCGAGTACTTTTAATATATTTATCTTCTTTGCTTTACTGAATTATCTACATGGTTATCTATTCATGCCTTAGTTCTTTAGCTGAGCTTAGTTGATGTTTAGGTTTATACCTTAGCATGGGTTCTCTGGTCGACCGATTGCTCTAGTTATAGATCGTGACTAGAGTAGTAACCGCTAGTGCAGGCATGGTGTCTAGGCTAGCGAGTTACTGGAGAATGCGCCCAGCCCTATGGGTAGTTGTGGTAGCCTCGGGGGTGACAGACCCGATAAGGCCTTTGTATTCCACCATGTACGGGCTAGTGTTTCATAGGGCTTTTAGCTGCTGACTCCGGTTACCCCTTCCCAGTCTTTTCGAGAACTAAAAAGGAACAGCTATCCCAAAATGCATTGGTGTAACCTTTATGTCTATTCTTTGCTTGGTTAACCCTTTGGTGTGACATAAATAGAACCACAGTAAGGGGGGAGAAAATAGGAATCTTGACCTCTCCTGATGACTTCCTAGCTTAGCTAGTCTGCTCTGCTATCTTTTATTTAGAGTCCTCCTATGTGTCATTTATCAAAGCTCTGATCATATCTTTTACCCCTACATTAGTCTAGTTGGCATACTAGCTAGGAGGTGCATGACAGATTTTTATCAGCTTCTTTACACATTGCTTCCCTGTGGATAAATATGATACCTCAGAATACTCATAGGTGAAAGCTACAATGATATTTGTTCGCTTACCGATCTCTCTATATGCGTAACTTATACCAATTGGCTTTCTAGTGCAGTCACTAGGGATGGACTTAAACCTTCTTACTTAGCGATTGCACTAAGAAATGCCAACAAGCTTCCTGGCGCGTGTTGCCGGGGAAGCAATGAGCGTTAATGTTTTGATATTTATCTTGATATCTGCTAACCTAGTTGCCACTAGATTTTGTAGGTATATTCATAAAAAAATAATATCATCACGAGCCTAGGGTGCATTGTCTTTCATGAACAATCAACTCTTTCACCCTGTCGCCGCATAGATAGGAATATATATGTACCGATTAACTCTATGCAGATGGAGAGAAAGTCATCGTCAAGAGAAAACCAATCCATCACATGTGATGGAATGACTACATTGCATCATTCACAATTCAATCACAAATTGTGAGTGATGAATTGATCAAGGTATGTGAGAACCAACCCAAAAAAATTTTATACATCCCAAATTTATTTTTTTCACCACTGCATGTTTCTTATTCATCATATATCTAGTGCTTCCTTAGGGTAGCTCCTAGTCTTTGAGCTGTATTCAGGCGCCATGCCTAGTCTAGGTAGATGGCAATTTTATTGCTGTCTATCTATTCTAGTCTAGCCTCGTAGTAGACGGATGTTAAACGGGACCATCTTGGCTTCATATTTTGGCTCAGCCAATGGTGTTATGGCACCATTAGATGGTCCACGCTACGGGAATTAGCTAAAGCCTAGTTTTGCATGCATATCACTCGTTTAAATTCCAAGTTTTTGAAACCATGGTAGGTTCCCTATTTTATTATTCAATGTTCATACATCCATTTGAATCAATCTCATGTTCATCATTTTCGTGCTTCCTTCTTGTACTCTGATAAGCTTGGTTTAGGAGTGTTGGTCAATTGCAATGATCATGCTTTCATAGGCTTTTTAAATTAAGCATGGTGCTTAGGTTAATTAGCCTGCCTAAATCAAATTGGACATGGAGTCCAGTTTGACTTTTGAACTAAAATTATCGGTTTAGACTTTGGTTGTATGCCTGGACTAACCCCTGCAGGATTTTTTCAAATCCGTAAGGGTAACTCTTTGAGATGATTTCTTAATGGAGGAAAATCAAACTTCATTTGGTGAACTTTGGATGAAAACCTTGATCAATAAAAAGTATATATATTTATAAAATATAATCATAAAGTCATCAAAACCAAATAAGGATCCTAATGGCGCGGCAACAACAAGAAGTGCAATCATCCTCGTCCTTCTCCAGGATGAGATGATGCAAATCCAAGCTCGAATGTCAATGGAGAAGTCCTTGCTCAGCGGACTTAAAATGATGAGTCCTTGCCGAAGGTAAAATGGTATTTATCTCATATTTGATTTCCAACTTTTGATTTGAATTCTGCATGTTTAACCTTCCACTAAAATACTCTTTGCAAATGTATCGATTAAAAAAAGTTTTGCGTAATAAAATTTGTTTTAACTTTATTTTCAACAATTGCAAATGTATCGATTAAAAAAAGTTTTGCTTTCAAGTTTAAAATAAAAAATCAATTTTTAAAATGAAATAAACAATAATAATAAAATAATATTTTCTTTTCATAATAAGTGTGTTTAGCTTAGATTTATTTTTTCGAATAATGCAATAATCTCTTGCTATCTCCTACAACAATAAAAAAATTTTTGGTGCTAGACAAAGTTCCCTTCGGGTATTTGTTCCACTAACAATAACAGGAACGAAGGATGAACAATGTCTAGGAGAATGGGTGCTGCACTACATGCTAAGGAGGTGATACAACAATCACAGTTGGTTTTTATTGTCAAATGACATAAAAATCCAAGTGTGGGGGAATCGACCCTTCCACGCTACCACTCGGGCACATCGGTTTGCACTCCTTTATTTCACCCATGTTTTGCTCCTATAAGTTTGATTACGTTGAAAAAAATGTTATACATGCTAATCAAACTTAAAATGTGAAATAAAATCTTGCAAAAACTATGGATAAAACTTTTGATGATCTATCTCCATACCATCCTATGATTAAAGTTTGCATACTCTTTATTCCTTGCTAATATTCCTACAACTTGTGAACACTTATCATAGGGACCCCATTTTGTCTAAGTAATTGACGGATGGGATATAGTAGGATGACATGACGCTTGCTCTTTTCTTGCAAAGAACTTGGGATTTATTTTACAAAGCAAAAATCAAAATAGCATGTTCCTTGAAGGATATGCAATTACCTACCAAGGCCATATATGATCTATCATGACAAACATTCCACATATACCTCTTACTTTGTGTTGAGTTTGGTCGAGTTCTGTGACCCCTGTTGAGAGAGTTTCATGCTCCCAAGATCAAAATTCACACACCCACAAATAAAATTGCCAACTCTTACACTGAGAGTTGTGCACAACATTTCTTCATCCATCCACCAAATAATTGCACTACTCCTAACCTGGGAGTAGGCACAAAATACGCCTTCCATTTAGATCCACCCAAAAGTGTTCTACTCTCACACTGGGAGTGAACAAAAATATGCTTGTAAGGTTCCATCTAAATAAATGCTATGATTCCTTGTTCACATCTCCCTGAAAGTTTTTGTAGCAAGAAAAGGATGAGGCTAGTATAAAAAAACAGAGAAAAAATGATGAAAAAAATAAGGGATAGAGGAAAAAAGTGATAAAAAAGAAGAGAAAAAAGGAAGAAGAAAAGTGGAAGAAGAAAAAATAATAAAAATGGAGAATAAGGATAGCCCATGGCCTCATAGAAAAGGTTTCTAAGTCTCAATAAAAAGGGAGATGTGTTTTAAAGAGCATAGTAGAATTAGGTTAGACACTATATAATCCCACCATAGTTTTTCCACACACATGCACATTCTAATCTAAGAGAATGATGCTTCCCTCCGGTGAGGTCCGGGATTTGACTTGACAACATATGCAAGGTAAGTGTGCCTTAGAATTTTCAATTCCTACCTAAAGCTCTAGATAAACCTTTTTAGAGGTTGGAAGATAAAGTGAAGGCAATCCTTCTATATGCATTGTAGAGGAACCACTTACAAATATAAGAGCGATTTGAGAGAATCATTCAAGGAACAAAAGCTATCTTTATGTTTTCAAAACTACACAAAAACCCCAAGTTTTTGAGCAGGGATAGATACGAGTAAGAAGATTTGAATCTAGGCTATTCCATTTTTCAATTACCCAAGATAACTTGGTAGACAATTGGAAGTTCATAGGTTCAGGTGAAGCATGGAATAACTTGTATGCAAATTTTACATTCAAGGAGATAAATCCGCTTAGTCCTTCAAACCTTTACTCGAGGATGAGGAAAGGAATTAGTGTGGGGGAACTTGTTGGCGGTCCTTATTGCATACTTTTTATCACCAACTTGATATGAAAATAATCACCAAAACTTAATTATAGGGATTTTCACTAATCATCTCCACAAGCCTTGGTGTCTTACTTGTTTTGCAGGGCTTTATGTTGAAACACATATAAAATGGGTCAAAAGAAAAGATAAGAATAAAGAAATAATTTTGGGCCCATGACAAAACAAAAGGAAAATAGAAAAATCCAACATCAGGACCAAATTGGGCCGAGTGCACCACATGGGCCATCTCAGGAGGCCGGAAGGAGCACGTCCACCAAGTTTGGGCGTGTTTGGCTCCAAAAGAAGGGCACACGACCCAGGCCTGCCGCGCGCCCGAGTTCTAGCTCCGAACGAGCCCAGCTTTGGTCAGTCGATTCATGATGACACGTGGAGATCAACCATTGGATGCACTCGTACAAGAAAGGTGTGCAACCAACGTGAGGAGGTCCGTTTAGGACTTTCCAAGTAGGGAGGAGCATTTTCCAAAGATCCCCCTCCACTCCATCTATAAAAGGAGGCTCTCTCCCCCTCAATTGACACACCACCAAGGAGCTCTCTCATTCCACTCTTCAAGATGTAGTAGTAGTATTAGTTATAGTTGGGAGTTAGGGAGAGAGTGGAAGTTTCATAAGCATCCTCGGAGTTCTCGCAATTCTTGCCTCGGTCCTTAGTAACACTCGAGTACTTTTAATATATTTATCTTCTCTGCTTTACTGAATTGTCTACATGGTTATCTATTCATGCCTTAGTTCTTCAGCTGAGCTTAGTTGATGTTTAGGTTTATACCTTGTATGAGTTCTCTGGTCAACCGATTGCTCTAGTTATAGATCATGACTAGAGTAGTAACCGCTAGTGCAGGCATGGTGCCTGGGCTAGCGAGTTACAGAGAATGCACCTAGCCCCACGGATAGATGTGGTAGCCTCGGGGTGACAGACCTAACAAAGCCTTTGTATTCCACCACGTACGGGCTGGTGTTTCGTAGGGCTCCAATATGGGGCATCCCAAGGCATCCTCACAGTTCTTGAGAGCAGCATCACGGCGATCAAGCTTTGCCTGAAGCTCCTGAACCTACTATGTGGCTAGCTCGTCTCTCTGGACTGCCTGGTCCCTCTTCTTAGTCACTAGTGCCAAATCCTCTTTGAGCTCCTCGATCTTCTTCTCGTACTTCTCCTGCTGCACCTCCTACTCTCTCCTGGCATGTTCTAGCTCATCGTACCTAGAGAGGGCAAGATCCTCCTATGCTGCATATGCCTTCATCAAGGTGAACACAACACTCTATGCAGGTGCACGGCTACTCTCTGCATCCTGGTGTCTTGCCATTAGTGCCATGCCCTTAGCCTGCCTCTACTTATCATCACGATGACGAGCCAAAGGAATGACACCAGGGAGAATCTGCTCCAACTCATTGGGCAGCTCCAGAACAAGCCTCTTAATGATCTGGAAAGCAGCATCCTGGGCACCATCAAAGAGAGTGATGCCCTCACCCTTGGCTGTCTAACCAGACTAACTCTCATCAAGGCACAAAGGTGGCACCACAACCACCACAGATGCAAAGCCGTTGTTCACCAAGTCATTTCTGACCCAGTAGTACTGCGGCTCTGCTCCTATGGGGTAACCAGCATCATGCAGCAACCTCTAGAGGAGAGTAGGCAAACCACCCTGCTCCAGGAAAGTGCCAGCCTCCTGCGCTGGCGCGATGGCAATCGGCGAACCACAAGGGGTGCAGCCTCAGGGGGCAACCCTACGGCGGCGAGGTGGGAACCCACTCTTGTAGGCCGTCTGCTTGGTCTGAGCCATCTGTAAAAGATTTTAGTATCCTGGTCAGCACATGTTTCATAATTATAAGCAATTATAAGGAAAGGAACGAATTTTTATTGTAAGGAAAGAGAGGGATGTAATGTATGACATGAGCAAATTTTAATTCATGATGCATGCACGTTACTTACGTCCTCACTTCCTAAGAGTAACACATCTAGGCGTGGCATACAATATGTGCTCTCATTTATATATGAAACTCTAAATGTTCTACTCATTTTCACGGTTAGTGATACCTGAAGAAGATTCATTGCAGCCCAAATCCTCAATGAATGCAAGTGACGTAAAATTTCCACACACCTTCCAAACAAGGTGAAAACTCTGATTACTTGCACCCATTCCTAGTTGCACTACCCAACAAGTCGCCAGAAGATGACACCCTCTCATGGGGTACCTTCATGTAAATATGCGTAAGCACGTCTATAATTCAGCACCATTAAGCACTCCCCTAGATCAGCATTGCATCCGATCATCCTCTCACAACTCAGACTTACAATGGCGTAGAGGCAAAATGATCCATACATAACCATTCAAGTGAATGGCCCCCATACATATCCATCGTGTATGAGCATGATAAACAAAAAATATGATGCAATACCCCCAAGTCAGTACTTATATTAGCCACCTGATAGTCCTAAACTGGGCATAAAGGATACGATTGGTCCATGGCACATATACATATATAAGTTTGAAAATCACAAACACCTTTTGGAAACCCTATATATGTTTAAGTGGCTATAAGTTTATAATTACTTTTGTAAAACATATCTTTATTTTGAATTACTTATGAACAGTATACATTGAACCTTGTTCTGATATCAGTTGTAATAGAACTGCCCAATTAATATAAACCCAAGGTACTAAATAAACCGTCGAAGCAATTTAGTTAGCACATTATGCCCATATTAACCTGGTAGTCCATGAAATCTCAAAGGATTTCAAACATCTCAACTTATTACCTGGATCGATTAAGGTTCAACATACACCATCCACAATAGTACATAAGGTTCACACATAGTTGATTACATCAGAGTCATAAATAGGTTATTACAATATAAAATAGGAGTTCAAATAGCGGAAGCAAATATAGGTTTTAGTTCACAAACGCACACATAGTTTTAAACATATTGCCTGGTCTACATCAAAATCCATCAAAAGCATAGAGGTATGATAATACGGAGTGACCTTGCCCAAGGTCTATTCATCTTCCAAAGCTAGGTAGAAGCAGGTCTGGCAATAGCCATAGAACATTTCACCATCTACAATAATATGGGAAACAAAACCCTGAGTATGAGAATGTACTCAGCTAGACTTACCCGTCATAAATGAAAATAAATTGACTCCAAGGAGTATGCAAGGCTGTATAGGTAGGCTAGCTGATGTATTTATTTGCATAAAAGCTTGAGCTTATCAAGAGTAATTATTGAAACCTTCTAGCTTTGCATTTTATAATCTTTACCCTAATCATACTAGATTAGCACCTGATTTAAACAGTCATGGGGTAATTATCAAGCAAGACTAGTAACCATTTTGTTGAGCATCTTTTAGCATTAGCATCTTAACCATCTCATCTCTTTGTTTAAGTTCTTATTATGATGTCGGTGCTCAGTCAAGTATTCACTTCTAAGAATGTTAGCGATTATAATTGATTTGCAAACCAGCTGGCGAGGTATTCCCAACACAAACCCAAACAACTAGTGCCTTGTTTACCTTAGGTCACCGGGGCCTATTCGGGTAGAGTCGTGGCATCAACATGAACCAACGTACCCAGGGGCCGCTCTACTACATACTAGTTGTGTAACGACCTCAAGCTTATTCCCCACGCCCCTGTCATCACACCACCAACTCCAGTATGAGCATTCAGGTCCAAGCCTGGCCCAAACAAAACTTGAGGCTTCGTGGTCAGATGATTGCATCCTTTCAGCTATCTATAGGGCATGCTTTCAACATGACAAGAGGGTCGAGACATCGGACGGGGTCCTAGATTGACACAAACGGGATGAAACAATATAGAACCTCTAGTTCTATCCACAACACCAATCCCGCCCGGTCTTAATTTATTACTCCTCATGGTTATTCTCAAATATCAACCTAGCTCATCATTATGGGTCACCACCTATATCTCGCGGATGACTCAAAATCACTCGACTTCTACCGATCTAGTTAGGCAGGGCTAAGCATATATCGTGCCAATACCTAATAGGATGTTTGGGTAACTCAGGTGGACACAGATAATCATAATGTATCAATGGTTTTGATCAATGCCTATAAACTTAATGCATCACAAAAAATAAAGGATGCAAATTAAGTTATTTGTAAAACCATAGAGAGGAATGCTCCGGGGCTTGCCTTTCTCAAAGCAGCTTGGCTGATGGTCAGGGCACTCTAGCAAGTTAGCATCTAGGTCCTCGTCCTCTGTTGCCTCCTGCGGCACTGCTTCCTGGTGTCCTTCCCCTTCTGGCTCCTCCTGAACTACCGGAGTAAGGTCCGTCGGTAAGCCTGTATGATGCATCGATGCATATGAATACCATGTATGCATTATCATGAGTATGATGTATCTCATGAATGTATGCATATTTATGTGGCAGATGATAAAATGCACTCGTATGTCGATACTACTTAGAAAACCCTGAAATAGTTTTCAGCAACCCACCAGCAATTATCTTGAGTAAGACGAACAAAGCACCACAACTACATGAAATGTCATCACACAACCCTAATTAACCACCTAATTAAACTAGGGCAGAACTGAAACACCTATTTATGCTACTTAGAAAAATCTATAAAAATTATAGAAGTTTAATCATGTAAAATAAAGTCTACTGTAAAATTTTTAGATTAAAACAGTAAGTATTTCATCCTACACAAAAATCACAAGGCAGTAACACTAACTTGACATAAAATACTTTATAAAGTAAAACATGTCAAACAATAGATTTCATAACATAAATATCTTCTATTTAGCCCTACAACAGCCTACAAAAATTATCAAGCAAATATCTTACTTAATTATTTAATTATGAATTTCTTAATCCATCAGCCAAACTAACATCCTACAAAGATAGAATAACTTTTACACATGACATAGCCAACTAGCATTTTTTTTAGATCCAGCACATCCTAACTAGAGCAACAAAATAAGACTCACATTTTTCTGAGCCAGTACCGGCAAAAAGGCCAGTACCGACGGACTCCTCTCGACGGCACGAACTCAATGAGGTAGCTAATGAAGGTTGAAAGTGACTCTAGCGGCGATGACGAGCTACGACGGCGGGCGACGGCGAGCATGGCGGTGGAAAGGCCATTTTTCGGCGAGATGAAGCTACGACTGGTGCCATTAACTCCCAATCGAGCTCCTAAAGACCCTAACAATCTCAGAATGTGCAAGAAATAGGACGGAGGGGGCGGAAGGAGCACGGCCATGGCAAACCGCTCTAGCGGCCATGGCGATCGTGGCGCGCGGGAGGAAGGGAATGGCCAAATTAGGCTTCTACCCTAAACCTTGCACAATCGGTTGAGGGATGATGTCAAGAAGGTGGAGAAGGTGATGGCGAATCGACTGCTGCCCTCAATTTGAAAAATGAGCAGCTGGACGAGTGGCTAGGCGGCGGCAGCCTCGACAGCGGCCATGGTGAGCTCCGATGGCCGCTGTGTTTTGCGAGGGAAGAAGGAGTGGAATGAGGAAGAGAGCGAGGAGTATGGAGGGATAGATAAGGGTGCTCGGGCCCCTTGGATTCGGACAGGGAGGGCGTGTGGGTCGGGCCGAGTGGTGACCCGATGGCAACGCCGGCGCACGGTGCGGCGATACAGCGCTGCAGCGGGGAAACAAGGGCGAGCGGCAGGCGCGCATAGGTGCTCGAGTGCGTGCTCGAGTGCCCGGTTTGCCGCATTGTGTAGCTATTGGTGTGGCGCTGGCATACGGTGTGGCGAGGCAGCTGGGGAGCGTGTGTCACGTTTGTCCAGCGGGCGACCGGCTGCGGGCGCGTGTGCGCACTCGAGCACTAGCACAAGCGGCGCATGGGTGCAGGAGAGTGGGCAGGCGGCAGCGGGGCGCAGCAGTAGCGTAGCATAGCACAGCAATGTCCTGCATGCTCTAGTGCATTCAGCGGGTGGAAGAAGACAGGGGAAGAAAGGAGAGACCAACAGGTGGAGCCAGGTGGGTCCCACCCATAATAAATTTGAACTGAAACTTTGACTCTCTGTATTTTGTAAAATATTTTGAATTTGGAAAAACTCAAAATATGAAAGTTGCTTCATTTAAAGAGAGGAACATTTCATATATATAAAGTTTCTTCTAATTCATCATATTTTTGAAAATACTAATTTGGCTCAAATTTAAATTATAAAATTAATAAAATTTAATATCTAGACACTGATTTTGCCATTTTGAGTGATGAAAAGGCATTTTCATGATTTGGTGAGATTAGACTTTTTGTTCCAAATTATGCTCTCTACAAAACATATTAAAGGTCCATCTTGAAATGAGCAATGCAAATAGCACTTCTAAAAGGGTTCTGAAGACTCCATTAATCATACATTTAATATATAACAAGCAAACACCCAGACCCCAATCAAGATGCAAATGAGATGCTCATGCAATGTGATGCTAGATTTATTAATCCTAATACTGTGGATGTTAAAGAACTGGACGAGCGCATCTTCCTATTTAGGGGAAGGGTAGCCCCGATCTTCGTGGTCTTCGAGGGGTCGGTTGGGTCGAGCTGGATCACCTTGTGCTGCTTGACCATGTTGGAAGGTCATCAAGAACATCTAACTAGGACCTCAAGGTCCACTGGGGGTGCCTCCTTGACCTCCAAGCTGGTGTGCTCCATGGCATGCTTCAACTCTTCAAACTCCGCGGCTGCATAGGTGTCAAATTCATAGACACGTGTCGTGAAGACGTTGCCGCATAGGGACAGGATGCCCTGGTCAGTGGGGAATTTGAGCATGAGGTACCTATAATGGGGAACTGCCATGAACTTGATGATCCCTGGTCAGCTAAGGATGGCATGGTAGATGCCCCCGAAGTCAGCCACGATGAAGTTAACATGGTCGATGCGGAACTGCTGCTTTGTCCTGAACTAGATAGGCAAAGTGATTTGCCCAAGGGGATATGAGGGCTTGCCCAGCATGATGCCCCAGAACAGGGACTCATATGGCTTGAGGTTCTCCTGCTTTAGCCCTAGCTCCTTGAAGGCTGGGTAGACCAGAATATTCAGGGCACTGCCTCCGTCAACGAGCACCTTCCTAAACCGGACGTCGTCTATCATGGGGTCGAGGACCAGTTGGAACCGACCAGCGTCTAGGATTTTTGGCCCACATATCATTGTGGCTGAATGATATGGACTGCTCGGACCAGGCGGGCACCTTGATATCCATGACAAAATCATCAGCCTCCGGATGGTCACGATGGCCCACGTCAGTAGCTTCTTGTCTTGGGCATTCTCCAGCCCGACCTGTCGCCGAAGATGACAGCAGTCACGTTATTCACGGGCTCCCTGTAGGCATGCTGTGGGTTCGGATCTTGAGCTTCTTCCTCATCAACATTGTCTTGCTGGATGGAGTTCTTGGCTTTTCCCTTTGGGGCTGGGCGTGGCTTCTTGTTGGCTGTCTTCTCAAGCACGTCTGGTAGAACTCTGCATTCACCTAGCATGTGGCCCTTGCCAGGATGATGAGGGCAGTCCTGGCTAAGGACCTTGTCAAGTTCTTCATCATTCGCCCACTTCTGGCCCTTCACTGCATTGACGGAGGTGTCATTGCGGTTACGCTGACCACCGCTGTAGGTGTCCCAACCACGGCGCTTGAAAGAGCGATTGTCGTTGTGGTGGTTCGGGTCGTGGTTGCCGCGATGATTGCCACGGCGATCATCTCATTGATCTGGTCGCACTCTTGATTGTTGCTGCAGTCATGGTCATCGTTGTGGCGATAGTTGCGGTTGGAGGGGCTGAGGTCGCCTTTGTTCAGCCCGTCGTCAAGGTTGGCGAACCTATGGGCGATGAAGAGGAGTTCTTCCATGGTTCTTGGTTGCTCAAGGAGCAACTCCTTCTTGAGGTCTAGGCCACGTGGTTGGACCAGACCGGCAATGAAGAGGTTGACTCCTTCCTCCGGAGTGACGTCGATCACATGATTTCATGTGTCAGAGAAGCGCCAGATGCACTGTCATAGCGATTCGCTTGGACAATGCCGTACCTGCGCCAAGGCATATTTGGTGCTCGTCTGCAAGCAGGTGGGCTTGAAATTGTCGACAAACATCTGTTTGAGCTGAGCCCAACTATGGATGGAGCTGGCACACTAGCGAAGCAGCCAGGAAGTAGCGACATTGCTCAAGACTACCGGGAGGTACTTGTTCCTGACGTACACATCACCGCCAACTGCTTGAATGGCCACCTCGTATGACATAATCCAGTGCTTAGGATTGTCCTGTCCATCGTACATCTTGACGTCACCAATTTGGAAGATCTTGGCCAGAGGACAGTCTTGAGGTCTTCTAAGAACAGTGCTGGTCCACTCATGTGCTGACTAGCACGATAATGTTCATCGAGGTGGCCACGGAGATCGTGGTCTCGGGGCTACTCGACTTCCTAGTTGCGTTCAGCACGGTGGTTGGCCTGTTGCCGATTGTCGTGCTGATGATTGCCATGTTGGTGCTGGTTGTCACATGGCACCTCACGTGGGGCGTCGTTGGCATTGGCTTCCCGAGGCTGCTCGAGTGGACGTCCTCCCTGATTGGATCCATTGTCGACGCCACTCTCCGTGGGTTGGCAATGATGACTGCACCGGGATCCCTCACTACAAGGATTCACCTCTAATGTCACACCACATGGTTGCAACACCACTAATTTGGTTACCATGGGGGTCATATTGCAACCTTTTTGTAAAATGGTAGTAGTATGTGCCTATAATGCAATGAACTAAATGTGTTGCATTATGTGTTGTTAGTCGTTGTAATATACATGTGCCACTGCAACAAATTTAGAATTGTGTTGCAATTAATTGGCTCTATTGCTATGGTACCTTGGAGTTGCATTAGTATTTATGTTCATTGCAATTACTTCATATTGCAACTCCATTGAATTTGGTTGCTTTTACTCGTAAATATTGCTACGGTTGTTCCGTGTTGTAATAATCTTTAGTGATGTTGCAATTGCTAGGCAGTTATTGCAGCAACAAGTCCGAATGGATGCAATAGAATGTTCTTATTTCCACACTTTCTTGGTGTTGTAATAATCTTCTATGGCGTTGCAATTGTTAGTTAATTATTGCAACTAGAATCCTAAATGGATGCAATATCATGTTAATATTGCAACGAATTTTTTGTTTTTTGCGTTGCTATTGACTAATGTATTTGGTGGGCCTTTCTTTGTCTAGAGGATCCAGAAGCTTACGTGAAATCATGTTGTTTAGAGATGCGTGCGGCTTTCTCCATCGATCGATCATCATCATTTAGATCAAAGCGCCCTAGGAGGCCTGGGCATGGGGTTGTCGAGCTATGCATCCGCACTAGGTCCTTGTGGCTATGGGAACCAACCTCAAATATATCATTTGTAAGGTATGTGCCTGTGCGTTGCATGGGGTCATAAATTTTTCGCACGCCTATAGCGACCTACATATATTTTACTTTGTTTAACTAATATATTCAAATAATTTATTTATTATGCATTTACATGTTTAAGTTATTTTGATCATTTTATGGAAAATAATAGAAAGGCAATAAATAATAGAAAACTAGAATAGTGATGTGAGAATATTGCATTTTTAGCATGTGTCGTACACTACTGACTGTACACGAATGCCAATAAGTGTTTATAGAATTCTAATTTCTGAATTAAAAATAACTTTCATCACATATCCTCTTCTTTGGGGCCATCATGCAGTCGAAGCAGTTGCAAACTTGCCGGCCACCTTTTTTTTGAGCAAACTTGCCGGCCACCTTGTTGAGTCTTCAGCTTCTTGCGCCACGCCATCATCTGACGCCATAAGGCCCATCAGGCCTATCCAGCTTCCCTCCGTATAAGTGTATGACCATGTCACGTGCGTATTGTATGTATTTCAAATATAGTACAGTACATATATATTTGGTATTTTTATTTTTTTAGGTTTTGCTGCCTCCGCCACTATGTACATACAGGCCATTTTCTCAAATTAAAAAAAGGCCCAACAATGAATTGGAAGAGATAGAAAACCTACAAGACGTCGAGACTAAGGCCTACAAGTTCTGCTCGCCGCTGCCTTCTGATGTTTGGTGACTTTGCTAGTTCAATTGTTTTTAGCCGAATCTCCATTGTTCTGATCCGATCGTCACTCCATTGTGCGTCGTCCGCTGTTGCTACGTCGCCGGCCACTTAGGTGACTCCGACATAATCTGTGCAAAGCAAGCAACAAGTTAATGCCAGGTGTTCCACGTACTATTTGTTTGCCCAATTGCTCCTAATTCGCTTTCTTGATCTACAAAATAATCAATGTTTAATTTACCTCCTCCAATTTTTATTCCCTAGAGGACAAGGTTTGGTAATCCCACATTAAAAGTGCATACGTGCAGATAGGACATTGCCATCTAAGAGTTAAGACTATTTGGTGGATAATCATTGTCTCAAGTTCTCAGTAAGGTAGTTTATAGATTTTTAATTTTATTTTTTAAACATATCTGATAGAATTCTAATTTGTTTTTGTTTGATGTGATCATCGTCATGCAGAATATATAATGTCACGTGAAGATAGGAGTTGGATGCGCTTGTCTCATACTTCAACTGAGTGGCAGCAGAAATTTTGACAATTTCTGGACATCACATTTGGTGGCACATCGAGAGGTGGAACTGCTGCTTACCCATGTCCTAGATGTGTGTGTATGTCATACAGACCACAGTCTGAGGTTCAACGTCATGTTCTTACTAAAGGGTTTGATGAAAGCTTTATCATGGAAAGAGAAGTTTCAAATGTGGAATTACACAACCAAGATGCAGGTCTAGTTGATGTAGAAGTAGCCAATGAAGCCATGACACAAGAAGTTGGAGATGACAATAATGAACAAGGTGCACTGAGTGAGGAATGTGGTGCCACTCATATGGTTAGATCCCTAATTAGAGGTGCTATACGTGGAGAGATCACTGATGACAATGAACAGCCAAATGAACAAGCCAAGATCTTCTCAAAATTATTAGGAAGCAGAAAAGCAATTGTATCCAGGTTGCATGGAAGCTACTAAGGTCTCTTTTATTGTGGAACTTTTTCAGATTAAGTGCTCGACTGGCATGAGTAACCGTGCATTGGAGGCGATACTTAATTTGTTCTCAAGGATTCTGCCTAAAAGCCATTGTGTCCCAAACACAATGGAGAAAGTGCAAAAGGTGGTTCAAGATCTAGGTTTGATCTATGTAAAGATAGATGCCTGTGAGAAGAATTATGTGTTATTTAGGAAGGAAAACGAAAATCTGGATACATGTCCCAAATATGGCGAGTCTAGGTGCAAAACGCCTGATGATGGTGCTAATGGATACATGTCCCAAATATGGCGAGTCTAGGTGGAAAACGCCTGATGATGGTGCTAATGGTCAGAGAGGCAATGCAGATGACGGTGTTGATAGAACAAATAAGAAGCGTGTCCCACGTAAAATACTACGTTACTTTCCTCTTACTCCTCGGCTACAATGATTATATATGATAGCGAGCACATCATCACAAATGCGATGGCATAAGGAAGAATTGGTCAGTGATGGTGTAACACCTCTGGTGTTATATTAGCTAAAACATGCCATGTCATCATATGCACTGCAAAGCATTCATGTTTAAGTCAACCCTAATGTGCATTAACTAAAACAAGTTTATAATTCATAGGTTGATTGCGTTTCTGAAATGTTTGGTCACATGAAATAATAAAACCCTATTTTCGAATGTCATCGCAAATACTTAGTTTATACTCTATGTACTTGAGGTGTAAACTGTGTTTACACTAGTGTCAAGCATAGTGTATAAGTCTAAGTCCAACCCTAAAAATGATTTCCATATTTGAAATTAAATTTGAATACCAAAGCTTATTCCCGAGTCTGGCTATTCAAATTTAAATTCAAATTAGAAATGCTATAAAAGGTTTTTAAAAAGTCAACTTGGTCAACCAAGGGTGTCATTGGGTCAATGACCTAAAAATGTCCTTGGATGATGTTTGTGATCACTAATAATCAACCAATTAAGTTAGAAACCAAATTGAGTTTAAATTCTATTTCAAAAACCCCTTTATTTCAAAACCTAGTTTTATCCTCTTTTCTGTAATTCAAAATCTATAAAGAATTTAGGGATACTCTAAAAAGACAATTTGTAGATCTTGACAAGAGCTACAAAGTTGGTATATAAAGTTTTTCAAGTTTCCAAAAGAAAATTCAAATTAATTTGAAAATACAGTTTCTAGCATTTATCCCCTTTTGATTTTAAAACTATAATTTAAAATTTATGCATAATCTGAGAAAACTTTGTATATGAAAAAGGTTTGGTTTGGAAAGATAAGAATTTCATAGTTTTGAAGATTTTCAAGTTTTATTGAAAAATCAAAAGTAATTTCAAATGTTTATTTCTAGGGTTTCATTCCCTTTTTGAATCTGAATTCAAATTTCAAAATCTAGACAGAATTTGAGGATGCCAGTTAAAGAAAAAGTGTAGCTCTTGAAAAGTTATGCAAATGATATTTTTGAAGATTTTCAAGTTCTTATATAAATTTTGAAGTGATTTGTATTTTAAAACGACTGGCATTTCTGTAATTAACTCGAACAGTACCTAACCCTATCGGCGATCGCCATGGCCGGCTTCTCATCGCGCGCCGCCGACCACCGCCGCACCCGCTCGACTGCCAAAGCACTCATGGACGCGACAAACTTCATCGCCTTCTTGTCGCCAGTCCATCCATCGACTCCGTGCTATAAATACCGGTCGTCCGACGCCGTTCTTCTTCTTTCTTCTTCCCGCCGCCGTCGCCGACGACCTCGCTCCGCCGCGGAAATTCACCGCCGACGCTTCATCTCTGTCCGATTGCGCTTGCCATTAGCTCCGCCACATCCTCACGGTCATCTTGGGCCAGTTCGTGCTTGCTCTACTCGCTCGAGCCACCCGCACGCCGCCTTCTTCTCCGCGGCCGGCCAGTCGAGCCGCCGTGCCATCGCCGCCGTTTGCCGCCGCACCAGGTGAATATATTTTACCTTTGACCCCGCTACCATGTTCTCCGTGTCATCTTGCACCTGATGTGCACCTTGGTTTGAGCAGCGCATCGCCGAAGACCGCCGTGACGCCGTCTTGCCATCGGAGCGCCGCCGCCGTCATCAGCGCCGCCGATCGCAGCTCAGCCCAGCCGCTCCGAGCCTCATTAACGTGCGCATCAGTGCCGTGTGAGCTCCTACATCTATCCCTGCCTTCAATTTCACTCCTTTCGCGCTGTAGTGGCCGGCCGCCGTAGCTCGCCATCGGCAAGACCTTGCCTGCACCGCCGCGCACGTAGCCGTCAAGGCTGGGAGCTGGGAGCAGTTTCATTTTGCTGTGAAATACGCTCGCCTGAATGCCCTGCATCTGCTCGTGACCTCGCTGTCACCGGAAAACGCTCCGATGAGCTCTCCCGCCGGGCCGCCGCTCCGCCGCGCCGCCATGGCTGTCGGCGTGGGTGCCGCCGCCGCTCAGCCGCGCCGTTAGCCACCTTAATCAACGCGCCGTGTCGAGATGAGCCTGTAGGGACAAGTCCGGTCGCTAGAAACCTCACCGACGGCGAGGAATCAATGGTCAACCGCCGCGCCGCCGTCGGTCAGCGCGGGGGTACTGTGCCGATTTTCTTTTTCTATTTTCAGAAAATGATTTAAATGCTATTTTCTTTGAAAAATCATAGTAAATCATATATAGCTCCAAAAATTCTAAAAATTTTTGTGAATGTTCCTTATGATGTCATCTACCTAGGAAACATATGAAATGCCAAATTTGAATACTTTTTGCATATGTTAAAATTAGCCCTTTTAATTAAAAAATGGACCTTCAATGATTTTTAATAAATAAAATAATTGGCTTTTAATTCTGAAATTTGTTTTGCCATCTTATTAGGCTAAGAGCTTTCTAAAATAAAATTTTGGGCTTAATTTGATAACTTAAATTTCATTCCTTCATTTAATGCTTTTAAATAATTAATTAACCCTTTAGTTAAGTTTAATCATTATAGGATTTGTTTGACTTTGGGATTGATTGATGACCTTGGGTCATTAACCCTAATGACCTTTGGCACTTTAATTAATTATTTGCGCTTATCTTAATCATGTCATTAGGGCTTAATTAACGTTATTTTATGTGTTTAATTAACCTCTTAAATTGCATAGTTAACCCTAATGAGTTTTATAAATGAAGTTTTGTTAGCTTGCAACTTTATCGTGAAGAAAAGTTATACTCGATCCCTTAATCTGATCATGCATCCATCAAGCATCATGTTTACTATTCCATCATGTTAAAGCATATTAATCATCGAATAGTTTCCGTTAACAGAGAGTTAACGTTGTCGCCCAGATCCGAAGGACGAGCAGATTCAAGAGTTGGGAGTTGATCCAGAGTTTGAGAACGTCTACCCCGAACATCAAGGCAAGCCCCGGATGCATTTAAACCCTATTCTATTTATAAAAGTTTTACCGCTTTAGCTATGATATGTTGCATTAGATAATAGGAGTTGAGTGAAAACCCACCCAAATTGCATTACCTGTCTTATTTCCTTATTCCTTGTTACCTGCTTGGAAAGATAAGTAGTAATGCTTAGCCCTGCTTATTTGTTTAAATGTTCAAAGTTAAAAGAATGAAAAAGATGAGATTGGTTTTCCTGTTGGAATCTTGATATTAGTAATAAATCGAGTCCGGACGGCGAACTTGCACTGGGAATGGAGTCCCTCTGTAGTGTTCTCGTCTGTTGATGCCCTAGGTCCCGTCCGTCGGTGAACTGGTGATATCGAGAATTTAGAAATCCACATGCATAAAGTGGTATACGGATGGTTGGAGCCGTGTATATCATGGACTGACCTAGCGTGGGGCCAGAGATCCCATCTATGTCATAGTGTGTTTTACTATGAGGTTTAAGTTCCCATGTATCTCGGTACGCTGGGCCGCAGAGCTCACGGGTGCCACGTGGTGATATACGGCTGCGGTTGTTATCCCGGGATATCGGTTACCTGGGGTGCATCGGAGTTAAAGTCTCCGGTATTCCAGTGACCTAGATCCTAGCTGGGTATAAAAATGGATTCGAATCGCCGTTGCTTCTCGGAGAAGAAGACTCGATCGGTGTTCATCATCGTAGTAACAACTTGAACAAAAATTAAGGATCAATAATGAAGTTGGTTGATAATGGGAGTTAGCCCAAGCAACTTCTCTTTCTGTAAAGCTTTTTCGCAAAAATTTCTTATCTCCTACAGACCTTACCTTGTCCATCTAGCCTGCATCTCTTGAGTCTCTACCCTTCTTTTTCATCGGGTCAGTCTTGTTGAGTACTTTTGTACTCAGGGTTTGTTGAACCCTTGTTGCAGGTGAGCCTCATGGGCAGGAATGTTTTGCATCCTGCTGCATGACAGTCGTCGAGGAAAGCGACGACGAGTAAGGTGTTTAGCTCTTGGGCAGAGCTTTTGTTTAGTATTGTAACCTACGGCTGCTCCACTACTATTATGGGTTGTATAATCTAAACCTATTGTTGTAAATATTTGAAACTCAGAGGTTTGTAAACTTTGTTATTGTCAGTCTTCCGCTGTTTTACTCCGTGGTATTTTATTTATATCAAACTGTTGTAATACTGCAATATCTCTCTACAATCATTGATCCTGCTCAGAGAATCGTGGATGATTCGGGATTTACCCGACAGACTTTTTAAGTCATATGGAACACAGTCATGGTTATTTGGAGTCTGTTTAGACAATAATCATGCGGGTGGGCCATATGATTTAGGAGGTTCTGCCACAGATGGCAAAATGCGCCACCCTGCTGACTCAAAGGCATGGAAGGACGTGGATAAGGAGCATCACTGGTTTGTAGAGGATGCTAGTAATATTAGGTTGGGTCTTGCTTCTGATGGCTTCAGCCCCTTTGGCATGCAAAATGTTATGTACACCTGTTGGCCTGTTATCCTAATCCCTTACAATTTGCCTCCTTGGTTGTTTGAGAAACAACCATATTGGATGATGTCGATGTTGATACCTGGTAAAAAATCTCATAGAATGAGTATTGATATATATTTGAGACCCCTCATCGATGAGCTAAAGAATCTTTGGGAAAAGGGTATTGATACATGGGATGATAAGGTAAAGAAGAATTTTACATTGCATGCTATTCTGCTTTGGACAATTAATTATTTTTCTGCATATGCGATGCTTTCTAGTTGGAGCACAAAAGGCAAATTTGCGTGTCCATACTGCCACAAGGATACAGATTATTTGTGGTTGAAATTTGGGAACAAGCATTGCTACATGGGACATCGTCGTTTTTTCCCTCGGACCATCTAGAGCGCATGAACAAGATCAGCTTCAACAATGAGGTGGAAACCAGGGAGGCTCCAGTACCACTGTCTGGTCAACAGGTATTGGAGCAGTATGAAACTTTTGATCAAGTTTTGGAAAGGGGGCATCAAAAAAGAGGAAACAAGATGAAGATGAAAGATGGCACAATTGGAGTAAGAAGAGTATTTTTTTGAGCTCCCTTACTAGTCTTCTTTGCTCATAAGGCATAATTTGGACGTGATGCACATTGAGAAAAACATATGCGAGAGCATACTAGGTACTTTGCTTGAAATTGAAGGTAAATGTAAGGACGGCGAGAAGGCCCGACTTGACATGGAACAGCTAGGGAGAAGGCAAGATCAGCACCCTGTGATTGACGATGATAGTTATACCTTGCCACCAGCCTTATAATTTTTAGATAAAGATGGCAAGAAAAAATTATGCCAATTTCTACAAGGAGCAAAGATGCCTGATGGGTTTAGCTCCAATGTAAGGAGATGTGTTGATGTTAATGCATGTAAGGTATCTAGACTCAAAACTCATGACTACCATATTATTCTACAAAAATTATTACCCTTAGTCGTCAGAAAGATTTTGCCAGAAGAAGTTGTTGTGCCATTGATTCAGCTCAGTAGGTTCTTCAATGCACTTTGTTTGAAGGAGATGTGGAAGATGATCTTGACAAACTTTGCTACTGGAAGATGATCTTGACAAACTTAGTACTTCAATTAAAGAGACTCTTTGCCAACTAGAGATGGTATTTCCACCTGCTTTTTTTGATATCATGATTCCGGTTCATCTAGGTGAGGAGGCCAAACTTGGAGGGCCCGTGTGTTACAGATGGATGTATCCAGTTGAGAGGTATCTACGTACTGTTAAAGGCTATGTGAGGAACAAGGCGCACCCCGAGGCATATATAGCCAAAGAGTGCCTTACATTTTGCTCTAGATCTTCGACGTTGACACTAAGCTTAATCGCATTGATCGTCATGAAAGTACAACTATGAATGAGCCACAGTCTGGTCCGAGCGTATTTGGTGAAATGGATTACAAGAGGAGAGGACAGACTTTTGAGACATTTAGTGGAGATGAGGTACAGAAGATGAGGCACTACATAATTAGTAACTGCCCTGAAGTGAGACACTGGGTCGAGTAAGTTGCAAAATATCATAATTAATTATTGTACTATTTGTTTGTGGCATCAACTATTTAGTTGGCTATTTTGATGTAGGGAGCATATGAAAGAACTCAAAGAAAATAGTACAAGGATTCTTAATAAATGACATGAGCAGCACTTTGTAAGGTGGTTCGAGGAGAAGGTTAGTTTTATTTTTTTTATTCCATGTGATGGTTAGAACGATGTAGTAATTAACAGAGACATTTGTTTTCAAATTGAATTTTTAGATCACCAAACTATATGAGAAAGGGGAAGAAAGTGAACTGATGTATGCCCTTTCTCAAGAACCGGACCCTCAAGCTCGTGTGTTCAATAGATGCTATATCAATAATTGGCTATTTTGAATGACTGCCATTGAGAGAAACCTCGTCACGCAAAACAGTGGTGTGCTTGTGAGGGGAGATGATGCTACTGGCAACATGACCTGGTACGGAGTGATTAGAAGAATTATCTCACTCGAATTCCATGTCACTTGTGAGGGTGACATGGAAGCCGGTCTACTTGATGTCGGAATCCAAGACATGAATTTAGTAGGCCCAAATGAGGATTTGACAAATTGGACAAGAGCAAACAAGGAAGCCGCAACCGGTGATGCTTCCATTATTAGAGGGTGATGCGTGATAAAGCAGCAGTTCCTGAACCAGATGATGCGGTGCTACTTGATGAGGATGATGATAACGAAGATGACACCTACATTGATGATGGAGTTGTTGCACCAGTTATGGTAGAAAGCGAAGAAGATGATTTCTTTGTTTAAATACTTTTTTTTGTTCAACTGTGACGCATAATGTAGTTGATTCTCTATGTATTCTTGATGATTATTGATGTCCAGAACCCAGAATCAAATTAAAACACAATGCACTATTCAGAGATGTGACTTGCAAGCATGATTTTTTTTGCTTTCTTCTGAATAAGTTTTGGATAAGAAGAGCACACATTCAGCATCAGAAAATACAAATAGAATTATGCTTCTTTTTGGTATGCAAATGAAACTGTGCAAGTGCTCAACAAAGGTAAATTTAGGCATTCGAAGCTTTCAAAAAAGTCTTGTGCATGTACTCTTTCAGTGTTTGCAAAAGGTAACTGTGCAGGCTGATTGGTTCCTGTCATAACTCATAAGCACAAATATCAGCAAGCTGGACTTTTTTTTGTTTTCTGAAAGTCTTACAGCTCTACTAATATACTTATTCAATTGTGAAACTGTGTGGATGGTGATGGCATGTCTTAATTAGAGGGTGTACTGTAACAGTAATTTTCACATGTGAATAAACGAATTACAGAAAAAGGACAGGGAGAGTGATGATACGGTTTCAACGACGATGTCATCAAATCCATGTGTGGCTGACCATGCAATTTCAGAATTGATCGTGGTCCATGTGCGCCTGACCAAGCAATTTCAGAATCAGTCATAGGCCACCTTGACAGGCAAAAATGGGTGTGCGCTAGTATAGCTGCATACCTAAGAACTTTCAACGGCGTCAGTCACGGAGGGAAGGGCGCCAGCGGAGGTAACCACGCGGCACTGACGGATGCAGGATGTCAGAGTAGCGTATGCCCATGGCCAAGGTGACAGTAGAGCACTCGACCAATCGGTGCCCGAGCGCCATGCGGGCCGCACCGTCGTCGAGACTCAGCCCCAAGCGGGCGGTGGCAGAACGCGCTACGCTGCTGCGCGCGGGGTCGCACGGTCGTGTTGAGCCCCTGGACGAGCTGACGAGCGCCCAGCAGGTTGGAGGCCAGCGGACGGCGACGTTCCGGCGTGGCGCGGGCCGGCGGGCAGTGACGCGGGGGGACTGGCTGCGTTGCGATTCCGCGTAGGGGAATTAGGGACGGGTGTGGCACATGCTTTAGATGCCCTGCCACAGCTCTACATAAGAAAATCAGCTTTACATAGTACAAGTAAAATAAAGTCCGGCTAGTGTACATTAAGGCTCAGTAGCCCAGTTGTGAATGAGCTTGAGAATCAACTCAAGCTCCCTGGTTCGAATCCCGCTCGTAACATGTTTTGTTAATTTTTATTCTACTGTTACAAAATATTTTCTGACATTTTGCTTTTTCCTACTTTGATTTGAATTTTTTTGTGTTGTTTTCTTAATGTTTTTTACTCCCAATAAAACTAATGTTAAAAAACCTTTTACTACTACTACCTATAGAATTTATTCACCATGGAACTACCTCGACACATTAATCATGTATCACTCTATATTTTTCTAATTATGGAAATTGTTCACTCATAGTTATATTTTTTCAACTGATTTCAGCATTGATTGTGGAAATTTTAATTACAAGTGGTGCCAACTACTAGTACTAGCTACTATTACTATATGGTTTGTCTTTTCACCAGCTTCTAACGGTCCGGTCTTGTCCTAATAAATATTACTAGTATTACTAGCTATGCAATGACAGTGCTCATAGACGTGAAGAGCATGTAGCTCATTTAGAGCTGCAACACACGGCCCATATAACCCCACTGCCTTGCCGGTAGACTGCTGCCACCGATAGCGGGGATATACACGCCTAGAATTATGTCCTGAGACACCGATGTCATTACCTTAATGTGGCCCAGCCTAGCCACCACCGGAGCTGCATGCACCTTCTCCTTGGTCGACGCCATGTTCTGCGCTACCACCGCCATCCACCTCATTGCCCATGTGTACACGTAGTAGAATGACATTGATGGAGTACGTCTGGATGTCATTGTGGACCCATGACACTACCGCCATGAGTCTACTAGCGAAGTTGGAGAATTTGTTTTTCAAGTAATAGCTATATTTTCATTTACTAGAATGTTAGAGATGCTCTAGGTTCCTGAATTTAAAAGGTGACTTTTGAAATTACCAAGTTTTTTAAAATTATCAAGTTCTTTTTTCAAAAAATAATTTTTTTGAATTATCAAAAAATCGCCTAGTTTACAATTATCAAAGATGTCGTATGGCTCTTTGAACACCTTTTTTTGAATCGAGCTAACATTTCGCTTATTGGAATGCATTAGTAAAACTTGTTCAAATATCATCAACTCCTTAGTTGGCCGTCTATATATGTGATGAGACAACAACAATGGTTGAAAGTTTGGTAATTTTAGAAACGTGGACAGCTATCAAAGATCCCACCAAATTTTCCAAATGAAACTCAGTGACGCCATTCTTTTTTCTGCGAAAATTCTAGCGCCAAAACCCCCGCACCCATGACTGGTCCCACGCTTTTCCCTCCCCAAATTATGTGACTATTCATCTCCCTTCATAGCACTCGCTAATCTAATCTAGTGGGCAGATAGCCGTAGCCGCCAGGTGCAAGTTAGGGTTGAGGGCTTCGACAGGGGGAACAAGATGGTGACCCCTCCGGAGGCACCAGCGAGAACAGCTACGGGGACACCTGCATCATCATCTATGGCCACACCTGCAGCGGCGATGGCACCTTCATGCTACAGGGGAACCCCTACGTCGGCGAGTCGACCTGCCTCCACGACATCTAGACCCATGGCGACGATGTCGCTGTTTTGGACACCTTCGTCCAGGACGGCTACACCTATTGCCGGTGAAGATGGAGGTGACGGCAAGCAAGGACGAGAAAGGCATTGACATTCCTTTCAGATTGATGACAGGTAAGGGCACATCTACCTATCATCCCTTCCTGTTGTGTGAAACCGAGCACCCCACCCTAAGCTGATTGCCTATCTATATTCCAATCTGATCTAATTACACGAAAGTAGGATCCATTCAGATACGATCATTCGTACATGTACACAGCCATCTGTTTTCCACTTGTGAAACTTCAGTAGTTTTCTTTTACTAAGACATTTAGATTTATCTAATTTCATTCAATCAAGAAACTTAGTTGAGTCTTGAGGAAAGGAACGTAGTAGTAGAAACCTGAATTCATATGTATTTTTGGGGGAAAGACAAGTATAACTATAATACATCTTTTATCTGAATAAAAGTTTTAGGTTACACTTTTTTTTAGAAGCAAACATCTTTTATCTGAGAACACAGTACAGACTTTTGTTGTTTTGAGGTAGCTACATGAACCATGAATTCACCAAACATGCACATCATATCCTTCCCCTACAGACACTTCCTGGATTTTTTTTCTCAAAGTACAATTCATATAATGTAATATGATTGCTTTCCACTGTATGTGCCGCAACAGCCCAATCCATTCCTTCCAATTTAAATGGTTTTGCAGTATATTGTTAAAAAAGATTTTAGAGTTTATTGTAACCAAAGGTGAAATGCAAACTGACACAGTTATTTTTGCTCATATGCTCAGGTTTCTATTACAGCATAGTTGTTATGTCAAGTATGTCTGAACTCTGGTTGTGGCTTTCAGATTGTGTATGCACTAGGCTTCGGCAATCATTTTGATGACAACTGCCATATGTTATTATCTGAATCAAGAAATGCCTTCTCCTTTGCATCTGATATGTTCCATTATCAGAGCTTAATTTGCCATGTCTAGTTCAGGGGCATGGATTGCTGCTTCATAATTGAGTGTCAGACTTCCATGACCAGAATCTAAAATATATGAAAATTTATTATCTGAAATCATTGATTTGGCTACTCCCTATGATACTGCCCTATTTTCCATAGTGTTGTATTCTAGATGTTAGTTTAAACACCACTAGTACAGTAACTTTGGTTGCTTGAACTAGACTTAATGCACAACTGTGTTCTCACTGGAGGTCCTCAAAAAGATGTTAATCCTCCCTGAAGCCTTTCTCAAGTTGTTCCTTCTTTAAATTTTGTTTCACCTCCTGTGCTTATATTTCTCATTATATTATTGTGACAGCTCGGAACAAACATGGACGACGTCTTTCACTTGCAAGGGGGCACCAGGGGGACAAGAATTTGCTTAGTATACGATAGACAAGGATGCAGTCACATTCGGTAACTTAATAACAATGAAATCAAATTTGGGGTATGGTGCCAGGGACTACTTGTACTATAAGAGGAGATGTGGTAATGCTGTAGCAACACTAAACAAGATTGAATATGATGAGGATACAAATGTAATGTTATCAAGTAATGCGAAGGAGAGGGAGGTCAGACTAGTATTATCAAGGGATCAAATAACAGAGCGAAATGTGGAGATAACACCCATTAAATTGCCAAGAATGGCAACAATTAGTGAAGATTCCATAGATGAGTCAATAGATGATTACAAGGTGTGGCTTAACAAAATGCATGAAGAGAGAAAATTCATGGGTAAGTTCTGTTGCTGCCCTATTCTAAATGGTTATATTATAATATACCGCAATGGCCAGTCAATGATATTAACTTGGTTTTCATAGAATCTGAAGACATATATAGGGATGACACAATCAAGACTTACAAAGAATGGTTAAGGGTGCAAGGACAACTTGATGATATTTGTAATGTAACAACTTTTTCCAAAAATTTAACCAAATTATGATCAATCCTTCGCAAACCATTTATTGCTTACACATGTGACCTCTATATTGTCTGTAGGTGCATATGACAACCATAGGAGTCATATAGATTTAAAAAATTCAAGTCAAGATAGCAATCCAACACCACCTCTGAACCTACCATCTCATGCTCGGCGTGGGAATACACATGGAAATAGTAAGTAATGCTTACTGTATTTTTATTTTGAGGTTCAGTTCAGTTGTCCCTAGTAAACAATTTTGTCTAATTTATTGCATTGTATATTGTTTCAATTGACAAGATTCCCAAAAGAGGAAGGCACGAGGTATAATGAAAGGATTGGCAGCCTCCCACAAGAGATCGAAGCATGGCGGTCCGAAGCTTAAAGTCGATTTCTCTAGAATTGGAGGAGTTGCAGGTGAGAACACATGCACATTTGTTGATGAAATAGTACTGTTTACAAGGAGAAATGCCCCTCTCATTGGAGTGAAAACATGGAGAGATATCCACGAAGATGTAAAAAAGAAAAGAAAATCTCATATTATGGTAAGTTCTGATTTTCTTTTGGTTATGTACACTAATAAGAAATTATTTAAGAAGTGGACTAGTATTAATGTCTTTTTGTTCAATAGAATAAGTGGGACATCGAGGATAACGAGGAAAATAGGAAAAAGATTTGGAAAATTGCAAATGAGCATTATAGAGGATGGCGCTCAACATTTAGTGCTACTTGCAAAGCATACACTACCTATGACGAGAGAATGAGACACAAGCCAGAAGAATTAGACATTGTTGAATGGCACTATCTGGTGATGTATTTTGGCAGCAAAGAATTTGAGGTTTGATAACATTTATTTTATTCTTGCCAATTGCACCTCCTATAAACTAAATGATATGTTTCAAGAAATTCACTATTTTTATTAAGAACAAACAATTCCTTGTGCACAGGATTAGTGACAAGAATTCTCAAAATTGGCAAAATCGAAAGATAAACCATGTGAATGGATCAAAGTCCTTTTCTGAGTTAAGCTATGAGAAGGTAATAACTTCATAAGCACATGTACATGCTTCCTTACGTAATGAAATGTCACTAATTTGTTACATCCTCACCATATTTGAGGGACCCACTAACTGGTGATGAGCCAAATGATTTGGACATTTATATGATGACACACTCTAAGAATGGGCAATGGACAAGCCAAGAATCTAGGGATGTCTATGTGAGTATATAACAGCATGTACAGACCTTATTAATTGATGCAAACGAAACTACAATTTCTTTCTAATTAACTACATTTATTATCCTCTCTTTTATAGGACAATGCATGCAGGAAAATTTTAGAGAGGGAAGCAAATGGAAATACAAACTTCATCTCAGATGTGGAGCAAAATCATATTTTCCAGACAGCCTGCAAGGAAACAACAAACTGCAAATCAACTTAGATCCATGCTAACGGATACACGGCAAAGTACCCAACTAGAAGGCAGCTACTCTCTGAGGAATACCAGTACCGTGTCCGTCAGGACACGACACTAGCCGACACATTTGCAAAGCTACAGGAACTGCATGAAACTCAAGAGGCTGAAAGGGAAGCGGAAAGGAAAGAACATAGGTAACAGATGGAAGAAATGCAGAAGGCAAGGAAGGCTGATAGAGAAGCACATAGGCGTCACATGGAAGAGTTTATGTCAATGATGCAAGCAATACAAGGACAAGCATCATTGCAGTAGGTAATTTTAGTGTAAAATCTTAACATGCCAAACAGATTAAGTTAATTTGTTTATCTATCTCTAGGTTCTATACCTACCTGATGGTTTAGTCTTTCTTATTTTGTTGAACTAAAATCATGCATGTGCTCAGGTAGCTGGCTACAAACCATACTTATAGTACTCTATTTCTTACTAAAGGTTTTGTTATGGTGTAGACATTATGCATATATCTGGTAACTTTTTCAACAGAAATCGTGGGATATCAACCACTTGGGAGTATTTATATTAACAAAGGAAGAACCCAAAGATAGGTCAAATTCTGACAAGAAGATCCTCTAAATTATCAGCACACATAGGGAAACCGTAACTTTTGAAAACTTTTCCTTCTTCTGAGTATATTCCTTATGTTTAGCCTATCATTTAGATGTAACCAAGTGAAGAATTTAATTCTGGGAACACACTTGGCTTTCCAAAGCTAGGCCAAATGGCCTAAAAATGATGTTGATAGAACCTTCTAATATAAAATGCCTGACTTCCCCAAATGAAAGTGCATTAATCCTTATTACCACCATTTAGAGCCGAAATGTCTTTAGTTAGTAGTATCAATTCATTATATGCTTCATGGTCATGGGAATTTGAATGAGAGCTTGCTCGATTGAACGTGTAAACATCATTTTTGTACTTTCAAACTCTAAACATAATTTTTCTGACCAAACTTTTAATGCAGGGTAACAAAGATGGGGGACTAATTGCCGAGGTTGCTGCAACAACAAACATGGTTGAAGGAAATGTAACAACTACAGAAAGTGATGAAATATCAAATCAACAGGTAGTTCAAAAATCAAAGAGTGTTTAATGTTGTCATGTCATAGTCCATAGTATGAGGCCTCATTTTCCCTCCAACTATTGATTCGCAGGATAACACACATAGCAGCCCTCTACAAACACAACATGTAGCTACTGCAGGGACAAGTATTGGTCACACTAGCAGCACACCGCAAACACAACTCCCATCTACAGCACCTGCAGCTACCGTTAATACTCATGCAACTAGGAGTGCTACAAATAAGTCACAAACAAGCCAAAACAAAGAAGGGAATCCAGTAGTTTCTTATACTACTACAAAAGCACTAAAGGATGATGCGGCTAAGAAGCGAGCATTAGGCAAAAGGAAAGACCAAGCTGGCAATACATAGGTGATTTTTTTGTAACTCCACTACCTATGAATATTTGTGAACCGGATTTCTGTTGAGAATATATGCCTGATTGACTTGTTGGTTTGACTTGTAGCCTTTACACGGGGTGTTTTACTTTTGAATAATTCTATAAATTAAATTTTAAAACAAACCTGCAAGCTATTCTTTAGTTTAAGATTCCAAATTGCTTACTTTGTCGATTCCATGCTTGTGTTGCCAAAAGAATACAATTTTAGTTTACCTAATGTATATTCTAATTGTTAATGATTCTTTTTAGGGGCAACATGTGTAGTTTGAGTGGAGCACAGGATTGTTGGGATGATCAACATCAAGGCAACTGTACCTTTGTTGTAGTGATCTTTGTCGGATACCTTATGTGTTTTAGTTGTGCGTTTGTTATCTACTAAGTATGACATTGGATTGTTTTTGTTTCATTAATTATTTGTACGAACAAAGTACATTTTGGTTTAATGGATGTTTATAAATGTTTCAATCATCATATATTGTTGGTCGTGATATTATTGTTTGTAGCTACCAAACATAGCATTGCAATATGGACTATTGGCATAATCATTTGACGTTGCAATATCTCGTACCAGTAAAATAATGTGTGTGGCAATAGATGTTTCCACCTATAGCAACCACATTATTTAGTGTGGAAATAGAGAGGCCATCTCTAGCAACCAAACCATTTGTTGTGGCAATAGATGGTTCTACCTAAAGCAACCACAATGTTTAGTGCGGCAATATAGAGACTATATTTCGCAACCAAAATTTATTATGGCAATAGAGAGTTCCACCTATAGCAACCACATCGACAAGTGTGGCAATAGAGATATCTCCTTTAGCAACCAAAACATCCATTGTGGCAATAGAGGGTTCCATGTATAGCAACCACATAGACAAGTGTTGCAATTGGGAGACCACCTATAGCAACCAAATATATGTTGTCGCAATATAGAGTCTACCCATAGCAACCACAAAGATAGTGTAGAAATAGATGGTGCTTCTATTGCAATGCTACTGATGTGTGGTAATAGGGTCTATTGCAACACCCATCATCGTTGCAAGTGTACATATTGCTACTCTTCAGGTATGTGGCAATAGATATCTCTGGCAACACCTACTGTGTTGCAATAGTTATTATTGCAACACCCACAGTGGTTGCTTTTAATATGGCTCGTAACACTTCATGGTGTTGCAAGAACACTCCATTGTGTTGCAATAGAGAAAAGTCTATTGCAACACTAGAATAAAGTGTTGCGCAATTCTATTGCTACCATCACAGTGGCAACGCCTCGCAACCAAATTTTTGTGTTGCAATTGTGCCTATTGCAACACTTTTTGGCCTATTGTAACACTTTTAGGATGTTGCATCACAGGGGAATTCTTGTAGTGCCTGTAAGTGATGTGACGTGGTCAGGGAACCGACAGAGTGGAGCTAAACCACTTGTGCTTTGGCGACGATCAAAAAATCACGGATTGCTTTGACCCCAGGTGTATTCAGGGGAAGGTTGTTGAGCCGATCCAAAGCCACAGCTATGTTGGCCATGGGAGTTTAATGGATGGGTTGATTCCCCACCATGTTGAACTTGCCATTGAGATTGCGTTAGAGGTGACGTGGCTAAGGGCCTGCACCGTTGTTGCTATTGACAGCAACGTTGCTGCCATTATTGGTATACCCGACCCGGTCCGCCGACATGGCACCAGACACCCCCAGACTCCCACTGGGTTTGATAGCATGGTGTTCATGGTCAGCATGAATGAGCCCCCTGTTCTAAACAAGATGGAGCCAGAAAAGCAGGCAAGGGAGGGTCGTAACACCGATCAAGACCGCCAACGCCTCCTGGAAGCGCAAGAAGCAAACGCCACCAATAATGGCGGCAGCAACGCTGTCAACAGCGGCAACCGTGCAGGCCCTCAGCCACGCCGCCTCCAACGCAATCTCAACGGTGAGTTCAACATGGTGGGAAATCAACCCGTCCATGAAACTCCCATGGCCAACATAGCGGTGGCCATGGATCGGCTCAACAACCTTCCCCCGAACAAACCCGAGGTAGAAGCAATCCATGATTTTTTTTATCGCCACTGAAGCACAAGTGGTTCTACTCTGCCCTGCCAGTTCCCTGACCACGTCACATCAGTCAAGGTGATCCCGACGTAGTCATCGTCGTCAACCCATGGAGAGTGGCGCTGACATTGGATCCAACCAGGGAGGACCCCCACTCGAATAGCTTCGGCAAGCCAATGCCAATGACACCCCATGCGACGAGCCACGTGACGACCAACACCAACATGGCAAACATTAGCGTGGCAATCGTCAACAAGCCAACCATCGCACCGAGCTCAATCAGGATGTCAAGCAGCCCCAAGACTGCAATCTCTGTGGCCACCTTGATTAACATTATCATGCTCGTCAACACACAAGCGGGCCAGCGCCGTTCTTTGAAGACCTCAAGGCTGTCCTTTGGCCCAAAAGCTTCTGAATCGGCGACGTCAAAATGTACAATGGATAGGATAATCCTGAGCACTGGATTATGTTGTACGAGGTGGCCATCCATGCAGCTAGTGGTGACAAGTACGTTATGGCCAACTACCTCCCGGTAGTCTTGAGCAATGTCGCTACTTCCTGGCTGCTTCGCCAGTGTGCCGGCTCCATCCATAGTTGGGCTCAGCTCAAATAGATGTTCGTCGACAACTTCAAGCCTACCTGCGTTCAACCAAGAACCAAGTACACCCTAGCATAGGTATGACATCATCCAAGGGAGTCACAGCGACAGTACATCCGGCATTTCTCTGACACGTAGAATCATTTGACTGACGTCACTCCAGAGGAAGGAGCCAACCTCTTCATCGTTGGTCTGGTCTTACCACGTGGTCTGGACCTCAAGAAGGAGTTGCCATGGTAGAAGCTCTCCCTCGCCCATAGATTCGCCCACCTTGATGATGGGTTGAATGAAGGTGACCTCGGCCCCTCCTACCACAACTACTGCCACGTCAATAATCAAGATAGCGACAACAATCAGGACCATCGACCAGATTGATGAGATCATCATCGCGGCAACTGTCATGGCAACTGCGAGCCTGACCACCATGATGACGATCGCTCCTTCAAGCATCGTGGTTGAGACACCTACAATGGTGGTTGGGGTAACCACAATGACACCTCCGTCAATGTGGTGAAGGGCCAGAAAAGACGGAATGACAAAGAACTCAACAAGGTCCTTAGCCAGGACTGCCCTCATCATCCTAGCAAGGGCCACACACTGGGCGAATGCAGAGTTTTAGCAAACGTGCTTGAGAAGACAGCCAACAAGAAGCCGTGCCTAGCCCCAAAGGGAAAAGCCAAGAACACTATCTAGTAAGACGATGTTGATGAGGAAGAAGCTCAAGATCCAAACCCACAACATGCCTACAGGGAGCCTGTGAAGAACGTGACTGCTGTCATCTTTGGCGGCAAGGTCGGTCTTGAGAACACCCGAGATAAGAAGCTGCTGATGCGAGCCATCATGGCCATCCAAGAGGCTGATGATTTCATCACGGATGTCAAGGAGCCCGCCTGGTCTGAGCAGCCCATATCATTCAGCTATAATGATATATGGGCCAAAATCCCTGATGCCAGTCGATTCCTGCTGGTCCTCGACTTGGTGATAGATGGTGTCCGGTTTGAGAAGGTGCTCATTGATGGAGGTGCCCTAAACATTCTATTCTACCTGGCCTTCGAGGAGCTAGGGCTAAAACAGAAGAACCTCAAGTTGTATGAGTCCCTATCCTAGGGCATCATGCTAGGCAAGCCCTCATATCTCCTTGGGCAAATCACTTTGCCTGTCCAGTTCGGGACGAAGTAGCACTTCTGCATCAACCACGTCAACTTCATCATGGCCAACTTCGAGATCATCTACCATGCCATCCTCGATCGACCAGGGATCACCAAGTTCATGGTGGTTCCCCATTATGGGTACCTCACCACTGAGCAGGGCATCTTGTCCCTGTGTGGCAACGTCTTCACAACTATGAATCTGATGCCTATGCTGCTGCAGAGTTCGAGGAGCTGAAGCACGCCATGGAGCACACCAACTTGGAGGTCAAAGAGGTGCCCCTAGCAGACCTTGAGGTCCCAATCGGGTCTGCTTGACGACCTTCCAAAAAGGTCAAGCAGCACAAGGTGATCTAGCTCGACCCAGCCGACCCCTTGAAGACCATGAAGATCGGGATACCCTTCCCCCCAAATAGGAAGATGCGCTCATCCAGTTCTTTCGAAAGCACATCAACGTGTTCGCGTGGAAACCTGCAGACATGCTAGGTGTTCCGAGGGAAAGGCCGAGCACTACCTTGACATCTAGAAGACTGCTAAAATGATCATGCAGAAGATGCGATGGTTCGCTCATGACCATAAGGAAGTCATTAGGGTAGAAGTATCCAAGCTTCTAGTAGCTGGCTTTATCAAAGTGGTGTATCACCTAGAGTGGTTAGCCAATCTGGTTCTTGTACTAAAAAATAATAATGAATGGAGAATGTGCGTTGATTACACCAATTTCAACAAACACTGCCCTAAATAGGCTTTCAATCTCCCTCGAATCACTGAGGTTGTAGACTCTACTGCAGGTTGCGACTTGCTCTCTTTCCTAGATTGCTACTTGGGCTATCACCAAATAGCCCTGAAGAAGGAGGACCAGGAGAAGACCGCCTTTATCACCCCCTTCAGCGCTTTCTGCTACACGACCATATCGTTCAGCCTCAAGAACGCTGGAGCTACCTACCAATGGGCCATCCAGGCTTGTCTTGCTAATGAGATCATCGATCACCTTGTCGAGGCATACATAGATGATGTGGTGGTGAAAACAGGCAATCTCGCTCATTGGTCAAAAACCTTGAATGGACCTTCGCAGCCCTCAATGAGTTTCAGTGGAAACCCAATCCCAACAAGTGTGTCTTTGGCGTACCCTCTAGGATCCTGCTTGGCAACATGGTCAGTCAGGATGGCATACGCCCAAATCCTGACAAGGTCCAAACCGTGCTGGATCTACAACCACCACGGTGCATCAAAGACATCTAGAAACTCACAGGGTGTATGGCAGTGCTGAGTCGCTACATCTCCCACATGGGCGAAAAAGGGCTCCCCTTTTTCAAACTTCTCAATGCTAAAGAGAAGTTCGAGTGGACGGAGGAGGCCGACCAAGCCTTCAAGTAGCACAAGGAGCACCTTGCAACTCCCCAGTACTCATGGTCCCACAAGAAGGTGAGAAGCTTCTCCTTTACATTGCTGCTACAACTAATGTGGTCAGTACCATGATAGTGGTTGAGCGCGAGGAACCCGGGCATGTTTATGGTGTGCAGTGCCCAATCTACTACATTAGTGAGGTTCTTAATGAAACAAAGCAATGTTACAAGCATGTCTAGAAGTTGCTCTACACACTCCTGATCACCAAGAGAAAGCTTTTGCATTATTTCCAAGCCTACTCAATTATGGTGGTCACCAAAGCTCCACTCGGGAGATATTTTGTGTAACAGAGATGCCACCGCTCGTACTGTTAAATATGCACTAGAGCTCTCTGCATTTACTCTGAAATTCCACAGTCACCAAACTATCAAGTCTCAGGCCCTAGTCGACTTCATTGTGGAGAGGTCGGATATCAA
Source organism: Bothriochloa decipiens (assembly GCA_023333625.1). Classification (NCBI taxonomy): domain Eukaryota; kingdom Viridiplantae; phylum Streptophyta; class Magnoliopsida; order Poales; family Poaceae; genus Bothriochloa; species Bothriochloa decipiens. The sequence continues at coordinate 25,273,874 of CM041645.1, forward strand.
CCTGCCCCTGGCCGATGCAACTGTCGACCACTGGCGGATGTACTTCAATGGTTCCTTGAACATTGATGGTGTCGGAGTAGGTGTGTACTTCATCTCTCCATCCAGGGACACAATCTGTTATGTTTTGCGCTCACTGTAAGGCATCCAACAACATGGCCGAGTATGAAGCTGCCCTACACGGCCTTCGTATTACAGTTGAGCTAGGTATTAAATGGCTCTTGGTGTATGGAGACTATACTCTGGTCATCCGACAAGTCAACAAAGAGTGGGACGTTATCCATGAAAACATGGATGCTTATGTGGCCGAGATTCATAAGCTGGGGAACAAGTTCTATGGACTGGAGTTCACCCATATTCCTCGCACTTAAAAACATAGGTGCTAATGAGTTGTCCAAGCTCGAATCATCTCAGGCCAAGGTACCTCCTGGCATGTTCGTCAAAGATTTGATTAAGCCTTCGATCCTCGATCAGGCTTACGACACACCTGCATCAAGTACCGCTATCGACCGGCTTGTAGTGGCCCTCAGTGGCAAAGCTAAAGAGGTCGAACAGAGCTACCTCAGCCAGCAAGGATCTGACAACGGTAGTGAGTTAGCCGATCAGGCAGCGTCTCCCCTGCCCAACTTGAGAGAGCCCTTTGTCAGATACCTGAATGACCACCTTGTTTTGGAGGATAAGATTGAAGCCCAACAGCTGATCTGCAGAGCCCGTGCCTACCTCATGGTTAATGGTGAGCTGATGTGTAAAAGTCCATGGTCTGTGATCTTCCATAAGTGTATAACCCACGACGAGGGTATCAAACTTCTGAAGAATATTCACGCTAGCACTTGTCAGAACCATGCTACATCCCAGACGCTGGTCAGCAAAGCCTACCGAGTAGGGTTCTACTAGCCTACAGCTGTCACTGACACGAAATACTATGTACGCCGGTGCAAAAATTTCCAGATGTTTGCCAAATAGATTCATGTTCCTGCACATGAACTTCAAACCATCCCAGTCGCTTGGCCATTCTCATGCTAGGGACTTGACATGATTGGTCCCTTCAAGAAGGCTCTCGGCGGTCACACATGCATTTATGTGCTCATCGATAAGTTTTCCAAGTGGATCGAGTACAAGGCCGTCAAGAAAGCCACATCTAAAAAAGCGGTGTAGTTCCTCGATGATGTCATCCACTAGTTTAGCGTACCCAATACCATCATCACCGATTTGGGCTCCTAATTCACCAGCGATGAGTTTTTTGACTTTTGCGATGATAATAGTATCAATGTCAAATATGTGTCCATTGCTCATCCTCGAGCAAACAGACAGGTGGAATGAGCTAATGTATGATCATCGACGCCTTGCGCAAACGAGTATACCGGGACGATAAGGATCTCAAACCTAGACAGTGGCTCAAGGAATTGCCTGTCATGGTCTGGGGACTACGTACCTAGGCCAGTCGCAACACTAGAGTCTCCCCGTACTTCATGGTGTTTGGATCTGAGGCTGTCCTAGTAGCTGAGGTTGCCTTTCTCTCACCATGTGTCCCACACTACGATGAAGAGGCCTCCAACGAAGCTAGAGAAGTAGACATCATTGCCAAAGAAGAGCACACACTCAAATCCTATGCTCGTATGGCTAAATACCTAGCTTTTGTGTGTCGTTACTATAACCACAATGTCAAAGGCAGGCTGTTTGTGGTCGGTGACATGGTGCTACAATGAACCCAAAACATAGATGGTTTGCACAAGCTGTCATCCAGATGGGAAGGGGCATTCAGGATCAAGGTAGTTACACGCCTGACATCCTATCAGTTGGAAATGATGAAGGGTGTAGAGGAAGCCAACTCGTGGCACATCGACCACCTCATACACTTCTATCCATAGAATAAGATATGTACCCAGTTTTTGTTACCCAATATTTAATGAAGTTCCTTTTTTCTGTCATAGCTCTATATTTGTGCATGCATCTGTCATATATGCGCCCTGTATAAGTTATAATTAAACTTTGTTTCCTACCAGCCGAGAACAGCTCGAGAAGGCACTGTCTCGAAGCCTCTTACGATGTGTTATAGCTCCACGCTACATGGCACTAGGGGATTCAGTAGTCGCCCTCTAACAGTGCTAGGTACCTAGTGATCCTGACGGTCCTATGCTATTCACTAGTGCATCCCTAGTCACCTGACAGAGTTAGCTCGCTTCGAGGGTGGGGGCAAAACTTAATTGTTGACATACTTTTTCTACAACTAAAACATCACATTTTAAAACAACAATATGTTTGTCACCCGCTTAAACATGCCTACTTGTCTACATCAAAAGGCTTAAAAGTTTACGAGCACCCAGTGCTCGGCACAACTTACAAACAGTGTTTTCATACAAGTACATTATTTACGGCCTACTGACCATGATCACCTGCTGCAGGATCCTCGATCAGCATCATGTCTTCAACAACGGCGGTGGCAGTTGGGCCAGATGAGGTCCGGAGGGTGTCAGGTTCTTCATGAAGAACATCTAAAGGGATACCAAGCTCGATGGTTGCTAGCTCCACATTGCGATAGTTGGCATGAACCACGGTGAGCACGGTGGCAGCCACATAATGCCCGGCACCCACAATGAACTCTTGCAGCACCGGCCACAGCCTCAAGCACTGGTCGGCAACGACAACCAAGTCACCGATAGGGTCAGTGGGGTGCTCCTCTCCTCGAAAAATGGCCCTTAGCACTGGCCTGATGTGGTCAGTCATCGTCTTGATCTTCCCCTGGAGAGTGGCGTTGGCGCCTCCAACACCTAGAACTGGGCCATGTGATGTTCCCTCTTATCTACAACACAAAGCATGGTGGTTAGCATACACTGGTCTGCCTAGTATGCACCAGACACAATCAACATGGCTGGACTTACCAGTCAGCTACACGATTTGTTCTGCGTCTTCTTTCACCTTTTCCTTGGCAGCCTCCTTCTGGCCCAGTAGGATGGCGATCTCTCGAGCCATTGCCTCATTCTGGTTGCTTAGCCCTGCAACAATGCATATAAGTATGCAGTCGACATCAGCGAGCCTGGTGTGATCAGAGAACTCATTCTCGTTGTCCGCCTCCAGAACCTCCACCCTGTGATGAAGGGCAGCCAGGTCATTCTCATGTTGGACCTCTCACTACTGGTACACCCTGGCCTGTGCCTCCATCTGGGACTTCGTCACCCGGAGAGTTTTTCATTCCTCCCAGATGGGTGCAAACCGTTTTATGGTTTTGCCACACTGACCACACATCTCCTGCAGGGACTGAGCATACCAGATTCTAACATGAAATGGCTATTCAAGAAGCATGTATAAAATTTCCAATGATTTTATAACCAGGACTTACTTTGGCCCGATTGAGCAGCACCTCGACAACGTCCTGGATTCCCGCCTCCACGTCGTCATCCAGGATCTCCTCATACGACACAAAGTCGCCTCCCACCTTCTATGTGGTGTACACCTATTGTTGCGGGATGTCTGTGCAAGGGACCCGGGGTGGCACTCTGGACACCTCCTCCACCACATCTGGCATAGGTACACTAGACGACCCCACCTAGTCTGGAGTGTGACGAGGTGGAGGATCTATTGCAACCTTCCTCCTCAGCACTATCTGCCTCTCAGGTGGGCCTGTTGGTGAAACAGTGGGCATGGTTGGGGTTGCCGAGCTGCTTGCGGCTGCCGCCTCTCTCGCAGACTGGGTGGTATCATGGGCAGGAGGCCGCTCAATGGCCGGTGGAGGCGTGGTTTGCCCAGACGAGGCACGCTGCCCCATCTTTGAAGTGGTACGGCTATTGATTCATCACACATAAGAGATCAAGGTAATTGGTAACAACAACATATAATTCCAGAGAACAAAAGCAACTACATGACACTTATGCTGGTGCCCACCGAAAACCTCCCCTAAACTACGAGGCTACTCCTTTGCCAGAAGTTCTTGGGGCCCCACCTCTCGCCCCACTGCCGCATTCGGTGACTTAGCCTGATGCCACGCTAGCCCCACCCATTCCGGTAGGGCGCACCGGTGGAGTCGGCTCCTGTGCCAACTCCTGATGCCACGGAGACGAGGTTGCCCTAGCTGACGGCGTCACCATCCCGTGTGATGCAGGTGGCAACAATGGTGGTGGTGTAGATCCTCCAGCCTGCTCTGGCCAAGTTGTTGAAGTAGATTCCCCTTGATAAGGGGGAGGAGGTGGTGGTGGTACATTCCGTTGTGACCTCCTGCTCGATGTTGTCATCGGGGGCCTCAATGTCCCCCCGTCTAAGGCGTCGATGCCTGATGTTTCCTTTGGCGCTCCCTTAGCGTCACAAAGTCATCAGAATCTAACGACTCTAGGGTGGTCAGTGCACCCCTCATCTTGCTTCCTCCAGCTCCGTCGTCCAGGTTTAATTTGCCCCTAGACAGCAAGGTGGAGGGCCATTTCTTCTTAGCGGCGGCTGACATTGGTCGCTTGCCTGCTGCCTGGTGCCTCGCCTGAGCAACAGGGATTTCATCCTCTTCAGGGCTGGAGACATCTACTGTCTCCTGCCCTGCTCTAGCCCTGCTGTGATAGTGGGCCTCCTCGGTCCTCTGCTGGTTGGCATGCACCTCACCCTAAGGCCATGACTCCACTGGGACAGCGGAGAAGAATATTGCTCGGTCCTGTCCAAGCAGTGTCTGTTCATCAGACCACAAGATGTTATATGCATTACAATCCAAGAAACAATGTATAATGCAACAAAAAGCAATACTACTGACTTACAGTTGGTGGTTGGTTGGCTATGTCGTAGGGGCATGCGCGCTCCACTGGATAGCTGGTCTTTGGGCTAAACTTCTCAAAGAGGGAAGACATCCGCTGGTTTGGCGCCTCTGGCGTCAACTTCTCTTGAGTCTCCAGGATGGGTCGCTCCAATCGGCATAATCAAACAGGTGATTCACTCGTTCCTTGCACGATTGGATTTGACGCACCAACCACGTCCCAGCTACCAAAGGACCATTAACATGCTCATTGTCAATCAACTGCAGCAAATCTCTCACCTAATGCATCTCATCTGTAGAAGGTTTCTCTAACCACATGGGGTTGAACTCTGGTACCTCCACATTGCAGGGCACCCTCCTTCCCTCCACATCTTGGCTCATATAGAACCAGCGGTTGAACTAGTTCTTCTGTGCCAATTGATGGGAGAAGTCCAACCACTGACTCTTCATCCCATCGCACAGACACAGATAGTAGCCCCATGCAATCTGGGACCCCCCAGTCTTTGGACCTTTCTTCCTTAACAGGTAGAAATGGCAGAACAGATTGAAGTGGGGAGGGATGCCCAAGAAGCACTCACAGAATGCGATGAAAATGGAGATAGAGAGGATCGATTTGGGGTCAAGATTGCAAATCAAAATCCCCTAATGGATACACAGATCCCGCAAGAACCCATTCACGGGCTACCCCAATCCACCCATCACGTAGTGCTCAAAGACCACTATTTGCCCATCCCAGGGTCGAGGCTCACCCTCACCTCATGGCTCACGCCAGACGCCCAGCTCCCGCGCCAGTAATAGTCCCTCCTCGACGAGCGCCTGCAGCGACTCCCGCGTCAAGGTTGATGTTGGCAGTCCTTATGGATCATTTTTCACCGCCAACTTATGCCTAAAGGGAGAGAAACTATCATACTTTAACACATAGATGTATGCTAGTTCCACTTGTACTCCTAGTATTTATGTTTTTTCAAGATTTATGGTGAAACAAGTGGAAGTGCACAACACCAATTGGAAAGCGTAAAAGAGAAATGTGAATTCAGAGGATGCGCAACCAAGAATAACAAAGAAGCCCGCCTTTATTACAAATCTGAGCCCATTCATAACAATAAGAGAGGTCTAGGCCCAGAGGAGAACCAATCATGCGAAGGCGGTGGCCAAACAGGCCCACCAGAGGACCAGCCAGTCCCGGGGTGGCCGCCCCTCTGGTAAGGCCTATCGGGCCCAGTTTTCTTAGGCGGTGCGCATGGTGGTTCCCTCTAGATGGTCCCACCTACGATCAATGCAAATGGAAAGTGTAAATCACCATTTAGAGGTTGGTTTGGATCCTTTCACGTGAGGATGATCCTTTAGCATAGAGCCCCCTCCTCTCAAGCTACAAAAGGAGGCCTCCTCTCCTGACTCATTCATTCATCAACACACAAGAAGTCACAATGTAGAGGGGAAGAGTGAGCCACATTGCCATTAGCTTCTAGCTAAATTAGTATAGGGAGTCAAAGAGGGAAAGAGCTGGAGAAAGAGCAAAGTTGAAGCAGTTCTATCTTCAGGAGGACAAAGTGCCAAACTTGTTGGCTCTCGCTACAACTTGTACCTCTATGATCATCTTGCTACTTGGAGTAAGAAGTTCGTGTTCACCCTTTGAATTTAAATTCTTAAGTTAGTTATCTTTGTTCACCTTATTCTTGCAGGTTCGTCGTCCATCCACATGGTGGTTGCTTTAGTAGAAGGACCCCGAAGACGGGTAAGCCTTGTCGAGACGCTGGAATACGTAGTTGATAGCTTAGAAGTGAAGTTTAGGCTTGAAGCTACCTTTGTTTGCTCACATATCTCGATGGGCAGAGGGTTAGGTGGGTAGGTGGAGACAGCCCTGTCCATCCCTAGCACTCCCCCACGTCAGAGTATAGAGTAGAGCTGTACGCCGGTATCGCCAGACAGACCTGGTGCGCTCCGATGCCCGAAGCAAGTCTATAGTGGCAGAGCTATCTTTCTTAGCATCTATCCTTAGAAAACCTCACTACCCAAGCTTCTCTTCGTCTTATCATTCTGGGAGAACTAGTTTAGAGATCTCTTACACTTCCATTCCCTGTGGAAATACGATACCCTGAATATTTTCGGGTGAAGGCTACAACGGTACTTCTGTGCGCTTGCGGACTTTTGTGCTGACGCTAAGAAGCGCCAACAAGCTTTCTGGCACCGTTATCGGGGAACGGTTGTTGTATTTATCTCCTAACTTAGTTCACCCATGTGTCCTTGTGTTTTATCCAAAAAAATATTTTCTTCTATGTTCATGACCCTTCTTCATGAAGCTTATCTTTCAAAAAAATGGGCATTATTATTTTAAAATTGCATGTTCAAACTTTTGCACATGCACAAAAAGATTTTTATCCACTCTCTTATCATCTTATCTTATTTTAGAAAAGCATTAAAAAAAGGTTTTATCATTCTTGTTCTCTCTTTCTACAATAATGCCCTTTTAAAATTAAAAAAACAAAATATTTCTCCTATGGACGAGTTATTGCAGCCACCATCAAAGCCAGCCATAGCTTTTGGCTACAAGCTTCGCCCTAGCTTTGGCGGTCAAGCTTATGACCATAAAAAAGCACTACCAGGAGATACCCCGGATTATCTCAATAAAAGCAAGAACATGTGTTCAGTTTGGTAAGCACCTTCAAGTATTCTTGGTCGCTAACCATTTCAGGAAGAGATTGAGAAAAACAAAGGACATACGAAACTTGAGAACATGGGAGAGACATCAACAACACACCTTGATGATCTTAGGTGGTGAATAAACTCAAGAGGAGACCCTGACCCTGCACACTTTACTTTCAATAAAGTCCAAGTGTGGGGGAGGACGGTGCGAGTCCCACCTCAAGATCACCTTGGTTCAAAAAAAAGATGTTGGCTCTACCTTGCTTAAAAAATAAATTATAATAAAATAAAATAAATAGGTAGTAAGTAAATAAAAATAATCATAATAAGTTTTAGGCTCTCTAGGGTCCAACCTAGTAGAGCCCTTGCTTGTTTTATGTTATCCTTGTTTTTGTTTCTTTATAAAATTAGAAACAGGTATAAGAAAAAGTACGGTGGAGATCTCTCCAGCACAACTAATACACCCTTCAAGATCTCCCCTGAATGTACAAACATCAAGCAGGCCATCATATAGAGGGACAAGACACATGACTTTCATGAACTCCTTCTTCTACACTGATTGTTTTGTGCAACATCTCTCTCACTCCCTTGACTAACCATGACTCCATGCTTATCTTGGATCACACTTCGTTTAAAGATTCTAAAAAACAAAAGGGAGTCATGGTCATAACTTTTCTTTTAGATAGAAGCATGCATTAAGTTGTTTCTCCTACATTCATTGTGTATGCAAGCCGCTAACATGCAGGGGTGGCCAATAAACAACTTACTACAAGATGACATGAAGTGATGGACTCCAAGCCACACCTTGGTAGTCAACTGAGATGGAAACCGAGCCACCGCAGCGACAACTCCGATGCTTCATTCATACATGCTGTTGGTACACACATTCAGGTATGTTAAGGTATGTTGACCAGCTCATTCACTCATATTTGTCTACATGAAGATGTAATATCATGCTCTTCCTCTGTTCACGCCATATGCTCTGAGTTTGGGTGTTTTCACATGCATGCGCTTGTGGCATATCCATAGGTTAGCATGGTGCTTAAGTTCAACTAGCCTTCTTTAATCAAAATTATGACATGGTGTTGCTTTTTGATTAATGAACTTTGAGTTGTTGTCATGAATAGTGAAAGAAATTCATGTTGGAGATGAAGCAAGGCATTCCTTCCTTTGAAAATTTTCCTTATCCTAGCCTTGTTTGAGTTTGAATGAAAGAGTTAACTTTTGGTTCCTTGGTTCAAAAATGTCTTTGTTGGATGAATCTTATTTATCTTGTGATGACTCAATTTCTATGCTGGTAAGTTTTGGTTTAGAAGTACTGGTTACGCATCTTTTAAATTAAGCATGGTATTTAGTTTGAAGTTCGGATACGGATCATGCTTCTTTAGGCTCATTAATTTAAGCATGGTGCTTAGATTAAGTTGCCCACCTAGACCAAATTAGACATGGTGTCTAGTTTGATCTTGGAACCAAAGCTGCTAGTATAGATTTTGGTTAATCTTATGGACTAACCCCTTGTAGGAATTTATCAACTTCATGAGGGTAAGTCTTTGAGATGACAGCAGAGACAAGCATCTCTTTGGTGAACCTTGAAAAGAAAAATATAATGATAAATAAAATCTTAAAAAAAGTAATGTACCTTTCGACCCCAACCTTTGTTGTCTTGTTATCTCAATACCACCATAAAAACAAGCTTGGGGGAGCTTCCTAGCACGCTCAAGAGAGGCCACAAACTCCACATCAAGCTGAGGCAATACCATCTAGCGGCACCACCAGGTGAACCACATTGGTAAGTCAAAAGCAAGCTTGGAGGAGGGCTCCCACAAAGGTGACTTGTATCTCACATTTCTTTTTAGTAAATTCTCCAACTTATAAAATGGTGAGATATAATTATCCTCTCACATATGTGTTAAGATATGTTAGTTTCTACCCATGTTGAAATGATGAACAGTTGCTCTGATTTATGTTTCACCTGTACCCATTTTATAATTGAGTTTTCTCTAAAGATTTGGGATTGTCAGCTAAAAATTTCTCATTCTAAAAACTTGGACTAGTGGGTTGCACATGCTTAATCTTGTCTAAAGTTATTGCCTGATATGATATGGTGACATGGGTTGCACTATGACTTTATTCTAAGTGAAACTTGACATCCGGAGTTTTATTTTCAAAAACTTTGAAAAACAAAAGTTCCTCAATGATTATGAAATACCTACCAAGGCCACATGACATGCTTCATTTCTGCAAAACCCTTAGTCATATGCTGCTTGTGGAACATTGAGCTAGGTCAAATTATTGTGACCTAAGTAAGATTATGGTCATGCACTCATGATTGAGATTCACATGCACCCACAAAATAAAGCCAATTCTCACCCCGAGAGTTGCACACAACATGCACCCATCCATCCACCAAAAATATGCCAACTCTTACCCCAAGAGTTGCACACTCTTCCACCAAATAAAAATGCTAATTCTCATCTTGAGAGCCGCGCATTTGTTATCCACCAAATAAAAATATCGACTCTTACCCTGAGAGCCGCGTATTCATTTTCCACCATATAATTACTCCTCGCATTCCATCATGGCATCTCTCCATCCAAAAATTCAACATATGTCAGTAACGGATATGGGCTATATCAAAAAAATGCCAAGGGGCATGCAATACACAAATGGGAAAGAAAAGTTTCAAGTACCTGTTCAAAAAAGAAGAAAAAAAGAGAAGAAAAAATATGGGTTTTATGATCTTATGGCCCATATATCCTTCCAAAAAGTTTCATTCCATTCAATAAAGGAGAGAATCATGATGCATGGAGTACCAAAAAAATTAGAATTAGGATTTCACCATCCTCATACTCCACACACTTGCACATCTCAATCAAAGTGTATGACTTGTATCTCCTTGTGGTTCGGTTTTTGACTTAGCAATATATGTGATGCAAGTATGCCCACCTTTATACTACCCAAAAACCCCACTCATAAGCTTTAGTGGTAGGATTTGAAAGGCAACATTACAATGCCTTTGGTGAGGTATTCATACAAAGTGAGTGATCGAGTGACTCATTTAAGGAACTTAAATTTCTTTTACAAAACTTTCAAAACCTCCAGAAAAATGGTTGATCTTGGGATGAATGATAAGCAATGTCTATGAATCTGTTCTATCTTGCAAATCACCCAAGACTCAAGATGGCTAAAAGGCCCCATTTGTTTCAAGGTAATAGCAGGTGGATAGCATGCTGATTTATACAAATTGCGGTAGAAAACTTTGTTATAAACTTGGTACATTTTGAAATATGATTGCATTGTAGCAACTCCTGATCAACAATCATACTTAGCTATTTGCTCGAGACGAGCAAAGGTTAAGCTTGGGGGTCTTGTTGGCAGTCCTTATGGATCATTTTTAATTGCCAACTTATGCCTAAAGGGAGAGAAACCATCATACTTTGACACATAGACATATGTTATTAACAGAGTTATACTTATACCCCTAGTGTTTATGTTTTTATAGGATTTATGGTGAAACAAGTGGAAGTGCACAACACCAATTGGAAAATGTAAAGGAGAAATGTGAATTCAGAGAATGCGCAACCAAGAATAATAAGGAAGCCCGCCTTTATTACAAATCTAGGCCCATTCGCAACCATAGGAAATGTCTAGGCCCAGAGGAGAACCAACCACGTGAAGGCGGTGGCCAAACGGGGCCACTAGGGGACCGCCCGGTCTTAGGGGCGACTGCCCCTCTGGTGGGGCCTCTCGGGCCCAGTTTTCTCAGGCGGTGCGCATGGCGGTTCCCTCAGATGGTCCCACCTATGATCAGTGCAAATGGAAAGTGTAAACCGCCCTTTGGAGGTCGGTTTGGATCCTTCATTCATCAACACACAAGAAGTCACAATGTAGAGGGAAAGAGTGAGCCACATTGCCATTAGCTTCTAGCTAAATTAGTATAGGGAGTGAGAGAGGGAAAGAGCTGGAGAAAGAGCGGAGTCGATGCAGTTCTACCTTGAGGTGGACGAAGTGCCAGACTTGTCGGCTCTCACTCCAACTTATACCTCTACGATCATCTTGCTACTTGGAGTAAGAAGTTCATGTACACCCTTTGAATTTAAGTTCTTAAGTAAGTTATTTTTGTTCACCTTATTCTTGTGGGTTTGTTGTCCGTCCTCGTGGTGGTTGCTCTAGTAGAAGGACCCCAGAGATGGGTAAGCCTTGTCGACACGCTAGAGTACAGAGTTGATAGCTTAGACGTGGAGTTTAGGCTTGAAGCTACCTTTGTTTGCTCACATATCTCGACGGGTAGAGGGGTAGGTGGGCAGGGGGTGACAGCCCTATCCATCCCTAGCACTCCCCCACATCAGATTATGGAGTAGAGCTGTATGTCGGTATCGCCAGGCAGACCTAGTGCGCTCCGGTGCCCAAGCAAGTCTATAGTGACAGAGCTATCTTCCTTAGCATCTATCCTTAGAAAACCTCACTACCTAAGCTTAGAGATCTCTTACACTTCTGTTCCCTATGAAAACCTCACTACCCAAGCTTAGAAACCTCACTATCCTTAGCATCTATCATTCTAGGAGAACTAGTTTAGAGATCTCTTACACTTTTGTTCCCTGTGGAAATATGATACCCTGAATATTTCTAGGTGAAGGCTACAATGGTACTTCTGTGCGCTTGCGTACTTGTTTGTTGATGCTAAAAGCACCAACAGTTGATTGCTGCTAATGCGGCCTGAATCTGCCAGATCTGGTCGCCTTTGCCACCTTCTTGGCTCCTTTCTTTGCCATCTCTTCCAAGGGTGGTGGGTCAATGGGTGAGCAGTGTGCAGTGGCGATGTGGATTTTCTAGATTCGGCCAACTACTTTGCGTGGTGGCGGATGGAGCAGCGGCGGTGAACGGCGCAGCGGCGGCAGCGGTTGTGAGGAAGTAGATGAGGCAGAGCGCTCGAGAAGTGGGAGGTTGAGGAGTTGAGAAATGAATACGAATTAGGAACAGTCTCCTTCCGGCGGCACCTGTTATTTATACTATTCGAATGACATCCTATTGACTTCTAGGGTTGGACCCACATGACTCGTGTAGACGCGGCTTGGTGGGCCGTCCTGGTCCCGAGTGTGGATGTGGGCTGGGATATTTTATTTCCCCATGTGCATAATGGCGTATCCAAACCAGGTTGTTGGGCATGAGTCTGGTAATCTTAGGATCCAGTCCTAGGGTTTCTTTATATACTTTTTTCCAAATTTGTTCTAGATTTTTATTTCTTAAAATATGGGGACTGTTTTGTGGGTCAAATTTTTTATTTCCCATATCTGGGGACGACATGGCAGTTTCCCACCCAGTGGTGCTTATGAACCATGGGTTCTCGGTGCCCTCGACCCGATGGAGCCTATGACCTGTCTCGGGCACAACTGGGGACTACGTGGCAGTTTCCTACCTAGTGGTGCTTATGAACCCCAGGTTCTCAGTATCCTCGACCCGATCGAGCCTATGACCTGTCTTAGGCACACTTAGGGATTGCAAGTCAATCGGAACATGTCTAGACCTTTGATACTGGTCATGACTATCTGTGGGGCTACCATAACTATTTGTGGGGCTAGGCACATTCTCAGGTAACTCGCTAGGCCAAACACCACGTCTGCGCTAGCGGTTACTTCTCCAGTCACAATTAATAACTAGAGCAATCGGTCGACCGGAGAACCCATACCAAGGTATAAAACCTAAACATCAACTAAGCTCAGCTAAAGAAATAAGGCATAAATAGATAACCATGTAGACAATTCAGTAAAGTAGAGAAGATAAATATATTAAAAGTATTCGAGGCTTACAGGGGACCAAAGCAAGGATTGCCAGAACTCCAAGGGCTCTTCTAGAACTTGCACTCTCTCCCTAGCTCCCAACTATAACTAGTACTACTACTACATCTTGAAGAATGGTATGGATGTTGCTCCTTGGTGGTGTGCATTTAGATGCTTGAAATTTGAACTCGTCCTTGTGGTGCAGGTTGCTTGCTTTGGCTCAGGTAGACGACGTGTGCCTTGCTGGTGTGCGTATACCACGGCACACACACATATGCATGGTAAATGATTTATTCTTACATATGCATGGTAAATGATTTATTCTTTCTTTCATGGTCCTATGCATCGTACTTGTAAATGCTCTATATAACGTAATTTTATACCGTATTTTGGCATGTCCTGCAAAATAATCTGAGAGCACCAAAACTCGTGGAATCAATTAGTATATAAGCCCTATTACTAAGTTTGGTGTTCATTTATTATAAAGTTGATGATTAAAAGTATGCAATAAGGAGCGCCAATAAGTTCCCTCACACTTAGTCCTTTGCTCATCCTCGAGTAAAGGTTTGAAGGACTAAGCGGGTTTATCTCCTTAATTGAAAAATTTGCATACAAGTTATTCCATGCTTCACCTCAACTTGTGAACTTCCGAGTGTCTACCATTGTACATTTGGTAATTGAAAAATGGAATAGCCTAGATTCAAATCTTCTTACTCGTATCCCTGCTTAGAAACTTGGGTTTGTGTATAGTTTTGAAAACATAAAGATAGCTTTTATTTCTTGAATGATTCTCTCAAGTCACTCATATTTGTAAATGGTTCCTCACCAGGGCATATAGAGGGATTGTCTTCACTTGGTCATCCTACCTCTAAAAAGGCTTATCTGGAGTTTTAGGTAGGAATGAAAATACTAAGGCACACTTACGTTGCATGTGTTGCCAAGTCAAATCCCGGACCACATTGGAGGGAAGCGTCGTACTCTTAGATCAAAAATGTGCATGTGTGTGGAGAAATATGATGGATATAAATGATGTATAACCTAATTCTACTATGCTCTTTAGAATATATCTCCCTCTTTATTAGGACTTACGAAATTCTTTTATGAGGTTATGAGCTATCTTTATTCTCTCTCCTCTTTTTTTCTTTTGTTCCACCTTTTCTTTTCTCTTTTTTTATTAGTCTATGTTTTTTCATCACCCTTCTTCTTCTTATTTTTTTACTTTATTTTTTTCTCTTCTTTTTTTTACTTTTTTCATTTCTTCTCCACCTTTTGATTGATAGCCTTATGCCTCTATTTGCAACAAAAACTTTAACGGAGATGTGAACAAGGATTAAAAGCATTTATTTTGATGGAACCTAACAAACATATTTTTAGTTCACTCCCATTGTGGGAGTGGAATATTTTTGGGTGGATCAAGTGGAAGGCATATTTTGCACCTACTCATAGGGTAGGAGTAGTGCAATTTATTTGGTAGATGAATGAATGAATGTTGTGAGCAACTCTCAGTGTAAGAGTTGGCAACTTTATTTGTGGGTGCATGAGTTTTGATCTAGGGAGCATGAAACTTCTCTGAACAAGGCTCACAAAACTAGACCAAACTCAACATAAACTAAGAGGCATATGCCGAAGGTTTTGTCATGAAAGTTCATATATGGCCTTAGTAGGTATTTGCATATCATTCAAGGAACATGCTGTTTTGATTTTTTGCTTTGTAAAATAAATCCCAAGTTCTTTGCAAGAAATGAGCAAGCGTCATGTCATCCTACTATATCTCATCTGTCAATTACTTAGACAAAATAGGGTCCCTATGAATAGTGTTCACAAGTTGTAGGAATATAGGCAAGGAATAAAGAGTATGCAAATTTTATTCACATGATGACATGGAGATGGAGCATCAAAGGTTTTATCTTTTTAAATTTTTCAAGGTTAAGATTCAAAACTTTGCAAGGAGTGAGGGTAGAGTTGCACAAACCATCGTTGAAGATGATGGAGCTAATGAAAGTCATTTGTCTCATCCTTCTGTACGACAGGTGCTCGATGTTTGTGCAATATGTTGGGGAGATCTCAAATTTGTTTTAGTTATGCGTGAGAGAACTCCCCCACACTTATTTTTGTACTTTCCTTTTTCTTTAACAAAGAAAAGATAACAGGAGGAACTAAAAAAATAGGCAGGGGTCCTACTGACTAGAAGATTGAGGAAACAAAATTTTATTATCCAGATTTTAATTACTTAATTATTATAATTATTTTTACTTTTTATTGTAAACTTGTTCAATCAACTTTTATTAGAGCTCAAGCAAGGCTAGAATAAAAGATGCAATGTAAACATAGCCAAGATGTATCTCCATTCAGATTGCTCCCGTTGCTTATGATAACAAATACTCAAGCTCATTAACCAAAACTTTAACACCATGTCAAAAAATTGATTAAAGAAGGTCATATTAACCTAAGCACCATGCTTAATTTAAAAGACCTATAGGTAAACTATATATGTTCCTTATACAAGCATACCCAAACCAGAGCATATGATAGAAACAAGGAAAGCATGAATTTGAATGATCCTATGGAAAAAATGAGTCAAGGGGTTGTTGAACATTTATTACCTTTTGCATACCTGAGTCTTGTTATCGACAACATGTGTGGATTTAGCTTTGAAGATGCTGTGACGGTGGCGTTGTTGTACAAGTTCCAACTCAGGTGAACCATAAGGCCAAGTTATACACACTAGTGTGTATGGACCTTGGGCCTCATTGGTAGCAAAGGCGTAAAGGAGGACCTTTCATTTTTTCTTATATTTTCTTCTATATATTTTTTTCTTTTTTCTCTCTTTTTTCACTCTGTTTTTTTAATCTCGTTTTTTAACACTCTGTTTTTTACTCTCGTTTTCTTAACACTCCTTTTTGCTTTCTCTTTTTTTCTTATTTGAATGCAATTGTGATTATTGAAAGCAAGGTTAAAGCAAGTTTATTAAGCAAAAACCTTTTTTATAAAGTAAGGTCTTTTTTAAGTTTTATGCAAGAATATTTTGGTGGAAAGCTAAATATGCAGAATTTAAATCAAAAGCTGGAAATCAAAAATGAGATAAATACCGATTTAGCTTCGGCAAGGACTCACCATTCAAAGTCTACTGAGCAAGGACTTCTTCATTGACATTTGAGCTTGAATTTTCATCTTCTCATCCTGGAGATGGATGAGGATGACTGCACTTCTTGTTGTCTCTGCGCCACTGGGATCTTCGTTTGGTTCTGGCGGCTTTATATTTATGTTTTATAAAATAGATATTTTCTTTTTCATTTTGATCAAGGTTTCATTCAAAGTTCATCAAATGAATTTATCTTAAAGACTTACCCTTATGGATTTAGGAAATTCCTGCAGGGGTTAGTCCGAGCATAAAACCAAAGTCTATACCAGCAATTTTAGTTCAAAAATCAAACTAGACTCCAAGTCCAATTTAATTTAGGTAGGCTAATTAACCTAAGCACCATGCTTAATTTAAAAAGCCTATGGAAGCATGATCGTCATGACTGACCAACACTCCCAAACTAATCATACTAGCATATAAAAATTAGCAAGGGAATGCAAGCATGAGAATGATTCAAACGGATCTACAAACATTGAATGATGAATTAGAGAACCATTTTGTTTCTAAATCCAAAGCAATGCAGCGGGGTGGATGAATGCATTTAAATAATATGCCTTTTGAAGGAAATTTAAGCGAGTGATATGCATGCAAATCTAGGCTTTAGCTGATTCCCGTAGCATGGACCATCTAACGGTATCATCATAAAACTTGGCTAAGAAAAAATATGACGGTAACATCATAGGAACTTGTTAAAGCAAAAATATGATGCCGAGATGGTCCTATTTAACATCCGTCTACTACGAGGCTAGACTAAGAGCATTGAATAGATAGACAACAATAAAATTTCCATCTGCCTAGAATAGGCATGGCACCCGAATACAGCTCAAAGACTAGGGGCCACCCAAAGAAAGCACTAGGTATATGGTGAATTAAGAAACATGTAGTGGTGAAAGTAAATTTCGAAAGTATACAATGTTTTTGGGTTGGTTCTTACATACCTTGATCAATTCATCACTCATAATTTGTGATTGAATTGTGAGTGATGCAATGTTGTCATTTTGTCACATGTGCTGGGATGGTTTTCTCTTGACGATGACTTTTCTCCATCTGCATAGAGTTAGTGTGTACACATGTATATGCCTATCTATGCAATGGCAGGGTGAAAGAGTTGATTATTCATGAAAGACAATGCACCCTGGGCTCGTGACAAATCTACTTTTTATCGCAATTTACTTCTACCAGTACTTTACTTTTTGATGACTTCGTCAAGTATTTTCTCTTTTTCAACCAGTTCTTTAGAGAATCAACGGGCTGCATCAACTTGATCTCTGGCGACCTCATGAGTTCTGTGTTCCCGAGCAATCCGAGCTTTGACGTTCGGGCGCATCGCTGTCGTCTCATTCGGTTTTTGTTCAAGTTATCATCCTTGTCGATTAACAGGTCAAGTCGACTAGCACGCTTCGGATATCAAATTTGGGTATTAGCCCGGTGTGTTTGTAGATAGAACTTTGCATCAACACATCTTTTGGCACGCCCGGTGGGACAAAGTCAATATATTTATCATGAAGAACCCTATTGATATCAATCCAGAGAACATCATCGAGATATTAGAGTCAGATCTCAAGGAAGATCAGAAGCTAGCCATGGAAAAAGCTATGGAGGATTATAGGCAGCTCTGCTTGAAGTCTTTCAGCAAGAATAGGGGCGAAGAAGTAATCCAGAAGCAAGATCTGTCGTTGCCTCGGCAGGTAACTTTTGACTCCAATCCTAGTAAATTACAGGATATGGTTAATTCTGCATTGAATCATGCTTTGATCAACCACTCCACCGTGCTGTCCAATACTGTTTACAATGCTGTTGTGAAAACATTAAGAGAAGGACAAGCACCAGGTTATATCGGGCCGACATATCATCAGTCGGGATCGGCATCTGTTAGTACTCCATCAGCAATTCCAGCCGTTGAGAGTATGGAAGCTCCTGCTCTTCTAGCTTTATCAGGACCACGTAACATTGAAGCCACGCCAATAAGATCAGATCTAACATCTTAGGAAAGGCAGATCACTCAATTGGGTATAGATCTATCGACATCCTCAATGTCAAGTCCTTCAGGTCAACATAGCCAGGTTGCTGCTAATTGGTGGGGATATGGGATGCCTCCAGGACCATACCACCAATTCTAGATTGCCTTAGGTGCATGATGTAGTAGGAAAGAGTCCTATGGTATCGGCTACTCTAGTCCGACCGATGACCCAGGTATCACATTATTCTACTACATCTCCTACTATACAGCCATTGTCAATGGGATTCCACGCGCCTCCGCAGCAGACATCTTATGCGATTCCATTGGCAAGATCCCCGCCAATGCAACAGATGGTTTCTACTGCAGGGCAACCCATAGTGCTATTTGCATCTCAATCTGGGTTACCTGCAAATCAAGACAATTATGCTGGTTATCATCTAATCATACAAGAGCATCAATTGTTAGCGAGCTATCAGCCATCGGCAAGTCAGGTGCCGATGAGTTATAATCACAATTGGTCAGGGCAAGCGCCAGCTCAGCAACATGCTATTCAGCCAAGCTACCAGGTGATGGGGACTCAGCAGTATTGTCCACAGGCAGCTTTCTAGGATCAAACATTGGTAAGTCAGCCGATGAGCTTTGCCCCGCAGACTGGTGCTATGAATATGCCGATTCCTCCAAACTGAGTACCACAAGGATACGTAGGAGCATATCAGCCGGCACCTCCAGTAGAGATTTAGCCAGTGCATCAGCAAGATCAAGATACGTTTTGGACCGATAAGATTGTGGAAGTGATGAAAGAGCAATTTGGGATTCAGCTCAAGATTAATACTTACTCTTATTGGACTCCGTACCCTCCAGCATATGACTCAATTCCTTTTCCAAATCGGTACAAGGTACCAGATTTTACTAAGTTCTCTGGATAGGATGATACATCAACAATGGAGCATATCAATCGTTTCATCATCCAATGCGGAGAAGCAGCTAATAGGGATGAATTGAGAGTTTGATTATTCTCATCTTCATTGTCTGGATCGGCATTCACATGGTTTATCTCATTGCCACCGAATTCTATTCATACTTGGGTGAATTTGGAGAGACAGTTCCACAAGTACTTCTTTGCTGGTGTCCATGAGAAGAAGCTTACCAATTTAGTGAAATTAAGACAACGAAGTGACAAATCGGTGGAGAGCTTTGTGCAAAGGGTACGAGATATGAAAAACAGATGCTATAGCTTGGTGCTTGATGATCGCCAGTTGGCTAATTTAGCTTTTCAGGGTCTGTTACCACACCTTAGAGACAAATATGATTCTCAGGAGCTTGAAAGTTTAAGCCATATTATGCAGAGGTTTTCTGACCAAGGTGCTCAAGCTCCAGAACCTAGAAAGACTTGGAGTAAAAAGGTGTCCTTTGTAGAAGGAGCATAGGAATCAGACTCAGATGAAGAACCAACTATCGGCCTGGCTGAGTGGGTGAAAGGTAAGAAGCCAATATCTTATCCTTTTGGTCAAAAGGAGCTAGAGAAGTTCACATTTGACATCACGAAGGCCAATAGAATATTTGATTTGCTGCTTCAAGAGGGCCAAATCAAGCTATCACCTAATCTTGTGATCCCATCGGTAGAAGAGCTGAAGAAAATGAGGTACTGCAAATTTCATAATGCAACTTCACACAGTACCAATGATTGTAAAGTATTCAGGAAGCAATTGCAATCGGCTATTGAGTCTGGGAGAATTAAGTTTGATAACTCTAAAGCTCAAAGGCTGATGAAGATTGATCAGCACCCTTTCCCAGGAAACATGGTGGATGCCATAAGCAAGACCAGAGTATTAACATCGGCAAATGCTAAGAGGAACACATCAGTGGATCCCAAAAATCAAGTAACCACCGATGACTTAAGAGGAAAAAGAGTAGTTGAAGAAAGCAGCAGTTCCAGAAGACTTCCTAGACCTGCTCGCTATAGAATTTCAGGTGATCGCTATCGACAGCGACAGGAAGAGTTGCGTCGGGAAGAATGGCGTCAGCATGAAGATCATTGGAGATGCCTGTTCTTCATTTATTGCTGGAAAGAAGGCATTAAATTGCCTACTGTTGACAGCTGCCCTGAGTGCAATGGTTATGATCGAGCCGATCGGACAAAAAGAAGATCATATTATGGTGATCGAAGATGGTGCGTCAATGAGCCGATGAGAGGAAGGGCATTAGTGCATGATCAGCTAGGGAGCACAACCAGTGTACATGAAAGGCTGGGTAAGCATGATGACTACTTTTTGGTGGATCAGGAAGAACTCGAGGAGATGGCCAATGCAAGAGTTCCCGATGAAGCAATACTCTGCAGAGATCCCAACATAAACTGCCCAGATTCGAATGTGAAACGTTATCAGCCTGTCTAGAAGACAAAGCTTCCTCAATGGTGCCCTGAAGGTCTGACAAAAACTCAAAAGAGGAAGATGCAACGTGAACACAGAGAAGAAAACTCCCGTGGGGTGAAGTCTCAAGTGTGGCAACCAAAGCGCAAAGATGAAAGCCCATCGGCAGATATCAACATGGTTTTCATGTTGCCGATGGAATTCCTAGCACTTACTGATGATGAAGAAGAAGTTGTTCCTTCCAAACAAGTAGCTCAGTTGACCTTGGATCCAATGATGGCCGTTTTTGAGAAGCCTACCGATGATGGGAGATAGCATCTCAAAGCTTTATTTGTCAAAGGCAGAGTTGATGGGCAGCCAGTATCCAAGATACTCATAGATGGGGGAGCTACAATTAATATCATGCCATATGTCATGTTTCGAAGGCTTGGGAAAGGAGATCAAGATCTGGCCAAGACTGATATGAAGCTTCAAGACTTTGAAGGTAATATATCACCAGTTAAGGGAGCGCTTTGCACTGAGTTAACCATCGACAGCAAAACATTGCTGACCACATTCTTTGTCATCAGCGGTAAAGGTGCTTATAATCTGCTATTAGGAAGGGATTGGATTCATGCCAATTGCTGCGTTCCTTCTACAATGCACCAGTGCCTCGTACAATGGGTGAAAGATAAGATTGAAGTAGTCCCTGGTGATTCATCTTGTATAATTGCATCGGCAGAGTCAAAAACTTACGAGCGATCCAAGTGTATATCAGGAGAAGCATGGGATTCAGAGTTTCTCAGGATTGCCGATTATGAGCTGGCACTGATCCAAGTAGTCGGCTCCGAAGATGAGTTATAATGGATAGGTTTGCCGATGATGGAAACTTGGGCCATGGATTTACATCTGCTGATGACTTAGTAGAAGTAGACATTGGTGATGGTGGTAGGCCGAGGCCAACTTTTGTTAGTGCTAAGTTAGATCTCCAGAGCAGAGAACAATTGATTGCTTTATTGAAAGAATATAAGGATTGTTTTGCTTGGGATTAGACAGAGATGCTCAGGTTAGATCGATCAATTATTGAACATCGGCTACCTATCAAACAAGGATTTTGGCCACATCAGTAGCCAGCACGCCGATGTAATCCTAAAGTGCTGCCTGATATTAAGGCCGAAATAACAAGGTTGATTAAAGCAAAGTTCATCCGACAATGCTGATATGCTAAATGGATTTCTAATGTGGTTCCTGTCTACAAGAATGGGAAACTTCGTGTCTGTATTGATTTCAGGAATCTTAACAAAGCTACACCGATGGATGGCTACCCGATGCCCGTTGCCGATTTATTAATTGATGCTGCTGCTGGACATCGGATTATTAGCTTTATGGATGGGAACGCCGGATATAATCAGATCTTTATGGCCGAAGAAGATATCTCCAAGACTGCCTTCAGATGTCCAGGTCATGTGGGATTATTTGAATGGATAGTCATGACTTTTGGTTTGAAGAATGCCGGTGCTAATTATCAGAGAGCTATGAATTACATTTTTCATGAGTACATCGGCACATTGGTTGAAATTTATATAGATGATGTGGTGGTTAAGTCTGGAGACTTCGGAAATCATCTGGTTGACTTGCAGAAGATATTGGAATGCACAAGGAAACATGGGTTGAAAATGAATCCCAACAAGTGTGCATTTGGTGTATCGGCAGGACAATTCTTAGGCTTCATGGTGCATCAGAGGGGTATTGAAATAAGCAGGAAGTCCATTGATGCCATCAATAAAGTGATTGCTCCTACCGATAAGACCAAACTACAGTCTCTGATCGGCAAGATTAATTTTATTAGAATATTCATATCTAATTTATCAGGAAGAATCAAAGTTTTCAGTCCATTGTTGAAGCTGAAGGCCGATCAGGAATTCGTGTGGGGAGCAGAACAGCAGTTGGCTTTAGAAGAAATTAAGAAGTATATGGTGAATCCTCCAGTGCTGGTTCCACCTCAACACGGAGAACCCTTCAGGTTGTATCTGTCGGATGATGATGAAGTCATTGGGTCAGCTCTAATCCAAGAGTTTGAAGGGAAAGAACGTGTAATCTATTACCTAAGCAGAAGGTTGGTAGATGCTGAGACCAGGTATTCGGCCATTGAAAAGTTATGCTTATTCTTATACTTCTCCTGTGTTAAATTAAGGCATTATCTGTTAACGGCCGAATGCACTGTTATATGCAAAGACGATGTGGTCAAATATATGCTGTCAATGCCAATTCTAAGTGGAAGAATCGGCAAGTGGATTCTAGCATTATCAGAATTTGATATACGCTATGAATCAGCTAAAGCAATCAAAGGGCAAGTGATGGCCAATTTTATTACTTAGCATTGCAGCATGGTAAATTCCTTAGAGATTGCTCCATGGACACTTTTCTTTGATGGTTCTACATGTGGAAAAGGAGCAGGCATTGGCATTGTGTTGATATCACCTCAAGGGAAGAAATACGAATTCTCATTGCCGATTGCTACCACATCGACAAACAATCAGGCTAAATATTAGGCTGTGTTGAAAGGATTGGAGTTACTCAGGGAAGTCCGTGCCGATGCTGTTGAAATCTTTGGTGATTCAATGCTAGTTATTAATCAATTAGCTGGGACATATGAATGTCAAAGTGAAGTTTTAATCTCGTATTATGAAAGATGTCGACGGTTATTGATGGAGTTTAAGGACTTCCACCTTGAACATATCTCCAGATTGCATAATGAAGAGGCTAATCTGCTAGCACAGCATGCTTTGGGGTACCAGTCGGTCCAGGAAGTGCTGACATTGGCAACTGATGCCGATGATTGGAGGAAGGAGATTGCCGATTACTTGAAGGATCCATCTAAGAAGGTCGAAAGGCATATAAGGTTTCAGGCTATTAAGTATGTGCTCCTAGATAATGAGTTATATTATCGAACAATGGATGGAGTTTTGCTCAAGTGTCTTGGTGAAGAAGAATCAAAGAGTTTAATGGGCAAAATTCATGAAGGAGTATGCGGGGCACATCAGTCGGCTTTCAAGATGAAGTGGATGATCAGGCAAAACGGATTTTACTGGCCAACAATACTCGAAGATTGTTTCAAGTATTTTAAAGGGTGTCAAAAGTGTCAGAAGTACGGCAACATCCAAAGGGCACCCGCATCGACAATGAATCCCATAATTAAGCCATGGCCGTTTCGAGGATGTGCTATTGATATCATCAGCCAAGTTTATCCACCATCAAGCAAAGGGCATAAATTCATCCTCATTGCCACCGATTACTTTACAAAATGGGTTGAGGCAGTTACTTTGAAAAATGTGACGTTGGCCAACATGATTGATTTTGTGAAGGAGCATATTGTGTATCGGTTTGGTATTCCTCAGACCATTACGACCGATCAAGGAACCATGTTCACTTCAGGAGAGTTTGATGGATTTGCCGATGAGATGGGAATTAAAGTTTTAAACTCTTCTCCTTATTATGCTCAAGCTAATGGACAAGCCGAAGCATCTAATAAAGGGATGATTAAACTCATTAAGCGTAAGATTAAGGAAAATCCCAGGAGGTGGCACACGGTTTTGAACGAGGCCTTATGGTCGTATCGAATGGCCTGTCATTGTGCTACTAAGGTGTCACCTTATCAGTTGGTATATGGACATGACGCGGTTTTGCCTTGGGAAATAAAGATCGGTTCGAAGCGGATATTTCATCAAGATCAACTGTCGGCCGATGACTACAATACACTCATGAAAGATGAGTTGGAAGATTTGGCGGGTCATCGGCTAAAGGCTTTACTCAGCATTGAAGAGAATACGAAAAGAGTTGCTAGGTGGTATGACAAGAAGGTAAAGGTGAAGGAATTTGTTAATGGCGATCTAGTCTGGAAACTAATTTTACCGATTGGGACTAAGAGCACAAAGTTTGGCAAGTGGTCTCCTAATTGGGAAGGTCCTTATCAAGTAAATTGGTCTGTTCCTGGTAATGCTTATATCCTAGAAACTCTTGAAGGAGAATTATTTACATGAGCGTTGAACGGTAAATATCTGAAGAGATATTATCCTAGTATTTGGATGGATGCGTGAAGAAACAGATATAATACTTGTTCAATAAGAACGTATCAGCGCTACGTTAATATGAAGTTTTACAAGTTGTCGATGCACCACTTTGCCGATGGAAAAGAAGTTTACATGTTCAGTAGTGAATGAATAGCCGATATCGCACATAGACGAATCTGGTTGGCTTCCTCTATTGTCCTTACATCTTCATCGGCATTGCCTTCTACTGGCTTGATTTTCTTCTTAAGAGCCAGTGTCTTGAGGGCTTGGTTGTCCCTTTCCTGCTGACGAATCTTGATAGCGTCAGGCATTTGGGCTTTTCTCTTGAGTGACTGTATCCAAGGCTTCTTTAACCGTTTTTAGCTCCGCTAATAAAGCTTCTCTTTTTGCCGATAGTTGGGAAATCTTCTCTTCCAGCTCCATACCGGAGGCTTCCAATTTGCTGATGTCTTTGTGTTTCTCATCAGCAGATTGTTTATACTTCATCATCTCCTCCTGGAGTCGTGCCTGGGTAGCTCTATCGGCAATGCGTTGAGCAGCTTTTTGATACTAAAGTTGCCGACTCTCTAGATGTGCGGCTTGGAAGAGTGTTTCTTCAACATCGGCAAGAATCTGGCCTTAGATTGCCTTGAAAGTTGCCCTGGTAGAGTCGAAATCCTGGATTAACTAAGAAGTTTCCTATTGCAGCAGGGATAGCAGTGTCTCCAGCCTAGATTTGATTTCGGATGATAAGGCTTCGAAGGTTGAGGCAGAGCTTTCTTTCTTCTCTTCATCATCAGGAATATCTCCAATAATAGAGAAAGAGAATAGGCTATCAGGGGAATCTTGCTCCTAAAAGGGAAGAGTTGTTAGCTGAAGGATATGAGTGTCAAAAATTAACTAAGGAAGTTAACTTACTCACTTCAAGGCAATTTCTCGCCTTTGGCTAGAGGAAGCAACCTAAGATATGATTGTCGATGGCGTTTCCTGCGTTAGTACCTCGGTTGGTTGCTGCTACAACGCCAGTGCCGATGAAGATTCTTATATAGGTACAATTGCTAATTAAAGAACAGTTGCCGATGGGGAAGCCTGCGCAGGAGCATCGGGCAATGTCTGGCAAGGCGAGGATGCCAATGATGCGACTGGAGCTGGTGTAAGCCTCGCCCGTTTTGATTGAGACTCGTCCTCCGATGAAGCCTTACGCTTGTGCTATAAAATATCGGCACTGGATGGCTGGGGGGCATCAGCAATGGATGGTTGAGATGTCTGCACACTTGGGGCAGGTGCCGATGTGACTACTTGATGCTGTGAGAGAAGCAGATGAGCAAAAGTGCCGATACGATGGTCAGAGTTTAATTTGAGGGGTACCTCTAGAGAATCATCAAGGACGATGAAGTGTGGCGACGAAGGTGCAGCAGGTGGAGATGAAGGGTGAGTTGCCGATGAGGATTCAACAAATGTAGAACTTGCACCCTAAAATATAAGATCAGTATATCACGGCAATCGGCACACACAGAAGAAAATAAGACAGTTACCTGGGATGTCCGTGCTGAGGGTGCAGCCGTGTCCGATGGAGCAGCCATACTTTTGGTCAATTTTGATTTGGAGGAGCTCTTCTTAGAACGACCATGGGACATCAGAGCATCTAATGAGGGAGCTTTGTAGCCAATTATGGATGTTGGGGATATCGGCCGCAGCTTTATGACTTTGCCGCTCTTGCTCAATGTTGGAATCGGGTCATCAACCTGTTGAGAAGGAGTTAGTTGATGATAGACTAAAAAAGAGAGTTGGAAGAAGTGCAGATGATCAAACTTACTACATCGGCAGGTATGTTATGATTAGGGTCGATGAGATTCCAATAGAAGTGAGGAGATGCAAAGAATAGTTGCTCTTTCCACTCTTGCCACCATAATTTGAAAGATTCGGTGACGAAGGAAGCCGATGCCCAATCGGTCAGGTCAACAATAGAGGTATCAGCATCAGGAGGAAGAGTGACTATCTTGCACCAATCCATGCTGCTAGTGATAGTTTCTCTTGGCTTAATCACATCAGCATAGCAGAGTTTGATGGGCAGTTGCCCGAAAGCTAGTTCTCTTACTACTGCCGATGGATTGTAGAACTCATATGTAGTATCGATGTTCTTCCCACTTCCAAACATGTTGACTGGGATGGCACGGGGGTGCTCATTGCATTGAGGATCTCAGTGTCTTTATTCAAGGCATCATCGGCAAAGTTGAAGAGCAGATGGAACCTTGCTTCTTCATCAATGTAAGGGACCCACTACTACTACATCTTGAAGAATGTTATGGATGTTTCTCCTTGGTGGTGTGCATTTAGATGCTTGAAATTCGAACTCGTGCTTGTGGTGCAGGTTGCTTGCTTTGGCTCGGGTAGATGACGTGTGCCTTGCTGGTGTGTGTATACCACGGCACACACACATATGCATGGTAAATGATTTATTCTTTCTTTCATGGTCCTGTGCATTGTACTTGCAAATGCTCCATATAACTTAATTTTATACCATATTTTGGCATGTCCTGCAAAATAATCTGAGAGTACCAAAACTTGTGGAACCAATTAGTGATAAGCCCTATTATTAAGTTTGGTGTTCATTTTATTATAAAGTTGACAATTAAAAGTATAGGTGGGCCGCACGGGTGCTGAAGGCTGCTTGGCGTGAAAGGAGTCTTAGTCAGTTAGATCTATTCATGTTCTCCAAGGATATAGCGCAATGTAACTGACCATAGAGAAACCCTAGATATGTAACCTTGTCCCCCGGCTATATAAGTGTTGACGCTCCTTGTTATCAATTTTTTACCATCAACTATTGCGTGGTATGTTATAAAATTATTTATAAAGCATAGTTGTAGGGTTTGAAACTAACAGGTTCCACGAGTTTTGGTGTTCTCACTTATTTTATAGGAGATTGAGTTTTTCACTGAATAAAGCATCTCAAATGATGAATTAAAGGATACCATTGCGAAGGCCTCATCGAGCTGATCAAAATGGATATATTATTTGCTATATTTAAAGCCCAGAATAAAAAGATATTAATTTTATAAATAAAGGAAAAGACTTCCATCATAGAGCTGCGGGATTAATTGGGCCTAAATCAGAATTTGGCCTATTAAGGCCTATGTGCATTTTAATGAGATATGGTGGAAAGGTTTAGTACCACATTGTTAATTCAAGGAGAAGGCCAGGCACCCCTATATAATAAGCCCAGGACCCCCAAAGCGCTAGCATGATACACCATCATGGATTAGAGAGGTGTCCCTCGAATGGCTCTAGAGAATTAGGGCTAGACATTCCAATGTTGTAGATTAGTTCTAGATGAGAGTTAGGGAGAGTGGAGCTGTGCTCGGTTCTGGAGAAGTTTTCAAGGGTCTGGTATATCTTTGTATCTTTTCTTTGTAAGACTTATACTTTAATATTTGTTCATCTTCTCAATTTACTTTTATGCCCTTTTGTAATATGTTTAGTTTAGTAGTTATACCTTGGCATGGGATCACTGCTCGCATTGAGTTTTCTAGTTATAAATTGTGATTAGAGTAGTAATTAATAGTGTAGACATGGTGTCTAAACTAGAGGCTACCTGAGATTGCACCCAATCCTGCGGATTCTTGTGGTAGCCCTAGGACCGTGACAGTCCTGACGGTCGGCGTATTCCAGCACGTTCGGATTGGTGTTTGTAGGGCCGTAGTCAGAGCTTCCTAGCCCCTTCTCATCCCTTTCCATGGTTAGTGTTCTGATGTCCCGAAGTGTTATTGTGTAACTGCTATATCTATCCCATGTTCCTTAGAACCCAAGTAATAGAGAAGTATTTAGGAACCTTGATCTCTCCCGTTGTCCTCTCACTTTAGCTATCTACTCATTTATCATATAATTCTCCTGTGTGTGATTATTATTCATAATTCTATCATATATCTTTTACCCAGTTAGTTTAGTAGATACATGATGGTAAATTATCAGATTCTTTAACCCTAACTTCCCTCTGGTAAAATATAAAAAGATACCTAGAATACTCCTGGTAAAATGCTACATTGATGTTCTATGCACTTGCGAAAAACTTTCATATTTTATTTGCACTTAACGAATGTCAACAAGCATTTTTGGCGCGGTTGCCAGGGAAGCAATCGGTGACAAGATTTTGATAATGATCTTGATGTCTTCTAATTAAATGAATAACTAGCTTTAGTAGGATTACCCCTTGTTCTATTGAGTGTGGAACAGACAGGATCTTTTTGAAGCTGTTTCGACCTTCTGGCAGGATTCCACAGGAAAAACATTGAAGAATCAAAGATTGAAGAAAAGGTCCTCATCACAAGAATTGAACTCACATCCCAAGTGACAAACATAAATAAGTTTCACTACTCACAAATTTCCTCTTATGAGTCATGGTAAGTATGATCAAGAAGGTGAGATAGTCTTGCTCATGGACTTTAAATTTAATGAGTAGTTATCATTTTAATTATTGCATCCCACTGCATGTTTACTTTTAATAACCGATGCATTCACTCCATCTAGTTTAATTTTTGTTTTCTCATATTAATTCCATAGCATATTTAGTTTGTTGCATCTATACCATTGCTTCTTTAAAAAAAGACAAGAAAAAAATCCTCACCATGATCATGCTCTTCCAATTCTGCTTGAGTAAATCTCTATAATGCTTTCATGCCACCTTTGTTTACTAGAGTATGCTTGGTTTGGAAGTATTAGCTATACTTCTAAAGGCTTTTAAATTAAGCGTCGTGCTTAGGTTAAATAGCCTTCCTTAATTAAATTAGACATGAAGTCTGGTTTGGTTATTGAACTGAAAACTGCTAGAGTAGACACTGGATTTTTTGTTGGACTAACCCCTGCAGAAAATTTATAAAACCAATTTGGGTAAGTCAAGAGATGAACTCACATAAGAGATGAACTCCAACAGCTTCATGCAAAAGATGCAGCTCATTCATAAGAGAAGAACTGCAAGTATCAAACAGAACTTATGTTGTCTTTTGCTACAAGTTACCTTTGCCTTGAACCATGCTAGAGTGCCACAAAAAATGATAAATACAAAAATTAAAAATTAAAAAAATATATATAATAGTGGACAACAGCCCCTATATTAAATTTGTGCAATCCTTTGGGTATACGTCCACTAACATTTTGCAGGAAAAGTACAAGACACACATGTTCAAGGCCTAGCATGAACCCGCCAAACCACCACCTCAGAGATAGAGCAAAGAAGGAGATAAGTTCCATATAGAAGATCTTCATTAATAGCATTCACTCAAGAGAAGTGGATGAATAAGGCAACAAGTCATGAGCGGTGTGTGAAGATGACCTAACATCAAGTTTTGCCCAAAAACTCAAGCTAGGATGCCAATGAAAAGCAAAATGCAAGGGGGAGGTCTATTGTTCAACGGACCTAAAATCATCGAACCCTCACCAGGGAGGTAAACTTGGTGGTTATCCATATTTCCCTTTTTTCATCATTGCATATATTATTTTCTCTTTAGCATGTTTATTTTTTCATATTAGCATAATCAATTCATGTTGCATATTTACTTTGTTGCATCTGCATTAGAAAAGAAAATAAAAATGTTCTTACATTGCATTCTAAAAATGGTAAGCCCCATGTGAATAATTCTGTGGCGTATAAAAACCCACAAGAAAATCCACCGTGGTGGTATGAAAATAAAAATAAATATGCATTCATCTTATTGCATTGTCTTTGCAGCATAGAAAATATAATAAAAATAATTTTGAGAAAGAGATCTTGAATTATGCTTGGAACAATAATCATACATGAAGTTTTGGCCAACCATGACTTAGGTGAACAACCACTAACGCTTAACCAAGTTCCACTTGTTTTGTTGTCTATTTGAGCTCCATAGGATTTGAAGGATCAAGAACAGCTAACAAGGAAGTAGATGTTATGTCGACTATCGGAGTGCTCTCTCAACAAGCCCCAACATTAACACTCCACGAGAGGAAGTGCAACTCCACAGCCAGTCTGCTACACTCCAAGAGTAAATGACTATGTCAACAACCAGCTTGGGGGAGAGCATCCCCCATGTATCCAGCTAAGCATTTCTTTCCCTCTAGTTATTAAGTTTGAGTTTGCTTTGTTTAAAAACAATAAAAAGATGCATAACCTTAAAGCCAAATAAAGATTTCTTTTTATATATATTATGTGTGATCTTTAATTTTGAAATAAAATAAAAAGTAAGGGTATACAAAGGTTTGCTTGCTAAAATAAATTTTGGAAATAATCTCTGGAATGTAAATGATGAATAGTTGGTCTACCGTAATTCCTTTCAAGTACCAAGTTTTCAGCCTCGAATTCTTCCGAGTTTTGGAATAGATTGTTTTGGCCTAAGATTTGCTCTAAGCTTGAAACTTGTGGGTAGCGAATGCTTGATCTAAGTCTAGGCAATTGATGGATATGATATTAGAAGGTCTGAGCTACTGTTTATTTTGTTCCTAGTGACACTTAAGTTCTAGAGATTTATCTTTTGAAAAACTAAAAATTCCTACATGATGAGTTCCTGTATGATGAGAGCTTAAATTCCTGCCATAGCCATATATGTATGCTTGTTAGAATAGGACAAACTTCCACATTTATTTACTGCTTGTGTGCATTGAGTTTGGTCCAACTTTGTTGACCCTTAGGAGCTTTTCATGCGGTTAAAATCAAGATTTCACACAGACTATACACTCCTTGCTACTTCTACCCTGGAAGTACACACCGCTATATTCACCCATTTAGATCCACTTAAAATCATTCTACTCCTACACTGGGAGTGAACACCAAAATTATTCTCCATAGGTTTTCCTTGTCTGCTACCCTAGTTCCAAGACAAATGCTCCATGTTTTTATCATTTTCTTTTTCCTCTCAAAAGTTCCATTATATTAGAGAGTGGGCTATTCAAATAACAATGAAAATATATATAGAAAAAAGTTAAAAAAAGTGTGATGAAAAAACAAATATATAGCAGAACCCCAGTTACCAAATCTTTTGAAGTTCCAATTTCAGAGAAGTTAAATTTCTAAAGGAGCATTGTAGAATTAGGCTTTCACCCCTTCTTCCTTCCACAAATATTCTCCACCATATATCCTTTTGTTTATTTTTTAACCACACATGCACATCTTGATTTCATTGTATGATGAGTTCCTCTGGATCCATAGTTGGACTAGGCAACATATGTATTGCAAGTATGTATAAGCTATTTCTTTCCCACCTATGAACATCAGATAATCCTACTAGTTATAGGGTGAGAGAGAGAAGGCACAATGTTACTTTACCTTAAGCCACAAATACCACATATCTTGAGAGGAGAGAAGGAAAAATACCATTGATGTCTTGGTAAGGATCCATAAATACCACATATGAGCGACTTGAGAGGGCCATACAAAGGAATCTCTGAGTTTTATTTTAAATATATAAAAACTCCAAAATAAAGGTTGATCGAAGAACTTGGGACACAGTGCTTGACTTGATTGTTCTATCTTTCAATTGCTCATGACCCAAGTGAAGGCCAAAAGCTCCATAGTTGAAGGTAATATGGATAAGGTTGAAGTCAGAATGGTTTGCTCTAATTCAAAGGCAAATTCTTGTTTGAACGCATGTGTACTTTTGAGGCGTGAAAGTATTGTAGCAACTCCTGATCCATTGTTGAGATTAGCTTTGCTCAGGGACAAGCAAAGGTTAAGCTTGGGAAAACTTGTTGTTGCTCCTTATTTTCAACTTTTTACCATCAACTATTGCCTGATATGATATAAAATTATTTACAAAGCATAGTTGTAGGGTTTCAAACTAACAGGTTCCACGAGTTTTGGTGTTCTCACTTGTTTTGTAGGAGATTGAGTTTTTCACTGAATAAAGCATCTCAAATGATGAATTAAAGGATACCATTGTGAAGGCCTCGTTGAGCTGATCAAAATGGATATATTATTTGCTATATTTGTAGCCCAGAATAAAAAGATATTAATTTTACAAATGAACGAATGGACTTCCATCATAGAGCTGCGAGATTAATTGGGCCTAAATCAAAATTTGGCCCATTAAGGCCTATGTCCATTTTAATGAGATATGGTGGAAAGGTTTAGTACCACATTACTAATTCAAGGAGGAGGCAAGGCTAGGCGCCCCTATATAATAAGCCCAGGACCCCCAAGGCGCCAGCATCATACACGATCATGGATTAGAGAGGTGTCCCTCGAATGGATAATCTCTCAACTCCAGAGAATTAGGGCTAGACTTTCCAATGTAGTAGATTAGTTTTAGATGAGAGTTAGGGATAGCAGAGCTATGCTTCGGTTCTGGAGAAGTCTTCAGGGGTCTGGTATATCTTTGTATCTTTTCTTTGTAAGACTTATGCTTTAATATTTATTCATCTTCTTAATTTACTTTTATGCCCTTTTATAATATGTTTAGTTTAGTTGTTATACCTTGGCATGGGATCTCCGCTCGCATCGAGTGCTCTAGTTATAAATTGTGATTAGAGTAGTAATTAATAGTATAGACATGGTGATTAGAGTTGTAATTGATAGTATAGACATGGTAGCCCTAGGATCGTGACAGTCTTGACGGTCAACGTATTCCATCACATTCGGATTGTGTTTGTAGGACCGTAGTCAGAGCTTCCTAGCCCCCTTCTCATCCCTTTCCATGGTTAGTGTTCTGATGTCCCGAGGTGTTATTGTGTAACTACTATATCTATCCCATGTTCCTCAGAACCCAAGTAATAAAGAAGTATTTAGGAACCTTGATCTCTCCTGTTGTCCTCTCACTTTAGCTATCTACTCATTTATCATATAGTTCTCCTATGTGTGATTATTATTCATAATTCCTATCATATATCTTTTACCCAGTTAGTTTATTAAGTTAGTAGGTAAATGATGGTAAATTATTAGATTCTCAACCCTAACTTCCCTGTGGTAAAATATAAATAACGATACCTGGAATACTCCCGGTAAAATGCTACATTGATATTCAGTGCGCTTGTAGAGAACTTTCATATTTTATTTGTACTTAACAAATGTCAACAATAAGGCAGACAAGGACCCCCTAGAACGCATCTGAACTCATCTCATTGTACTCCGGTGCTCATCAGTACAACAGCAGAGATGTAGGACGTAGGGTATTACACTTCCGAGCGGCCTGAACTTGGATAAACCCTTATTTTTCTTGGTTGTTTGTCTTACGTGTCACATCTAGATCATAGGTCTCAGCGCGCCCTCACCGCAAATCTACTACCTTGGGGTATCCTGTGGTAGACTATCGAGGAGATATCGTCGACACCCACCATGTTGAACTCATCGTTGAGATTGCGTTGGAGGCGGCGTGGCTGAGCGCCTGCACCGTTGCCACCATTGACAGCATCGTTGCCGCCATTATTGGCGGCGTTTGCTTCTTGCGCTTCCAGGAGGCATCGGCATTCCCGATTGGCATTGCGACCCTCCCTTGCCTACTTTTCCTACTCTGTCTCATTCAGAATATGTGGCAGAACCTCCTAAATCATATGGCCCACATGCATGATTATTGTCTAAACAGACTCCAAATAACCATGACTGTGTTCCATACGACTTAAAAAGTCTATGGGGTAAATCCCGAATCATCCATGATTCTCC
Source organism: Bothriochloa decipiens (assembly GCA_023333625.1). Classification (NCBI taxonomy): domain Eukaryota; kingdom Viridiplantae; phylum Streptophyta; class Magnoliopsida; order Poales; family Poaceae; genus Bothriochloa; species Bothriochloa decipiens. The sequence goes on from CM041645.1 coordinate 25,308,138, forward strand.
GAGTAGGATCAATCGTTATAAAGAGGCATTGCAGTATTACAATAGTTTGATGTAAATAATATACATCGGAGTAAAATAGCGAAAGACTTACAACAACATAAGTTTACAAACCTTTGAGTTTCAAATATTTACAACCATAAGATTAAATTGTACAAACCATAATAGTAGTGGAGTAGCGGTAGATAACTTTATTACAACACCAAACGATACGCTCTGCCCAAGAGCTAAACATTTTACTTGTCGTCACTTTCCTCGATGACTGTCATGCAGCAGGACGCAAAGCACTCCTGCCCATGAGGCTCACCTACAACAAGGGTTCAACAAACCCTGAGTATGAAAGTACTCAACTAGACTGACCCGACGAAAAAGAGGGGTGAAGACTCAAGAAATGCAGGCTAGAGGGACAAGGTAAGGCTTGTAAGAGATAAGAAATTTTTGCAGAAAAGCTTAACAGAAAAATAAAGTTTGCTTTGATCTAGCTCCAAATACCAACCAACTTCATTATTAAACCTTAGTCATTGTTCAAGTTGTTACTACGATGATGAACACCGATCGAGTCTTCTTCTCCGAGAAGCAACGGCGATTCAAATCCATTTTCATACCCAGTTGGGACCTAGATCACTGGGATACCAGAGACTTTAACTTCGATGCATACCAGATCACAGATATACCGGGATAACAACCATAGCCATATATCACTACATGATACACCTGAGCTCTTCTGCCCTGTGTACTGATATACATGGGAACTTAAACCCACAGTATAACACACTATAACATATGTGGGGACTCTGGCCCACTATATGTCACTCCATGATATGCATGGGGACTCTGGCCCACTGTATACCACTTCATGCATGTGGATTTCTAATTTCTCAATATCACCAGTTCACCAACGGACGGGACCTAGGGCATGAACAGATGGAAACACTACAGAGGGACTCCATTTCCAGTGCATGTTAGCCATCCGGACTCAATTTATTAACTATCATCAAAATTCCAACAAGTAAAACCAATCTCATCTTTTTCATTCTTTTACTTTTGAACACTTAACTAATTAAGCAGGGCTAAGCGTTACTACTTATCTTCCAAAGCAGGTAACAAGGAATAAGGAAATAAGACAGGTAATGCAATTGGTAGGTTTTCACTCAACTCCTAATACTTAATGCAACATATCATAGCTAAAGCAATAAAACTTTTATAAATAGAATAAGGTTTGAATGCATCCGGGGCTTGCCTTGGTATTCAGGGTAGATGGTCTCGAACTCTGGATCAACTCCCGACTCCTGAATCTGCTCATCCTTGGGATCTGGTGCGACAACATTACTCTCCGTTAACGGAAACTATTCGATAATTGATATGCTTTAACACGATGGAATAGTAAACATGATGCTCGATGGATGCATGATCAGATTAAAGGCTTGGGTACAACTTTTCTTCACGATAAAGTTGCAAGCCAACAAAACTTCGCTTATCAAACTCATTAGGGTTAACTACGCCATTTAAGAAATTAATTAAGCACATAAAATAACGTTGATTAAGCCCTAATGACATGATTAAGATAAGCGCAAACAATTAATTAAAGTGCCAAAGGTCATTAAGGTTAATGACCTAAGGCCATCAATCAATCTCAAAGTCAAACAAATCCTATAATGATTAACCTTAACTAAAGGGGTTAATTAATTATTTAAAAGCATAAAATAATGGCATAAAAAATAAAGTTGTCTAATTAAGCTCAAAATTTTGTTTTAAAAAGCTCTTGGCCTAATTAGATGGCAAAATAAATTTCAGAACTAAAAGCCATTTATTTTATTTATTAAAAATCACTGAAGGTCCATTTTTCAATTAAAAGGGCTAATTTTAACATATGCAAAAATTACTCAAATTTTTGGAGCTATATATGAATTACTATGATTTTTCAAAGAAAATAGCATTTAAATCATTTTCTAAAAATAGAAAAAGAAAAATCGGCACAGTGCTCCCGCGCTGACCAACGCTCCTCCGGTGGTTGACTGGCGATTACTCGCCGGCGGCGAGGTCTCCGGCGACAAGGTTTGTCCCTACAGGCTCATCTCGACATGGCGAGTCGATTGAGGTAACCAATGTGGCGGCGGAGTGACGGTGGCACCCACGCTGGGGCCATGGCGGCGCGGCGGAGCTCGGGCGCTGCGGCGACGCTCACCGGAGCGATTTCCGACGACGGTGAGCACTCGGGTGTATGCAGGGCATCCATACGAACACACTGGGCCAGAAGATGAAGTCGCTCCTGACCCCTAACTCAAACGACCACGCGCGCGGCGGCGCTGGCCAGGCATGTCGGCGGCGAGCTTCGGTGGCCGGCGACTACCACGCGGTAAAGATGAAATTGATGACACAGACAGATGCAGGAGCTCACCACGGTGCTGATGCGCACGTTGATGAAGGCCCAGAGTGTTTGAGTTGAGCTACGGACAGCGGCACTGATGGCGGCGGCGGCGCTCCGACGGCAAGAACGGCGTCACCGGAGTTCCTATGGACCATCAAGCCGGCCAACATGCGCATGAGGGGCAGAATAGGTTGGAGAACACAATAGCAGGGTTAAAGAGAATATATTTTCAACCTTGGTGACGGTCGACGGCGAAAAAGCTTGCGGCGGCTCGACGACCGGCCGCGAAGAAGACCACGGCGCGCGGGCAGCTCGGGCGAGGAGAGCAAGCACGAGCTAGCTCAAACTGACCGTAAGGATGTGGCGAAGCTATTAGCAAGAGCAATCGGGCAGTGGTGAATCGACGGCGGTGAATTCAAGCAGCGGAGCGAGGTCATCGGCAGTGGCGGCAGGAAGAAAAAGAAGAGAAACGGCGACGGTCGACCGGTATTTATAGGCCAAAGGTGACGCACGGACGGGCGACACGACGACGGTGAAGTTTCGGGTGTCCGGGGTGAGTTGGCAGCCGAGATATGCGCGGTGGTGGACGGCGACGCGGCTTGAGAAGCCGGCGATGGCGGCCAACGATAGGTTTCAGTTCTGTTCTTGATAATTACAGAAATGCCACTCATTTAAAAATACAAATTACTCCAAAATTTATATAAGAACTTGAAAATATCCAAAAATATCATTTGCATAACTTTTCAAGAGCTACACTTTTCCTTTAATGTCATCCTCAAATTCTGTATGAATTTTGAAATTTGAATTCAAATTCAAAAAGGGGATAAAACCCTAGAAACAAACATTTGAAATTACTTTTGATTTTTCAATAAAACATGAAAATCTTCAAAACTATGAAATGTTTAAATTTCCAAACCAAACCTTTTTCATATACGAAATTTTCCAAAATTATGCATAATTTTTGAATTATGGTTTTAAAATCAAAAGGTGATAAATGTTGGAAAGCTGTATTTTCAAATTCATTTGAAATTTCTTTTGGAAACTTGAAAAACTTTATATACCAACTTTGTAGCTCTTGTCAAGATCTACAAACTATCTTTTTAAAGTATCTCCAAATTCTTTATAGATTTCAAATCACAGAAAAGGGGGTAAAACTAGGTTTTGGAATAAAGGGTTTTTGAAATTGAATTCAAACTCGATTTGGTTTCTAACTTAATTGGTTGGTCATTAGTGATCACAAACATCATCCAAGGACATTTTTAGGTCATTGACCCAATGACACCCTTGGTTGACCAAATTGACTTTCGAAAAATACTTTATAGCTTTCCAATTTGAATTTAGATTTGAATTGCAAGGCTTGGGAATAAGCTTTGAAACCCAAATTCAACTTCAAATATGGAAACAAATTTTTTTTAAGGGTTGAAATTAGGTTTATACACTATGCTTGACACTAGTGTAAACATAGTTTACACCTCAAGTACATAGAATATAAACCAAGTATTTGCGATGACATTCAAAAGTAGGGTTTTATTATTTCATGTGACAAAACATTCCAGAAACACAATCAACCTATGAAATATAAACTTGTTTTAGTTAATGCACATTAAGGTTGACTTAAACATGAATGCTTTGCAATGCATATGATGACATGGTGTTACAGAATAGGGGCTCATCCACACTGACCATGAACACCATACCGTCGAACCCAGGTGGGACTCTAGGGGTGTCGGGTTTCGTGTCAGTGGACCGGGTCAAGTGTACCAGTGTGGTTGTGTTGGGAATATGCCTTAGAGGTAATCATAGAAATGATGATATTCCGATTGTATCTATGACATGTATTAAGTGTTCATTGAATATCCATTATAGACAACTTGTGTTGATAGGAAATTATGTGAATTATTTGTGGAACTCAATTACTTGAATGTTTATTCTAATGTTGTCCCTGGTCAGTGTTCTTGTGAGAACACACTTGAATATTAGACCAGCACATGTATTAGTTGATGGCTATGTTTCACAAGTCATGGACATGGAGATGTCAAACTAATAATGTGGGCACATGTGAGACATGTAGGCTGGAGTGACCCAACAAGAGATTGTCTCTATTCATGTCATGTATGTTATATCCTTAAACCTGAGATTGTGGTATGTACTCAAGATGTGAAACGGCCTACTTAGGGACTACTAAATGCCGCTCCATAACTGGGTAGTTATAAAGGTGGTCTTCGGGTGGTCAGGAAGCATGCTATGAGACATAGACAGTCAAGATGAAATTTGCCCCTCTCTACATGAGAGAGATATCACTGGATCATTCAAGTGATTGGATCAACAAATGCATGGCCGTGCTTAGGTTAAGTGTTAACCCATGAGTTAAACCATATATCGAGTGGCAAAGGGAATAACTTGTATGTGGTCATAGTGGTTTGTCTGATATGATCTTTACGTATGCATAGGAGTTGTCACGCCTTGCTAGAGGCCGCTGTCAACTATTGAACGAGAAGGAGTACTTGGCCTATGTCTATGTGTGCGTGAACCCATAGGGTCGCACGCTTAAGGGTTAGAAGCCTAATTTGGATTGGACCCGAATTAGACATGGCTTAGGGTTTCCTGATGGGCCTCCAGGTTGGGGTCGCATAGGGACGCCTATATAAGCAAGGTGTAGGGGCGAGGCAAAGATGATTGGCTTGATCTATTCAGCCACCCTCGCTCACCCCACATCACGCCTTTGCCCTTCGCAGAACCTAGCAGTTTGGTTGCGCATTGCTTCTTCCCGCATGTGTGTGAAACCGCGGAGGTGCTACATCTGTGGCACAAGGATGGACCTCATCGATCACAGTGGTCGGCAACTAGTCGACTACTAGTTGGACTGGTCAAGAACATGCTGGATGATCCATGAGTGAATGACATACTTGACGGATGACCACGCAACTGCACGGCATTGCTATGATGCGTTTGACTACATTGAGTGTTCCGCTACACCTGCGCGTCTAGTGGTAATCCCCTGACCTATATCTGGCAGTAGATCCTGGTTTATGAGGTAGAAAAGTTTTGTTTTCCAGTAAGCGTAGCACCCTCATAACCCTATAGTGTATCAGAGCCCGGTTTCTTTGTTATAGGTCCAGCTGTGGGCATATGGTGATATGCACCATTGTAGATGAGTCTCTGATCTTGTTTCATCGTCTTGCCACGTTGGTATTGTAATGATCTACTCGTACCGGTTGGGATTCCTCCATCCGAGTTAAGTGATACATGTAAAACCAGTCATGACAAGTTTGAGATCAATGAGATTGATCAAATTGAACCCTAGATCAAGTGCCGAGCACATGTGATGTGCGACGGTAGTAGATGGGATCTATTACCGGGCACCGGGTTTGCTGAGAAAGTTTTGTTGGTAAAACAACTGTAACTTTTGAACCGTAACTCAGATTGAGACGAACTCTAAACAGAAATCATAGAGAAGGAAATTTTAATTTGGTTCTCCATAGAAAAGGCATGGTTCGGCAAAATTAGATTGTGATGAACTGCTTGGAAGATAGAGTTTTAGCCCTTGCAACGTTAGACGTATATATCGGCTAACTCTATTTTGCAGAAATTCATGACTGGTATAGCCCTTATGTGTATGAGATGCATGTATGTAATTAATTCATGGCTTGCACGTCATGAGGACAATATAGGCAGGATCCATAAAGATATTGTCACCTTAATGTAATGGCCTGCGTGCCAATCTGGGATGATCCGCGACTATGTAAGTTTAATTCATGGTAGTGATAGCTAGTCTTGGCTGATGCACCATAGATGGATGACATACATGAACCATGGAGGCGGAGATCACCATGACGAATAGATTGACAATTGAGATGGATATATCAAAGGATCAACGAGCTATACCAAGTCATATCTGTGTTTATGTCATTCTTACTATATTCTACTTTCACGTGCTATAATGTTTTGTCTACATTCGGGCGATAGTGAAGTAGAACAATCCCTCAGTAATGTTTGAGTTACATGCTTCCCCAAACCTTGCAATGTCACCAGTCTTGTACGATCAGTGGTGGGTCTATGAAATTAGGGTGCCACTGGCCTTCCTTGACTAGACAGGTTCGTATCGGATACTTACTGCAAAAAGGTTTCGTTACTTGGACAAGGTCATCCTAATGGTTAGGGATCTTAAGCATGGGAAGGTTGAGTGCTCGGCATAGAGATGCTTGCCTAATAACAAGAGTTATATGAGATATGATTAGCAAGGTGTTGCTTATTGATCTACCATACCAGCCAGCAGTAATGCTAAAGCTCACTAGTCAGCATGTTTGTTGTGGGTCTTGAATCACTAAGTATCAATAGAGGGATATTGATTTTAGTGGGAGTAGATTCTAGTTGATATGATTTACTCTTCATGGATACATTATCTTAGTATTTTGCATTACTTTTATTGTAGGCAAATGGCCGCCCGCAATCAACCATTTTCTTTGTGTATAGTTCTTAAGATAGGTTGAATGGAACAAATTACATGGATTGGATCCACAACCTAAGAATTGTTCTTAGGGCTGAGAAAAAGGAAGAATTTTTAGACACCCCATTACCAGATGAGCCTGAAGAAAATGCAACTACTGCTGAAAGAATTGCTTACAGGATAGCGTTAGATGCTGATCTTGAAGTGTGTTGCCTTATGCTTGCTTGCATGGAACCTGATCTATAGATGCAGTTTGATAACAATCATTCAGCAAATGATATGATCGTGGTGCTTGAGATGTTCTGCACGCAACCCAGGACTAAAAGGTTCAATGTCTCTAAGGCGCTTGCTGAAACCAAGCTTGCAGAGAGCGCAGCAGTCGGACCACATGTAATCAAGATGGTTGGTTACACTCAGAGGTTGGAGAATTTAGGCTTCCTAATCGGCCAAGAGTTGGATACTGAGTTTATTCTCTTATCTCTTCCGCCCAGTTATGGAAACTTCATCTCGAACTACCATATGCATGGGGCGGAGAGAGGTTTGAGTGAATTGTGTGGCATGCTAAAAACATCAGAGGCCGACATCAAGAAAGGTACCGGCAGTAGCCAAGTGTTGGCGGTCCAAAATAGGCCTCGGTTCAAGAGGAAGGGCAATTCTTGGAAAAAGAAGAAGGGCAAGGCTAAAGATGAGATCTCTAAGCCAAACCCATCTGCTGCCAATGCTGGACCATTTGCAAATTTAGATTGCTTGTATTGTAAGGGGAAAGGTCACTGGAAAAGGAACTGCAAGGAGTACATGGCATCCTTAGAGAGGGATGGTGGCGGTAAAGGTATTACTGCTACTTGTACTCTTTTTGTTCATGTTACGGACATTTTTCTCGCTAACTCCTATATCAATTCTTGGGTATTTGATACCAGATCAGTTGCTCATGTTTGCAATACGATGCAGAGAATGATAAAAAGTAGAAGCGTTGAAAAGGGAGAGGTTGACTTTCGCATTGGCAATAATGCAAGAGTTGCTACGTTGAATGTCGGACGATGCAACTTCACCTATCATCAGGATTCATCATGGAATTAAATAATTATTATTTTGTTCCTAGCTTAAGTCGAAACATTGTGTTACCTTCATGTTTGATGAAGGATGGTTATTCTTTTGCGAGTAAAGTCAATGGTTGTGTGATCTCAAAAAATGACATGTTTGTGGCTTTTACATCCATTGTGAATGGGTTATTTATTTTAAATCTTGATAATGCACCTGTCTGTAATGTTAATGCTAAAAGGCCTCAGCTTAATGACTTAAGTCCTATGTATATGTGGCATTGTCGTTTGGGTCATATAAGTGAGAATCGCATGAAGAGGCTCCATGCTGATGGGCTCCTAACTTTGTTTGATTTTGAATCTTACGAGACATGTGAAGCTTGCCTGCTCAGCAAGATGACCATGGCGCCTTTCACAGGTTTTCCTGAGAGAGCGTCTAACTTGTTGGAACTCGTACATACTGATGTGTGAGGACCACTAAGCATGATAGCTAGAGGTGGATTCCAATACTTCATTACTTTTACTGATGACTTTAATAGATATGGATATGTCTACATAATGAAGCATAAGTCTGAAACATTTGAAAAGTTCAAAGAATTTTAGAATGAAGTAGAGAATCAACATGGCAAGAAGATTAAGGCCTCGCGATCTGATCGTGGAGGCGAATATTTGAGTCACGAGTCTAACAATCATCTGAAGAGTTGCGGAATTGTTCCACAACTTACACCGCCTAGAACACCACAGAGAAATGGTGCATCCGAGTGTCGTAATTGGACTTTGTTGGACATGGTTCGATCTATGATGAGCCGATCAGACCTACCTTTATTGTTTTGGGGATACGCTCTAGAAATAGCTACTTTCACATTAAATAGGGTACCATCTAAGTCTCTAGATGAGACACCATATGAGATGTGGACTGGTCGGCGTCCCAGTTTGTCTTTTCTAAAAGTTTGGGGTTGCGAAGCTTATGTCAAATGGTTGATATCTGATAAGCTAGCACCTAAGTTGGACAAGTGCTTCTTCATGGGATATCCAAAGGAAACTTTAGGGTATTACTTCTATAACCGATCAGAGAGCAAAGTGTTTGTTGCTTGGAACAGTGTCTTCCTAGAGAAAGAGTTTATTAAAGGAGATACAAGTGGTCAGAAGGTATATCTTGAAGAGATTCAAGATGAGTCATTAGTGAATGACTCGACAAGTGATGCTAATGTAGTAGAACAACTTGACATACCTATGTTCGATACACCACCCCAACCACCTGTGGTCGGTACATCCCAACCACCTATGGTCGGTACTCTGCCCCAACCATGAAGATTAGCAAGACTTCTCAAATTATGTGGTGATCTATTATTGTTAGACGATGATGAACCTACAAATTATGCAGAAGCAATGATGGACCTAGATTTCGAGAAATGGCAGAGTGCCATGAGATCTGAAATAGATTCCATGGGAGATAATCAGGTTTGGAACTTGGTTGACCCACCTAATGGGGTTAGACCCATTGAGTGCAAATGGATCTTCAAGAAGAAGAAGGATATGGATGGAAATGTTCACGTCTATAAAGCTCAGCTTGTCGAAAAGGGTTTTTGGCAAGTTCAAGGGATTGACTACGACAAGACGTTCTCGTCGGTACCATGCTTAAATCTATTCAGATCATTCTAGCAATTGCTGCATATTTTGATTATGATGTATGGCAGATGGATGTTAAAACAACCTTCCTAAATGGGTATTTAGAAGAGGACATGTATATGATACAGCCCGAAGGCTTTGTTGATCCTAAAAATGCTGGAAAAATATCCAAGCTTAAGAAATCCATTTATGGGTTAAAGCAAGTTTCTTAGAGTTGGAATATTCATTTTGATGAGGTCGTTAAAGGTTTTGGCTTCCATCAGAATGAAGAAGAACCTTGTGTTTACAAGAAGGAAAGTGGGAGCGCTGTTGTTTTTCTGATCTTGTATGTAGATGACATATTGCTGATCAGGAATGACATTCCAATGTTGCAATCTGTAAAGACTTCATTGAATAATAGTTTTTCTATGAAGGATTTAGGAGAAGCAGCATACATCTTGGGCATTAAGATCTATAGAGATAGGTCGAGAAGGCTTATAGGATTAAGCCAAGACACGTACATAGACAAGGTGTTGAAGCGGTTCAACATGAAACAGTCCAAGAAAGGGTTCTTGCCTGTGTCACATGGTATGCGTTTCAGTGCCAAGCAGTGTCCTTCCACTGATGCGAGCGCAAGCACATGAGCAAGGTTCCATATGCTTTGGCTATTTGTTCCATCATGTCGCATATGCTCTAAGTGTTGCAAGCAGGTTCTGTTGGCGTTTCTTAGCATTACTAATAAAGATAGACTATAAATCCATCCTTAATAATAATACTAGAAACATGCGTTGACATTCCTAACCACTATTACTTTAGAAAGGTAACCCTTGGCCCTTAATGCGCGTCGGCCTAGGTAATGCAGTCTGGTAATAACAGTTAGAAGTGTCGGATTGGCCTTCCTAACCATCATTACTTACGATATGCAAAACTGTGGCACGGCGCCATGGGGTGCAACAAGAATTACAATCCTTAAGTAATGTTACTTAGGTACGCCAATCGATAGCTCAGTAAGAATAAGAGTTAATCAGTAAGTGCACAGAACTATAATTGTAGCATTTTAACCCATGAGTATTCAAGGGTGTCGTATTTATAATTTCTCATAGGAGGGCAATATGCATCAAGCGTGGTGTAAACATGATTACTTATTGAGTGCAATGGTAGGCATAGAGTAAAGAATAAGACATGATATTCAAGATAGTGGACACACATCGGCGTCAACCTCAAGGATCCAAGAGAAATAAAGAATAAAAGAATATAACTAAATAGAACAGGCATTGGTCATATATAACTATACAAAAAACTGTTAGCAAAACATCTAACTAGTATATCTAGCATCAGGACTAAGTCTAGGATGATAGGGAGATCCCCGCAGCTAGTCTGCCAGCCGATAGAGACTTTACAAACTCCATATCTGAATGTGGGGGAATGCTAGGGATGGACAGGGCTGTCACCACCTACCCACCTACCCCTCTACCCATGGGATACCGACATATTCGCTGATCTCCGCATACTCGAGCACCATGCTCGTGTAATTGGAAACAACTCCTAACCCCCACGGACCCCAACCCTTCGTATTGATAGGCTAGGTTAAGAGCAACCAAGAAGGCATGACGAACCATCACCTCATCCCTAGTTCTTCCTCTATTCATACTAATTTGATGAATAATGAAAAACAAGGATGAACAAGTCAAGAATATGATACATAAACTATATACTAGTTCATATATTATGCTCATAACATGATCATAACTATACTCTAGTTCATATACATGATCATATAAGTATGATAAGAACTTGCTCATGGAAGAAGACCAAATTTTATTCATACCGAGATGATCCTTTTCTTCTAAGGAGACAAGCTCTCCTTGATAGCTTTTTCCAAGCTCACAAACTACTAGAACTATTCTAAAGATACAAGTGAGAGGTGTGAGGTGAATGACTCCAAAATGATGTGTGTGTTGAAAATGAAGGAGCTCCCTCTCTTTTATAGCTAAACTAGGATGGTTAGGCCTCCACAAATATGGAAGGAGGTGAAACCGCCTTGAGGGAACTGCCTAGAGCACCGCCTCCGAAGGATGGGGACGGGAGGGCCCACTGGGGGCGTGGCCACCCTCGGGACCGGCCACCCCCTGGTGGGGCCATCTGGCCACCGCCTTCGGGTGGTCGGTTCGTCCTTGGGCCTAGACTTCTCCTGTGGTTACGATCAGGCCTAGGTACGCACCAAATGTGGGATTCTCTATTTTTCTTGTCTGCGCATTTTCTAAATTCGTCTTTTGGCTTTTACGCTTTCTTCGTGATGTTGCGTATTTCCACTTGTTGCACCATAAAACCTGTAAAACATGAATACTAGGAGTACAAGTGGAACTTGTCAGTAGTAAAGGCATATGTGCTAGAATATGATTGTCTTTCTTCTTTTTAGTCTAAGTTGGCGGTATATAAATGATCCATAAGGACCACCAACAAAACCCCCAAGCTTAACCTTTGCCCGTCCCAAGCAAATAGCTAAGCATGGTTGTTGATCAGGAGTTGCTACTATGCCGATATAATTTAGTAGTGTCATACCTACAACAAAGCATTCATTCGCAATTTAAATAAGTTGGCATTTTATCCATTCTTTACCTTGATTTCTCATGGGGCTTGTAGCTTCTCCAAGTTCTTGGGCGGTTGCAAGACAGAATGGTTATAACAGACTCACCATACACTCATTCTTTGATAGACCATCTATCTAGAGGTTTTATGAATTTTTGCAAAAATAAAACAAGTTCCTCAAATGATTCTCTCAATCGCTCAATGTGCATGATTACCTCACCAAAGGCATTGTAGTGTTTGCCTTTATGTCCTACCACTAAGGCTGAGAGTAGAGTTTTGGGCAAGTATAAAGGTGGGCATACTTACATCACCTGTATTGCTGAGTCAAAGACCATACACCTTGATTGAGACGTGGAAGTGTGTGGAAAATGAGTATGGTGGAAACCTATCTCTAATTTTTTGGCACTCCATGCATCATGACTATTTTATTGGATGGAACAAAACTCTTTGGAAAGATATGGGCTATAGAAACCTTTTTTTGGATGGGTATTTGATTTTTTCTTTCTCGTTTATTTTCTCATGCCCCTTGGCTTTTTTTAGCATAGCCCATATCTTGATGTATGAGAATTTCTGGATGGAGAGATGTCATGATGGCGAAATGCAAGGAGTGAAAATTTTTTTGTATGAGGAATGCGCGGCTCTCAGGGTGAGAGTTGGCATTTTTTATTCGGTGGAAAACTGGGGCGCAACTCTCAAAGTAAAAGTTGGCATATTTTTGGTGGATGGAAGGGTGCATGTTGTTTGTAACTCTCAGGGTGAGAGTCGGCTTTATTTGGTGGGTGTATGTGAATCTCAATAATGGGTGCATGACCATAATCTCACTTGAGTCACAGGGATTTGACTCAACTCAAAGTTCCACAAGCAGCATATGACTAAGGTTTATAAAAAGTAGAGCATGTCATATCGCCTTGGTAGGTATTTCATAATCATTGAGGAAATTTTGATTTTTGAATTTTTGAAAAGAAAACTCTGGATGTCAATTTTCTCATAGAACAAAGTCATAGTAGAGTCTATTTGTAATTTCATATCTCGCAATAACTTAGAAAAGGATCATGCAATTGCAACCCACAAGATTTCAAGTTCTCAAAATGAGACATTTTTAGCCAACAAACTTAAATTTTGAGGAATACTAAGTGATAACTTAGGCACAAAGGAATTATAGACAGAGCAACTATTCATCATGTCAACAGAAGAGAAACTAACATATAAAAGCACACATGGAAGTGAATATTTTTTTGGAAGAAGTAAAATAAAATTATGGAAAAATGCTGAAAATAAAGTGCAAGAATTTTAAAGATACATGTTACCTCTGTGGGGTCTCCTCCCCCAAGCTAGCTCAAGGCTGTGGTCCAGGGAACTGTCCCATAGACCACAGAAAGGCCATCTATGCCTTGTGCCTCCACCGGTTTGCATCTTCGAGGTCTATGAAGTGCTGCTGGTATTGCTCGTGCCACTGAGTGGACGTCTGGATGTGAGCGTTGAGCGTACCTTGGATCTGTCTGTTTTGCAGCTCTAATCCTCCCATGCATGTGTTGAGGACGTCTAGTGTGACCAGCTATGGGTGAACTAGGGGTGGCATGCCTTCTCAGAGGAGTGTGCATGCTCGTGATGCCTTGATCCTCCTGCCTCGTGTGTGTGCTGCCATCCTGATCCTCCAGCCTTGTGAGGGTGAGGAATGTGTCTGTCGGCGTTAGGAACCCGGGGGTGTCCTAAACCAATGAGTAATCGTGTGTGTGTAACCCGTCCGGATGGGTGATGCAAGAAGGACACAGCGATTTATCCTGGTTCGGGCAAAGAAGGCCCTACGTCCAGCGGGGGGAGAAGATTTGTATTATCTTGCACCTAAGTGCTTGTACAGGGGCGAATACAAGCGAAAGAGAGAATTCGAGGGGGGGTCGAGTGTCTATCGAAAGAGCTACTCAGTCTAGGAGTCTGGTCGTTCGAGAGATCATTGTCCAGAGTTGGTTCTCCGTCTTCCCTATTGGGTCTCCTGGCGTCCCCTTTTATAGGCCAAGGGGAGGCACAGGGGTACAAATATCGTGGTTCGATGACGTGGTGATGACGTCGCGGGTCATGGTGGTCAACTCGAGGCCTCTGCAGGGACGTGCGCTCGTTCTGTAGCGGTGTGGCTTAGAGTTGACAGCCGTCCTTCGGAGTCATGGTTGCTGACCGGCGAAAGACATGATCCCCTGTAGAGGACGTGCGAGTTCCTGTTGGGGTCGTATCGGGAGTTGTTGGCGCAGCTTTCGAAGTCGATGAAGGTTGACCGAAGGGCGTTGATGCATACTCGAGGCCCGGTCGAGGGGTAGCCTCGAGCGTAGTGGTTGAGCGGATAAGATTGAATTGAGGGAATCCGATGTCGGTCGTTTGTCGCATAGCGTGTCGAAGGGGGCCTCGAGTTGTCTAACAGCACTGGGTATGGCGTAATAGTGCCATGCAGACCGATGCACGTCCTCAGTATGGGCAGTAAAGCGGGATTCGATCACTGTACGGACCACTGTGCGGACACTATAGCCATACGATTTGACAAGGTTAGCTAGTTTTTGTATTAAATGCGCTACCGGACGCACCGGGAATTGGTCGATCGAGGGGGCTCGATCCTCGAAGTATTGAGACGCCCATCCTGTCGGGGGCCTCGACACTTAACACGGGATCCTCCCATCTCTAGCGATCATCAGCCGGTGACGTCAGCGTCTTGTCGAGGGTCAGATGGTGACACCAGTGATTCTGTCGAGGGTTGCGGCTGTACTCTGTTGTGGGCCGGCCCAGTGTGTATTTGCCGATGGGCCCGGTGGGTCGAAGAGGTATGGCCTGGTCATGTGAGATTAATCTGAGGGTAAACTCGGGGTCCAACCGAAAACAAGGAAGGTTTAGGGTACCCCTACTCTCGGTAACCGACAGTAGGCCCCGAGCCTTCGTGTAAGTGTTGATACTTACACGGAGGCTTAGTTGAATGGACTTGGAGTATTGGTCGTATTCCGAAGGGTGCGCGCGAGCGCACCCTTTGGGTGTAGCCCCCAAGCCCTCGGGTGAGTAGAATACTCGCCCGAGGTCTTTTATTTTTCGTTTGGTCAATGTGTGTTCGAGTGATCGAGCCCCCGGGTGGTTGGATCCTCTTTCGTCGAGGCCACCTGGTTGCGAGTTTGCTCCTTAGCTTCTTTCGCCGAAGCCGGTCAGGTGCGAGCTCGACTTTTTCGTTCGACCCTCACGAACACTTTCGATCGGGTAGAGGGGGAGAAGCGTTGTGCTACCCATGCTCGAGCGAGCATCAACGTCTCAGGTGAGCTACTATCAGGAAATTCAAGTAAGAGCTCATGCCCCGTTCGATTGGGGTCGACTAGTGGCCCTGAGGTGCTCTTATTCGAGCAAGACAGTGGGTCCCACGGATGCCAAACCCTTTCGATCGGGTCTGGTGGCTCGATGCCTCCCCTTGAGGGGATTCCGTCGTGGTCCCTTAGTTTTGCCTTGAATGTGTCCGAGGGGGCCTCGAGAATTCGTTCTCGAGCAAGGGACTCGCGTCGGCCCCCTCGGTCACCCCTAACTCCGGTACTCGAGGGTGGCTGTCGAACCCTTTTCGAGGGCCAGCCTTCGCTCCCTAGAGATTTTGAGGGCCTGGGCCCGTATCCCGTGTCGTGGGAAGATCCGTCTGTGGATAACTCTTCCTGTCCATCATGCGTGCCTTTTTGTGTAGAAGCCGGAGTAGCGCGGTAGTGGGTGAGTCCTATACTTGAAGCGTATTTCGAGGAGGATAACTGTCAGTTCTCATTTTTCAAGAAAAGATTCAAAGCGGCGTGGCCGTAATATCACGGGAGTTAGAACGGTGCGGTCGTGGTGGGGCTGGCATGACGCCTGATTCACGGACGCTTGACGTGCGTCCATGGTCGATGGGAGTCGAAGGGGTGAATGCGAAACGGCCCTGTCCATGACGCACAGGAATCGAGAGGAGAGTGCTTTGGGTGCATTTAATGCGGGGACTTACTGGTCGGGCGAGCGTCGGCCGTCCGTCAGTCTTCTGCCCCAATAAAAGGAGGCACCCTTCGTAGCGTTGCTCTTCACTTGCTTTCTTGTCGTTTTCGCGTTTTCCTTCCTATGCTTGTTCGCCTTCCTTGCACTCGCCTCCCCGCGCTTTCCTTTCTTGCGCTCGCCTTCCTGCGGAGATAGGAAATCTTCTGGGCCACCCGTCCACCGAAGAGCTCCGTGCCCTTGCCATGGCACCGCCGGAGATTCTTCAGCCCGCGGCGTGGGTTCCCTCAGAAGTGACGAGGAAGGAGCTGGAGGGGTTGGTGGCGGAGGGGCTTCTTTGCCCCATCACCAACAGGGATGAGCCCGAGTGGCTCGTTCCGCCGAAGGAGGACCACGAGCCAAACCCACCGGAGGGCTATGTGGTCAGCTTCGTCAAGTTCCTCCGGCTGGGCTTCGGCGCCCCGCCGAGCCGGTTCATGCGCGCTCTCACTCACCACTACGGGATCGAGCTTCAGCATCTTTCCCCCAATGCGATCTCCTACGCCGCCATCTTCACCACAGTCTGCGAGGGTTACCTTGGGGTGGAGGCGCACTGGGAGCTCTGGCTCCACCTCTTTCGGGCGGAGTACTTCTCCAAGAGCGCGTCGGCAGGGGTGCGGAGGCTGGTGCGGGCTGGGTGCTGCAACTTCGCCATGAGGAAGGCCGACGACTTCATCCCCATTGACCTGACTTTGAGCCACGGCCCCTGGCCCTCGAAGTGGTTCTACATCAGGAATGATGAGGGGCTGCTGCCTCAATACACGGGGTGCGTCATCGAGTCGCGTCCCCACAACTGGGGCGCCCCAGCGCGGGACCATCAAGGGAGGCTCGAAGACCTCATCGACGCCCTGGCGACCCTTCGAGGGCAGGGGTTGACTGTCGGGGTCGTTGTCTCGGCCTTCCACCATCGACGGGTGCTCCCCCTGATGCGGCGCTCGCTTCGCATGAGCCAGATGTTCGTTGGAGCGGAGCTCAAGGGGAGCCGCATGGTTGCCGGGGCTATTACGCCGGAGAGCGTCGCCAAGAGGGTTCGAGGCACGGTGTCGGGCCCCTTCACGGCGCAGGATGTCATCCGCCTCCCGATGCGACTGGATCCCGATTACCCCGAACTGGTGAGTGTATTACTTCGTCGAGCCTTTTTTTGTTTCTTTTCACCTTACATTTTTTGGGCTTCGCGTGTAGGGGGAGCTCGACTACGAGTTGTCGCTGCCCCCCGTTAGGGAAGATTTCGGGGCTCGTCCGACGGGGCTTCGCGGGGCCTCGTCGACAAAGAAGATGAAGGAGGAGGAGAGCAAGAAGAGGCGGATGCATAGCCTCGATCTCTCTGCGGGCGAGCAGCGCTCGGCTAAGCAGAGACGAGAGGCGAGGCCTGTCGGGATGTCCCCCTCTGAGGAATCAAGGGAGGAGTGGAGCGGAGAAGAGGAGCATCTCTCGACCCGGAGGGTCGCGGCTGACGCCCCCTCGACGCACGGCGCC
Source organism: Bothriochloa decipiens (assembly GCA_023333625.1). Lineage (NCBI taxonomy): Eukaryota > Viridiplantae > Streptophyta > Magnoliopsida > Poales > Poaceae > Bothriochloa > Bothriochloa decipiens. Next base: position 25,325,662 of record CM041645.1, read on the forward strand.
GCTGGTTCTGAGGGGTCCACGGAGGGGCCCCGTGAAAGTCACTTGGCCCTCGAAGCCGGGCCGGTGGCGCTGGCCTTGGCCGCATCGGCGGCGGCCTCTGCTCATGGGGCTGCGGGGCCTTACGGCGTGACGCCGCTGGCAGCGACTTCGAGCCTTCCCGGTGCTGGGACACGGCTGTCGCGGGGGCCTCACGAACACCAGGAAGGTTCCCAGTGGGGTAAGTTCTTTATTCTGGGGCAGTTTTATATTTCGCGTCTCGATTCCACGCGTCGAATTTTTCTTTCCTCACAGGATCAAGCGCGGGCGGACAACGGCGGGGCCCGCTCCGGCCAAGCGCCTTCGGACGGAGGCTGCGACAAAGGCGACGGCGGTCACGGCGGGTCCAGCCATGGGCCCGGTTCTTTCGGCGACAAGCGTCGCCTTGACTCCCCCGTCGATTTCGAACGAGGGGGTCGTTGCTTGGGTTAAGGCCGCACGCGTGGCGTTGGCCCGGGGAGTCGATTTGGTTATCGGCGAAGCGGCCACCGAGCCTGCGGTGGTTGTGGCGTCGAGCCCCCGAGCCAGGATGGCCGTCGAGGCGCCGGGCAGCATGCCGGAGCGCCCCTCGGATGACTCACGGCCGGGGTCTTCACAGGCGGCGCCCATCGTCCTTGAGGCCGAGAGGGCGAGGCCTCCGTCGATGGAGGGAAGGAGAAGGACGCCGTGCCCCCCTGTCGCCACCGAGGTCGGGGGTCGTCGAGTCCAGGGGTGCCGAGGCGGCCCCGTCAGGCAGGGAGGCGAGTGTCGCCGTGCCTGCCCTGGTGGATCCTTTTGTCGAGCGAGAGGAGACACAGGCCGGTTTGCTGGCTCTCGTGCCGTGGGAGGGTCGTCTCCCCCCGCGGTTCCCAAACACCATCCTGCAGTGGGCGCGGCCGTCGATGCGGAGGGTGCCGGAGCCAAGGCGGCGCGGCGGTACTCCGAGGCGGAGACTTCGGGATGGGGCTCGGAGCCTATCCGCGTCCACGACACCACGAGTCACGACGCTCCCTCGTGGGAGGTGGATGACCCCTCCGAGCTCGAGTGCTGGAGGGCCATCGAAGAGGAGCGTTCTTGCCTTCAAAGCTCGCTGAAGGCAATGTTTGGTCTCGTCAGCAACAGCCTCCACCAGCGCCTCGGGGTAAGCGTCCTTCGAAGTTATGGAACTCGGGGTGTGTTTTCTTTATCGATGATGTCCTTTGTCCTTCTTGCTCTTAGGATCTGAGAAGGCACTCGAACATCAAGTCCCATCTTATCCACAGTGCCAAGGATAAGTGGAACCAGATCCCCGAGCTAGAAGCAGCGCTCGAGTCTGCCCGGGTCGAGGCCGCTGCTGCTCGGAGTGAGCTTGAGAAGGCAAAGTCCGAGACCGCCTCGGCCCGACAAGTGGCCGCCCAAGCCAAGGAGGCCGAGGCCAAGGCGAAGGAGGAAGCGGGGAGGGCCCTTGAACGAGCGAGGTCCGAGGCCAGCGACGAGCTGGCAAGGGTTGGTGCGGCCCTCGAGGCGGTGCGGAAGGAGCTCGAGGTCACGGTCTCCGAAAACGCCAGGATTTCCAAAGCCTAGCGAGAGCAAAGGCGGAATGCCATTTCGGTAGGCGAGGCCCTCGAGAAGCTCAAAGAGGAGAAGGTGTCGATGGTCCGCGCTGGTGAGGCGCTTGCAAACGAGTATCTCGTTCTACAAGACACCCACACGAAGCTCGAGACCCACGCCGTTGGTGAGTCTTCCTTCTTCTCTCGAGGGTTTTTTTTGCCTTAGTCCTCTTTCTTAAGTGTTACTGACTCTGTTTGTTTGCTTTTAGCCTTGGAGGAGGAGCTGGATCGGGCTCATCACGACCTCGGCCTGCTTCAAAAGTCGTACACAGCCGAGGTGAAGCTGACCGGCGAGCTCGGCGGTATGCTCGACATGGTCTGTGATAGCCTCAGCATCCCTCGTCCTGAATTGGCGATGGACGACGTCCATGGGGCCCCTCTCCTTGACCGGCTGTTCGAGCTCGGCCGCTTGGTTAAGGAGAAGGTGCGGGGCGCCCTTCATGTCGGCGTGAAGCGGGCGATGGCGGTCATCGGCTCCAGCTACATCTACGACATGGAGGTCGTGTCCCACGGCTTCATCAGTGACCCTTCGTTGACTGACGAGGAGAACGAAGCCATCTTCGTGGGGTTAGTTGAGGCTGTCGAGGAGCCTGGCGGTCGTCTTGCGAGCCTCTTCGAGCATGAGGTCCTTCCGCCTCCTGAGGATGATGGCCTGTGAGCCAAATCTGGGCAAAGAGGCCTTTGTAAGAAATTTTGTGAACTTTTGTTCTCGTGGTCATGATGCCTCAAGCCAATGCACATTTATATTCATTCGTATATGCCTAAGTGTGCTCTAAGTCTTTTCTGTCTCCACTGCCTGATTGGGTCTTTACTTTTATCGATTTCGTCACACTATAGCGCCCTTCGAACGGGGAGTGAGTGGAGGTGCCGTAGCCCTGGGGCGTTGGCGGTCTCCCGACCTGACATCCCTCGACCTTTCGGACCATCTCGTGTCGTCTTCGACCTAGTATTAAACCATGTCGAGGCATATCAAGGCAGAGTGGACCTCGAGACTTTAAGTCCTTTTCTTTCTTGCGTTCCTTATGACGTTTCTTACTTAGTGAATTCGACGCATGTTCATGCCCCCCGTCGGGGAGCGAGTGGAGTTACCGTAGCCCTGGGGTGTAGGTGGTCTCCTGGCTCGACAGCCCTCGACGCTTAGGACATTCGCATGGCGTTTTCAACTAAGTATTGGAACGTATCGAGGTGCGTGGGAGAGAATAAACTTTTTGAGTTTTGAAAAATCGAGTTTTTTTGGGGACTCCGGGGGGTTCCCCCCCTTTATAGCCCCCAAGGGAGGTTTGACTCTGAGGAAGCAGAGTCGAGGCTACCTCTTGCATGTATAAGGAAATTAAGCTTGTGATCAAAAGCATTTCATTATGCGAAAATGTAAGAAGAAGGCATCGACTAGGGATAGAAGGGACGTAGCTGGTCGATGTTCCATGCGTTGTTGAAAATTTTGCCTTTGTCGTTAGCGAGCTTGTTGGTTCCGGGCTTCAACACCTCGGCTATGATGAAGGGGCCTTCCCATGGTGGCGTTAACTTGTGCCGGCCCTTGTTGCTCTGTCGCCTTCGTAGGACGAGGTCGCCCATTCGAAGGTCCCTTTTGCGCACATGCTTGTCGTGGTAGCGTCGAAGCTTCTGCATGTATCTTGCGGAGTTGAGGAGGGCCATGTTTTGAGCCTCTTCGAGTTGGTCGATGGTGTTTGCGACGGCTTCCTTGTTGCTTTGCTCGTTGTATGCCTTTAGTCGAGGGGAACCATACTCGAGGTCAGTGGGGAGGACGGCCTCAGACCCATAGACCAAGAAGAATGGGGTGAACTCCGTGGCTCGACTAGGTGTTGTCCTTAGGCTCCATAGGACCAAGGGCAGCTCGATGGCCCACTTCTTGCCGTGCTTGTTAAGGCGGTTGAAGATTCTTGGCTTGAGTCCCTGCAAAATCATGCCATTGGCGCACTTGACCTGGCCATTAGTTCGAGGATGAGCAACCGCGGACCAGTTCACGCGAATGTGATGGCGATCGCAGAAATCCAAAAACTTCTTGCCAGTGAACTGTGTGCCGTTGTCAGTGATGATGACGTTCGGGACACCGAAGCGATAGATGATGTCGGTGAAGAACTCGACCGCCCGCTTGGAGCGGATACTCCCAATGGGCCGGGCCTCGATCCACTTGGTAAACTTGTCGATGGCAACGAGCAGGTGGGTGAAGCCTCCAGTTATCCTTTTGAGGGGGCCAACGAGGTCGAGCCCCCATACTGCGAACGGCCATGTGAGGGGGATCGTTTGCAAAGCATACGCAGGGAGGTGCGTCTGCTTGGCATAGAATTGGCACACCTCACATGATCGGACGAGGCTGATGGCGTCAGAGACAGCGGTCGGCCAGTAAAAGCCTTGTCAGAAAGCGTTCCCGACGAGGGTCCTGGGCACAGCATGATGACCGCAAGCCCCCGAGTGTAGGTCGTTGAGTAACCTGTTGCCTTCCTCAACGGTGATGCAACGCTGCAAAACTCTGGTCGGGCTCCGTCGATAGAGCTCCTTGTCTGGACCGAAGAGGACGTTGGTTTTGGCCCTTCGCGCAATGCGTCGAGCCTCGTTCTGGTCGTCGGGCAGCTCTCCTTGAGTAAGGTACTCGAGGAAGGGCTTACGCCAATCGGCTTCGTCGCTTGCTCGAGGGGATGATACCTCGAGGTCCATGACCTCGGCCCTAGTCGAGAGGGCCGGGGTTGGTTGAGGCTCGACCCCCTTGGATGGATGTTCATGTTCACCCGCGAAGTCAACTAACGGCTTGTAGAGATTTTTACGACGACGTCAGGAGGCACGGTGCCTCGGGTTGACGCGATCTTTGCGAGCTCGTCGGCGGCCTCGTTGTAGCATCGAGCAATGTGGGTTAATTCGAGGCCGTGGAATTTGTCTTCCAGTTTGTGGACCTCTTGATAGTACACTTCCATTTTAGGTTCATGGCAGCTCGATGCCTTCATGACTTGATCGATGACTAACTGCAAGTCGCCCCGAGCTTGGAGGCGTCGAACCCCGAGCTCGATGGCGATGCGTAGTCCGGTCACAAGGGCTTCGTACTCCGTGACATTATTCGAGGCTGCAAAGTGGAGTCAAATCACGTAACGCATATGAACCCCGAGGGGCGAGATGAAGAGCAGGCCCGCGCCCGCTCCTGTTTTCATCATCGACCCATCAAAGTACATGGTCCATAGCTCGGCCTGGATCTGTATGGGCGGTAGTTGAGCGTCGGTCCATTCGGCCACGAAATCTGCCAGCACCTGCGACTTAATGGCCTTTCGTGGTGCGAAAGTGAGGGTCTCGCCCATGAGCTTGACTGCCCACTTAGCGATTCTCCCTGTGACCTCCCGATTCTGGATTATCTCCCCGAGGGGGAAGGACGAGACCACGGTTATTGAGTGGCTTTGGAAGTAATGTTGGAGTTTTCGCCGTGTAAGGATTAGAGCGTACAACAGCTTCTGAATCTGAGGGTAGCGGGCCTTAGTCTCCGAGAGCACTTCACTGACAAAGTAGACTGGCCTTTGAACGGGCAGGGTGTGCCCTTCTTCTGCCCTCTCGACCACTATGGCCGCACTGACCACCTGGATGGTTGCGGCAACATAGAGGAGGAGGGGCTCGGCCGGATGAGGAGGTACGAGGATCGGGGGCGAGGCTAGCATAGACTTGAGCTTTGAGAGGGCCTCCTCGGCTTCGAGGGTCCATTTGAAGTGCTCTGATTTCTTCAAAAGGCGGTAGAGGGGCAACGCCTTTTCCCCGAGACGGGAGATAAAGCGGCTCAGGGCCGCCAGGCATCCTGTGACCCTCTGAACGCCTTTGAGGTCTCGAATGGGCCCCATCTTGACGATCGCCGAAATCTTCTCCGGGTTGGCCTCGATGCCGCGCTGAGAGACTATGTACCCTAAGAGCATGCCTCGGGGGATGCCGAAGACACACTTCTCGGGGTTCAGCTTGATGCTCTTCGCCCGGAGGCATTTGAAAGCGGCATCGAGGTCAGAGACAAGAACCTCGACTTTTTTGGTCTTGACCACGATGTCGTCCACATAGGCCTCGACCGTCGAGCCGATGTGTTCTCCAAAAACATGGAGCATGCACCGCTGGTATGTTGCCCCGGCGTTTCGAAAGCCGAAGGGCATAGTAATATAGCAGTACATGCCGAAGGGGGTGATAAAGGAAGTCACGAGCTGGTCGGACTCCTTCATTCAGATCTGATGGTAGCCAGAATAGGCATCGAGAAAGGAGAGGGTCTCGCATCCTGCCATCGAGTCAACGATTTGATCAATGCGTGGCAAAGGAAATGGGACTTTAGGACATGCTTTATTCAAGCCGGTGTAATCTACACACATCCTATATTTCCCATTTTTCTTTTTGACTATTATAGGGTTAGCTAACCACTCGGGATGGTGGACCTCCTTGATAAATCTGGCCGCCAAGAGCTTGTTGACTTCTTCCTCGATGATCCTGCGCTTCTCCTCGTCGAAGCGACGCAGGCGTTGCTTCACCGGCTTAGACCCGGGGCGGATCTCCAAGGCGTGCTCGGTGACTTCCCTCGGTATGCCTGGCATATCTGAGGGACTCCACGCAAACATGTCGGCGTTCGCACGTAGAAAGTCGATGAGCACTGCTTCCTATTTGGCATCGAGGGAGGCGCTGATGAGCAGCACCTTCCCCTCGGAGCAACTCGAGTGGAGGGTGATCTTCTTCATGTCCTCGGCAGGCTCGAAGCTACCGGCATGTCGCTTGGATTCAGGGATCTCGTCGGCAAGGGCCTCGAGAGTGGCTGCAAGCATTGCCGTCTCCTCGAGGGCTTCCGCGTGTTCGACGCATTCGACATCACAGTCGTATGCGTGCTCGAAGGAGGGGCCGACGGTGATGATGCCGTTGGGGCCCGGCATCTTGAGCTTGAGGTAGGTGTAACTGGGAACTGCCATGAACTTGGCATAGCCCGGTCGCCCAATGATCGCATGGTATGTGCCTCGGAACGGGACTACCTCGAACGTGAGGGTCTCCTTTCGGAAGTTCGAGGGAGTACCGAAATACACCGGTAAGTCGATGCACCCGATGGGAATAGCCAGCTTCAGCTTTTCCCTTGGGATTCCGAGGAGGTCGAGGGTCTCGGAGTAGATGATGTTGAGGCTGCTGCCTCCGTCCATCAAGACTTTGGAGAAGCGAGTGTTGACGATGACAGGGTCAACAACAAGCGGGTAGAGCCCCGGGTTCGGACATGGTTCGGATGGTCATCACGGTTGAACGTGATAGCCGTCTCGGACCAGTCCAAGAATCGAGGGGTGGTGACTTGAGTGGAAAATACCTCCCGACGCTGACTCTTACGCTGTCGAGGTGTGAGCCAGGCGGTAGGTCCCCCGTAGATCATGAAGCAGTCTTGCACCTCGGGGAACCCATCATTCTTGTCGTCATTCTTGTCGTCGGGCTCTTCCTTTTCCTCTTCCTTCCCTCGAACCATACCCCTGAAATGCCTTTTGATCATCCGGCAATTTTCGAGAGGTGTGATTGGCCTGGCCCTTGTGATATGGGCACGGTTTCTTGAGCATCTCATCGAAGAGGCCCTTTTTGGGAGGGCCTCGAGGCTTCTTGCGCTCGACAGCCGCCACGAGGTCGTCGTCGGGGGCGTCTTCGCGCTTGCCTCGTGGGTTCTTCTTCTTCTTCTTGCCCCCTTTCTTGCCGCCCTGGTTCGAACCCTCGGGGTTGGCCGCCTTGGCCTGCGTCTGGCCTTTGCTACCGTTGAAGAAGGCACCGACGGCCTCTTCTCCGGCGGCAAAGTTGGCCACGATGTCCATCAATTCGTCGGCGGTCTTTGGGGGGTGCGCCCGAGCTCCCGGACCAGTTCCTTGCAGGTGGTCCCGGCAATGAAAGCCAGGATCACCTCTTCATCGGTGACGTGCGGAAGCCCGGTGCGCTGCTTGGAGAAACATCGAGTGAAGTCACGGAGAGATTCCCCGGGCTTCTGTTTGCAGCCTCGGAGTTCCCACCTGTTGCCCGAACGCACATAGGTGCCCTTGAAGTTCCCCTCGAAAACCCTGACCAGGTCGGACCAGTCACAGATTTGGTTAGGGGGAAGCTCCTCGAGCCACCGTCGTGCGGTGTCAGAGAGAAAGAGTGGGAGTTGTCGAATGATGGCGCTGTTGTCGCAGGCCCCACCAAGCTGGCATGCTAGTTTGAAGTCGGCAAGCCAAAGCTCAGGCTTTGTCTCACCGTCGTATTTGACGAGACTTGTTGGGGGTCTGAAGGGGCTAGGCAGCGGCGTGCTGCGAATCGCATGGTTGAAGACTCAAGGTCCCGGCGGATCCGGGGATCGACGTCGGTCCTCATCGCTGTCGTAGCGTTCGCCCCGATGAGCGCTGTAGCCTCGCGCCTCGGGTCACCGCACTTGCGTCTATGGTGTTTGTTGATGTCATGACGCGCATCGCGGGGCTCGCGGTTGTCGTGAACGCGATCATGGTCCGGGACCTCCCCTTCGAGCGGGGGGAGTCTACCGGCTGGGTCGAAGCCTGTCTCTCATGCCGCGAGGGTTCGTGGTGTTGCCCCGAGGCCGCACCTCGATGCCTCGAGGCAGAGCTTTCGGCCTGCTGAATGGCGGCCACCTCGAGAAGGCCCTTGATCTCCTGTTGGACTCGTTGGGCTTCAGGATTCGAGGGGGCCGGCTGTTGCGAAGAAGCATGGTTGCTGCGACGACATTCTGGCTGGCTCAATTGAAGGCGGGATGTGCAACCGTATCCGCGCCCACAATCTGTCGCTGTACTTGCCGCGCTCGGGCCCGAGCCCCTCCGCCCGGGGGATTCTGATTGTCTTGCTCGAGGGCACGCGCGAGCTGACGCAGTCGCTCTTTGTCTTCATCGAGCTTGGCTCGAAGCTCCCGAAGCTGCGCGAGCTGGGCGACGTGGGCGCCCATCGAATCGCCCAGATCATTGATCACGGCAGGGGGTCCTTCCTCCTGTCCCACCAGGAGGAGGGTCCCACCTATTGCGACCGGTGGTGTGGACGCCTCTGCGGGACTGGCGTCGTCGTCCGACGCGGTGACTATGTCGACGTGGAAACACTCTCGCGTGGGGTCATAGTAGCTGGGGTCGTAGTAGCTGGGGTCATAGTCGGAGTCAGAGTAGAGCGGGCAAGGCACGTTGGTCCACCCAAATTGTTCCACCTCCAGCCACCTTCGAAGTGCGCGAGGGCGTGGGCCGCGTGGGCGAGGGTTAATCGGGCATTCAGGGGCCAGTATCGGTTCCTCCAGGCGCGCTGCTGTGCATGCGGGGTCCGGTCCATTCCCTGTCTGCTCCGAAACCCGAGCGCACGATAGTGGGGTATGTCGAAGCGGCACTGTCGAGCCCAAATGGCAGCACCGGTCGGGCGGCAAACTGCTCATCGGGCAAGAGAGCCGTAGACGTGCAAGGAGCGTTCGCCTGGGGAGAAGCGTTCAACCCTGGCGAGCGCTGCCCCACGTCGGGCCTTACGCGTAGTCGCGGGAGCCTCTAGGCCAGAGAGCTCAAGACATCCATCAAAGAAGAAGAGGATGTGACGACCGTGGTCGCATGGCGGCGCCACCCGCCTTGCGATCCATGTCTCCTTCTTGATTGGGAAGCGTGGTGATGAGGACGACGCAGGGCTCCTCGTGGAGTCCCTGAAGCGCCCCCGCTCGGGTGCCCGATTGAGAGCAGGACCATGTCATGGCTCGTGCCGAGCGACATGAACTCCAGACTCCCAAACCAGATCACCGAGCCAAAAGGAAGCGATGATACGAAGTCCGCCATCCAGACGAAGCGGTTTGACACACAGAGCCCCTACCTGGCGCGCCAACTGTCGGCGTTAGGAACTCAGGGGTGTCCTAAACCAACGAGTAATCATGTGTGTGTAACCCGTCCGGATGGGTGATGCAAGAAGGACACAGCGATTTATCCTGGTTCGGGCAAAGAAGGCCCTACGTCCAGCGAGGGGAGAAGATTTGTATTATCTTGCACCTAAGTGCTTGTACAGGGGCGAATACAAGCGAAAGAGAGAATTCGAGGGGGGGTCGAGTGTCTATCGAAAGAGCTACTCAGTCTAGGAGTCTGGTCGTTCGAGAGATCATTGTCCAGAGTTGGTTCTCCGTCTTCCCTATTGGGTCTCCTGGCGTCCCCTTTTATAGGCCAAGGGGAGGCACAGGGGTACAAATATCCTGGTTCGATGATGCGGTGATGACGTCACGGGTCGTGGTGGTCAACTCGAGGCCTCTGCAGGGACGTGCGCTGAACATGGCTCGTTCTGTAGCGGTGTGGCTCGGAGTTGACAGCCGTCCTTCGGAGTCATGGTTGCTGACCGGTGAAAGACGTGATCCCCTGTAGAGGACGTGCGAGTTCCTGTTGGGGTCGTATCGGGAGTTGTTGGCGCAGCTTTCGAAGTCGATGAAGGTTGACCGGAGGGCGTCGATGCGTACTCGAGGCCCGGTCAAGGGGTAGCCTCGAGCGTAGTGGTTGAGCGGATAAGATTGAATTGAGGGAATCCGATGTCGGTCGTTTGTCGCGTAGCGTGTCGAAGGGGGCCTCGAGCTGTCTAACAGCACTGGGTATGGCGTAATAGTGCCGTGCAGACCGATGCACGTCCTCAGTATGGGCAGTAAAGCGGGATTTGACCACTGTACGGACCACTGTGCGGACACTATAGCCATACGATTTGACGAGGTTAGCTAGTTTTTGTATTAAATGCGCTACCGAACGCACCGGGAATTGGTCGATCGAGGGGGCTCGATCCTCGAAGTATCGAGACGCCCGTCCCGTCGGGGGCCTCAACACTTTACGCGGGATCCTCCCATCTCGAGCAATCATCAGCCGGTGATGTCAGCGTCTTGTCGAGGGTCAGATGGTGACGCCAGTGATTCTGTCGAGGGTTGCGGCTGTACTTTGTTATGGGCCGGCCCAGTGTGTATTTGCCGATGGGCCCGGTGGGTCGAAGAGGTATGGCCTGGTCGCGTGAGATTAATCTAAGGGTAAACTCGGGGTCCAACCGAAAACAAGAAAGGTTTAGGGTACCCCTACTCTCGGTAACCAACAGTGTCCCATGCCAAATCCATACCCAGGGGTGAATCCGGGTGTAGACATGGCAGGAGACCACTCCATCCCTGGTGTCGTGGTGGGCATGGCCGGTGGTGGAGTATGGAGTATGCTACGCGGGCTGTGCTGGCTCCTCCTCCTGTCCTCTCCTCCATGATCTCCTGCGTGAAACAGAACTCCTGCGTGCTTCTTCCTTCTCAACAAGGTTGAAGGTGAGAGATGGGGAAGTATATAAAGCGAGATCCAGGTTAGGTAAGGGAATCTCATTTATATATCCTAGAAAATAAAATACCAATCTCCTTCCCGATTCATCATGTTTCAGAATATGGGCTTACCCAAAATAAAACTCATTAAGCATAATATGAGGAGAGATAAACAATTGTGTTAGCACCATGAGGATCAACACTAGCAGCAAGACGAATGATGAGTGAAGTGCACATGATAGGTGTGGAAGTTTTAAAAGAATTAAGCCAATGCTTAACAATATCATAAACAGGAGCAACTTTAATTTTCTTAAGCATGGCATAAAGCAACTTCAACTCAACATTGTAAGCATGATGCATATCCTCTCTAGGGAAGAAAGAATTAGCAATCCATTTATGCATAAGCCTTAGAGTGGGATGATGGATGATGTTGACATTGGGTTGGAATTTCCCAATGACATTCTGCCCAGTCATTAAATGCAAAAAGCATGTCGTTGATAACCAGAGAGGGAAAAACCCAAGTCAGTAGAGCATCGCTCATGAAAGCCTAAGTGATGAGCAACATCCTTCCAGAAAAGGCTATGCTCTCTCCCAAAATAGTGAAAAGTAATACCATAGTCAACAATTTGCAAAGTGCCCAAAATTTGGATAGTCAAAAGATGAGATCTAAGCTCATGAATAGGGGCAACGTGACTCCAACCAACATTCTTGAAAATGGTATTAAATTTGGTGTCCATACCTGTCTGCTGTAGATGGTTCGGGTCGAAGGACGGTCAGTGTAGGAACTCATGTTCCTTTTGGAGATTGTACGCCTGCATCTCCCGCTTGCTCTCCAAGTCGATGAAGGGGGTGTCGGCCTCGTCGATGGCATGGCCTGTGGGTGGCTCCTCCTCTCCTCATGCGGCAATTGCTCTTCCTGCATGAGAGTGCTTTGACTTGACTTCCCGCGAGAGCGATGACCCTTCCAAAACATGCTGGAAACCCGACCTCCGATCCCAGTCATGGTGAGTGAGCTAGCACGAGAGCTTGAGCTTGTTTTGTGGTGGAAATGCAAGAGGTTCTTGCAAGATTTTCTTGCACTTAAGCTTTGTGGAAAATTTTTGGAGAGTGGTGAAGCAAGAGAGTGATGGAGGGAGTGAAGAAACATGAGAGTGAGACGGTTGAGGAGCTCCACCCTGGGATCCTGGTATTTATAGTGCTGATCGCAGGCGGGGGGACGCCCCTTGCAATGGCTACTATCCATTGGCAAAAGACCGAGCCATCTGGCTTTTGCATAGGGGGCGGCTGCCACTGGGATCGGCCGGTCCCCTGGTGGGGCTGGTTCTATCCCGCCTTTTGGCAGCGCTCTCCAACGGCTACTCCCATGAGGTAGCCGGTTACAAATGACTCCCATTCGCAATCTTGCTCCAGATTTTGTTTTTTAACAAATTTATTTAAAACTTTTTGATTTTCAAAAATTATTTAAAAAATAATATTTGAAAAGAATAAAAACTAATCTTTTAGAAAATGATTTTATAAGATTTTTGGAGAAGATATTATTTTGGACGAAAAATAGAGTTTTATAAAACTAGAAAAGGGAAAAAATTTCTTTTTTTGAATGCCAAAAATAATTTTATGAAATATATATAAAAACTTTTTTCAAAAATATAGGGTATAATACCTGAGTGGGGGCGCCTCCCCCAAGCTTGAATGATGGTGTGGGCCCCTTCAGATAAATATTATTAATTATATATATTATTTTTTAGATAACTACCGATGACTTCGGCAAGGGCTCAACGTTTATAGTCCATTGGCAAGACTCTCCTTCTTTCATTGCTCTGCAGCTGCATGAACAAACTTGGGAGAAGTCTCGGGTTGCCCTGGGATTTTTCCTGTATTGTTGACAGGGATAGAAGCAGCTATTTGAGCCATCTGTGTTTCTATCATTTTATTGAAACTCGCTTGATTTTTAACAGACGAAGATAGAGTTTCAAGTTTAGTATTTATACTTTCAAACATTTTATCATTGAAGGACAACTTTTTGGTGAGACTTTCATTGATCTTAGCTTGTCCCACAATGAGATCTCTCAAGGAAGGCTGGTTTGAATTGAAATTTGAATTAAAGTTATTACCTTGCGGGCGGCGTTGGTTGTTCCACCCGTTATTACCTTGCTGTGGTTGGCAAAACCCATTGTTAACGTAGGAAGCTTCTTCTTGGGTCTCGGGGCAGTTACTCCCCAAGTGGCCAACATTCCCACAGACTTCACATGTCATGTGTGCATCCATGGCCTGGACGGTGCTCATGGTAGGGTTGGTGGCACGGTCGTCCAGCTTTTGCATCAGCAGGTCTATTTTTGCGGCAAGCAAATCCATCTCCTTCATGGTATGTGTGCCTTTTTGTGTTTTTCTTCCTTGTCCCCAACTTTGGTTGGCCACCATCTTCTCAATGAGTGTGGTTGCGTTCGCGATGGTGAGGGAGAGGAATGCACCTCCAGCTGCAGCATCTACGTGCCCCTTCGACATAGCCGTGAGGCCTTCATAGAAGTTTTGGAGCACAAGCCAATCTTCCCTTCCATGATGAGGATAGGCCCGGATGTACTCCTAGAGCCTTTTCCATGCTTCAGGGATGGACTCTAGAGAAGATTGCTAGAAGATTGAAATCTTCCCCCTCAGAGCACTGGTTCTGCTCATGGGGGAAGAATTTGGTGAGGAATATCGCGGAACATTTGTTCCACGTGTTTGACAGCTTACTTGTTCTGGTAGAACCATTGTTTTGCCTTCCTCGTGATGGAGAAAGGAAACAAGCGAAGCCTGATACTGTCCTATGCGACGTCTTTGATGACGATGGTGTCGCATAGCTCAAGGAAGTGTTGCAGGTGAGCGTTCACATCCTCGATTGGCAAGCCATAGAACTGGTTCACCTGCACCATCGAGATAAGGCCCATACGGATCTCAAAGTTTCCATTCCCAACATTGATAGCGGGCCTAACAGGCATGTTGGTAATAGCTGGAGTGGAGTAGTCATGAGTGTCTTGGCCATAGCGGTAGTAGCGCATAGTGTGAGACTGATCGATTCGTCTGCCGTCGGAGTAGCAGAAAAGAAACGGTACGCGACCTTTTCTTCCTTAGGAGTGCTTCTGGACATACACTATCCTATTTTCATTTGAGTAAAAAGAGGAAGAAAACAACAAAGTTAGCCTGCTTAAACTATGACTACCAATGCTTATTATGCCATCGATGTTTATGCCAGCAAGATGCTTGCCTCCCCGGCAACGGCACCAGAAATACTTGTTGGCGTTTCTTAGCATTACTACTAAAGATAGACTATAAATCCATCCTTAGTAATAATACTAGAAACATGTGTTGACATTCCTAACCACCATTACTTCAAAAAGGTAACCCTTGGCCCTTAATGGCACCGACCTAGGCAATGCAGTCTAGTAATAACAGTTAGAAGTGCCAAATTGGCCTTCCTAACCATCGTTACTTACGATATGCTAAACTATGGCACGACGCCGTGGGGTGCAACAAGAATTACAATCCTTAAGTAACGGTACTTAGGTACGCCAATCGATAGCTCAGTAAGAATAAGAGTTAATCTGCAAGCGCATAGAATTATAACTGTAGCATTTCAACCAATGAGTATTCAAGGGTGTCGTATTTATAATTTCCCGTAGGAGGGCAATATGCATCAAGCATGGTGTAAACATGATTACTTATTGAGTGCAATGGTAGGCATAGAGTAAACAGGAATAAGACATGATATTCAAGATAGTGGACACACATCAGGGTCAATCTCAAGGATAAAAGAGAAATATAGAATAAAAGAATATAACTAAACAGAGTAGGCATTGGTCATATATAACTATGCAAAGAACTATTAGCAAAATATCTAACTAGTGTGTCTAGCATTTGGACTAAGTCTGGGATGATAGGGAGATCCCCGCAGCTGGTCTACCAGCTGATATAGACTTTACGAACTCCTACTCAATATTCAAACATGGGGGAATGCTAGGGATGGAAAGGGCTATCACCACCTGCCTACCTACCCCTCTGCCCATGGGATACCGACATATTCGTCGATCTCCGCATACCCGAGCACCATGCCCGTGTAATTGGAAACAACTCCTAACCCCCGCGAACCCCAACCCTTCGGATTGACAAGCTAGGTTAAGAGCAACCAAGAAGGCATGACGAACCATCACCTCATCCCTAGTTCTTCCTCTATTCATACTAATTCAATGAACAATGAAGAACGAGGATGAACAAATAAAAAACATGATATATAAACTATATATTAGTTCATATATTATGCTCATAACATGATCATGACTATACTCTAGTTCATATGCATGATCATATAAGTATGATAAGAACTTGCTCATGGACGAAGACCAAATTGTATTCATACCAAGATGATCCTTTTCTTCTAAGGAGACAAGCTCTCCTTGGTAGCTTTTGCCTTGCTCACAAACTACTAGAACTATTCTAAAGATACAAGTGAGAGGTGTGAGGTGAATGACTCCAAAACGATGTGTGTGTTGGAAATGAAGGAGCTCCCTCTCTTTTATAGATAAACTAGGATGGTTCAGCCTCCACAAATATGGAAGGAGGTTAAACTGCCTTGAGGGTACCACCTAGAGCACTGCCTCAGAAGGATGGGGCCAGGAGGGCCCACTGGGGGTGTGGTCGCACTCGGGACCGGCCGCCCCCTGGTAGGGCCATCTGGCCACCGCCTTCGGGTGGTCGGTTCCTCCTTGGGCCTGGACTTCTCCTGTGGTTACGATCAGGCCCAGGTATGCACCTAAGGTAGGCTTATCTATTTTTCTTGTCTACGCATTTTCTAAATTTTTCTTTTGGCTTTTGTGCTTTCTTCATGCTATTGCGTATTTCCACTTGTTGCAGCATAAAACCTGTAAAACATGAATACTAGGGGTACAAGTGGAACTTGTCAGTAGTAAAGGCATATGTGCTAGAATATGATTGTCTTTCTTTGTTTTAGACTAAGTTGGCGGTATATAAATGATCCATAAGGACTGCCAACAGGTACCAAGCTAATTTAGGTGAGAGTCACTAGATGCTAGTTTAAAACATTCTTAAGTACTTGAGAAGGACTAAGAATGTGTTCCTAATCTATGGAGGTGAGGAGGAGCTCATTGTAAATGGTTACACCAATGCTAGCATCCAAATCGACGCGGATGATTCACTATCTCAATCAGGTTTTGTGTTCATAATAAATGGTGGTGTAGTAAGCTAGAGGAGTTCCAAGCAGGATACGGTGATCGATTCTAGAGCAGAAGCCGAGTACATTACAGCTGGTGGAGCTACAAAGGAAGGTGTTAGGTTGAGGAGGTTCCTCATTGAACTTGGTGTGTTTCCTAATGTGTCCGGACCATCGAATTTACATTGCGATAACAATGGGGCAATTGCACAGGCTAAGTAGTCTAGGGATCACTAGAAGAACAAACATGTACTTTGGAAGTTTCATCTCTTTCGATAGTTTGTGAAACAAGAAGAGATCAAGCTATGCAAAATACATATGGATTTGAATATAGCAGATCCTTTGACAAAGGCTCTTCCACAGCCTAAGCATTAGGCACACATGAGGTCTATGGGGATTAGACATCTTAGAGATTAACTCTAGTGTGAGTGGGAGATTATTAGGAATATGCCCTAGAGGTAGTCATAGAGATGATGATATTCTGATTGTATCTATGACATGTATTAAGTGTTCATTGAATATCCATTATAGATAACTTGTGTTGATTGGCAATTATGTGAATTGTTTGTGGAACTTAATTACTTGAATGGTCATTTTAATGTTGTCCCTGGTCAGCGTTCTTGTGAGAACACAGTTGAACATTAGACCAGCACATGTATTAGTTGATGGCTATGTTTCACAAGTCATAGACATGGAGATGTCGAACTAATAATGTGGGCACATGTGAGACATGTAGGCTAGACTGACCCAATAAGAGATTGTCTCTATTCACATCATGTACATTATATCCTTAGACCTGAGATTGTGGTATGTACTCAAGATGTGAAACAGCCTACTTAGGGACTGCCAAACGCTGCTTCGTAACTAGGTAGTTATAAAGGTGGTCTTCGGGTGGTCAGGAAGCATGTTATGAGACATAGACAGTCAAGATGAAATTTTCCCCTCTCTACAAGAGAGAGATATCACTGGATCACTCAAGTGATTAGATCAACAAATGCATGGCCATGCTTGGGTTAAGTGTTAACCCAGGAGTTAAACCATATATCGAGTGGCAAAGGGAATAACTTGTACGTGGTCGTAGGGGTTCATCTGATATAATCTTTACGTATGCATAGGAGTTGTCACGCCTTGCTAGAGGCCACTGTCAACTATTGGACGACTAGGAGTACTCGGCCCATGTCTATGTGTGCGTGAACCCATAGGGTCACACGCTTAAGGGTTGAAAGCCTAATTCAGGTTGGACCTGAATTAGACATGGCTTAGGGTTTCCTGATGGGCCTCTAGGTTGGGGTCGCATAGGGATGCCTATATAAGAAAGGGGTAGGGGCGAGACAAAGATGATCTGCTTGATGTATTTAACCGCCATCGCCCACCCCACGCTCATGCCTTTGCTCTTCGTAGACCTAGCAGTCTGGTTGCGCATTGCTTCTTCCCCTACATGTGTGATACCTTGGAGGTGCTGCATCTGTGGCACAAGGATGGACCTCGTCGATCACAGTGGTTAGCAACTGGTCGGTGACTAGTTGGACTGGTCGGGAACGTGCTGGGATGATCTGCGAGCGAAGGACATACTTGATAGATGACCATGCAAGTGCAAGACACTGCTACGACGCGTTCTACTACATTGAGTCTTCCGCTGCACCTGCGCATCGAGTGGTAATCTCATGACATATATCTGGCAGTAGATCCTGGTTTATGAGGTAGAAAAGTTTTGTTTTCTGGCTAGCATAGCACCCTCATCACTCTATAGGTCAGTCTCTTGTTCTCGATGTTCTCCTGACTCTGGACCTTAGGACTCTCTTTGTTGAAGACAAGATACTCGGTATAGTCGAAGGAGACGGAGGGTGTCTTGTCAAGTCCTGAGAGCAGATCGGACATGGTTCCATCCTTGGGGATTGTTTTGTTTGATCCGGAAGGGATCTGCTGCAAAGCCACCATGCCGACCATGGGCCTTGGATCCTCTGGGACTAGAATCAAATTGGGATCTAGGTCCAGGAGGTGGTCGTCACATCGTCAGGGAGCAATCTGCAGGTTCCTCGCGTAGGACACGGCTACTTTGCTCAACCCGTGTGGGAAGACAGGTGCACTCCTTGGGCCAGGAGCAATTGGATCTGCTGGCTCCGGTGCAGGTTGCATCTGCTATGCCCGGTGCTGTCATCTTTGCTCCGCTTGGGCCTAACAGCTGGTGTGGCTAGGCGCACGCTAGTGCTGGTGCACGTTGATGAACTCATCCAGCCTAACTAGAGGCGAAGCCCACGTAGTAGCTAGAGTTGTATCTAGTCGATGCGTGCGGCCAACCTGATTACACACAGGGCGCTGCTGGGGGTGCCCCTGGTCGGGCACAGGCTATTGTTGATGGTGTTCTACAACAATGGGAGGTCCACCTTGGTGAGCGGCCGGTGGTCCTCCTCTACGGCTTGCAGGTGGTGCTCGGGCCAAAGCCAGATTTGAATCTGGTCGGCGTGGGCCACCAGCTTGGCCCGTACGTCCTTGCCGGTGTCAAGCGTTGCCATCCTAATGGACAAGCAGCGCACCATGAGCCACGGGCAGATTTGGATCTGTGTGACGTGGTTGGTTGGCGTGATTGCATTGACATGGACGGACATGGGTGAAGTCTGAGAAATCTGGACCCTTGGTAAACCGCTAACAAGCGGACTCGACCATGTTCAAGATCTCAACCAGGACTTCACCCTGCCGATCGATCAACTTGATTAAATGGGAGTTATCAATGTGCCTCCTCTGCTAATGAGGAAGCCGCCAGTTTGCTGCTGGCACAGCCATCCTTTCTGCGGCCATCATGGGCGGCATGGATGACCCCAGAGACGGCCCCGAGACATAGGTTGTTGGTGAAGCGATTGTTGCGGTCGACGCTGGGGCCAACTGCACCACAGCTGGAGCTAAGACCGGCTGCGCTACTCCCGTGAACGTGAGGGACGTTGCCACGCCGATGGTCCAGGTGAACGCCCCGATGGTGAGGGAGACGCCTGTCTTGAAGTCCATGGAAGCTGGGAACAAAACCATCTGGATCGCCTGATGATCAGATTGCGCACCACCTATCTGGATCACCTCATTCAAAATTTTTTTCAACAGGTATTTGGATATTTTTCTTTCCTGTTTGTTTTCTCATGCCCCTTGGCATTCTCATTTTTTTAGCATAGCCCATATTTTTTATTGTCATATGAAGACTTCTGGAGAGAGAGATGTCATGATTTTGAATGCAGGGAGTGATATTTTTGCATAATGAATGCCCGTTCTTAGGGTAAGAGTCGGTATTTTTATTTGGTGGAGACAGGTTGTGCAACTCTCAGGGTAAGAGTTAGCGTATTTTTGGTGGATGGATGGATGCATGTTGTGCGCAACTCTCAGGTTGAGAGTTAGCTTTATTTGGTGGGTGCATGTGAATCTCAATCATGGGCATATGACCATAATCTCACTAAGGTTGCAACAATTTGATCCAACTCAAAGTTCTGTAAGCAGCATATGACTAAAGGTTTATAAATGTAGACCATATCATATGGCTTTGGTGGGTATTCATAATCATTGAGGAACTTTTGATTTGAATTTTTTGAAAAGAATACTCTGGATGTCAAGTTTCTCTTAGAACAAAGTCATAGCAAACTCTATTTGTACCATCTCATATCTCGCAACAACATAGAAAAGGATCATGCACTTGCAACCCACAAGATTTGAAGTTTTCAGAATGAGACATTTTTAGCCAACAAACTTAAACCTTGAGGAATACTAAGTTATAACTTAGGCAGGAAGGAATTATAGATAGAGCTTTCAACAGAAGAGAAACTAACACATCTTAACACATATGGGAGTGCAATTTTTTTGAAAAAAAATAGAATTACAAAATCAAAAAAGGAAGAATTTTAAGATACATGTTACCTCTGCGGGGTCTCCTCCCCGAAGCTAGATCAAGGCCTAGGTCTAGGGAAGTGTCCCATGGAGCGTAGGTAGTCCATCTTTGCCTCATGCCATCGATGGTTCGCATCTTTGAAGTCCACGAAGTGCTGCTGGTACTGCTAGTGCCACTAGGTGGTGGTCTGGATATGAGTATTGAGTGTACCATGGATTTACCTAAAGCTCTGGTCCTCCCATGTGTGTGTTGAGGACCTCTCGTGTGACTAGCTATGGGCGAACCGGGGATGGCATGCCTTTCGATCCCAAGGAGTGTGCTTGCTCGTGTGTGGTAGAACCTCCTAAATCATATGGCCCACATGCATCATAATTGTCTTAAACAGACTCCTAATAACCATGAATGTGTGCCATGAGACTTAAAAGGGTCTGTCGGCTAAATCCTGAAATATCCATGATTCTCCGAGCAGGATCAATCATTACAAAGAGACATTGCAGTACTACAATAGTTTTATACAAGTAAGATATATCGGATTAAAATAGCGGAAGGCTTACAATAACATAAATTTTACAAACCATTTAGTTCAAAACCTACAAATCATAAGTTAGATTATTACAAACTATAGTAGTAGTGGAGTAGCAATAGAGAACTTTATTGTAATACCAGGTAATAAGCTCTACCCAAGAGCCAAACATCCTCCTCGTCGTCACTCTCTGCAACGACTCTCATGCAGTAGGGTGCAAAACATTCCTGTGCATGAGTCTCACCTACAACAAGGGTTTAACAAACCCTGAGTACAAAAGTACTCAACAAAACTGAACCGATGAAAGAGAGGGGTGGAGATTCAGAAATGCAGGCTAGAGAGACAAGGTAAGGCTTGCAAGAGACAAGAATTTTTGCAAAAAAAACTTGACAGAAAGTAAAGTTGTCTTGCTCTAGATCACGATTACCAACCAACTTCATTCTTAAACTCTAAATATTATTTAAGTTGTTACTACGATGATGAACACCGATCGAGTCTTCTCTGAGAAGCAACGGCGATTCAAATCCATTTTCATACCCAGCTGGGACCTAGATCTCGATATGCATGAGGCTCCAACCAAAATACATACCAGACCACAGATATACCGGGATAACAACCGCAGCCATATATCACCACATGATACACGTGAGCACTTAGACCCAGTGTACCGATATACATGGGAACTTAAACCCACAGTATAACACACTATGAAATATGTGGGAACTCTGGCCCCACTATATATCACTCCATGACATACCTAGGCTCCAACCCTTAGTATGTCACTTCATGCATGTGGATTTTCTAATTTCTCAATACCACCAGATCATCATCGGACGGGACCTAGGGCATCAACAGATGAAAACACTACAGACGGACTCCATTCCCAATGCAAATTACCCGTCCAAACTCGATTTATTAACTATCATCATAATTTCATCAGGTAAAGCCAAACACATCTTTTCCATTCTTTTTCTTTTTGAAAAAACTACTAATTAAGTAGGGATAAGCATAACTACGCATTTTCCAAAAACAGGTAACAAGGAATATGGAAATAAGACAGGTACTATAATCGGTAGGTTTTCACTCAACTCCTACTACTTAATGCAATATTTCATAAATGAAGTGATAAAAACTTTATAAAAACAAGGATAGGGTTTAAATGCATCCGGGGCTTGCCTTGGTGGTCAGGGTCGACGGTCTCGAGTTCTGGATCAACTCCCAACTCCTGGTTCTACTCTTCCTTGGAATCTGGTTCGACAGCCTTAAACTCTCTGTTAACGGAAACTATACAATAAAAATGATATGCTTTCACATGATGGAATAATAAACATTATGCTTGATGGATGCATGACTAGATTAAGGGCTTGATTACAACTTTCCTTCACGATAAAGTTGCAAGCCAACCAAAACTTACTTTCTAAGTTCATTAAGGTTAACTACGTCATTTATGAAAGTGATTAAACACATGAAATAACGTTAATTAAGCCCTAATGACATGATCCAGGTCAGTGCAAACAATTAATTAAAGTTTTAAAAGTCATTAGGGTTAATGACCCAAGGTCATCATCAATCCCAAAGTCAAACAACCCTATAATGATTAAACATGATTAAAGGGGTTAATTAATTAATTAAAAGCATTTAAATAAAGGCATAAAATTAAAGTTGTCTAATTGAGCTCAAAATTTTATTTTAAAAAGCTCTTGGACTAAATAGATGGCAAAATAAATTTTAGAAATAAAAGCCAATTATTTTATTTATTAAAAATCATTGAAGGTGCATTTTTCAATAAAAAGGGCTAATTTTATATTACGCAACAAGAAATCAAATTTGACATTTCATATTTTTCCTACGTGGATGACATCATAAAGAACATACACAAAACTTTTTAGAATTTTTGGAGCTATACGTGAATTACTAAAATTTTTAAAGAAAATAGCATTTAAATCATTTTCTAGAAAAAGAAAAATAGGAACAGTGTCCCCGCGCTAACCGACGGCGACGCCACGGTTGACCGGCAATTACTCGCCGGCGGTGAGGTCTCCGGCGACCTGGTTTGGCTCTACGGGTTCATCTCGACACGGTGAACAATTTGAGCCGGTTAATGGAGCGGCGGGGCAACGGCAGCACCCATGCCGGCGGTCATGGCGGCGCGGCGGAGCTCGGGCGCAGCTACCGAGCTCACCGAAGGCTCTTTCGGTGATGGCGAGTGCATGGGCTCGAGCTATACATCCACGCGTGCATGATTGACAACAAAATGAAACTCTACCAGGTCCCTAACGTACGCGGCTACGCGCGCGGCGGAGCGGCATGGCCATGCCGGTGGCGATGCACGGCGGCCGGCCAGTAGGTTGCATTAAAGATGAAATTGAGGACATGGATAGGTGCAGGAGCTCACCGTGGTTCTGGTGAGCTCCAAGATGAAAGCTCGGAGTGGTTGAGTCGAGCTGCGAACGGTGGCACTGATGGCGGCGGCGGCACTCCGACGGCAAGGTGAGCGTTCCGACGGTTCCTGGGCACCATCAAGCCGACCAAGATGCGCATAAAGGGCAGGAGAAAATGGAGAACACGATAGGAATGTTAAGGAACATATGTTTTCAACCTTGGCGGCAGTTGACGGCGAGAAAGCTCGCGGCAGCTCGACAACCGGCCGCGAGGAAGAATATGGCGTGCGGGCGCTATGGGCGATGAGAGCGAGCACGGGCTAGCTCAAACTGAGCGCAAGGACGAGGTAGAGCTGTTGGCAAAAGCAATTGAGTAGCGGTGGATCGACGGTGATGAATTCAGACGACGGAGCGAGGTCGTCGGCGGTGAGCGGAAGGAAGAAAAAGAAGAGAATCGACGACGGCCGACCGGTATTTATGGGGCAGGGGCGAAGCATGGACGGGCGACACGACGACGGTGAAGCTTCAAGCATTCGGGGGTGAGCTGGCGGCCGCGGCAGAGGAGCATGTGTGGCGGTGGACGGCGGCGCGGCGTGAAAAGCCGGCCATGGCCGAAGTTCATAGGTCCCGGTACTGTTTCTAAAAAATTACAAAAATGCCATTCATCGAAAATAACAAATTACTCCAAAAATTATATAAGAACCTGAAAATCTCCAAAAATAAAGTTGGTATAACTTTTCAAGTGCTACATCTTTCCTTTAACAAACATTTTTGAATTCTATTTTGTTTTTGAAATATGAATTCAAATTAAAAATGGGAATAAAACCTAGAAACCAATATTTAAAATTACTTTTGATTTTTCAATAAAACTTGAAAATATCCAAAACTATGAAATGCTCAACTTTTCAAACCAAACATTGTTCCGATACAAAGTTTTCTCAAATTATGCATAGTTTTTGAATTATGGTTTTAAAATCAAAAAGGACAATTGCTCAAAAACTGTATTTTCAAATTCATTTAAAATTCCTTTTGGAAACTTGAAAAACTTTAAATACCAACTTTCTAGCTCTTGTCAAGATCTATAAACTATCTTTTTAGAGTATCACCAAATTTCTTATAGATTTTGAATTATAGAAAAGGGGATAAAACCAAGTTTTGAAATAAAGGGTTTTTGAAACCTAACTCAAATTCGATTTGGTTTCTAAATTAATTGTTTGGTCATTAGTAATCACAAACATCATCCAAGGACATTTTTAGGTCAATAACCCAATGACACCTTTGGTTGACCAAGTTGACTTTTGAAAAACATTTTATAACTTTCAAATTTGAATTTAAATTTGAATTGCAAAACTTGAGAATAAGCTTTGAAATCCAAATTCAACTTCAAATATGGAAATCACTTTTAAGGGTTGGACTTAGATTTATACACTATGCTTGACACTAGTGTAAACACAGTTTGCACCTCAAATACATAGAATATAAACTAAAGTTTTGAGATGACATTCGAAAGTAAGGTTTTATTATTTCATGTGACAAAACATTCCAGAAACACAATCAACCTATGAAATGTAAACTTGTTTTAGTTGGTGCACATCAAGATTGACTTAAACATGAATGCTTTGCAATGCATATGATGACATGACATGTTTTAGTTAATATAACACCAGAGGTGTTACAGCCCGTCCCCCTTAAAGAAATCTCGTCCCAAGATTTAAAACCTTGAGTAAAGTAATGGAAAAGGAAATGTGTCAAGAAAACACACTTCAACTAAGTACATAGGAAAAAGGGTTTTTACAACTTACATTAGCCTAGTTACAGCTCATAGAGGGAATTGTAACTTAGATGGAAGCACAGAACTCTGGGAAATTCTCCAATAAGTAATCTTTCGATTCCTAAGTAGCTTCTTCTTCTGAATGTTGATCCCATTGTATCTTATACCACTTAATGGTTCTACTTCTTGTGACACAATCTTTCTGATCCAATACTCGAATTGGATACTCAGAGTAAGTCAAATCTGGTTCAAGTTCAATTCCTTCCACATTAACAACCTTATTCGGCACTAGAAGGCACTTCTTGAGTTGTGATACATGGAATACATTGTGTACGGCTGACAACTGTTTAGGCAATTGCAGACGATATGCTAATTGTCCACACCTTTCTATGATTTGAAATCGAGTAACTCCTTTCATGGGTGACACCTTCAGATATACATGATCTCCCTTATTGAACCACAATGGTCGACGTCTTTTGTCCACATAACTCTTCTGATGAGACTGTGCCACTTTTAAGTTTTGTTGTATCTTCTTAAACTTTTCTTCTGTTTCCTTTACTAGGTCAACTCTAAAAAGTCTTCTTTCTCCGGGTTCAGACCAACTTAATGGAGTTCTACATCTGTGACCATATAGTGCTTCAAATGGTGCCATTTTAATGCTTTCTTGATAGCTATTATTGTAGGAGAACTCTGCTAAAGATAAACACTCATCCCACTTCTCTGAAAAATTTAGAACACAAGCTCTCAACATATCTTCAAGTATTTGATTGACTCTTTCAGTCTGACCTCCCGTTTATGGATGGTAAGCTGTACTGTGCAAAAGATCTGTTCCTAATGAATCATGTAATTGTTTCCAAAATTTGTTGATGAATTGCGTGCCTCTGTCTGACATAATGGTCTTTGGTACACCATGAAGACTAATGATACGTTCAAAATATAATTTGGCATATTTCGAGGCTGTATAAGCATTTTGCACTGGAATGAAATGTGCAGATTTTGTAAGTCGATCCACTATGACCCAAATTGAATCAAAACCTCTTGCTGTTCTGGGTAGACCCACTATAAAATCCATACTTATATCTTCCCACTTCCAAGCTAGAATAGGCAATGGCTGAAGTTCTCCTGCTGACTTTAAATGCACAGCTTTGACTCTCTGACAAGTATCACACTGAGCCACATATCTAGCAATTTCAATCTTCATCTTAGTCCACCAAAATTTCTGTTTCAAATCATGATACATCTTATTACTTCCTGGGTGAATGGAAAACTTTGAAAGATGTGCTTCATCTAGGATCTTTTGGTGTAGTTCAGGAACCTTTGGTATGACCAAACGATTCTTATACCATAAGACATCTGTTTCATCAATGGTGAAACAAGAAACCTTTTCTTTTTTGACTTTCTTTTTGATATGCTTAGTCCCTTTATTACTTTTTTGAGCAGCAATAATTTGATCTTTGAGGGTTATCACAACATTAATGTTAGACAAACTTCCTTGTTGCACCATCTCTATTCCCAACTTTTCTATCTCATGACATAAAGAAATATCTAAAGGCTTCACTGTTAAGCAATGACAATGACTTTTTCAGCTGAGTGCATCGGCAACTACATTTGCTTTCCTAGGATGGTAATATATTTCCAAGTCATAATCATTGATTAGTTCTAACCACCTTGTTTGGCTCATATTTAAATCATCTTGAGTAAAAATGTATTTCAAACTCTTGTGATCACTATAGATATTATATTCATTACCCCACAGATAATGTCGCTATATTTTTAATGCATGGACAACAGCTGCTAACTCCAAATCATGTGTTGGACAATGCTCCTCATGTTTCTTCAACTGTCAGGAAGCATAAGCAATAACCCTCCCTTCTTGCATCAATACATATCCAATACCAATACCAATACCAGAAGCATCACAATACACATCAAACGTCTTTTCAATGTTCGGCTATGCTAGGATAGGGGCAGTAGTCATTAATTTCTTTAATTTCTAAAATGCCTCTTCACATTCAGATGACCAAACAAACTTAACATCATTTTTCAATAGCTCAGTTATGGGCTTTGATATTTTTGAGAAATCAGGTATGAAACGACGGTAGTAACTCGCCATTCCTAGAAAACTACGAATTTGATGCACTATTTTTGGTGGTTCCCAATCAAGTATATCCTGTACTTTGCTAGGGTGTACAGCAACACCCTTGTCTGATAAAACATGTCCAAGAAATTTCACTTCTTTCAGTCAGAACTCACACTTGCTAAACTTGGCATAGAGTTGATGCTCTCTTAGATGTTGCAAAACAATTCTGAGGTGTTCAGCATGTTCTTCTTCATTTTTGGAGTATATCAGAATATCATCTATGAAGACAACCACAAACTTATCAAGCTCTGGTATGAACACTGAGTTCATCAAGTACATGAAATAAGCTGGTGCATTGATAAGTCCAAAAGACATAACCAAATACTCATATAAGCCATACCAAGTGGTAAAGGCAGTCTTTTGAATATCTTCCGGGCGAATCTTGATTTGATGATACCCGGATCGAAGTTAATCTTGGAAAACACCTTTGCCTCCGCCAATTGATCAAAAAGCAGATCAATGCGGGGTAGAGGATATTTATTTTTGATTGTTACCTCATTCAGGGGACGATAATCCACACATAATCTCAAACTTTTATCTTTCTTTTTTACAAAGAGGGCAGGGCATCCCCAAGGTGATGAACTAGGTTGAATAAAACATTTATCCTGTAACTCTTGCAATTGAGTCTTGAGCTCTGCTAACTCAGGTGGTGCCATCCGATAAGCTCTTCTGGATATTGGAGCAGTACTAGGCTTCAAATCAATTCTAAACTCCACCTTTCTATCAGGAGGTAAACCCGGTAACTCATCAGGAAACACATCAGGAAACTCAGACCACTGGAATATCTTTGATCTCTTTTATAGAGGTTGCACATACCTTTTCAACAGTCCTCTTAAGTGTTGGGAGTTGGACAAGAAGTTGAGATTTGCAATTAGGTATGTTTACTCTCACAGTTCTATTCAGGATGTCTATCACAGCACCATGCCGTTTCATCCAATTCATACCTAGGATCACATCTATATCTTGATCCTTTAATATTATCATATTAGTGGGAAAAATATTCCCACCCAAACTTATAGGCACATCATGTACCATTTCTTTAGTATACATACGCCCCCCAGGTGATTGTATAAAGAATTGTTCTTTTGTCCCCATTGTTGGTATTTCATATGTCTTAACAAATGTACCACTGATGAATGTATGGGATGCACCAGAATCGAAAAGCAAAATAGCAGGATGATCAGCAACAGGAAACGTACCCATCATGACGAGTTCTCCTTCTAGAATTTCCCCAGCTTGAGTATAAAACACCCTACCAACCTTCTTATCACTTCTTCCCTTCTGCACATTCTGGTTACCAGCCCTAGTCTGATTCTGTGGTTGTTGTTGTGGTGCAAAAGCTCTGGGAGCATATGGATTATTCTGCCTCGGATGTGGGCAGTATCTTGCAAAGTGACCAGGCTTACCACAATTGAAGCATGGGAGACTTTGTGGCTAGAAATTAGGGTTATGAATACCAGGGGCATTCGGCTATCGTGGATAAGAAAGAGTAGCAGCAGGACGAACAAATGTCTGTTGCTGGGCTTGGTATTGTGGTGGATGGTAAGAAGGACAAAAATGGTTCTGGGGATGATAGATTATTTTCTGGCATTTTTGATTACCACCAAAAAATCCTGACGTCACAGTTTTCTTCTTCTTAGCTTCCATCTGTTGACGATTCTTTTCTTCATAAGATATGGCAATATTTACTGTCTCATGGAAGGTAGCATTTGGGTTCCTAGTCATCATCCTCTGAATCTTGCTATTCAGACCCCTAAGGAAACACTCCTTCTTCTTACGGTCAGTACTAACATGGTCAGGGGCATATTGGTATAGGTATTGAATTTGCCAAAATACTGCATCACTGACATATCCCCTTGTCGCAAAGAAAGAAACTCTTCAAGCTTGATGACCATAATTCCCTCAGGAATAAAGTGTGCACGAAAAGCTTCACAAAATTCATTCCAGGTGATACGATGACCCTCTGGTTGTGCAGCAACAAAATTTATCGACCAAGCCCCTGCGGTACCTCTCAGCTACTGTGCTGCAAATAGAGGCTTCTGGTATTCAGTGCATTCAATCAAACCAAACTTTTGCTCCATGGTATGGAGCCAATCGTCTACCTCCATTGGTTCATAAACTCTGGTAAAGACCGGAGGATGGGTGTCTGTGAAATCCACATACGTGGTCTCATTTCTATTATTTCGACCATGGTTCCCTTGTTGTGCATTCTGATTTTGGTTCTGGGCCATCATAGTGGTCGCATTAACCAAGGCCGCAACTGCATCAGCCAGGGTTGGTGGAACTGGTGGAGGATTTGGGATATCACCTCCATCATGAGAAGTACCAGCAGCATCACGGGATCGAGTATGAGTAGGCATCTGTTGATAAACAAACTATATTTTATTCACAAAACTTTATTGAACTAGATCAGCAGATATTACAGACGTGCAACACATTTATAATACATTATTTTTGCTACAACCGTCTGCATTCCGACAAGACTTCCCACACCTTTTAGGTTTCAGAAAGCAGGGAAAAGGTATATATTACATAACTCACTATTCAAACTCCTTACTCCTCCTCCTCACTAGTATCCACGGGGATTACATCCTCTTCTTCTGGATCCTCCTCCTCTTCCAGATTTTCTTCCTCTTCAGGCTCTTCCTCCACTATCTCTAGATCTTCTTCTCCCACAAGATCCTCTTCATTTTCATTCTCTGCATCCATTTGGTTTTCTTCTTCCTCATCGATGACATCATTATCGGCGGACATTATCTCTTCCAGATCTTCTTCTTCCTCATCCTGACCCATTACAAGACCAAGATCATCTTGAGCTGCCTATCGTTGATATTTAGGATCCAACAAATTATTTAACCTCACACACTCATCATCAGCTTCCTCAGCATACTCCTCCAACTCTTCCACATAATCCTTAAGTTCTTGAATACGCTCATTTGCTGCATCTTCTCATGCCCAAGCATCATTTCTTTGGTGCTTCATATACCTTCAGGATCGCCTCAACTGAGTAATCTCAGCGGCCTCTTCAACCCTATCGGCTTCGGCCCTCTCCAACTCGGTTCTAAGTCTTGCTATTTCTGCCTATGGATCTGATTTGGGATTATTATTGCTTTCACTAATCTTGTATCTGGGAGCTAATTGATGTCGAGGTACTCCCTTCGGTGTAGTGCTCTTATGAGGAGTCTGCTTGCTAAGGGCCATCCTGAAGAAAGATAGGTCATAAAAGATAAGGATAGATAGGTAGGACTCTGAAGGTTAGCATGAAAAGGATTGATACTACTTAACCCAAACCACTTTAAAGGCGAAGGTAATTAAAACAGGTCAATTAAACATGATGCATGAATTGAACTTTCGATCTAAACATAAAAGATTTTTAATGTAACACATACATAATCATAACTTTTATAACATAGGGCCATATAATATGCCATTCCACCACCACACTTTGGAAAACGAATAAAGGTCGATAGAATGAATCATAGGTAAGAAATAAGCAATTTGGACCCAAAATAATTAGATTAAAATTATTTGACTCAAAACCTTTGAAGTTTTCGCAAAGGAATACTACAACAACTCTTTTTAATAACGATCCGGCTCCGATACCAGCTGTGGTAGAACCTCCTAAATCATATGGCCCACATGTATCATTATTATCTTAAACAGACTCCTAATAACCATGAATGTGTGCCATGAGACTTAAAAGGGTCTGTCGGGTAAATCTCAAATTATCCACGATTCTCCGAGTAGGATCAATCAAAGAGACATTGCAGTACTACAATAGTTTTATACAAGTAAGATATATCGAAGTAAAATAGCGGAAGGCTTAAAATAACATAAATTTTACAAACCATTTAGTTCAAAACTTACAAATCATAAGTTAGATTATTACAAACTATAGTAGTGTTGGAGTAGCAATAGAGAACTTTATTATAATACCAGGTAATAAGCTCTACCCAAGAGCCAAACATCCTCCTCGTCATCACTCTCTGCAACGACTGTCGTGCAGCAGGGTGCAAAACATTCCTGTGCATGAGTCTCACCTACAACAAGGGTTTAACAAACCCTGAGTACAAAAGTACTCAACAAAACTGAACCGATGAAAGACAGGGGTGGAGATTCAGAAATGCAGGCTAGAGGGACAAGGTAAGGCTTGCAAGAGATAAGAATTTTTGCAAAAAAACTTGACAGAAAGTAAAGTTGTCTTGCTCTAGATCACGATTACCACCCAACTTCATTCTTAAACTCAAAATATTATTCAAGCTGTTACTACAATGATGAACACCGATCGAATCTACTTCTCTGAGAAGCAACGGCGATTCAAATCCATTTTCATACCCAGCTGGGACCTAGATCTCGATATGCATGAGGCTCCAACCAAAATACATACCAGACCATAGATATACCGGGATAACAACCACAGCCATATATCACCACATGATACACGTGAGCACTTGGACCCAGTGTACCGATATACATGGGAACTTAAACCCACAGTATAACACACTATGAAATATGTGGGAACTCTGGCCCCACTATATATCACTCCATGACATACCTAGGCTCCAACCCTTAGTATGTCACTTCATGCTTGTGGATTTTCTAATTTCTCAATACCACCAGATCATCATCGGACGGGACCTAGGGCATCAACAGATGGAAACACTACAGAGGGACTCCATTCCCAATGCAAATTACCTGTCTGGACTCGATTTATTAACTATCATCATCATTTCATCAGGTAAAGCCAAACACATCTTTTCCATTCTTTTTATTTTTGAAAAAACTACTAATTAAGTAGGGATAAGCATAACTACGCATTTTCCAAAAATAGGTAACAAGGAATATGGAAATAAGACAGGTACTGTAATCGGTACGTTTTCACTCAACTCCTACTACTTAATGCAATATTTCATAAATGAACTGATAAAAACTTTATAAAAACAAGGATAGGGTTTAAATGCATCCGGGGCTTTCCTTGGTGGTCAGGGTAGATGGTCTCGAGTTCTAGATCAACTCCCAACTCCTGGTTCTACTCTTCCTTGGAATCTGGTTCGACAGCGTTAAACTCTCCGTTAACGGAAACTATACGATAAAAATGATATGCTTTCACATGATGGAATAGTAAACATGATGCTTGATGGATGCATGACCAGATTAAGGGATTGATTCCAACTTTCCTTCACGATAAAGTTGCAAGCCAACCAAAACTTACTTTCTAAGTTCATTAAGGTTAACTACGTCATTTAAGAAAGTTATTAAACACATGAAATAACGTTAATTAAGCCCTAATGACATGATCTAGGTCAGTGCAAACAATTAATTAAAGTTCCAAAAGTCATTAGGGTCAATGACCCAAGGTCATCATCAATCCTAAAGTCAAACAACCGTATAATGATTAAACATGATTAAAGGGGTTAATTAATTAATTAAAAGCATTTAAATAAAGGCATAAAATTAAAGTTGTCTAATTAAGCTCAAAATTTTATTTTAAAAAGCTCTTGGTCTAAATAGATGGTAAAATAAATTTTAGAAATAAAAGCCAATTATTTTATTTATTAAAAATCATTGAAGGTGCATTTTTCAATAAAAAGGGCTAATTTTAAATTATGCAACAAGAAATCAAATTTCATATTTTATATTTTTCCTAGGTAGATGACATCATAAAGAACATACACAAACTTTTTAGAATTTTTGGAGCTATACGTGAATTACTATAATTTTTTAAAGAAAATAGCATTTAAATCATTTTCTAGAAAAAGAAAAGAAAAATGGGAACAGTGTCCCCGCGCTGACCGACGGCGGCGCCACGATTGACCGGCAATTACTCGCCGGCGGTGAGGTCTCCGGCGACCTGGTTTGGCTCTACTGCTTCATCTCGACACGGTGAACAATTTGAGCCGGTTAATGGAGCGGCGGGGCGACGGCAGCACCAATGCCGGCGGTCATGGCGGCGCGGCGGAGCTCAGACGTGGCTGCCGAGCTCACGGAAGGCTCTTCCGGTGATGGCGAGCGCACGGGCTCGAGCTATACATCCACGCGAGCATGATTGACAACAAATGAAACTTTACCAGGTCCCTAACGTACGAGGCTACGCGCGCGGCGGAGCGGCATGGCCATGCCGGCGGCAACGCACGGCGGCCGGCCAGTAGGGTGCATTAAAGATGAAATTGAGGACATGGATAGGTGCAGGAGCTCACCGCAGTTCTGGTGGGCTCCAAGATGAAAGCTCAGAGTGGTTAAGTCGAGCTGCGAACGGCGGCGCTGATGGCGGCGGCGGCGCTCCGACGGCAAGGTGAGCGTTCCGACGGTTCCTAGGCACCATCAAGCCGACCAAGATGCGCATAAAGGGCAGGAGAAAACAGAGAATATGATAGAAATGTTAAGGAAGATATGTTTTTAACATTGGCAGTGGTTGACGGCGAGAAAGCTCGTGGCGGCTCGGCGACCGGCCGTGAGGAAGATGACGGCGTGTGGGAGCTATGGGCGATGAGAGCGAGCACAGGCTAGCTCAAACTGAGCGCATGGATGAGACGGAGCTGTTGGCAAAAGCAATTGAGCAGCGGTGGATCGATGGCAATGAATTCAGACGGCGGAGCGAGGTTGTCGGTGGTGAGCGGAAGGAAGAAAAAGAAGAGAGTCGACGACGGCCGACCGGTATTTATAGGGCAGGGGCGAAGCCTGGATGGGCGACACGACGACGGTGAAGCTTCAAGCGTTTGGGGGCGAGCTGGCGGCCGCGGTAGAGCAGCATGTGCGGCGGTGGACGGCGGCGCGGCGTGAAAAGCCGGCCCTGGCCGAAATTCATAGGTCCCGGTACTATTTCTAAAAAATTACAAAAATGCCATTCATCGAAAATAACAAATTACTCCAAAAATTATATAAGAACTTGAAAATCTCCAAAAATAAAGTTTGTATAACTTTTCAAGAGCTACATATTTCCTTTAACAAACATTTTCGAATTCTATTTAGTTTTTGAAATATGAATTCAAATTAAAAAGGGGAATAAAACCCTAGAAAACAATATTTAGAATTACTTTTGATTTTTCAATAAAACTTGAAATTATCCAAAAATATGAAATGCTCAACTTTTCAAACCAAACATTTTTCCTATACAAAGTTTTCTCCAATTATGCATAATTTTTGAATTATGGTTTTAAAATCAAAAAGGGATAATTGCTCAAAAACTGTATTTTCAAAATCATTTGAAATTCCTTTTGGAAACTTAAAAAGCTTTAAATACCAACTTTGTAGCTCTTGTCAAGATCTATAAACTATATTTTTAGAGTATCTCCAAATTTCTTATAGATTTTGAATTATATAAAAGGGGATAAAACCAGGTTTTTAAATAAAGGGTTTTTGAAACCTAACTCAAATTTGATTTGGTTTCTAAATTAATTGGTTGGTCATTAGTGATCACAAACATCATCCAAGGACATTTTTAGGTCAATAACCCAATGACACCCTTGGTTGAACAAGTTGACTTTTGAAAAACATTTTATAACTTTCAAATTTGAATTTAAATTTGAATTGCAAAACTTGGGAATAAGCTTTGAAATCCAAATTCAACTTCAAATATGGAAATCACTTTTAAGGGTTGGACTTAGATTTATACACTATGCTTGACACTAGTGTAAACACGGTTTACACCTCAAGTACATAGAATATAAACTAAGTTTTAGAGATGGCATTTGAAAGTAGGGTTTTATTATTTCATGTGACAAAACATTCCAGAAACACAATCAACCTACGAAATGCAAACTTGTTTTAGTTGGTGCACATCAAGATTGACTTAAACATGAATGCTTTGCAATGCATATGATGACATGGCATGTTTTAGTTAATATAACACCAGAGGTGTTACAGCCCTTCCCCCTTAAAGAAATCTCGTCCCGAGATTTAAAACCTTGAGTTAAGTAATGGAAAAGGAAATGTGTCAAGAAAACACACTTCAACTAAGTACATAGGAAAAAGGGTTTGTACATCTCACATTAGCCTAGTTACAGCTCATAGAGGGAATTGTAACTTAGATGGAAGCACAAAACTCTAGGAAATTCTCCAATAAGTAATCTTTCGATTCCTAAGTAGCTTCTTCTTCTGAATGTTGATCCCATTGTATCTTATACTACTTAACGGTTCTACTTCTAGTGACACGATCTTTCTGATCCAATACTCAAATTGGATACTCAGAGTAAGTCAAATCTGGTTCAAGTTCAATTCCTTCCACATTAACAACCTTATTCGACACTCGAAGGCACTTCTTGAGTTGTGATACATGGAATACATTGTGTATGACTGAGAACTGTTTAGGTAATTGCAGACGATATGCTAATTGTCCACACCTTTCTATGATTTGAAATGGTCCAATGTATCGAGGTGCTAATTTGCCTTTGACTCCAAATCGAGTAACTCCTTTCATGGGTGACACCTTCAGATATACATGATCTCCCATATTGAACCACAATGGTCGACGTCTTTTGTCCGCATAACTCTTCTGATGAGACTATGCCACTTTTAAGTTTTGTTGTATCTTCTTAACCTTTTCTTCTCTTTCCTTAACTAGGTCAACTCCAAAAAGTCTTCTTTCTTCGGGTTCAGACCAACTTAATGGAGTTCTACATCTGCGACCATATAGTGCTTCAAATGGTGCCATTTTAATGCTTTCTTGATAGCTATTATTGTAGGAGAACTCTGCTAAAGGTAAACACTCATCCCACTTCTCTGAAAAATTCAGAACATAAGCTCTCAACATATCTTCAAGTATTTGATTGACTCTTTTAGTCTGACCTCCCGTTTATGGATGGTAAGCTGTACTGTGCAAAAGATCTGTTCCTAATGAATCATGTAATTGTTTCCAAAATTTGTTGATGAATTGTGTGCCTCTATCTGACATAATGGTCTTTGGTACACCATGAAGACTAATGATACATTTAAAATATAATTTGGCATATTTCGAGGCTGTATAAGCATTTTGCACTGGAATGAAATGTGCAGATTTTGTAAGTCGATCCACTATGACCCAAATTGAATCAAAACCTCTTGTTGTTCTAGGTAGACCCACTATAAAATCCATAGTTATATCTTCCCACTTCCAAGCTAGAATAGGCAATGGCTGAAGTTCTCCTGCTGACTTTAAATGCACAACTTTGACTCTCTGACAAGTATCACACTGAGCCACATATCTAGCAATTTCAATCTTCATCTTAGTCCACCAAAATTTCTGTTTCAAATCATGATACATCTTATTACTTCCTGGGTGAATGGAAAACTTCGAAAGATGTGCTTCATCTAGGATCTTTTGGCGTAGCTCAGGAATCTTTGGTATGACCAAACGATTCTTATACCATAAGAAATCTGTTTCATCAATGGTGAAACAAGAAACCTTTTCTTTTTTGACTTTCTTTTTGATATGCTTAGTCCCTTTATTACTTTTCTGAGTAGCAATAATTTGATCTTTGAGGGTTGTCTCAATAGTAATGTTAGACAAACTTCCTTGTTGCACCATCTCTATTCCCAACTTTTCTATCTCGTGACATAAAGAAATATCTAAAGGCTTCACTGTTAAGCAATGACAATGACTTTTTCAACTGAGTGCATCAGCAACTACATTTGCTTTCCCAGGATGGTAATATATTTCCAAGTCATAATCATTGATTAGTTCTAACCACCTTGTTTGCCTCATATTTAAATCATCTTGAGTAAAAATGTATTTCAAACTCTTGTGATCACTATAGATATTACATTTATTACCCCATAGATAATGTCGCCATATTTTTAATGCATGGACAATAGCTGCTAACTCCAAATCATGTGTTGGATTATTCTCCTCATGTTTCTTCAACTGTCGAGAAGCATAAGCAATAACCTCCCTTCTTGCATCAATACATATCCAATACCAATAGCAGACGCATCACAATACACATCAAACGACTTTTCAATGTTCGGCTGTGCTAGGATAGGGGCAGTAGTCATTAATTTCTTTAATTTCTGAAATGCCTCTTCACATTCGGCTGACCAAAAAAATTTAACATCATTTTTCAATAGCTCAGTTATGGGCTTTGATATTTTCGAGAAATCAGGTATAAAACGACGGTAGTAACCCGCCATTCCCAGAAAACTATGAACTTGATGCACTATTTTTGGTGGTTCCTAATCAAGTATATCCTGTACTTTGCTAGGGTCTACAGTAACACCCTTGTCTGATAAAACATGTCCAAGAAATTTCACTTCTTTTAGCCAGAACTCACACTTGCTAAACTTGGCATACAGTTGATACTCTCTTAGATGTTGCAGAACAATTCTGAGGTGTTCAGCATGTTCTTCTTCATTTTTGGAGTATATCAGAATATCATCTATGAAGACAACCACAAACTTATCAAGCTCTGGCATGAACACTGGGTTCATCAAGTACATGAAATAAGCTGGTGCATTGGTAAGTCTAAAAGACATAACCAAATACTCATATAAGCCATACCAAGTGGTAAAGGCAGTCTTTGGAATATGTTCCGGGCGAATCTTGATTTGATGATACCCGGATCGAAGATCAATCTTAGAAAACACCTTTGCTCTGCCAATTGATCAAAAAGCAGATCAATGCGGGGTAGAGGATATTTATTTTTGATTGTTACCTCATTCAGGGGACGATAATCCACACATAATCTCAAAATTTTATCTTTCTTTTTCACAAAGAGGGCAGGACATCCCCAAGGTGATGAACTAGGTTGAATGAAACCTTTATCCTGTAACTCTTACAATTGAGCCTTGAGCTCTGCTAACTCAGGTGGTGCCATCCGATAAGCTCTTCTAGATATTGGAGCAGTACTAGGCTTCAAATCAATTCTAAACTCCACCTTTCTATCAAGAGGTAAACCCGATAACTCATCAGGAAACACATCAGGAAACTCACAGACCACTGGAATATCTTTGATCTCTTTTACAGAGGTTGCACATACCTTTTCAACTGTCCTCTTAAGTGTTGGGAGTTGGATAAGAAGTTGAGATTTGCAATTAGGTATGTTTACTCTCATAGTTCTATTCAGGATGTCTATCACAGCACCATGCCGTTTCATCCAATTCATACCTAGGATCACATCTATATCTTGATCCTTTAATATTATCATATTAGTGGGAAAAATATGCCCACCCAAACTTATAGGCACATCATGTACCATTTCTTTAGTATACATACGCCCCCCAGGTGATTGTATAAAGAATTGTTCTTTTGTCCCTATTGTTGGTATTTCATGTGTCTTAACAAATGTACCACTGATGAATGTATGGGATGCACCAGAATCAAAAAGCAAAATTGCAGGATGATCAGCAACAGGAAACGTACCCATCATGACGGGTTCTCCTTCTGGAATTTCCCCAGCTTGAGTATAAAACACCCTACCAACCTTCTTATCACTTCTTCCCTTCTGCACATTCTGGTTACCAGCCCTAGTCTGATTCTGTGGTTGTAGTTATGGTGCAAAAGCTCTAGGAGAATAAGGATTATTCTGTCTCGAATGTGGGTAGTATCTTGCAAAGTGACCAGGCTTACCACAATTGAAGCATGGGAGACTTTGTGGCTGGAAATTAGGGTTATGAATACCAGGGGCATTCGGCTATCGTGGATAAAAAAAGAGTAGCAGCAGGATGAACAAATGTCTGTTGCTGGTCTTGGTATTATGGTGGATGGTAAGAAGGACGAAAATGGTTCTGGGGATGATAGATTATTTTCTGGCGTTTTTGATTACCACCAGAAAATTCGGATTTCACAGTTTTCTTCTTCTTAGCTTCCATGTGTTGATGATTCTTTTCTTCATAAGATATGGCAATATTTACCGTCTCATGGAAGGTAGCATTTGGGTTCCCAGTCATCATCCTCTGAATCTTGCTATTCAGACCCTTAAGGAAACACTCCTTCTTCTTACGGTTAGTACTAACATGGTCAGGGGCATATTGGGATAGGTGATTGAATTTGCCAAAATACTGCATCACTGACATATCCCCTTGTCGCAAAGAAAGAAACTCTTCAAGCTTGATGACCATAATTCCCTTAGGAATAAAGTGTGCACGAAAAGCTTCATGAAATTCATTCCAGGTAATACGATGACCCACTAGTTCTGCAGCAACAAAATTTATCCACCAAGCCCCTGCGGTACCTCTCAGCTGCTGTGCTGCATATAGAGGCTTCTGGTATTTAGTGCATTCAATCAGACCAAACTTTTGCTCCATGGTACGGAGCCAATCATCTACCTCCATTGGTTCATATACTCTAGTAAAGACCAGAGGACGGGTGTCTGTGAAATCCACATACGTGGTTTCATTTCTATTATTTCGACCACGGTTCCCTTGTTGTGCATTCTGATTTTGGTTCTGGGCCATCATAGTGGTCACATTAACCAAGGCCGCAACTGCATTGGCTAGGGTTGGTGGAACTGGTGGAGGATTTGGGATATCACCTCCATCATGAGAAGTACCAGCAGCATCACGGGATCGAGTATGAGTAGGCATTTCTTGATAAACAAACTATATTTTATTCATAAAACTTTATTGAACTATATCAGCAGATATTACAGACGTGTAACACATTTATAATACATTATTTTTGCTATAATCGTCTGCATTTCGACAAGACTTCCCACACCTACTAGGTTTTAGAAAGCAGGGAAAAGGTACATATTACATATCTCAGTATTCAAACTCCTTAGTCCTCCTCCTCAGTAGTATCCACGGGGATTACATCCTCTTCTTCTGGATCCTCCTCCTCTTCCGGATTTTCTTCCTCTTCAGGCTCTTTCACCACTATCTCTGGATCTTCTTCTCCCACAAAATCCTCTTCATTTTCATTCTCTGCATCCATTTGGTTTTCTTCTTCCTCATCGATGACATCATTGTTAGCGGACATTATCTCTTCTAGATCTTCTTCTTCCTCATCCTGACCCATTACAAGACCAAGATCATCTTGAGCTGCCTGTCGTTGATATTCAGGATCCAATAAATTATTTAACCTCACACACTCATCGTTAGCTTCCTCAGCATACTCCTCCAACTCTTCCACATAATCCTCAAGTTCTTGAATACGCTCATTTGCTGCATCTTCTCGTGCCCAAGCATCATTTCTTTGGTGCTTCATATACCTTTGGGATCGCCTCAACTGAGTAATCTCAGCGGCCTCTTCAACCCTATCGGCTTCGGCCCTCTGCAACTTGGCTCTGAGTCTTGCTATTTTTGCCTGTGGATTTGAATTGGGATTATTACTGCTTTCACTAATCTCGTATCTGGGAGCTAATTGATGTCGAGGTACTCCCTTCGGTGCAGTGCTCTTACGAGGAGTCTGTTTGCTAAGGGCCATCCTGAAGAAAGATAGGTCATAAAAGATAAGGATAGATAGGTAGGACTCTGAAGGTTAGCATGAAAAGGATTGATACTACTTAACCCAAACCACTTTAAAGGCGAAGGTAATTAAAACAGGTCAATTAAACATGATGCATGAATCGAACTTTCGATCTAAGCATAAAAGATTTTTAAAGTAACACATACATAATCGTAACTTTTATAACATTGGGCCATATATTATGCCATTCCACCACCACACTTTGGAATACGAATAAAGGTGGATAAATGAATCATAGGTAAGAAATAAGCAATTTGGACCCAAAATAATTAGATTAAAATTATTTAACTCAAAACCTTTGAAGTTTTCGCAAAGGAATACTACAACAACTCTTTTTAATAACAATCCGGCTCTGATACCAGCTGTGGTAGAACCTCCTAAATCATATGGCCCACATGCATCATTATTGTCTTAAACAGAATCCTAATAACCATGAATGTTTGCCATGAGACTTAAAAGGGTCTGTCGGGTAAATCCTGAATTATCCACAATTCTTCAAGCAGGATCAATCATTACAAAGAGACATTGTAGTACTACAATAGTTTTATACAAGTAAGATATATCGGAGTAAAATAGCAGAAGGCTTACAATAACATAAATTTTACAAACCATTTAATTCAAAACATACAAATCATAAGTTGGATTATTACAAACTATAGTAGTAGTGGAGCAGGAATAGAGAACTTCATTATAATACCAGGTGATAAGCTCTACCCAAGAGCCAAACATCCTCCTCGTCGTCACTCTCCGCAATGACTGTCATGCAGCAGGGTGCAAAACATTCCTGTGCATGAGTCTCACCTGCAACAAGGGTTTAACAAACCCTGAGTACAAAAGTACTCAACAAGACTGAACCGACAAAAGACAGGGGTGGAGATTTAGAAATGCAGGCTAGAGGAACAAGGTAAGGCTTGCAAGAGACAAGAATTTTTGCAGAAAAACTTGACAAAAAGTAAAGTTGTCTTGCTCTAGATCACGATTACCAACCAACTTCATTCTTAAACTCTAAATATTATTCAAGTTGTTACTACAATGATGAGCACCGATCGAGTCTTCTTCTCTGAGAAGCAACGGTGATTCGAATCCATTTTCATACCTAGCTGGGACCTAGATCTCGATATGCATGAGGCTCCAACCAAAATACATACCAGACCATAGATATACTGGGATAACAACCACAACCATATATCACAACATGATACACGTGAGCACTTGGACCCAGTGTACCGATATACATGGGAACTTAAACCCACAGTATAACACACTATGAAATATGTGGGAACTCTGGCCCCACTATATATCACTCCATGACATACCTGGGCTCCAACCCTTAGTATGTCACTTCATCCATGTGGATTTTCTAAATTCTCGATATCACCAGATCATCATCGGACGGGACCTAGGGCATCAACAGATGGAAACACTACAGAGGGACTCCATTCCCAATGCAAATTACCCGCCCGGACTCGATTTATTAACTATCATCATAATTTCATCAGGTAAAGCCAAACACATCTTTTCCATTCTTTTTCTTTTTGAAAAAACTACTAATTAAGTAGGGATAAGCATAACTATGCATTTTCCAAAAATAGGTAACAAGGAATATGGAAATAAGACAGGTAATGTAATCGGTAGGTTTTCACTCAACTCCTACTACTTAATGCAATATTTCATTAATGAAGCGATAAAAACTTTATAAAACAAGGATAGGGTTTAAATGCATCCGGGGCTTGCCTTGGTGGTCGGGGTAGACGGTCTCGAGTTCTGGATCAACTCCCAACTCCTAGTTCTACTCTTCCTTAGAATCTGCTTCGACAGCGTTAAACTCTCCATTAACGAAAACTATATGATAAAAATGATATGCTTTCACATGATGGAATAGTAAACATTATGCTTGATGGATGCATGACCAGATTAAGGGCTTGAGTACAACTTTCCTTCACGATAAAGTTGCAAGCCAACCAAAACTTACTTTCTAAGTTCATTAAGGTTAACTATGTCATTTAGGAAAGTTACTAAACACATGAAATAACGTTAATTAAGCCCTAATGACATGATCAAGGTAAGTACAAACAATTAATTAAAGTACCAAAGGTCATTAGGGTTAATGACCCAGGGTCATCAATCAATCCCAAAGTCAAACAACCCTATAATGATTAAACATAATTAAATGGGTTAATTAATTAAAAGTATTTAAATAAAGGCATAAAATTTAAGTTATCTAATTAAGCTCAAAATTTGATTTTGAAAAGCTCTTTGTCTGAATAGATGGCAAAATAAATTTCAGAAATAAAAGCGAATTATTTTATTTATTAAAAATCATTGAAAATGCATTTTTCAATAAAAATGGCTAATTTTAAATTATGCAACAAGCACTCAAATTTCATATTTCATATTTTTTCTAGGTAGATGACATCATAAATAACATACACGAAAATTTTTAGAATTTTTGGAGCTATACATGAATTACTATATATTTTTTAAAAAAATAGCATTTAAATCATTTTCTAGAAAAAGAAAAAGAAAAAATGGGAACAGTGTCCCCGCGCTGACCGGCGGCGGCGCCACGGTTGACCGGCAATTACTTGCCGATGGTGAGGTCTCCAGCGACCGGGTTTGGCTCTACGGGTTCATCTCGACACGGTGAACAATTTGAGCCGGTTAATGGAGCGGCGGGGCAACGACAGCACCCATGCCGGCGGTCATGGCGGCGCGGCGGAGCTCGGGCGCAGCTGCCGAGCTCACCGAAGGCTCTTTCCGTGATGGCGAGTGCATGGGCTCGAGCTATACATCCACGCGTGCATGATTGACAACAAAATGAAACTCTACCAGGTCCCTAACGTACGCTGCTACGCGCGCGGCGCAGCGGCATGGCCATGCCGGTGGTGACGCACGGTGGCCGGCCACTAGGGTGCATTAAAGATGAAATTGAGGACATGGATAGGTGTAGGAGCTCACCGCGGTTCTGGTGGGCTCGAAAATGAAAGCTCGGAGTGGTTGAGTCGAGCTGCGGACGGCGGCGCTGATGGCGGCGGCGGCGCTCCGACGGCAAGGTGAGCGTTCCGGTGGTTGCTGGGCACCATCAAGCCAACCAAAATGCGCAGAATGGGTAGGAGAAAACAGAGAACACGATAGGAATGTTAAGGAAAATATGTTTTCAACCTTGGCGGCGGTTGACGGCGAGAAAGCTCACGGCGGCTCGGCGACAGGCCGCGAGGAAGATGATGGCGTGCGGGCGCTGCGGGCGATGAGAGCGAGCACGGGCTAGCTCAAACTGAGCGCAAGGACGAGGCGGAGCTATTGGCAAAAGAAATTGAGCAGTGGTAGACCAACAGCGATGAATTCAGATGGTGAAGCGTGGTCGTCGGCGGTGAGCGGAAGGAAGAAGAAGAAGAGAATCGACGACGGCGGACCGGTATTTATAGGGCAGGGGCGAAGCATGGACGGGCGACACGACGACGATGAACCTTCAAGCGTTCGGGTGTGAGCTGGTGGCCATGGCAGAGCAGCATGTACGGCGGTGGACGGCGACGCGGTGTGAAAAGCCGGTCATGGCCGAAGTTCATAGGTCCCGTACTATTTCTGAAAATTAAAGAAATGCCATTCGTCGAAAATAACAAATTATTCCAAAAATTATATAAGAACCTGAAAATCTCCAAAAATAAAGTTTGCATAACTTTTCAAGAGCTACATCTTTCCTTTAACAAACATTTTTGAATTCTGTTTATTTTTTGAAATATGAATTCAAATTAAAAAGGGGAATAAAGCCCTAGAAAACAATATTTAAAATTACTTTTGATTTTTCAATAAAACTTGAAAATATCCAAAACTATGAAATGCTCAACTTTTCAAACCAAACATTTTTCCTATACAAAGTTTTCTCAAATTATGCATAATTTTTGAATTATGGTTTTAAAATCAAAAAGTGACAATTGCTCAAAAACTGTATTTTCAAATTCATTTGAAATTCCTTTTGGAAACTTGAAAAACTTTAAATACCAACTTTGTAGCTCTTGTCAATATCTATAAACTATCTTTTAGAGTATCTCTAAATTTCTTATAGATTTTGAATTATGGAAAAGGGGATAAAACCAGGTTTTGAAATAAAAGGGTTTTTGAAACCTAACTAAAATTTGATTTGGTTTCTAAATTAATTGGTTGGTCATTAGTGATCACAAACATCATCCAAGGAAATTTTTAGGTCAATAATCCAATGACACCCTTGGTTGAACAAGTTGACTTTTGAAAAACATTTTATAACTTTCAAATTTGAATTTAAATTTGAATTGCAAAACTTGGGAATAAGCTTTGAAATCCAAATTCAACTTCAAATATGGAAATCACTTTTAAGGGTTGGACTTAGATTTATACACTATGCTTGACACT
The DNA here is from genome assembly GCA_023333625.1 of Bothriochloa decipiens. Classification (NCBI taxonomy): domain Eukaryota; kingdom Viridiplantae; phylum Streptophyta; class Magnoliopsida; order Poales; family Poaceae; genus Bothriochloa; species Bothriochloa decipiens. Next base: position 25,370,139 of record CM041645.1, read on the forward strand.
AGTGTAAACACGGTTTACACCTCAAGTACATAGAATATAAACTAAGTATTTGAGATGACATTCGAAAGTAGGGTTTTATTATTTCATGTGACAAAACATTCCAGAAACACAATCAACCTAGGAAATGTAAACTTGTTTTAGTGGGTGCACATCAAGATTGACTTAAACATGAATGCTTTGCAATGCATATGATGACATGGCATGTTTTAGTTAATATAACACCAGAGGTGTTACATCGTGCCACCCCAATCCTCATGCCTCGTGTGGGTAAGGAATGTATCCCATACCATATCCGTACCCAGAGGTGAATCCAGGTCTTGGCATGGTAGGGGACCATTCCATCCCTAGTGTCATGATGGGCATAGTCAATGGTGGTGCGGGCTCTATGGGCTCCTCATCCTGTCCTCCTCTCTTCCATGATACCCTATGGGAAACAGAACTCCTACGTGCCTCCTCCCTCTCAATGAGGTCGAAGGTGAGAGATTGGGAGTATATAAAGCGAGATCTAGGTTAGGTAACAGAATCTTGTTTATCTATCCTAAAAAATAATATACCAATCTTCTTCCTGATTCATTACATTTTAGAATATGGGCTTGCACCAAATAAAACTCATTAATCATAATGCGAGGAGTAGAGAGATAAACAATGGTGTTTGTAGCATGGGGATCAACACTAGTAGCAAGACAAGTGATGAGAGAAGTGCAACTGATAGGAGTAGATATCTTAAAAGAATTCAGCCAATGCTAAACAATCTCATGCACAGGAGCAACTTTAATCTTTTTAAGCATGGCATAAAGCAACTTCAACTCAACATCATAAGCATGGTGCGCATCATCTCTAGGAAATAAAGAATTGGCAATCCATTTATGCATAAGCCTCAAAGTGGGATGATGAATGATATTGACATTGGGTTGGAACTTCCCAATAACATTTTGCCAGTAATCAGATGCCAAAAAGTAGGACAATGATAACCCGAGAGAGAAAAACCCAAATCAATGGAGCATCGAGTAAAAAAGCCTAAGTGTGCAGCTAGCTCCTTCCAGAAAAGGCTATGCTCTCTACCAAAGCAGCAAAAGGTAATACCATTGTTGACAATTTGCAGATCCAATTTCATGCACAGGGGCAACTTGGCTCCAACCTACGTGCTAAAAAATGGTATTAATAAATTTGGTGTCCATACCTGTTTGTTGGAGAAGGATCGGGTCGAAGGCCGGCGTGTGCAAGAACTCATGATCCTTGAGGAGGTTGTATGCTTGCATCTCCCGCTTGTTCTCCAAGTCGATGAAGGGGGGTGTTGGCCTTGTCGATGGCATGGCCTGTTGGCGCCTCCTCCTCTCCTCCTTGTAGTGGGTTCTCCTCATGCGAGGGGATGTTTTGGCTTGATTCCCCACAGGAGCGACGGCCTCTCCGGAACATGCCGGAAACCCGATTCCCGATCCCACTCATGGTGAGCGAGCTTACCACGAGAACTTGAGCTTGCTTTCTGGTGGTAGTGCAAGGGATTTTTGCAGGATTTTCTTGCACTTGATCTTTGTGGAAAATATTTGGAGAGTGGTCAAGCAAGAGAATGATGGAGAGGGAGTGAAAAATATGTGAGAGTGAGAGGGGTGAGGAGCTCAACCCTGGCCTCCTGGTATTTATAGGTGCGGATGCAGGCATGGAGAGGCTAGTGGCAACTGCTAGTAGCCTTTAGCAAAAAGCTGGTGTGCTAGCTTTTTAGCTTTTTGGGCAGGGGCGGTCGCCCCCAGCACCAGCCAGTCCCCTGGTGGGGCCTGCTCTATCCCGGCTTTTGCCAGATGCCTCCAGTGGCTATCCATGTGTGGTAGCCATTTACGATTCCCTCTAGTTCAAAAATTTGCTCCCTCTTTTGATTTTCCACAAATTTTTTTTGCAACTTTTTGATTTTCAAAAATTATTTTAAAAATAAGATTTAGAAAACTAAACTTTTAGAAAATGATTTTTATAAGATTTTTGAAGAAATATATATTTCTTAATAAAAAATAAGATTTTTTTTATAAAACTAGAAAAAGAAATATTTTTTAAATACAAAAAATATATATTTTTTAGAAAGAACATATATATATTGATTTTTTTGGATGATTACCGATGACCTTCGACAAGGGCCCAACATTTATAGTGTGTTGGCAAGACTCTTCCTTCTTCATTGCTCTGCAGCTATATGAACAAACTTGGGAGAAGTCTCGGGTTACCCCAGGATTTTCCTGTATTATTGACAGGGATAGAAGCAGCTATTTGAGCAATTTGGGTTTCTATCATTTTATTGAAACTCAGTTGATTTTTAATAGAGGAAGATAGAGTTTCAAGCTTAGCATTTATATTTTCAAACATTTTATCATTAAAGGATAACTTTTTGGTAAGATTTTCATTGATCTTAGCTTGCACCACAACGAGGTTTCTCAAAGAAGGTTGGTTTGGATTGAAATTATTACCTTACGAGTGGTGTTGGTTGTTCCACCCGTTATTACCTTGTTGTTGTGGTTGACAAAACCCATTGTTGACGTAGGAAGCTTCTTCTTGGGTTTCAAGGTAGTTGTTCCCTAAATGGCCAACATTCCCATAGACTTTACATGTCATATGTGAGTCCATGGCCTGGACGATGCTCACGGTAGGATTACTGGCACGATCATCCAGCCTTTGCATCAGCAAGTCAATTTTTGTGGCATCACAGTAGGATTCATGGTATGTGTTCCTTTTGTGTTTTTCTTCCTTCTCCCCAGCCCTAATTTGCCACCATCTTCTCGGTGAGTGTCGTAGCACCTTTGATGGTGAGGGAGAGGAATGCACCTCCAGCTGTGGCATCTACATGCCCATTTGACATGGCCATCTTCATAGAAGTTTTAGAGCATGAGCCAATCTTCCATCCCATGACGAGGACAAGCCCGGATGTATTTCCTGAAGCCTTTCCCAAGCTTTGGGGATGGATTCGAGTGAAGATTGCTAGAAATTAGATATCTTCCCCCTTAGAGCACTGGTTCTGCTCATGGGGAAGAATTTGGTGAGGAACATCATGGAACATTTGTCTCACATGTTGACAGCTTCCTTGTTCTGATAGAACCATTATTTTGCTTTCCCCGTGAGGGAGAAAGGAAACAAGCAGAGCCTGATACTGTCCTATGCAATGTCTTTAATGATGGTGGTGTCGCACAACTCAAGGTAGTGTTGCAGGTGAGCATTTGCATCCTCACTTGGCAAGCCACAGAACTGGCTCGCCTGGACCATCAAGAAATTTCCATTCCCAACATTAACAATAGGCCAATGGGGAAGTTGTCAATAGTGGGGGTTGAGTAGTCATGGAGTGTCTTGGCCATAGCGATAGTAGCTGATGGTGCTGGGGTGACTGATTCGTCTGCCGGTGGAGTAGTAGAAGAAGAAATGGTACGAGACCTTTTCTTCCTTAGAAGTGCTTCTGGATTGTTGATGAAGTTATCTGGCAGAGCAAAACCGCTCATACACTCTCCTGTTTTCATTCCAATAAAAAGAGGAAGAAAATAGCGAAGTTAGCCTACTTAAACTATGGCTATCAATGCTTATTTTGTAATCAATGTTTATGCCAAGCTAGATGTTTGCATATTTATTTTGCCCACTCCGGCAATAGCACCAGAAGTGCTTGTTGTCATTTCTTAGCGTCACTACTAAAGATAGAATAAAATCCCATCCCTAGTAACAACACTAGAAATGTGTGTTGGCATCCCTATCCACCATACGTCAGAAGAGTAACTCTTGGCCCTTAACGACGCCGGCCAAGGTATTGCAATTCTGGTAATAATAGTTAGAAGTGCCAAATTGGCCTTCCTAACCGTCATTACTTATGAGGATGCAATCCTGTAGCATGGCGCCATGGGGTGCATAAGAATTACAGTCCTTAAGTAATGGTACTTAGGTATGCCAATTATGATAGCTCAGTAAGAAATAAGAATAAATCTGCAAGTGCACAGAACTGTCATTGTAGCATTTCAACCCGTTAGTATTCAGGGGTGTCATATTTATAATTTCCCGTAGGAGGGCAATATGCATCAAGCGTGGTATAAACATGATCACTTATTGAGTGCAATGATAGACATTGAGCAAACAAGGGTAAATCATGGTTTGAAGATAGTGGACACACATTTGAGTTAGCCTCAAGGATAAAAGAGAAATAAAGAATAAAAGAATATAACTAGACAGAGCAGGCATTGGTCATACATAACTATGCATAGAATTGTTAGTAAAACATCTAACTAGTATGTCTAGCATCAGGACTAAGTTTAGGATGATAGGGAGATCCCCGTAGCTAGTCTGCCAGCTGATAGAGACTTTACGAACTCCTACTCAATATCCGAACATGGGGGAGTGCTTGGGATGGACAGGGCTGTCACCACCTGCCCACCTACCCCTCTACCCATTGGATACTGACATATCTACGGATCTCCACATACCCCAGCACCATGCCCATATAATTGGAAACAACTCCTAACCCCCGTGGACCCCAACCCTTCTGATTGGCTGGCTAGGTTAAGAGCAACCATAAAGGCATGATGAACCATCACCTCATTCCTAGTTCTTCCTCTATTCATACTAATTCAATGAACGATGAAGAACGAAGATGAACAAGTCAAGAACATAATACATAAACTATGTACTAGCTAATATATTATGCTCATAACATGATCATAACTATACACTAGTTCATATGCATGATTATATAAATAAGATAAGAACTTGCTCATGGAGGAAAACTGAATTGTATTCATACCTAGATGTTCTTCTTCCTTAAAAGAGACAAACTCTCCTTGATAGCTTTTGCCTTGCTCACAAACTAGTAAAACTACTCTAAGGAATAAAAGTGAGAGGTGTGAGGTGAGTGACTCCACATAAATGTGTGTATTGTGAATGAAGGAGCTCCCTCTACTTATAGTTCAAGTAGGATGGTTTAGGAATCTATAGATATGGAAGGAGGTGAAACTGCCTTGAGGGAACTGCCCTACGAACCGCCTGAGAAGACTAGGACCAGGAGGGGCCATCAGGGGGTAGCCGACCCCAGGGGCGGTCGGTCCCCTGGTGGGGTCATCTGGCCACTGCCTTCACGTGGTCGGTTGCTTCCTAGGCCTAGACCTCTCCTGCTATTATGATGAGGCCCAAGTATGCACCGAATGTGGGCTCCTTTGTAAATCTTGTTTGTGCATTTTTTGAATTCATCTTTTGCTTTTGCGCTTTCTAATTGATGTTGTGCCTATCCACTTGTTTCGATGTAAAACCTATAAAAGACATGAACACTAGGGGTACAAGTGGAATTCTGTTAATAGCATATGCATATGTGTTAAAGTGTGATTGTCTCTCTCTTTTTCGGCCTAAGTTGGTGGTTAGAATTGATCCTTAAGGACCGCCAACACTACCCGCATCCCCAAGACCAAAAGAAGTGCCTTCCTCTGATGAGTCAGAAGACAACATATCTGAAGATGAAAGAATCAAAGAAGATGAAAGCGAGGATCACAAGGAGTCAAGGCTAGGCCAAAACCATCACCGATCTAGAAGAAGAACTAAGGCAAAGCACAAGAAGCAAGCATGGACCAAGTACAGGCTGGACCGCATGATATACAACAAAATGAAAGCAGAAAAACAAGTAGCCAAACTTGAAGAACAAGAGAAGATAAATGAAGTAGCCAGACAACTCGAATCTCTAAAGAAGGTGCAAAAAGAAAAGGAAGCCACGTAAAAGAAGACATAAGAACCTGAAAAGATGGAAAACAAAGCTCAACAAAATAACATTCTACTATTGTTGACCAGCAGGGCGGACAACCACGAAGATCAGTTTTCACCAGAATAGAACCAGAAGGGAGCAGCAACGTAAGAGGCAGAACAGAAAATCACCAATATTCAGGACCACCTCCACCACCAAGATCTAAAATAACGCACCCATACCCACCACAAAGAAGGCCAGAACGAAGTAGGATGATAAGCAGAGAAGAAGGATGCGGAGAGTCAGAATGCAAATCACGCTACAGAGAGCATAAAAGATCACCATCACCAGATTACAACAAGAAAGACAACTATGATAGATTTCCATGTTTCACCAAAATACTACAAGATATGAAGCTACCGCACAAATTCAAGCCATCAAATCACTCAAAATACAATGGGAAAGAAGAACCGAAGCAATGGCTCAGAGTTTATTCATAATCCATTGAGTTGGTAGGAGGAGATGAAGACCTCAAAGCCCTATTCTTCCCAATGGCACTAGAAGCAATTCTGTTGCAATGGTTTGACAAACTACCCATAGGATCCATCAGATATTGGAGTAACTTGCAAAAGCAATTTTACAGCCACTTTTGCAGGAATTATCATACACCCAATGATAGCAGTAGAATTACAAGGAATCACGAAGAAGCTAGGAGAATCACTTAGAGAATACTATAGAAGATTTGGCAAACAAAGAGCATAAGTGCACGAAATCACTGATAGAGAAGACCCAAAGACAAACAAAGAGTTCAAGCGAGCTATTGAAAAGCTTATATCCTCAGAATAAAAAACAAACAGAAAGTCCCCTAGTGATAGGGACAACAACAAAGAAGAGGAAGGATCGACTATAGGAAAAATGACAAGAGGCCAAGACGAGACAACACGGTGGCAGTAGCCAACAAGAGAACCAACATTTTTTAAAACTTGACACCCTAAGAGAGAGGCAAAATCAAAGCAAGACGATTCGCAAATTTTGAAGACATGAACTGCCCAATGCAACCAAGGTCATGACACAAACTCAAAGATTGCCATGATTTCAACAGCCGGTACAGAAAAGATGCAAGGTACAATAACAACCAAGAAAGAAGAGAACTAGAACCAAAGAAAGAAGAGAAAAAACCAGAGGGATATTTCCAAGAAACCCAAAAGCAGCTATACGTAATACTCTCTGGAGTACTAGGCGCAAGAAATAAGCAACAGCAGAAGCTCGCGCATAGAGCCATCATGGAGGCAGAACCTGCTATTGTAAATTGGTCAGAATACCCCATCAACTTCACCAGAGAAGATCAATGGACAAGCACATCCAATGTGGGTTGTTATCCACTAGTGGTAGCACCAACAATTACAGGAATTATAGTTTCCAAGGTGCTGATCGACGGTGGAGCCGGCTTGGACATCATATTCACTGCAACTTTAAAAAAGATGAGCATCGACTATGAAGGGATGATTACACCAACAAGTACACCGTTCTATGGCATAGTATCCAGAACAGCAATAGTACCTCTGGGACAAATCACATTGCTGGTTACATTTGGCACCAAGGAAAAATACAGGATGGAGTTCATCAAATTCGAAGTAGCAAATTTTGAATCATGCTATCTTGGGATGACCAGCACTAACCAAGTACATCAATATACCACACTATCAATACCTACTACTCAAATGCTGACAGCCTGAGGGATATTATCACTACAAGGAGATTTGTAGAAAGCATACGATTGCGACGTTCAAGCCATCAAAATAGCAGAGAGACTACAAGGTGAACAAGGAAGAAGGGAGATTGCCATGATAGAAGCAACAATGAACTCATAGGAGATAGAAATCCCTACAAAGAAGGCTAGCAAAAGTTTCACCACTCCAACCAAAGTGAAGACAGAGAAGATCGACCTAGAAACTGGTGATCCCGAGAAAACAGCGACCATCAGTGCAGAACTCAATCCTAAATAGGAACTCACGCTCACCAAGTTTCTTAGGGACAACAAAGATATCTTTGTCTGGAAACCAGTTGAGAAGTCAGGGGTCCTGAGAGACTTGGTTGAGCATATCATTAATGTCAAAAAAGGATCTGTTGATGCAAAATTCTATCTGCAAACATACCAAGCTAATACCCAAATTCGATATCCGAAGCATGCTAGTCGATTTGACCTATTACGACAAGGATGATAACTTGAATAAAAACTGAACAAGATGACAGCGATACGCCCAGACGTCAAGGCTCAGAATGTATTCGATAACTGTTGAACAGATCAGACGAGACGACAGCGATACGCCCAGAAGTCAGAGCCTGAATCATGCTCGGTAGACGCGGAACATGCAAGGTCACCGGAGATCAAGTTGATGCAGCCCGTCGATTCTTGAAAGAACTCATTGAAAAAGAAAAGATACTTGACGAAGTCAACGAAAAGTAAAGTACTGGTAAAGGTAAATTGCAATAAAAAGTAGATTTATTTATTGATGCTTGGATATCTATTATAATGCCCTTCGGCACATATTTATACTCCGCTAATCGAAGAGTCCTAATTTAAAATGCAAAGCTCAAATAAAGAAGAAATAAACTAATTCCTTATACGAACTCTATCTCTTTAAGAAAAAAGAAATAAAACTCGTATAGGAGTTGGACTTAAACTATAATACGAAAATCGTAAGCTCCGTGTCGCCGATCCTCTGTCTGCTTTCATCATGATGAAATTATCTCTTCATCGGCGTATCCCTGGCATCGGCAACAATCTTCTAGTCTCCCTGCCTATCTTATCGGCAACAGCTCTTTAGCTTCATCGGCAATGTACGAGATCAACACGTCCTTCATCGGCAACCACCCATCGGCAACTCAAAAGCAATGCTGAAGAAAAACCAACCTTTTGCTGATTTAGTTTAGTCTCCCGATCCTTATTGACACATGCCGAAAAACGGTGTCAACACATGCCCCCAATTTTGGAGTATAAAATACTCTATGCACCGAAATTTCCTTCAGGTCATGATTACTCCTGTCAATATATCCGAAACACCTCTGCACCAGTCGGCCCAAAAATATCCCCTTCATCAGAGCCCAACTCTTATTTTCACAAGCCGCGTCTTCGTCACCAAGCCTCGTCATCATAGATGAATCTCCAGAGGCACATCCTATTTTGAACTACTTCCCGATCATCAGAGCTTTTACTAACAATATCTTCCATATATAGCTCCAGACAAGCACATCGGTAACTATTTCAGATATTCAAACACCCCAACTTTCAATTACCGATGCCCCCCAGAAAGCGGATGTTTAGACTATAGGAACCAAGCGTAACGCTCCATCCGATGCAGATCCTCAGGCTAAGTGACCCAGAATGTCACCTACTTTTGATGCACGATCGACCCCCTTCTCCTCAGCTAGTGCTTGCCAATATAGACACGCCAGAATCACCATCGGCATCCAGACCAATAAACTTGCCTATCACAGGTGCTGATTCACCGATAGGCGTTGCCCATGCTTCACTTAGAGTACCTCAGACCGCCGCCTCTAGCCAAAGGCAGGAAATTGCTTTAAAGCAGGTAAATTAATTGATTTACTTGTCATACTCATATTTCCAAGCTAACCAATTTTCTTCAGGAACAAGACTCCCTGGACAACCTGTTTTCATTTGCCATCAGTGATAAAGCATCCGATGATGAAGAGGATACCAAAAGTACTATTCTTATTCCAGGAGCTGTTCCTGCTGATGTTAGATCCAAATTAGAGACCCTGCTTTTCCCTGTCAGAGTAGCTTTCAAAGCAACTCGTGGCCAAGTCCCTATCAATGTTGAGGAAGCACTTCTCGCCACGGCTCATCTCGAGTTTTGACAAACACAATACCAAAAGGCCAGCCAGCGTATTGCCGATCAGGAGATGCAGCAAAAGCTTTTATGAAGAATTGATGAATCACAAATGTACTGCTGATGAGAAACACAAGGACATCGGCAACCTGAAGACCTCCAGCACTGATTTTGGTAAGAAGATTTCCCAACTATCGGCAAGACGAGCAGCTCTGCTGGCTAAACTCCATGAAGTTGAAACAGCTATAGAGGGCTTTGCCGATGATGCTACTAGAGAAATAGAAGAGACCAATCAGATTCGCCTGCGTGCGATATCGGCAATTCACTCTATTCTCAATATGTAAACTCTTATTCATCGGCAATGTGTTGTATAACTCTGTCCTTTGGACTTATTAATTTATCTTGGGTCTTCACGCGCTTGCCTCAATGCTTTATTTGAATGATACTCAAATTATGTGCCTCAATAAATTGAATTCTCCCTCTTCCACTTTACCATTCCTTAATTTCTGAAGCCCAATGGTCAGAATCTCTATGGACAGGCAAAAACTTTAGCTATAAATACTCTAGCCTTTCTCCCAAGCTCATTCATCTCTGCGTTCTTCTCAAAATTCGCATATACCTTTCTTCTTCATCAAGCACTTCCAATGGCATCTTCTTCTTCGATGAACCAGGTATCGTATCTGATCATGCATTTATTACTTTTGCAACTCCTTGTTTACTTTCTTGCTCTTGTTAGCTCGTGAACCCTCTTGAAGAAATCTTGAAGCTACTGGAGAGTCCCTATGAGTTGAATGAGACACAAAATGAACAAGTCAAGAGCTACTTGAACCAATTCCAAGCTGAAGTCTTCGCAACCTTCAGTCATGGCCAACAGATGTACGCCATCGACATCCCCCAAGAGCTTCCCCCATTCTCTACCTGTTGTAGAGCAAAGACTCGCCCTTCTGGAAGTCAGAAGAACCTGGATGATGCAGGATTTGCAAGGCCTCACCAGAGAGATCAGAGCAGTTCGAGTTCATACTCACATCCTCGCATATATCACGTATGATACTGATAAGAACCTCCGTCGAGCTATTCATATGATCAAGGAGTACTTAGGTCAAGAGTAGTCTTCTATATCACTGAAACAAAAGTATTTTCTCCGATGTGTAATATCAACTAATCACATGAAATTTGGCTTGTATCATTACATCATCTATGTAGATTTTGACCGATGTACCGATGTACTTATGGAGGATAAAATTCATAGCTTGATGATAGGTAGCATCGGCATTCTTCAAACCAAAAGTCATAACTATCCATTCAAATAACCCCATATGACCTGGACATCTGAAGGCAGTCTTGGAGATATCTTCTTCGGCCATAAAGATCTGATTATATCCGACGTTCCCATCCATGAAGTTAATAATCCGATGTCCAGCAGCAGCATCAATTAATAAATCGGCAATAGGCATTGGGTAGCCATCCATCGGTGTAGCTTTGTTAAGATTCCTAAAATCAATATACACACAAAGTTTCCCATTTTTCTTGTAGACAGGAACCACATTAGAAATCCATTCAGCATATCGGCATTATCGGATGAACTTTGCTTCAATCAACCTTGTTATTTCAGCCTTAATATCAGGCAGCACTTTAGGATTGCATCGGCGTGCTGGCTGCTAATGTGGCCAAAATCCTTGTTTGATAGGTAACCAATGTTCAACAATTGATCGATCTAACCCGGGCATCTCTGTGTAATCCCAAGCAAAACAATCCTTGTATTCTTTCAATAAAGCAATCAACTGTTCTCTGCTTTGGAGATCTATCTTAGCACTAACAAAAGTTGGCCTTGGTCTATCACCATTACCGATATCTACTTCAACTAAATCATCTGCCGATGTAAACCCATGGCCCAATTTTCCATCATCGGCAAACCTATCCATTTACAACTCATCTTCAAAACCGACTGCTTGGATCGATGGCAGCTCATAATCGGCAATCCTGAGGAACACCGAATCCCATGCTTCTCCCGATATGCACTTGGACCGCTCGTATGTTTCTGATTCTGCCGATGCAATTATATAAGATGAATCACCAGGAACAACCTCAACTTTATCTTCAACCCACTGCACGAGGCATTGGTGCATTGTAGAAGGAACACAGCAATTAGCATGAATCCAATCCCTTCCTAATAGTAAATTATAAGCACCTTTACCACTGATGACAAAGAACGTGGTCGGCAATGTTTTGCTGCCGATGGTCAACTCGGTGCATAGCGCTCCTTTGACTGGTGATATGTTGCCTTCAAAGTCCTTGAGCTTCATGTTTGTCTTAGCTAGATCTTGATCTCCTTTTTCGAGCCTCCAAAACACAGCATACGGCATGATGTTAATCGCAGCCCCTCCATCTATGAGTATCTTTGACATTAGCTGCCCATCAACTCTGGCCTTGACAAATAAAGCCTTAAGATGCTATCTCTCATCATCGGTAGGCTTCTCAAAGATGGCCATCATTGGATCCAAGATTAGCTGAGCCACTTGTTCTAAAAGAATTCTCTCTTCCTCCTCATCGACAAGTGCCTGAAATTCCATCGGCAACATGAAAACCATGTTGATATCTGCCGATGACTTTCGTCTTCACGCTTCTGCTGCCACACTTGAGACTTTGCCCCATGGGGGTTTTCTTCTTTGCGCTCCTATTGCAACTTTCTCTTCTGCATTTTTGTCAGTCCTTCAGGGCACCACTGAGGAACCTTCGTCTTCCAGACGGGCTGATAAATTTTCGCACTTGAATCTAGGCAGTTTATATTGGGATCTCTACAAAGTATTGCCTCATCAGGAACTCTTGCATTGGCCATATCCTCGAGCTCCTCTTGGTTCATTGGCAAGCAGTGGTCATGCCTGCCCAGCCTTTCATGTACACTGGTTCTGCCTCCCAGCCGATCATGTACCGATGCTATTCCCCTGATTGGCTCATTGATATATCTGCTCTGATTACCATAGCGCAATCTTCTCTTTGCCCGATCAGCTCAATTATAACCATTGCACTTGGGGCAGCTATCACTCGTAGGCAGTTTAATGCCTTCTTCCCAGCAGTAGATGAAGAACGAGCATCTCCAATGACCTTTATGCCGACGCCATTCTTCCCGATGCAACTCCTGCCGCTGCTGATAGCGATGACCTAAAACTCTGTATGGAGCAGGCCTAGGAGGTCTTCTTGAACTGCTACTTTCTTCTACTACTTCTTTCCCCTTCAAGTCATCGGCAGTTACTAGGTTTCTAGGATCCACCGATGCTCTCCTTTTAGCGCTTGTCGATGTCAACACTTTGGTCTTGCTTACGGCATCCACCATGTTTGCAGGGAAAGGATGTTGATCAATCTTCATCGACCTCTGAGCTTTATGGTTATTGAACTTGATCCTCCCAGATTCAATAGCCAATTGCAACTGCTGCCTGAAAACTTTACAGTCATTGGTACTGTGTGAAGTTGCATTATGAAACTTGTAGTACCTCATCTTCTTTAGCTCATCTGCCGATGGAATCATAAGATTAGGTGACAGCTTGATTTGGCCTTCTTGATGTAGCAGATCAAATATTCTATCGGCCTTTGTGACGTCAAATGTGAACTTCTCTGGCTCCTTTTGACCGAAAGGACAAGAAATCGACTTCTTTCCCTTTACCCACTTAGCCAGGCCGATAGTTGGTTCTTCATCTGAATCTGACTCCTCTACCTCTTCTACAAAGGACACCTTCTTGTTCCAGCTCTTCCTATGTTCTGGAGCTTGAGCACTTTGATCAGATATCTTCTGTACAATGTGACTAAGACTTTCAAACTCCTGAGAATTGTACTTGTCCCTGAGATATGGCAATAGACCTTGGAAAGCCAAACCAGCTAACTGGCAATCATTAAGCACTAGGCTGTAGCACCTGTTCTTCATGTCTCGTACCCTTTGCACAAAACTCTCCACCGATTCGTCGCTTCGCTGTCTCAACTTCATCAAATTGGTAAGCTTCTTTTCATGGACACCAGCAAAGAAGTATTTGTGAAATTGTCTCTCCAGATTAGCCTAAGTAAGAATGGAGTTTGGTGGCAATGAGATAAACCATGTGAATGCCAATCCAGACAAAGAGGATGAGAATAAACGGATCCTTAGCTCATCCCTGTTCACTGCTTCCCCGCACTAGATGATGAATCGGTTGACGTGCTCCATTATCGATGTATCATCCTGCCTAGAAAACATGGTGAAATCTAGCACCTTGTATCGATTCGAGAAAGGAATCGAGTCATAAGCTAGAGGGTACGGAGTCCGATAAGAGTAAGTATTAATCTTGGGCTGAATCCCAAATTGCTCTTTCATTACTTCTGCAATCCTATCAGTCAAAGACGCATCTTGATCTTGCTGATGCACTGGCTGAATCTCCACTGGAGGCGCTGGCTGATATGCTTCTACATATCCTTATGGTACTTGGCTTAGAGGAATCGGCATATTCGCAGCACTAGTCTGCGGAGAAAAGCTCATCGGCTGTATTGCCGATGTTTGATCCTGGATAATTGTTTGAGGACAATACTGCTGAGTCCCCATCGCCTGGTAACCTGGCTGAATAGCAGATTGCTGAACTGGTGCTTGCCCTGACCAATTGAGATTATAACTCATCGGCACCTGACTTGCCGATGGCTGATAGCTTGCGGAAAATTGATGCTCTTGTATGGGTGGATGATAGCCAGCATAATTGCCCTGAATTGCAGATAACCCAGATTGAGATATGAATGGTACTATAGGCTATCCTGTAGTGGAAACTCTCTGTTGAACTGGTGGAGGACTGGTCAATGGATTCGCATAAGATATCTGTTGCGAAGGCGCGTGGAATCCCATTGACAATGGCTATACAGCAGGAGGTGTAGTAGAGTAATGTGACACTTGAGTCATCGGCTGAATTGGAGTAGCCGATGTCATTGGACCCTTCCTTGCTACATCATGCACTTGAGGTAGTCTAGAGTTGGCAGTACATGGACCTGGAGGCATCCCGTATCCCCACCAATTAGCAGCAATCCGATTATGTTGGACTGAGGAGCTTGACATTGCTGATGCCGATAGATCTGTGCTCAACTGAGTACTAGGCCTCTCCTGAGACGTTAGATCTGATCCTATCGGTGTGGCTTCAATGATAGATGGTCCTGATATAACTGGAAGAGTAGGCGCTTCCATACTCTCAATGGCTAGAGTTGCCGATGGAGTACTGACAGATGCCGATCCCGGCTGATGATACGCGGCCCGACATAACCTGGTGCTTGTCCATCTCTTAACGTTTGCACAACAGCATTGTAGACAGTATTGGACAGCACGGTGGAGTGGTTGATCAAAGCTTGATTTAATGCAGAATTAACCATCTCCTGTAATTTACCAGGGTTGGAGTCAAAGGTTACCTACCGAGGCAACGGCAGATCTTGCTTCTGGATGACTTCTCCGCCCCTATTCTTGCTGAAAGACTTCAAGCAGAGCTACCTGTAATCCTCCATAGCTTTTTCCATGGCTAGCTTCTGATCCTCCTTGAGATCCGATTCTGATATCTCCATGATGTTCTCTGGATTGATATCAGCAGGATTCTTCATGATAAATCTATTGACTTGGTCCCACCGAGCGTGCCAAAAGATGTGTTGATGCAAAATTCTACCTGCAAACACACTGGGCTAATACCCAAATTTGATATCCGAAGCGTGCCAGTTGATTTGACCTGTTAATCGACAAGGATGATAACTTGAATAAAAACTAAACGAGATGACAGCGATACGCCCAGACGTCAAGGCTCAGAATGTATTCGGTAACTGTTGAACAGATCAGACGAGACGACAGCGATACGCCTGGAAGTCAAAGCCTGAATCATGCTCGGTAGACGCGGAACCTGCAAGGTCACCGGAGATCAAGTTGATGCAGCCCGTCGATTCTTGAAAGAACTCATTGAAAAAGAAAAGATACTTGACGAAGTCATCGAAAAGTAAAGTACTAGTAAAGGTAAATTGCGATAAAAAGTAGATTTGTTTATTGATGCTTGGATATCTATTATAATGCCCTTCGGCACATATTTATACTCCGCTAATCGAAGAGTCCTAATTTAACATGCAAAGCTCAAATAAAGAAGAAATAAACTAATTCCTTATACAAACTCTATCTCTTTAAGAAAAAAGAAATAAAACTCATATAGGAGTTGGACTTAAACTATAATACGAAAATCATAAGCTCCGTGTCGCTGATCCTTTGTGTCATGATGAAATTATCTCTTCATCGGCATATCCCTGGCATCGGCAACAATCTTCTAGTCTCCCTGCCTATCTTATCGGCAACAGCTCTTTAGCTTCATTGGCAATATACGAGATCAACACGTCCTTCATCGACAACCACCCATTGGCAACTTGGAAGCAATGCTAAAGAAAAACCAACCTGTTGCCGATTTAGTTTAGTCTCCCGATCCTTATTGACACGTGCCGAAAAACGGTGTCAACAGGATCAAAACCCATCAAACAGAAATTATGAAGATTTGCACCAGATAGAAAGGCAGCAATCAAGAAAGAACTCACGAAGCTAATGGCGACAGGTTTCATCAGAGAAATCACACTAGTAGAGATATGACCTACCATGATGATCTGTTTTTGTCACGGTAGGTGACAAATTCATCAATATTTAGTTCAATGATGAATCTGTGACCAAAATGCCACTATTGCGGAACTCACGTCACTCTTATGTCGTTATGATGATTCCAAAAAAAGCATCACGAAAGAGTGTTTCCTATGACCAAATGGTGACCATCATAGTGTTGTTTCTGTATGCGTACAAGATGGCTACGTATGCGTACATGACGGCCCGGATGGCCGTTAGGCGCCCTGGCGGCAGTTAGGCTGACATGGCATGCTCTACTTCTTCCATGTTCTAGGTTCTCATAGGACCATGTGTTAGCTCCCAGTTTAGCCATGTGTCACTTTCTTATTGGCACAGGTTTCATGTTGCTATTTTCCCACATGTCTACGCCTCACTGGACCGTCTGTCAATTTTTTATTTGTCCACGTGGTTGTTTAACATTCGACCAGTTGTCACTTTTGCATCGGTCCACGTTCATCTTACTGATTGGGACATGTGGCGAGACGATTTCCCTCCACACGTCAGGTATTCAGAAGCCCACGCGTCGAGGCTAGGTCATTATACATGTAGACCACCAGTTTGGCCATGTGTCGAGCTTTTACTTAACCATGTTCGCTGCCCCAGTTCGTCCACAGAAGAAATTTAGTTTGACACCAAAGTAATTCCAAAACATCATATAAACCATTTTGAAAATGTCACATAAACCAATTAACATCACACATGAATGTCACATAAACCAATTAACATCACATGTTAGCAACAAGCCACTGCTAGTGTTTCAACAGACATGTCCAGACATCAAGCCAGAACACATTGGCACACAAGTGCACACATCAAACCACAAATGTTTATGACATCGAGGCCACTCAAGAAGAAGACCTATAGTTAATTACCAGAAGATTTGGATGCCAACAATTCATCACAAAACTTCTTTTGCTCTTCATGCCACCTTCTGTATTCCTCAAAGTCCATCTTAGTCTTCTCTGTTTTCCTCTTTAGTTCATCCAGTCACTCAACAAGGCTAGCATAACTTACCTGTTCCTCAAAAATCTATTGTCGAAGGACCCTCTTTGCCAATGTCTCCGTCATGGTGGACCCTGCCCGGATACCAGCATTCTTTAGAAAAGGGATGTTGCGGATGTCTGCCTGTTACTCATTCTTGCCTTCGGAGTCCTAGATAACCTTGCAAACAACATCAGTACTAGCCATTGCTTCCTACCTTTCACCAACACGTACTGCTAGTAGGCTTTCCATAGCTACCTGCGAATATTCATACATTGAACATTAGGTTATAGATAGTGCTAGAGGACTTCAATTGAAAACACCGAACATTGATTCATAACTAACGCATAGGTCTTCCTTAGCATTGTGCTAATAGAGAATACAAAAGCATAATGCATTTGTAGAGATCAGCCTAGATCCAACAGAGATTACATAATCACAATGTAGAGGTACCATATAGATTGGGATAGACTTACAAATTTCAAGGAAAGCAAATCAAGGTGCTTACAATAGCTTCTCTTGCAGCATCACTAAGGCCTTTCCTCTTAATGGTATGGAACCGCATGAAGACTGCCACAAGATTAACATCTCCATCAAGTCCACTAATTTGTTCATCGAGTCCTTGATCATCAGACTGTTCATCTACTCCCAAGTGTCGTCGTGCGGCCTTCCTCTTGTTCTCCATCTGTTCACTTTGCACGTGAGTTTTAATTTATATTTACCCAAAGTGCCGATAAAAATACAACAACCATCTCTTACTAGTTCGTGGAGGCCAATAATATAGGATCGAGACCCTGTAGTTTGGTGGTACTCACTTTTGCACACTTTTGCTTGTTCTTTACAGATACTTCCTCTAGTGACATCTCTGTTAGACCACAGCACATGTAGACAATAGGAAGACTAGAAAGGAAATCACTAAGTTCACACACCTTGCTCTTAACACTAGACCAAGCTTGGACAAGGCCTTTCCACTACTTATCATTCATGGACTGGACAGGAGAGCTTCTCATGATCTCATCAGCATGGACATTATTGAAGTACCATTTCTTCAACCTGTAGTGTTCCTGCCTCATAGCACACTAAAACACACTCCAAGCAAGCTCTTTTGTTGGTAGGTGGTGCCAGTCGAAGGCCAGATTTGTCTGCATCAGTGTGAATGAAAATTAAATCTGTAACAGAGTTGCTCATGGCATGGTGCAATGTAAAGAAGGGATACCAATATATACAGATAGCATATTCAGAAACTTATCAAAATGGACCATGCCACCAGGTGCCCTGTAATGCTTGAAATGTGTCAAAATTGGTATTCAAGACCCAACTACTATACTGGCCTTTGAGGAAAACTTGGTGGCTTGCAATGGATCCTGCAGCCGTCTTTTCCCCTCAGCAATAGAGATGTGCATCCACGTTCCTCCATATTTTCTACTCAATCTTTTCAATGTAATTCTCATAGTTTTCCCCCTGTTGTTCCTCATTCCTTGTGGTTCTTCTACACCATTTTCATATATTCAGATAGTTACAAAAGCAACATGGATATCAAATAACTAGTGCACAATTGGTTTATAGACAGTTATAAGTTAATACCAACCGTGCACATTTTCATTATTGTTCAGCGGGTTGGGGTTGACCGAATCTTGCTCAGAAGGATCCTCTCTGGCATGGGTACCGTCATCTAGCATGAATTTGATTCCATATTGTTATAAAAGCAATATAAATATAAAAAATATATGGCAAATTGATTGAGAGACATTTGTAACTTAATACCAACCTCCAACTTCTCCTCCATGGTCGGTTGCTACTGCTGACCTAGAACTGTGTCCACCTGCATCGGACACATCTAGCAATTTTTGTTTACTAGACCGAGTAAGAACACTAGTCAACTTTGGTGTGTTGGCATAACTTGCTTCGTACAACTTTGACCTCTTTTCCTTCCTAGACCCTGACACTAAAATTGGTGAAACAAACAAAAGCAGCAGGCATGTACAAATTAAATTGATATCCAAATAGTGGAGCATTGTATTGCACTACCTAGCCTCATAACAAAATACAAGACATAACAATCAACTTAACCCTAAAAGGCTCTGGCTCAACTTCTAAATCTGAATCTGTTTCATCTAATTTAGGACCTCCATCAACTAACTACCTTGGACCTCCATCAACTAACTCCCTTGTGCTTGACACATCTTCATTTGGAGGAATCAAAGGTTTTGGGCCCACATTTATTCCTAATAATTCTTGCATCTTTAAAAGATTCTTCGTGATGTTTTCATTTCGTGCATGTTCATAAGGATTTAACTCCTCTTCATCTAGATTACAAAGGCGCTTATATTAAACTAAAGACTAATGATTATATCAAATACCAACATAGCAAAGAAGGGGTGTACAAATAAGCGCCAAACTATAGATTATGCGGAGATCATTGATCCAATAAAAAAGCAACTATAGCTACAATAATCTCAGGTTCAACAACCTCAGTGCAGCAGACATCATAAAAAGGGATCTCGATATATGTTCCTCCTCTTTCATTGGCTAGTGTTCATTGCCGTCCCTGAGGTCTCATTGTTGTCGCGGAGCTGGTGCAGCAGGCATTGACGATGGGTACCGGATCTAGATCCAGATAGGGTTCGGTTGGATGGCGATGGGTGCCAAGGCTGGTGATCCAGATCTGGAGTCAAGCTGCTACGGTGATGGCACCTAGCGTGCGGAGCGAGGTGGGCAGTACAGCGGGTGGCACTACTTGAAACTTTGAAAGTGGAAAGGGAGGCAGAAGCGAGAAGAGAGACTGGTGTGGCTGCGAGAATGGGAGATGGGGGCGTAGAAAGCCTGTCCTTGCGCTTTTATGTGGCCAGCACAATACCATAAGTGCCCTCGTCTTACATGAACATACTTTTAGCGTGGAAGGGCAAAATAGACACATCAACGTGTTGGCGGGTGCGAAGCGAAAATTTTGCTCAAATTCAAACCTTCGGGCGGGGAGACCGTCTCGTATGCTCTCAAGCAGAGAACGCCACATATTCTGCATTTTTTTAATAGGAAAATGTTTACTACGACAAGACAAAGTCCCCATCTCCACATATACAACGCGCCGGATAGCACGTTAGTGGCCGACGATGTCGCCTACTACTCTGACTGGTATTCTCGATTTCTTTTATGTATATACTAATATCTACTATAGTCTATCTCAAATTGTAGTTCGTTTGACTTTTTTATCCCAAGTTTGACCACTCGTCTTATTCAAAAATTGCTCAAAATATCATTTCTTTTGTTGCGACTTTCTTTATTAACAAAATATCTTCGAGAATAAGATAAATTTGACTACATTTTGCTCTATTTTTTTGAATAAGATGAATAGTCAACTAGAGGTCAAAAAAGTCAAATGAACTACACTTAAAATGGAGGGTACTATAACTCTTATAAAGGTAACCCCACTAGATGATTTCTCTGTTCAAGCAAGGTGTCCACATCATTCCCCACTGAGAATCTCCAAGTGACATGTCATCCTTGTTTTGTATGCTATATAGAATTAGATTTTTAGAGCAAAAAATAAACTCCAATAGCTATGCTGTCTTATTTTGTAAAATAGCAAGTTGGCTATTCCTAGATCTTCGCATGGTAGATATAGCTTGCATGTGCTGCTAACCATCTATCAATAGCATAGTATAAAGGCTACTGAACTTTTAAATTTTTGTACATAGTTTTCTATTTTAGAGGTTGACCAAATCATAGGTTTAACAATCCACTTTTACCAACTCTATTTGAGTTGCTCTATGTGATCCACTAAATGCTTTATCTCTTCATGCCATGTGTTCATATCATTCCCCACTAAGTCCATGTCATCCCATATTATACAAAAAATGTTCATGTCATCTCTATTATGTGATATATTGCAAATATTAATCCATTAACACACAAGTCATTGACATATGTCATTTGTCTCACCACCTATTCATCTATAACATAATCAAATATTCTATTGTTCTTTATATTACCTTATCAATTTTTTAATCAGATATAATACAATATAATATCGTTCAATTCAAATTCATATAGATGTTTACATAATATATAATAATATATAGTTTTTCTACCTTTATTCATGGTTTATTCAAATTCATATTGATGTTTACATAATATATAACAACATATAGTTTTGTCTACCTTTATTCATTGTTTTCATCACACTTCATATTTGTCTACTATATATAATATGTATGTATACACACACGACTGTAACTTTTCCATATATTCTTGCTTGAATTATGATTTGGATCAACTACATCCGTCGAATGGTGGATGCACAGCTGTTGAATTTTCCTGTGACCCATAGATCGACCAAGACATTAATAAAAAAAGCCAAACACTATAGTGGAGGGATAAGGTACAGCCATACCATTGTTGACGGTCGTTAAGTATCAATTCTTAACCATCAAAATAGCAAGAGAAAGGATTAAAATATGAATATCATCTAGTTATAGGGGTTACACTAACAAATTTCCATGAGTTTTGGTGAATGTATATTTCTAGAGGGGGTTATCGAAAAAGAACCAAAAGAGGCCCACATGTCAGATATACATAGAGAGAATACCACGTCCAGTAACTCAAGAATATTCTAGAAGACTCAAGAAGGCGACCATGCGAAGCTGAGGCCATGTGGCAGAGGTGACTGGGCAGGCGCCCAAGCCACCTGGGCGTCCGCCTGGTGAGCTAGCCCAATCACGGGCAACCTCGTGGATCCTGCATCCACCGACTTTGAGGATCAATATGAAGCGTCCATATAGGTCGGTTTGATCCAAGGGATGTAGTGCATCCTAGGGGGCTATATAAACAGGGCCCCTGGCCCCTGGAGAAACTCTAATTCATTCTAGAATTCATTCTCTAGTTCATTCATCAACTCCAGAGAAGCCTTAGAGCCACCATCTCAATTAGAGCTTCATAGTTTAGTAGCATAGCTACATAGGAATAGATCTAGAAGGAGTCAAGCCTAGCTTGGAGTCCGGATCTATCAGAGTTCTTGGTAATTTCTTCTACTTCATTATAATATTCATCTTTATTCTTGCTATATGAAAAGTACTTTATTTTATTCTAATATATCAGATATGACTTTGTTCTATTTGCTTATGTTCTTAATTAGATTGATGGGTGAGTGGTAAATATTGTGTTGGCGTGGTGCCTATACCGTATTTATCTGTGATTCCACCCTATATTCCGGATCGTGAGGTAGATCGCGGGAGTGGCAGTCCTGTTGAGTCCTTCGTAGTCCTCCCTAGTATAGGACTAGTAGAACACCACTATTACAGAGAATTGATTGCTCTATTCATGATCTTTCTTGGTAATATCACTATGCATAGATATAACATTTTCCTGCCATGATTGCTAGGTGTACTTGCACTAATCATTGTATGCTTTGGCTTTATAGTTAGAATAACTTAGGATTTATTCTTGTAGATTGTCCTAGTCCATGCTAGTGTTATAAACTTAGAGTACTCTATTGAAATGTGTATCATTATTTTATATGGCTATGTGCTCTCATTTACCATTCATTATTATATATTATTATTTTATGTGACACTTACCCTGTATGAGAAGATAGATAAAGACATGGTTAAGCTCTCCATTATCACATGCAGTGCTCATTGCTCATATCCATCAGCATTCCCCTTCTCAGTGGTAAAAATATAAATAATGATAACTAGATTACTCCCGGTTAAAATGCTACATCGGTATTATCTGTGCGCTTGCGAATCCCTTATTCACTTTCCAGAAAGCATATGCATTTAATACCAGCACCTCTGGCGCCATGCTGGGCATGACAACCTAGCTTATGTGGTGTTCAAGGTGTCAACAAGCATTTTTGGCGCCGTTGCTGGGGAAGGTTGAAAGCTTACCAAATGGATAATGAGCAATCACTGCATCTACTAATGTGATTGAGGACTATCCATCCTTCTCTACTCATACAGACTTACCCTTGTCTTTTGTCTATGTTATATATCATATGCAGGGTAATGTATGAGCAGGTTTGATCTTCCAGAAAATTACATTGACAATCCAGAAGCTTTAATCAGGAGGACCAAGGCCAAGTTGAGAAAGCACTTATCATCCTCATCAGCTCAACCTGCCGTACTTCTAAACCAAAAGATCCACCTTTTGTTTGAAGTTTGACAACAGCATTCAATGCCATGGCCAACAAGTCACTTCATGAGTTCTCAGCTCCCACTATGGACAACATCCGTACTGGACCTGCTGCCAACATCGAGCACCCATTTGAGCTCAAGCCAGTGTTGATCAACATGGTGCAAGCAAGTTAGTTCTGTGGGAAGGCCCATGAAGATGCTAGTGCTCATCTCTAACACTTTTTGAAGATTTGCAGCACTTTCACTATCAAAGATGTCCCCAGAGATTCTATACTACTTCGCCTTTTCCCATTATCACTTTTGGGAAGAGCAAAGCAGTGCTTCTACACCAATAAGTAGAAGAATACTACGTGGGCACTATGTTCCACCAATTTCTTAGCAAAGTTCTTTCCCATGGGCAAGACCAACGCTCTCCACGGGAAGATATCAAGTTTTTAACAACAACATGAAGAGACAATCACAGAGGCCTAGGAATGTTTTCAAGATTACATCCTCGAATATCCTCATCATGGGATGGAGAATTGGCTACTCATGTAGACTTCCTATCATGGGCTCAGCAACAGCACTCGTGAAACCATGGATGCTGCTACTGGAGGTGCATTCTTATCACTTACTCTTCCTCAAGCCACAGCTCTTGTGGAAAAGATGGCCTCTAACAAAGGTTGGAGTGAAGAAAGAACTTAGATCCGCAAGAGAGGTGGAGGGATGCACCAGCTCAAGGAGGTAGACATGCTGTCTGCCAAGATGGACTTGCTAATGAAGAGGCTTGATGAGAAAACAATTGAAAAGAAAGAAGTCATGCACATTCATGATTCTTGCATGACTTGTGAAGAGTGTGGAGAGACTGGGCATACAGGTGCTAATTGCCTAGAGATATAGGAGGACATGAACTACCTCAATAACAACAACAAAAACTACTACCGTTCTCAGTAGAATCAAGGATGGAATCAACAACAAAGGCCTAACTACTCAGGTAACTACCAAGGTAATAATTCTTCTAACAATAATTTCAATCAGCCACCTTTGAGAGAGATAGTGCTTAATCAAGGTAAATTAATGGATAACATGTCTAAGAAACTAGCATCATATGATAAAACTCTTGAAACAGTCAATAATAGAATGGATAGTATTTTCAATGCCATAAAGAATTAGCTTAGCTTCAATAAAATGTTATAGTCTCAGTTGCAACAGCTTGCTAATTTTGTTCCCTTCGCCGACCAAGGTAGGATTCCAGGGCAACCGAAAGGGTTAGAAACTGCACATCTTGTAGACATATTTAATGCAGGAAGCTATTGGAGTGACCCTCCTAGAGGATCATGGGTTGACCCAACTTTACCAATTAAGAAAGGTGATCCAGGGAGACCAGTTGTTCCGATCTCTATTGGAAGTACTAATTTCAATGAGGCAATCTATGATTTTGGCGCAAGCATCAACATCATGCCCAAGGTGATATTTGAGAAAATGTTCAACTATCCTTTATCCTACACAACCATATGCTTGCAGCTTGTAGACCAGTCACTCTGCTATCCAATGGGAATTCTAGAAGACATATGCATATGAGTAGGAAGCTCGTATGTCCCTGCAGATTTAATGGTAGTGGACATGAGAGGTGATGAGACGTCCCCCATCATTTTGGGACGACAATTCTTGAACACTGCTGGAGCCATCATCTATTCCAACACTGCCAAGATCATCTTCAACATAAGGGGCAAGCGAGAAACTTTCTTCTTTAAGAATAGGGTTTTGCAATTTCTAGCACACCCTCAGTACCCCTATGAGCTAGAGAGAGAGACTATCACTAGGAATAACAAAGCTAAGATCAAAACCAAGACTAAGAACAAGGGCAACAATAAGAAAACCTAGAAAACAGAGACAGTGAGAATGGTCACTGTAGTCCACAGAGAGCATGACCATCACCTCAAGTCCCCACATTTGATCAAGAAGGATGACCCAGGTGTCCCAACTATTTAATGCTCCATCAATAGATGTTCCTTCAACAAAGCTATCTGTGACACTAGATCGGGTGTCAATATAATGGCCAAGATGACCTATGAATATCTATATGGAAATATGCCTTTGGACCCCACCTATGTGCAGCTACAGATGGTGGACCAGACATTTTGCTTCATGGAAGGGATAGCCAAAGACGTCCCTATCCAGATCAACGACCATTACATCCCCACTGACTTCCTAGTCATCGGCATGGGTGAAGATGAGTATGATCCTCCCATCATACTAGGAAGACCATTCCTCAAAACTACCAAGGCCATCATCTATATTGGAACAGGGGAGGTCCACTTCCACTTCCCCTCAGAAAATGTGTGCCGCTATTTTAATGATGATTATATAATGAATGAGGAGCCCAAGAAGAATAGATCAAGGAGAAGGCAGCGTACTCATCGCTAGAAGAAGAAGATCACCATTGATGGATGGGTTGACTATGAAGAAGTATCATGATTCAAAGATTGGTACCCTGACAAGGAGCATGTCGCTGAAGAAGTAAAAGAGGTACCACCAGCAGAAGAAGAGATAGTGATCACAGAAGCTTCCTCTTTCAAGTCACCATCACCAATAAGGCAGGTATGGAAACCTAAGGTAAAACCAGAATCAAATCCTGTACAAGACACAGCACTAGTGGCGCCATCCGACGCTCCCCTTAAAAAATGAGCGAACAAGGAGGTCCTGTTCGGAGGACTTAAAGTCATCGAACGCCACGCCAAGAGGTAACTTGGTATCTATCTGTATTTTCCTTTTTAGCATTACATTTCCCGTTTCACATATTTACCTTTTTCCTACATGAATCTTTAGTTGCATCTTTACCTTTCTATTTCTACCCTAGAAAGCAATACATGCAAGTAATTTGAATTGTCTCCCCACTTATGAGCACCACAAAAGCCTATTAGATTTAGGGTGAGAGAGAAGGCAATCTCACTATGCCTAAGTTCCACAAATACCACATATTCTGAGAGAAGAGAAAAGGCATACTTTACACTTGCCTTAGAGAGGATCCAGAAATAACATAAATGAGAGACTTGAAAGGTCATACAAGGAATCTCAGAGTTTTATTTTGAAAATCTTGTAAAAACTCTAGAATAATAGTTGATCAAAAGAAGCGAGAAACATAGCGCTTGACTTGACCATTCTGTCTTTCAACTACTCAAGACCCAAGTGACAGCTACAAGCTCCATGGTGAAAGGTAATATGGGTAAGTCTTGAGTCAGAATAGTTCACTCTAATTTAGAGGAAAGTTCTTGTTTGAAAGCATGTGAACTTATGAGGCGTGGAAGCATTGTAGCAACTCCTGATCCATCGCTGAGTCTATCTTTGCTTAGGGATGAGCAAAAGGTAAGCTTGGGGAGTTTGTTGATGGTCATTAAGTATCAATTTTTGACCGTCAACATAGCATGAGAAAGGATTAAAATATGAATACCATCTAGTTATAGGGGTTACACTAGCAGAATTCCATGAGTTTTGGTGAATGTCTATTTCTACAGGAGATTATCGAAAAAGAACCAAAAGAGGCCCACATGTCATATTTACATAGAGAGAATACCACGTCTAGTTACTCAAGAATATTCTAGAAGACTGGAGAAGGTGACCCTGTGAAGCTGAGGCCATGTGGCAGAGGTGACTGGGCAGGCACCCAAGCCACCTGGGCGGCCGCCCGGCCAGCTGGCCCAATCACGGGCAACCTCGTGGATCCTGCCTCCACCGAGTTTGAGGATCAATATGAAGCATCCATATAGGTTGGTTTGATCCAAGGGCCATGGTGCATCCTAGGGGGCTATATAAACAGGGCCCTGGCCCCTGGAGAAATCTGAATTCATTCTGGAATTCATTCTCTAGTTCATTCATCAACTCCAGAGAAGCCTTAGAGCCACCATCTCAATTAGAGCTCCATAGTTTTGTAGCATAGCTACATAGGAATGGATCTAGAAGGAGTCAAGCCTAGCTTGGAGTCTGGATCTGTCAGAGTTCTTGGTAATTTCTTCTACTTCATTATAATATTCATCTTTGTTCTTGCTACTATCAATAGTACTTTATTCTATTCTAATATATCAGATATGACTTCGTTCTACTCCCTCCGTTCCAAATTGTAGTTCATTTTGACTTTTTTGGTGCATGCATTTTGCTATGTACCTAGATAAATAATATGTCTAGATACATAACAAAATGAATGCACCGAAAAAGTCAAAGTGAACTATAATTTGGAACAGAGGGAGTATTTGCTTATGTTCTTAATTATATTGTTCTTAGTTTACTTTGATTATATGCTTAGTATAGTTGGATTAGATTTATGTTTATGCATAGGATCGTATAGCGCTTGTTCATTAGATCGATAGGTGAGTGGTAAATATTGTGTAGGAGTGGTGCCTATACCGTATTTATCTATGATTACACCCTATATTCTGGATGGTGTGGTAGATCGCGGGAGTGATAGTCCTGTTGAGTCCTTCGTACTCCTCTCGAGTACAGGACTAGTAGAACACCACTATTACAGAGAAGTGATTGCTCTGTTCATGATTTCTAGGTGTACTTGCACTAATCATTGTATGCTTTGGCTTTATAGTCAGAATAACTTAGGATTTATTCTTGTAGATCATCCTAGTCTATGCTAGTGTTATAAACTTAGAATACTCTATTGAGATGTGTATTATTATTTTATGTGGCTATGTGCTCTCATTTATCCTTTATCATTTACCATTCATTATTATATATTATTATTATTTTATGTGACTCTTATCCTGTATGAGAAGATAGATAAAGACATAGTTAAGCTCTCCATTATCACATGCAGTGCTCATTGCTCATATCCATAAGCATTCCCCTTCCCAGTGGTAAAAATATAATTAACGATACCTGGATTACTCCCGGTTAAAATGTTGCATCAGTATTATCTATGCGCTTGCGGATCCCTTATTCATTTTTGAGAAAGCATATGCATTTAATACCAGCACCTCTGGCACCATGCTGGGGATGACAGATGACAACCTAGCTTATGTGGTGTTAGAGGTGTCAACAACCATCTGTCAATAGATAAATAGCAATATTCATGAACAAACCAATTGGATGATTTTAGGAGAGCTAACTAGTCATAGTCCAACTCCAAATAGAGCCAAAGACAATATTCAAAGAAACAATAAAATATACTAAGCCAAAGACTAACTAGTCAGTAGTCCATCCACACTGGGCCTAAGACAGTCCACTGCACAGAAATATTAACAAGCTGGACAATAGTTGTGATCAAACGATGGCAACTATCAGGGGAGCTAACTAGTCAAAGTCCATCCGAACAAAGCCTGAGACAATCTGATGCTCAGAAATCTAGATAGGTCAGATAATACTTCTACTGAACTGACAAAATACAGATGGTGTCAACTCATGTGTGTAGTTCACCGCCTCCATTCGCCATTCGTCCTATGCACCTCCACCTTGAGCATAGCTTCAAGCACTTCCATCGAGTCTATCTCCCACATCTCATCAGCTTCAATGCTCTAGGTGTACTCATGAATGACTATGAAAAAATAGGTGTCGTCGACCATGAGGTGGTTTGTAGCACAGAATTTGTCCCACTCACACCAAAATGATGTGCGGTAGACTTTGTTCTTCATGTCATTCCTCTTCAAGCCCACGATAAAGGACTGCCTAGCCATCCGCAGCACGACCACCGATAGATTCCCGTAGCCGTGCGCTTGCTCAAAGTCCACAGGAAACATTCTTTGCTTCGCACAAAGAGAGATTGATGTGAAGGACGACAATGGTAACCTGAAACATCAGAAGTTCTACATCTGGCATGAGTTCTCACCAGATACTTCATATTGAGGTGGTATTTCTTTAGGATCACTACAAAACACCTCGGCTCCAGGATTGGCAGGGAGAGAGTTCTACAGGAGACCACGTCGGTGTGCTTGTACCTTTTGTGGCAGCCGATAAGGTTGAAGACCTTGAAGTTTATCTGTGAGTAGCCATCGTATCGCAACACAAGAGTGTACCCAACATGGAGATCGAGGACGCCGGCGATCTTCTTCCATCCCTGCACGGATGTACATGAGGCTGCCGACGACGGAGAACACCTCCACCACCCACCGTGCCTAGATCTGGTCATGGTCTAAACAAAGCTCGAGTATCCAACAAGCTCTGATGGCCATGGCCATCTCAGACGGCAGCTTCTGCATGCACAGCGATAGACATGGCCAAATATAAGGAGTGATTCATTCCCAATTGCAAACCCCACCAGATCTGAGGGTGCAGATAACGGGCACTTACTAGTTCATCTGCATACATGCCAGGAAGAAGGACCATGAAGCACTCCTTGTCGCGTTGGCTTGGATTTTCCATGTCTTCTTGCTGCCTCACCGTGCCAACTAGCAAACTTCACAATCTTGAGGAATCCTTGGTACAATACCTCTGTTCTTGTTCTCCTCTCGTGTGGGTGCTTTATTTTTTCTGTGTTTCTGGAGCTATTAGTTTTGGGGTGGGGGTACATGTAAATACAAGCATCGGTTGTGACCCTCGAGAAATCGTGACAGCACCCAAGGCTACGTGCAGCGGTTGGGAGAAAAATCTTACTCATAGTGATGTCCGCTCATCGAAACTCTGACCACACCGGACACATCTCACATAGTCTACCACCTGATATTGTAGATGTGCAGTGGTGAATGTTTTTTTATAATAAAATATTCTATCTCATAAATACTAAAATGCAATTCTTTGACTTCTATGATTCCTGTTTGACTATTAGTCTTATTAGACTGTACTCCTCCATTTTACAAATAATCACAGATTTTGACTTTTACACTTCCTGTCTGACCATTCGTCTTATTCAAAAAGTTTTAATAAATATTATTTATTTCATTATGACTTATTTTATCATTATAGATACTTTCATAATAACTTATTTTTTTATTATTTGTATAAAAATTTTAAATAAGAGAAACGGTCAAACAGGAAGTGTAAAAGTCAAAATGTGCAATTATTTGTGAGATGGAGGGAGTACTACTATTGATGGCACACAACACTGTGTTGATGTCTGGATGGAGATTCACACAGGATCACACAAGGTCCGATCATTTAAAATCTAGCCTACTCAGATAGTAGAGTGAAGAGGACTGACGTGCGTTGGCCGTTCATCTGTAGGCTCCAGGATTCCCGCGCAGGCGCGCGCTGGCCTACCATCAATAGCCTGTTGTGGCAGGGATATCGCCTCACTACCTGTTAGCATTGAATGTGATAGAGGGCTGCTGCTTCAATTCTATTCCATAGAGCTAGTGCCCTCCACCCAAATGCACCCTTTGTGCCGCCGACAAGAGGGGAAGGCTTTCCAGAGCTCCTACTTCAGTTCCATTCCAAAGATTTTGCCCTCCACCCATCTGCGCCCTCTGTGGCATCGACGCTCCCCATGGGGACAATGACTGAGTGGACAAAATCATCCTTCGACCAAAAGGCTTTGGACGATCTATGAGCTAGGGGTAATCATGGACAGCGCCGACACGATCGGGTGGAGAGTGCCAGAAACAACAAAAGTGGAGCCAAGGCTGAAGCCAAATGAGGTCGTCTCTTTCATTGATTTGCATGCCTTTGGCTTTGGGTTGCCGGTGCACCCCTTACTCAGGTATTTGCTATACTAGTACAGGCTGCACCCACAACTTGACCCCAAACGGGATCCTCCACCTCTCCATCTTCATCATGCTATGCAAGGGCTTCCTAGGTTCGATGCACATTATTTTCTATGGAAGTTTTTGTTCAAAGTGGTTCGCTCACTGCCAGGGGGTCCTTCGTACTTCGATGGGAGGCGCCTCGATCCATCTTCATCTCAAATGGGAGCAGAGATACCTGAGCCTTCGCCACTGCCTATTTGTGAACTTGGCATGGCAGTAGATGTGGTTCTATTTACCCAATGAGGGGCCGCCACTGCCGTCTTATTCTCTGAACTGGCTGCGTGGTGACACACCGGATGAATGGTCAATGCTGCTAGACCTAGATGTTGCGATGGATGTGAACAAATTTCTGGATGCGATCAAGGACCTAAAGGACCGGGGCCTGACAGGGCGAGGGTGATCCGTACTTTCATGGCCCATCAGGTCCTCCCCTTGAAGTAGAGGAACCACCCACAGTGAGGGTACCTGGGCACGAGGGACCCTACAATTGAGTCAAGTGCCCTCATCCGTGAGGAGGTGCTAGACGAACTGGTGATGGCAGCTATGGGACCGGGTGCGCAGGATCTTGGCCGGGGCATGGCACCGGAGGCATTCCATGCCGGCAATCATCCACCTATAGACGGACCTCTCAGCGGCATGGTATCCATCATGCCAATTCCCCCTTTGGAGGTGCACAATCACCGTGCCATTGTTCATGTTGTTTATCTTCATCTAACTAAAGTATTTGTATTCATGCTGTTTACTTCAACTAGTATTTGGAATTTTCCATTTCCTTTACAGAGGACCATGTTGGCCCTAGACCCAGGTGCTTCATCCACAGTCTTGCTTGAGAAGCGGCCCCTGGAGGCTTCCCTCGATGGGAGCTGCCAGTCATGATTTCATGCCATGCTGTGCCCACCTGTCCTCGCACCGCCCTCTATTGCTGAATTTGGCAAATCTTTGGAAGGAGGTAAACCCTCAGGCAGCGATGAAGACTGAGACAATCTCTTGAAGTTATTACACGCATACAGTCGGGTGATCAAGGACGAGCTAGTGGCAATCTGGAGGCTGCACGCGTCACCCTTGCCGTTGCCAACAAGGAGAACGTGGCCATAGAGGTAGCGCTTAAGAATCTAGTTGCCATCATAACTGCTGCCTGTAACTTCGCCTTCCCCATTGAGGTAGCGGGCGATCTGGCCATTGCAGAGGAGCTCCTCCAAGCCCTTCCCACTCGCCTTCAGGCTGTGGTGTCCGAAGCCCTTCCCACCACCAATGCTGTCTTAGCGATGGAGGACGTGGAGAGGATCCTGCATGCCCCGCTCGCCCCTTGATCTGTGTGAGACGTATCAATAGTCCTAGTACAAGTGACTAGGTTTTATCTGTGGAAAGCACATGCAAATGTGAACTCTTATTTTGATGTTCATGTAGACTTTTGTTGAGCTTTGTATTAGATGGTTGAAACTCGGTTGAGCATTGTGTGGCTCAGGTCGTTTGGTTGTAGTGGCATTGATCTATGTTGAAACGATCTTGTTTTGCTTCAGTTCATCAACAGACCTTACTATCATCCCTACCTTCTTATAAAGTTAGCCATATAAAATATTACTAGTATATGTATGACACAGTAAAGCAAACAAAAATACATTAAATAGGATACTGTCCAATGCGACCTAACTTACAGCGGCCGAACATTACTACGAGATCAAATATGCATGGGTCGGACTTTCTTGTAGTGTGAATTGATGTTTGGACTACTGAGCTACTTGTACAACTTTGGATTCCGTCTTGATTCCCCAAATAACGATATTCTGATGGAGCGTGCAGGGGGTCGAGCGGCCGGGCGGACTCGTGTCAGGGTGCACTGCATGCAGAGTGCTCGACTGTCCTCCTGTGGGTTGCAATCTACAATAATAATCTGGTTGACATTTTGTTTATTTTTCAAATAAATACGCTAGCTACATGTACTAACTCATATTGGTGTATAGCTGTTCACATTGCTAGCCATGTACTAACACGTATATACATACGCTACCTGCTACATGTACGTACTCATACTCATGTTACCGGCCACTCACTAAATCGTTTACACATGAT
The DNA here is from genome assembly GCA_023333625.1 of Bothriochloa decipiens. Classification (NCBI taxonomy): domain Eukaryota; kingdom Viridiplantae; phylum Streptophyta; class Magnoliopsida; order Poales; family Poaceae; genus Bothriochloa; species Bothriochloa decipiens. The sequence continues at coordinate 25,403,138 of CM041645.1, forward strand.
ACACGCATATGTCACGTACACATATCATGTACGCCTATAACACATAATCAAATGATGCCACTATCAAGCATATGAGTCATATTAAATGTAAAATTTTAAGAAAATTGCCATATCCATGGGATCATGTGGGTATCAATCAGATCTAGGGAGAATATTTTCACAATCGCATAACGACAGACATGTTGGGGTACTTAACAAAGCAAAAAGGTGAACAGGATAGTGGGAACAAGGCAGAGCTCTAGGTGGCGACCATGGCAAGAGCGGCAGTGGTTCTTACCTCGGCGACCCATCGGTGGCAGCTGGGGGTCAAAGAAGGTGTGTGCGGGGTAGCAGAAGCAGAGTTGCATCGGTGGTGTAGTCGTACTGGCCTCCGGGCCTTCCTCCGGTGGCTTGAACTATGATGGTGGTGAGCTCCGGCTCTGGCATTGACCTTCTTCCCTCCGCCCCCTTCTTCTCCTACCTCTCTAACTCCTCCCCAGTTCGGCTTGACAAGGCGAGAGTAACAGCCAGCAAAAGGGGGCTAGGCGTGGGGGAAACCCTAGAGCGTCGTGCAAGCTCCTTTAATAGGGCACCGGTGGCCATGGCAAACTTGAGATTCCCCTTGGACGGTGGAGAAAGGCGAGGGGCAATCAGGCAGCCAGGGTGCGCCTGAGCTAGGGTTAGGATTTTCGCGTGGCGTGGGTGGACAGATGAATGTCACTGCACGGGCGAGAACGGACGGTAGAGGTGCACCATGGCCACTTTTGGTATGGCAGATGGGACATGTGGGCGGCCAGAAAAGGGAAGAGGAAGCAGCTGACAAGGCAGGCCCATGTGTCAGTGGCAGTGGGGTGGCGCGGGCGCGTGCGGCGCGGGTAGGCTCTTGCTGGGCCACTCGGCCACATGCGCAGTGGTATGGCGGGTGCGGGCGCGGGGTGAAAAATAGGCTGGCCTGGCCATCATGGGTCGTGAGCAGGGAAGTTAGGCGTGGGTCATGGGGAGTAGGAGCTAGGCCGCAGAGCTAGGGCGTCAAGGGAAGTTGGTTACCATGACCAAGGTTAGTTACCTATAAACATGTACATGTTAACACATGTGATATAAAGGGTTATTGATTTCATTATCAACACATAAAATCAATAAGAAGCAAATGAAACTTTTGTAAGCAAATGCAAATGCTTCAACTAATAGTAGGTTCTACTTGTGCAACTATTTGATGTTTTCCTACATGACACTCACCAACCATAGGTTATTTTAGAAAAAAATTTGTTGGTTGTGATTTTTGGTGTTTGGAATTTTTAGTCATCAGAAAAAGTTCAGTCAGCTTGCTATCATCAGAAATAGTTTAGTCAGCTTGCAGGATATTTTTGGATACAATTACTATTGTTTTTTAAATAGGAATACCCATTTCCATTGATGGAGCAACGGAAATACAAGCAAACTGTACAATTTATAGATAAGTAGCCAAAGATAACAAAGATTTTAGGAGAAGAAATACCGAGACCTCAACAACTACTCATAACAGCTATCAGCGACACCTTACTACGCTCTCCACCCAACATAGAGAAGTCTAACAAGACTAGCCAGGAGTTTTAGCACTACAACCAAGTTCAAACAAAGGACATCAAACCAGCTTATTACATGCTCCAAGAAAAGAGTGGTGCACGTAGAAAACCCTGGTTTCTCACATCACTTCCAACTTGTCATGGTTCACATTCTCAACACATTTTTTTTCATCCTTGGTTCTAGTCATCTTCCAAAAGCTCCTGAGCAAGATGTAATATCACATATATATCCACTATACATGTTCCACATGAGGTGGATGACTGCCCCTTACTAGCAGGACGGTCCAATTATCACTCGGCCCATTTAAGGGATGTCCCATGGTACACAAAGAGATAGCGTCAGACTTTCCCATGGTACGTGAAAGAGAAATGGTCGGACTATCCTAAGTCCCAAGTGTTGGCTCCTGGCAGTTCATATCCGCTAACGTAGAAAGTCCGATACCTACATAATTGACCTCGTAGGACAAATAATAATGGGTTTGTCAGTTTTGATTGTCGTATCAATCAGTATGCACCGATACAAAACATCATTCACCTACCTGTTGGCTCCCACATTATAGCGAGGAGCAAATCTTCGTATCGTTATGCAGAACGGATCGAGGAACCATGGGGTTGAAATGCTATTGCACACGTATATTCGAAGAAAGGCAGCTTTCACAGCCATTAACATTTTCCATGGTAGGAGCTCATCAAAATTTAGAATAGCAGCACATAGATATATATAACAAAATCTAGGATAGAAGTTAATGGAGTTATAATCATTACAATTTTGGATAAATCAAGTCTAACCCTCACACTTACAATACCATTACAAATTTAGCTAACAGTTAGTACACAAGCTCAGCTTCTTCCTATGTTACAGAGACAGATAACCATGACGACTAGTACAACAATTTTGAAGGAGAAAGAGGGTGGAGCAGGTATTGGGTTTTGATGACAGATGTCATCATCAGCGGCCAAGGGTGAATTTGAGTTGTTTGCTCTTGAGTTGAAGGCAGCAATTGCATCTTCATAGGAGTTGTACTTTTTATATGAAGCACTAGAGAACCAATGAACTTGGTCCTCATAGTCAGCCAGCTATGAAAAACTGCTCGCCTATGGCTGCGGAACACAGCATAGTAGGGTTTCATCTCAAATCTGCAGCATGCGTAGCAACAAAGTGCAGCTCAAAGATTAGTGGCACTGATTTGCTGCCTCCTAATAAATCCAATAGCCATGTGCTATAGGGACTACCAGAACCATTCCCCCTCCCACATCTATCTAAAATTAAGGGATATGGAGGTATGCATTAAAGGTGATATATCTAAGCAAAATCCCTAAGTCCTATAGTAGATCCATGTTGAGGCAAAACAGAAATGAAGAAACAAATAGTAAAAAGGGGACAACATAAAATGTACTTACAGTATATAATGGCTCCAAGGGGACGAGAACACACACAGCCGCTTAGTGTAGTGGCAAAGACCTTCACGTCTTAGTGCTAGGTCCAGGGTTCGAATCCTAGAAAGCCCAATGTTTTTGGCGAATTCAACATCGGTCGAAGAATGGTGGTCCCACATTTTTGTAACATAAGGGTGGTCCCACGTGAACAGAGAAGGATCCCTAGTTGCGGGTCCCAGGTAACTGACGCTCTGGTCCCACGCGTCTGGTGGTGAAAGGTGCCACACGGGCCCACATATCGGTCGAAGAAGGGTGGCCCCATGTGAACAGGGATGGTGCCCTGTGGCGGGTCCCATGTAACTGATGCTCTGGTCCCACATGTCAGCTGACAAAGGTTGACCCCACATGAACAGAGATGGGTCCCGCATGGTGGGTCCCACGCTGATCCCACATGTCAGATGGAGAACAGTCCCATACGGGTCCTACATGTTAGTTAAAGAAGGATGACCCCACATGAACGAAGATGGGTCCCCCATGGCGGGTCCCATCTAACTGACACGCTAATCCCACATGTCGGATGGAAAACTGTCCCACACGGGTCCCACATGTCAATCATCGAAGGATGGTGGTTTACGTCCCATGTGGTGGGTCCCATCTAACTGGCACACTGATCTCACACATCGGATGGAGAATGGTCCCAGTCGGGTCTTGCATGTTAGTCGTTGAAGGGTGGTGGCCTCAAGGTTCCCCTGGCAGGCAGGTCCCACATGTCAGTTAGTGAAGTGTCGTAGAACGGTGCCTACTCGGAACAATTGAGTAATGGCGGGTCCCATAACATTGGACGGAGAAGTGTCTGGCTGAGTGATAGGCGAATCTGACAACTAACGGCGGATGGAGGGTACTAGTGATGCGTGCTAACGGTGGATGGAAGTATGAGTGAAGGCGGCTCTCCCATAGGCAAATGGCGTCAGCTTTCGTAGACAAATGGAGCGGCGCGGGTTTCAGTGACGAAGTGTGTTGGTCACAACTCGAGGATATCCTTGAAATCATCACAATCTAGTGATGAACAGTATCGTAATACCTCTGTGATGATTCTGTAGATTTTCCATGATGATTCCTGTGACCTTTTTGAAATACATCGCGAAAAAAATCATCACGTAGTTCAATGACCAAAGCGACCAAAATGTCTTGGAAACCACTCTTCGGTGACCATAACAAAATCATCGTAAGAATTTTCATCATGGTAGGTCATATCTCTACTAGTGGGATGAGATGAGTAACCCTTAAGTGGGAGCTATTTTCATTCTGTTTGATGGGAAAAGCCAGACGATGGTATACTCAGTACGTAGAAAGTGTAGGAGGAGAATGGGAGAAGCTGCAAACCTATTTCCCATGTATCTCGTCTTCATAGAGACGTCTTGAACTTCAAGCAAGAAGAGAAGGAGTCTCTAGGTGTGGCCTGGGCGTGTCTTACCGACTTAGCATCCTCTGGCCCTAATTTAGCTACAACCGAACCAACCCTTATGCAACATTTCTAACTCAGTCTTAGCCAAACCTCCACACAATTCCTTGATTTAGCCTCTATAGGAGCATTCCTTCATCTACCTATTAGTGGAGGTATTCTTGCGACTATTCTCGAGAACAACCCTACAATGACGATCATAACGAAGCTCCTAAGGTAGATCAATCTTTGAGGGATGAACCTTTAACAACTGAAATTTCTTTAGCCACCTTCCAAGCTGTCGAACCTAAACCACAACCACAAATTCCTCTAAGGGAAGAAGTAATTCACCCTTTGTCATATCCTCTTAACATCGAGACTAATCTTTTTGCTAATTTTGGCAATGTCTCAAACTATCCTGTGCAAAAGAAATCTACAGCACATAGAGCTCCCAATGATCACATCCCTACCCATCTGGAGGCATGTTACCTCAAGGTGACTGCTCAAGAACTCATGTTTATTATGAGAAACGAATGGCTCAGGGAGGCAAAGGCATCATCCAATGTCATTAAACTCTTCTCCTATTTCACATCCATTCCTTGCATCATAAATAGGATCACTGTAGAATTTCTCTATGATCCCACTATAGGAGTGAGCGTAATCTCCAAATCTTTAGCATCAAGGCCCCTAGGAGAGGAGCCGATAACGCTGTAGAATTTCTCAAGTTACCTTCGGGGAGATTGGTCAAGAGTTGTAGGATTGCACATAATATCTCTGTCTCTATTAACAAAGTCACCATCCTCCTAAACTTCTTCATGTTTGATATGGAGGAGGTTGACTTGTCAATCAGGCACCCCATCATGAGATTCCTTGAGGGATATCATGAAGGGCACCTCAAGGGTCACCTCAAGAACCATCTAGATCTTTCCGTTCCTTTTGCTGGCTCTGTTAATACCAAAGCCGAGTCAATGCCTGAGCCTGATCCAATAGAGGAGGTTATGTCAGCATCTCTTCTAGAAGCCTCTCAGCTCGACTTAGAAGAGGATGCCAAAGATTTCATTCAAGAAGAAGCTCGATTAGATGAATCATTAGATTTGGAAGAAACCGAACCACCTCCAAAACCCTCTATAGAGCTTAAGCCACTTCCTTCTAGGCTTAAGTATGCCTTCCTTAATGGTGATAGAGAGACCCCTATGATCATTAGCGATCGACTCTCAGAAGAAGAATCCGCTAAACTCATCACCATTTTAGAAAAGCACCACTCTGTCTTAGGAAACTCTTTACAAGATCTCAAGATAATTAGTCCCGCTCTTTGCACACATCGCATCACGATCGAACCCAACGCTATACCTTCTAATGGGCCACAAAGGAGCTGAACAATGCGATGAGAGAAGTAGTAAAGAAAGAGGTCTTGAAGCTCTTGCATGCGGGATAATCTACCCTATTCCTAACAGTGAGTGGGTTAGCCCCGTCCAAGTAGTTCCTAAGAAGGGAGGAATGACGGTCATTAAAACAACAACAATGAACTAATTCCTCAACAAACCTTCGTGAGATGGAGGATGTACATAGATTACCGAAAGCTTAACAAGGATACAAAGAAAGACCACTTTCTGTTACCCTTCATCAATGATATATTGAAACGGTTAGCAAAACACTCTTTCTTTTGTTTCCTTGATGGGTATTCGGGTTACTGTTAGCGTTTCTTAGCACAAACACCAAAAGACAGGTAGGGAACCCATCCCCGATGGTTACGCCAGAAATGCCTTTTGTAGGCAGGTCTTAATACCGTCACTAGAATTGATTCTCTAGTAATGATATAAGGATTACCATGTGATAGATCTTCACCCTTTTATAAATATCTGCAAGCACACGGATCTATCATTGTAGCATTTCACCCAAAAGTATTATCAGGGTATTATTTATATTTTCCCAAAGGAAGGCGAGTACAGGTACCTCTAGCATAGAAAGATTATGACTTCACATCATCGAAGTGAGGAAAAATGCTATGTAGGGGTAAGCGGTAAACGTTGGATAGATAGTGGACACACACTTGGATCTACCATAAGGATAAATAGAAATAAAGAATAAACGAATAAAAGAATAAAAGAACAACTACGTGGAGCAGGCTCATCTTATACATATGCATTGAACAGCTAAGTCACATGATATATAGGTCAGGGAACAAGTCAAGGTCTAAGGTAGCAGGGAGATCTCGGCAGCTAATCTGTCAGCCGATGGAGACATTTATGAACTCCTACACGACACACGAACATGGGGGATTACGAAGGATGGATGGGACTAGGTCACTCCCTGCCACCTACCCCTCAATCATGGCATGCCGTCACATCCGAAGGCCCCATCATATCTGGACACCACACCCACATACTAGGGAAGTATCTACATCCCCCAGGACCCCCACCCTACGGATGGACGAGCTAGGACATAGGCAAACCTGAACGAATATCGAACCATCACCCTATTCCTATCATCATCACCGTTCTTGCATATCATATGAACGATGAAGAACATGTATGAACATGATGAACAATTCTCATATGGACTATAGTCTAGTTCATAATCATTGAATATATCATGCTCAAAACTATACTCTAGTTCATATGCAATAATGTATATAAGAGTAGAGAACTTGAATAGGGAAGAACTCTCTATAGAAATATTACCAAGAGTAGCTTTGCTTCCCAGGAGACAAGCCCTCCTTGCTAGTTTCTAACCTTGCTCCAACAACTACTACTAGGCTAAAGAACAAATGTAGAGAGAGAGGTAGATTGCTCCAAATGGTGTGTGTGTGTGGTGTGCACTCCTTCTCTTCTTATAGTTAGTCATAGGTGGTTCGGGGGTAGATTCATCAAGTGCTCAACCGCCTATGCTCCAAATGGAAGGCAGGAACCACATCCCAGAGGATGGGCCCGGCTGGCCCCATAGGGCGGTCGCGGCTAGGCCAGGGGCGCGAGCCCCTGGTTGGTGCCTCCCCATAACCGACCTTGGATGGTCGATTGTGGAGTGGGCCTGGACCGTGCCAATGTGGTGCACTCGGTCCAGTTTGAACCCGAGGTGGGCTTCTCTCTAATTCCTTGATTTTACTCTTTTCAAAAAGCATATTTCTAAAAATGATTTCTTGTACTTTTTGTATATATTCCTGCAAAATAGTATTTCCAAGTACAAGTGGAATTGGGTTAATAATAAATATATATACATATGTAAATATATAATTTGCCCCTTTTGTTCTTTAATTAGCGGTGTAAAATAACCAGGAACGCCAACAGTTACCATCAAATCCCAATCCATCCCGATGAACAAAGTAAGACCACATTCACATGCCTTTATGGGACATACGCATATTGGCGCATGTCTTTTGGCCTATGCAATGCCCCTGCCTCTTTCCAAAGGTGCATGATGTCTATCTTCTCCGACATGATCAAAGAAATCCTGGAAGTTTTCATGGATGACTTCTCAGTCTATGGGACAACTTTCGATCATTGTCTTGAGAACCTGGATCGTGTCTTACAATGGTGCCAAGAGAAGCACTTGATCTTGAACTGGGAAAAATGCCATTTCATGGTTCAAGAAGGGATAGTGCTAGGACATAGAGTGTTCGAGCGTGGGATTGATGTTGATAGAGCTAAAATAGAAGTCATAGAACAGCTCCCACCTCCCACAAACATTACGGGTGTTCACAGTTTCCTTGGTCATGTGGGTTTTTATAGAAGGTTTATAAAAGATTTTTCTCAGATTGCTAGACCTTTAACAAACCTGCTTGGTAAAGATGCACCCTTTGATTTTGATGATAAGTGCTTAGACTCCTTTCACTTCCTTAAGAAAGCACTTATCTCCGCACCAATCATTCAACCCCCTGATTGGTTGCTTACTTTTGAGATAATGTGTGATGCTAGTGATTATGCTGTCGGCATTGTCTTAGGACAGACCAAAGATAAGAACATCATGCTATCTCATATGCTAGCAAAACACTAACTGGCCCACAATTGAGTTATGCAACAAATAAAAAAGAATTGTTGGCCATAGTGTTTTCTATAGACAACTTTAGATCTTAGTAGGAGCAAAAGTGATCATTTATTCTAATCATGTTGCTTTGAAATATCTGCTCACTAAGAAAGATGCTAGACCAGGATTAATAAGATGGATCCTGCTACTCCAAGAATTTGATCTAGAAATTAGAGATAAAAAGGGAGTAGAAAACTCGATAGCCAATCATTTGTCTAGGATGCAAATCGAGGATAAACAAGATCTGCCCATCAATGACTATCTTTGGGACGACACGCTCCTCATAGTCTCAGGCTACACACCACCTAGGGTATAAAAGAAGAAGCTTATCAAGGAGAGCAAAGTGCACCTATTGGATGACCCATATCTCTATCGGGTTTACCAAGATGGCGTGCTGAGGAGGTGTGTGAACACGACTGAAGATGTCAAGATCATAGAGAAGTGTCATAGGGTAGAATACGGAGGCCACTATAGTGCATTCAGAACCCATGCTAAGATTTCGCAGAGTTGATTCTATTGGCCTACCATGTACGAAGACACCAAGGACTTCGTGAAGAGATGTGCTCGATGCTAGAAGAACAGGAACATAAACACCTGTGATGCCATGCCACTCACAAACAACCTTCAAGTGGAGCTATTCGACGCATGGGGAATTGACTACACAGGTCCATTTTCCCCATCTCAAGGTTGTGAGTACATCTTAGTAGCAGTGGACTACGTGTCCAAATTGGTAGAAACAATGCCTTGCCGATTAGCTGACTCCATACATGCAAGGAAGATGTTCAAGGAGATCATATTCCCATGATTCAGCACCCCAAGATTAGTCATCAGTGATGGAGGGAGCTAGTTTACTAACAGAAAGTTCCACTACTTCTTATCAGAAGTGGGGATAAGGCACAACATTGGGACACCTTATCACCCCTAGACAAGCGGACAAGCAGAAACATCCAATAAGTAGATCAAGAACATTCTGCAAAAAACTATCAATGAGATGGGAACAATTTGGAAAGGCAAGCTAGCAGATGCACTTTGGGCATATAGGACTGTGGTAGGACCTCCTAAATAATATGGCCCGCACGAATATGTCATTGTTTCAAAAGACCTCTGACGGCTACGCATATGTTCCATATAACTTAAGAAGTTTGTTGGGTTGAAACCTGAATCCTCCATGATTCTCCGAGCAGGATCAATCATTACAAGAGACATTACAGTATTACAACAGTTTTAAAAAAATATACATCAGAGTAAAAGAGCAGAAGTCTTACAATAACATAAGTTTACGAACCATGTAACTCAAACCTTATAAACCATAAGTTGAGTATTACAAACCATAAGTTGTGGATATTAGTAGGTAACTTTATTACAAACCACTCAAATGTGATGCTCTTCCTAGAAACCAAACACACTTCTCTTCGTCCTCAATCTCAACAACTGTCATGCAACAGGGCGCGAAGGAAGCCTGTTCATGAGACATACCTGCAACAAGGGTTTAACAAACCCTGAGTACAAAAGTACTCAACAAGACTTAACCGATGAAAAGAGGGGAGAAGACTCAGAAATGCTGGCTTTGGGAATTCAAGGTAAGGTCAAGCAAGAATCAAAGTATTTTGCAGAAAAGCACTTATAGATCTAATTTTACGAAAAGTAAGTGATCCTAATCCAGATATTAACAAGCAGCTTCATTTTTATTTCTCAAGTTCCACTTGTTAACTATGATGCACAGTAGTTGATAGAGTCTCCATAACCGAGGAGCAATGATGATTCGAGACTTTACCTTATCACACAATTTACATGGGACTCTAACCCACAAGTACATCAACAGTACCGTCAGACATTCCAAAACCAAACCGACTTCCACGCCACCCAAGAGTACACATACACCTCTAACCCAAGACCTTGTCCCACGAGGGTATCTTGTACTCCCGCCATCTCTCCACTCCCAATGCATGGGCTCACCGTTCTAGTAATGGAATATCTTAGGGTAAAGCTTGCTCACAGGTATGTGATTAGTTGCGAAGTCTCCATCAAGCAAGCCTACAACGGACGGATCCTAGGTGACACAGATGGGACAAGCATGACCAGGTAAACCTGTTGGCTCAACCACCAAAGACCATTCCCAGGTCCTGCCCGGTCTTATATTCATTAACAAAATTCATTGTCATTAACGTTAACAACAGGGTAAGCACTTTATCTCTTTTGTAAAACATTTTATTTTGAAAACCTAGCTCATATATTCTTCAAACAAAACAGGTATCAAGGAAGATATTGGAGTAACAAGGTAGGTAATGCATCAATTAGTTTATCACTCAACTCCTAGCACCTAATGCAACATTTCAAAGCATAAATGATATAAACTTTGTAAAACCAAGGAAGGGTTTAAATGCATCCGGGGCTTGCCTTCGTCGAGGGGTAGACGGGCTCTGGATAAACACCATAGATGTTGAAACCACCCTCCACTAGTTGTTGACCTTCTTCTGGGTTTAGCTCAACAACGCTCACTTCGTTTACAGGAACTACACGAGATAACATAACATGTTTCAACATGATGAAGCAGTAAACATGATTCTCGATGGATGCATAGCAAGATTAAACTTGAGTACAACTTTCCTTCATGATAAAGTTGTAAGCTAACATCATCAACTAACCTAGGTCTGGGGTTTCATTAAGGTTAACTACTTCATTAATGAAGTTGCTTAAGTACATAAGATAAATATTAATTAAGCCCCAATGACATGACCAAAATAAGCTCAAACAATTGAATAAAGTGCCCAAGGTCATTAAGGGTTAATGACCCAAAGTCATCAATCAATCCCAAAGCCAATCAAATCCTAAAATAATTAAGATTAATTAAATCATAATTAATTAATTAAACATAAGATTAAGCATAAAATTAAAGTTCTCAAATTAAGATCAAACTTTTATTTTAAATTGATAACATCATAATTAAGCTACAAAAATTTTTTAGAATTATCAAACTATTATTTGATTTATTAAAATTCTTAGAAGTTGCATTTATTAATTAAATGAGCTAATTAATTAACCTACAAAAATTACTCAAAATTGGTATTTCATATTTTTCCTATATCAAGCTCATGATAAAGAGTATACACAAAAAGTTTCATAATTTTTGGAGCAATAAATAATAACTATGAATTTCCAAAGCAAAACAACATTTAAAAGACTTTCTAAAAAAGGAAAAAGGAATTTCTTTTTTTTCCCGACGTTGACCACGATGGCGGGCTGTCAAGCCATGAGACTTGGCCCTACGTGACCTACGCAACATGACGGAAACGCTGACGGGCAAAACGCGGAGGCGGAGCGGTAGCAGCGTCCTTGCCGACAGCCTTGGCGGCCCGGCCATCGTTTTCAAGCGCGGAAACTGCTACTGGAGGCTTCTCCAGTGATGGTAAGGGCATCTATACAACTAGCGCACTCAGGCTAATGCAAAGCATAACCTAATTGGGCTAGAGGCAGCACCAAGCGGACAAGAGCATGCGTGCGGCGGCATGAGCAGAGCAGAGCTCCGGCGAGCTCGATGGCCAGCGGCCATAGTGCGTCTTGGGCCAAACCGAAGGCATGGAGAGCACCAGGGCTCACCAAGAAGACAATGCTCACGCTAGTGAGGTTGGGGACGCGGCTGGATACAGAGCAACGGTGGGCGGCGGTGGCAATGGTGAACTCCGGTGGCAAGATTGGCGTCCCTGCGTCACCAGGGCATATCATGCCAACCAACGAGTGCATGAGCACAAGAACATCAAGGCGAGCGTGATTGTGAAGAAATGGAGCTCGGGATGGTACAGAGGTGGCTGGCGATGGTGATGAACTCACGGCGGCTCCTCTGCCGGGTGCGAAGAAGACGGTGGCGATGACGGCAATTCTGGTGGTACGGGGAGAGGCACGAGGGCAAGGCATGTGCTTGGGATCAACACAAAGATGATGCTATGCTTAGCTTGGTCGGACGAGGCACAACGACAACGGCGGCGAGCGTCAGAGCATGGTGGCGGTGGTGGGAAAACAGGGAAAGAAGATAACCACGGCGGCCGACTCCGGCTATTTATAGCGCGATGAGTGGAAGGAGCTGGTGACATGCAAGGACGCTTGTGACACGTCAAAGCAGCTGCTGGCACTCACAGGCGTGCCTGGAAGACCTCAAAAGCTCACCAGCGGCAAGGAAACAGAGAATCTGGCATACTACAAAAATTACAGAAATGCCCCTCAGCCTATTTTTCAAATTACTCTCAAATTTTAAATAGAAGATGAAACTCTCCAAAAACAAAGTTTTCATGATTTTGCAAGATCTACATTTTTCTCAATATGAACATTTCTAGATTTTGAATGGAAATAGGAGATTTGAATTTAAATTCAAAAGGGGATAAAAACCTAAATTTGGTATTTTCAAAATTACTTTTAAACCATTATAGAAATTTGAAAAACTTTGAATACCATCTTTGTAGGTCTCAAGAAGATCTATAAACTTGCTTTTTACTATGCACCCAAATTCATGTTAGATGTTGAAATATTGAAAAGTGGGTAAAACAGGGTTTTGTGGAAATTAGGGTTTTGAAGAGAAACTGAGCTTGATTTGAGTTCTACCTTAATTGGTTCGTTATTAATGATCACAAACATCATCTAAGGACATTTTTAGGTCAATGACCCAATGACACCCTTGGTTGACCAAGTTGACTTTAAAAAATCATTTTAATAGCTTTCCAATTTGAATTTAAATTTGAATTGCATGACTTGGGGAAGCAAGCTTTGGAATCCAATTCAAGTTCAAAGTTGGAATTCATTTTTAAGGGCTGCACTTAGATTTATACACTATGCTTGACACTAGTGTAAACATAGTTTACACCTTAAAGTACATAGGGTATAAATTAAGTATTTGAGATGACATTCAGAAATAGGGTTTTTGGTTTAGGTCACACATCATCTCAGAAGCACAATCAACCTAAGAATGTAAACTTTTTTAGTTGATGCACAGCAAGGTTGACCTAAACATGAATGCTTAGCAATGCATATGATGACATGGTCAATTTTTAGTTACTATAACACCATGGGTGTTACAGGGATCACATACAAGACTCCAATTGGTATGACACCATACCAACTTGTATACGGTAAGACATGCCATCTGCTAGTAGAGCTAGAGCATAGAGCACACTGGGTAATCAAGAAATGGAACATGGATTTTCCCTCAACTGGAAGGAATAGAAAGCTCTAAATCTCAAAACTTGAAGAATGGAGGGAGAAAGCCTATCATAATGCCAGGATCTATAAGGAAAGAACTAAGAAGTGGCATGACAAGAGGATCAAGCAAAAGGAGTTCTGCCTAGAAGACAAGGTTCTTATGTTCAACTCAGGGGTCAAGCTATTTGGCCATGGAAAACTAAGAAACAAATGTGAAGGTCCATTCCTTGTGATCAACGTCGCGACGCATGGAGCCGTTACGCTTCAAGACAATGACAACAACGTTTTCAAGGTAAATGGCCATCGTCTTAAAGTTTTTCATGAACATGAACCTAGGGAAAAATAATGTGGCATGATAGAATTTATGCTTAATACAAAAATCTAAACTCTACATGTTGCTTCTTTTTTTTCTTACATTGCTTGATCACTAGGATAGGTTGTTTTAGGCATAGTCTAGTTTAGGCACACTATTTAGGGGTCCGGTGACCCACATCATTTAGGGGATCCCATAACCTAAACCTACCTATTCTGAGCTCCCAAAAAGGGGGTCGAGGGACACCACATTGACATGGTGCAAACCGTTGTCACGGCGGGAAAAGTGAGGGGAACCCAGAACTCAAAATTCAAACTTCAAATTTCAAAAGGGAGGGGTCAGTCAATCCCACATTTGTAGGCTTCGAGCTGATCCCCAACTTCCTGGTTGAGCTCTCCCAGGACGCTCCCTTTCAAAAACTTTCGAATGCCGCCAGAATTCCTTGCCTAGCTCTATAAAACCTCCCCTTCTCTCCTTCTTCTTCTTTCCACTTCATTCCTTCATGCCTCCAGCATCCTTCTACCTCCCTTAAGCCCTTATCTCACTCGTAGATCATCTCCCATGGCTCCTACCAGCAAGAACTCTAGCGTGCCTCCTCGTTCTAATTCACCCATGCCGAGGCGATCACTCACCGATAGCCTCGAGCTAGCCTTGGCAATAAATGTAGTTCATCCTTTACCTCTTGCTATGGCACCACCTGCTGGAGTGATGCAGGGGATCCTAGGGGCATCGCCCAATCCCCCTAGGGGTTGGCCGACCATGCCACGGTGGCCTCCGCGCCCCACGTCGGCTTCCCAATCCCTCACTCCATGTAGGGAGATTGGGAAGTGCCTTGTCTACTCGACCACACCAGTTTGGCCCACTACGGGTCAATTGGCGCTAAAGGCTCCAATAGCCGTGAACCAACGCACCATCACCATCTCATCGAACACAACGGATAGCATGGTCTACACCACGTCCTACACTCTAGCCACACCCTCATTCTGGAAGAACCACCAGATCATGGGCGGTGGGTCAGGAAAGGGAAAGGTGATAGTCCCCTCTCTCAACCCCGAGGAGAGGAAGGAGCTATGGGAGTCTCATGGTTCTCAGCTAGCCCTTCCATTCACCAGAGGATGGAGCTACCACCGATCAACGGTCCTGTAGGAAGATTCCAAGATGATCGGGATGAGAAGACGGACGTGGAGAGGCTGCTGCAAGTCACTGCCACACTTAGGAATTAAAATAGGATTTTAGAGGATACGGTCTCTGAGCTCTAGATGGCAAACCTTGACATGATAGAAAATTTTTGCAATCTTCGCATAGGACAAGCGCCTCACAAATGCCATAGGACATGAGGATCTCTTAGAACCACCCTCTCCCTAGATCACCCTAGGGTTTAGAATAAATAGGCACCTATTTAGTATATTTCCCATTTTGAATTCTTTTATTTCCACCATTGTAAAAGTGCCTACAATTTGATTTTGTTTCCATCAATTGAATGAATAAAGTTTTGTTTGAATTTTATTGAATAAATAAACTACTTTAGTCCTACTGGTGTGTTGCCACCAGCAGGACATCTGCACTTGATGTTAGCCTCTGTCTTTGAAGTTCAGAACACCGAAAAGCTCAAGTGTGGGGGGATCAGCCGATCACCCAAACTATTGTTCTGAACCACCTCGAGCACACCGCAGTGTCCCAGATGGAAGAGCATGCTGACACGATGAAAACCGACCTAAAAAGGGGGTCAGGCGACGCCCACCTGGAGGGCAAACAAGGGAACGAAGTGGAGAATTGTATTTTGAACTAAAGGAGATTGAAACCACCGCAACGGGCACCCCGTGGTGGGGTCAGTTAGGGGTCGCCGAGCCCACCAGGCAGCTTTGTCACATCAACTGCATCCTTCCTGTCTGGTTTGCCCCCTCCACCTCTTTTTGATTTACTCATTCCTCTATAATTGCTTTATTCCAGAAATAAAAATGATAAAAAGAATTAATTCTACATGCTAAATAATTTATGGCTTGAGTCATGACATTTAAAGATTAGTAGTGACATAAAGTTCAATTCTTGCATATGTTCATGCTTATGGGTAAAAACTTATAGGAATCATAATGACTAAGTTGTTGATGAGAGTGATATCACTAGTAGAGATATGACCTACTATGATGAAAATTCTTATGATGATTTTGTTATGGTCACCGAAGAGTGGTTTCCATGACGTTTTGGTCGCTTTGGTCATTGAACTACGCGATGATTTTGTTTTCCGCGATGTATTTTGAAAAGGTCATGGGAATCATCATGGAAAACATGACGGAATCATCACAGAGGCGTTTGTGGCACTGTTCATCGCTGGATTATGATGATTTCACGTATATCCTTGAGTTGTGACCAACACACCTCGTCACTGAAACCCGCGCCACTCCATTTGGCTACGGGAGCCGGCGCCGTTTGCCTATGGGAGAGCCGCCTTCACTCATACTTCCATCCGCCGTTAGTCGTGTGACCCGCCTATCACTTAGCCAGTTACTTCTCCAACCAACATTATGAGACCTGCCGTTACTCATCCGTTTCGAATGGGCACCATTCTACCACACTTCACTGACCGACATGTGGGACCTGCCTGCCAGGCGAACCTTGAGGCCACCACCCTTTGATGACTGACATGTGGGACCCATCGTCTGGGACTGTTCTCCATCCAACGTGTGGGATCAGCATGTCAGCTAGAAGGGACCCGCCACATGGGACCCGGCTCACCATCCTTCGACGACTGACATGTGGTACCCGTCTGGGACCGTTCTCCATTCGACGTCTGGGATCATCATGGGACCCGCCATGGGGGACCCTCTCTGTTTATGTGGGGTCAACCTTTGACGGTTGACATGTGGGACTAGAACATCAGTTACATGGGACCCGCCATAGGGCACCATCCCTGTGGGCCCACAACTAGGGATCCTTTTCTGTTCACGTGGGACCACCCTTATCAGACAAACATATGGGACCACCATTCTCCGACCTACGTTGGATTCACCAAAAACTTTAGGATTTCTAGGATTCAAACCCGGGACCTGGCAATAAGACATGAAGGTCTTTGCCACTACATTAAGCAGATGTATGTGTTGTCGTCCCCTTGGAGCCTTTATATAATGTAAGTACATTTTATGTTCTCTTATATCTTATATCTACATTATTTATTATATCCCCTGAAAGTGGAAAATTATCTGCCTGTTGGACTTGCAACGGAGTCAGAGGTGACAGCGGAGGATCCTCGGTGTGCTGTTGTGGCTCTGGCATCCATTTGGAGGCAGGCGGCAAGGCTTTCCTAGTGGAGCACGGTGGCATTGGCGTCCGTATCACGTGTGTGCCATGGTAGAGCCATCAAATCCTATTCGTAGGTCTCCTTTCTCCCCTTTTTACTGTTCGTTTATTCACTTCTGTTTTGCTAAGACATGGATCTACTATAGGACTTAGGGATTTCACTTAGATATATCACCTTTGATGCATACCGTCATATCCCTTAAGTTTAGATAGATGCGAGACAGGGATTGGTTCTAGTAGTCCCTGTAGCACATGGCTATTGGATTTGTTAGGAGGCAGCAAATCAGTGCCACTAATCTTTAAGCTGCACATTTTGCTACGCATGCCAATGATGATCACTAGCACTTGCACTTGTAAAACTAAGGTAGCCTGATTGGGTTCTACAGATTCGAGATGAATCCATGCTATGTTGTGTTTCGTGGCCGTAGGTGAGGGGTCTTTCCACAGCTGGGCTGAGTGCCAGGAGCAAGTTCATGGGTTTCCTAGTGCTTCTTAAAAAAAGTACACCTCCTGAGAAGCTGCACTTGCTGCCTTCAAATCCTATGAAGCTGAGCTCGTGTAATGATTGTGTGATCGTTAGACTTGATTTAGCTGAATTTGTAATGGTATTGTAAGTGCGATGGTTAGACTTGATTTAGCCAAAATGAGCTCGTACCATGAAAATTGTTAATGGTTGTTAAAGTTGCATTTTGGTATGAGCCATGGACTTCACTAATGGATCTTTGTTGCATTATTTTCTACTTCAGTGATCTCAATACGTGCTATTTTGTGTTGTTTAGCTGTAAGCTAAATTTGTAATGGTATTATAAGTGTGACGGTTAGACTTGACTTAGCCAAAATTGTATTGGGCTAATATGGTTACAACCATAGTAATTGCTATTTTAGTTTGAGTTGTCTATGTTTATCTGCTACTACTCTAAATTTGGATGAGCTCGTAATATGAAAATTGTTAATGGCTGTTAAAGTTGCATTTTGGTATTAGTTGTGGACTGCAATGATGGATCATTGCTGGATTATTTTCTTCTTCATTCCGTGATATCATTACTTAGGTAGCTGAGGCCTCTTGCACACTGATGAAATGGCGCAGGCCTCTAATAGGAGGAGACTCATTTGCCAGCCTCCTAGATGATCTCATTCAGGATATCCACCGCCGCCTCTCTGGCCCCTCCTTCCGCTGCAAATTGGTCTATTCCATCATCCACATATAAAATCACACAAGCATAATAGATTGGTTATATGGTGAGTTCCTCTGGATCCATAGTTCGATCGGGCCCAATGCATTAGCTATCTCCACACCTATGAACTCCACATAAGCTTTGCAAGATATAGGGTGAGAGAGACTGAAGGCTCTTGTCAAAAGCCTAGTGCCACAAAAACTACATATTCTAAGAGTATGAGAAAGCATCACTCCTTTCAATGCCATAGAGAGGATCAAAAAACACCACATATTGAGAGACTTGAAAGGGTCATACTAAGGAACTCTGAGTTTTATTTTGAAAATCTTATAAAAACTGTAGAACAGAGATGGAACAATAGAGCATAAGACAACAATGCTTGACTTAATTGTTCTGTCTTTCAACTGCTCAAGACCCAAGTACAGGTAAAAGCCCCATGATTAGAAGAAACATGAGTAAGTTTGGAAGTTATGATAGTCCATTTTGGTCTAAGGATGAACTCTTGTTTAAAGCATGTGTGTTTAACAGGTGTGAAAGCATTGTAGCAACTCCTGATCCATCTTCTCTAGCTGTTCACTCAGGGATGAGTAAAAGGTAAGCTTGGGGAGTTTTTTGATGATTGTTAACCATCAATTTATATGTCAACTAAAGAGAGAAAAAGGGTATAAACTGAACAACACCATAGACTTAGGGCTTTCACTGACAATTTCCATGAGTTTTAGTGAATGTCTATTTATATAGGGGGTTATCAGAAAAGAATCAAATAGGACCCACATGTCGGGTTTACATAGAGAGAACACCATGTCCAGTAACTCAGGAATAATCTAGAAGACTCGAGAAGGTGACCCTGTGAAGCAGGCCCCACCTGGCAGCAGTAGCTGGGCGGGCACCCAAGCCACGTGGGCGGCCGCCCAGGCACCTCCTCCAATCAGGTACGAGCACACGGATCCTGCCTCTACCGACTTTGTGGAGCAATCTTAGCCATCTATATTGGTCGGTTTGATCCAAGGGCTATGGTGCATCCTAGGGGCTATATAAGCAAGACCCCTGGCTCCTGGGTGAAACCCTAATTCATATTCAAGAATCATTCTCGAGGTAGCCATCAGAAGAGCCAAGGTTTAGAGATCTCTCCACCAGAGAATAACAATAGCAACTCCAAATCTTCAAGTTCTACATAGGTTTAGACTAGATAGAGGAAGAATCGGGCGCCTGTGCTCAGAATTCCAGATCTCCATCATCAAGGATTGGTATTATCTTGTATCTTTTCTTGAGACTTTATTCTAATATCATTATATTTATATTTATTATATTCCTAGTTTATTCTAGTTCTACATTTGATATGGTCATGAATGATAATGAGTTTATGTATATGTTTGCAAAGTGCTAAGCTCTCTTTATGGGAGGGTTAGTGATAGATTTCATGTAAGCATGGTGCTTAGATGTCGTTTACCTGCAAATGCACCCTATTGGCTGGGTCATGTGGTAGATCACGAAAGTGACAGTTCCATTGAGTCCTTCGTATTCCATCCCCCGTTGATAGGACTAGCAGAACCAAAGTAGCATAGAAAGTCCTGCTATGCCTTGGCTCTTTATAGCAATGATCCTTATACATAGATGAAGAATCTTTTGTGCTATATATGATAGTGTAACGTTAGAGTAGATGAATGGCTTAGTAGATTAGAACCTACCTAGGAATTCTATTTCTTGAACTAATCAGATGTTGACCTACCTTTATGGTGAGTAGTCTATTTCTAATCTCTGTGTGATTTTATCCCTGAGCTTTATATTTTATCTTATTTATCTATCATGGTTTACCCCTGCCAAAGTAAGTGACTGTGCAATCAATCACTCATAAGTAGTCATATTTTGCAAGTTTATCTCATTGTTTAAGTCCTTAGTTCTTTCCCTTGAGCTAAATATAAATAACGATACCTGGAATACTATCATGGTTTAATCTGTATGCTTGCTGGTCCTATATTTATTTTGTTAGAGGAGCAGTTTTTATACCAACACTTCTGGCACCATGCTAGGGATGACAACTTAGCTTAAGTGGTGTTAGAAGTGTCAACAAGCATTTCTGGTGCCATTTCCAGGGAAGGAATAAACTTTTTGAGAAAAATTGCCTAAACAGATACTTAGAAAATGAGTGATTGTCACTAGTCACCTCTACTTTGGCAGGTTTACCCCTGTTTATTTTTCTATGTCTATATTTTATACAGGGTATTAGCAGGATTCAATTTGATTCACTCAACTCTACATCATCAAAGTCAAATCAACCAAGAAGGAAGCTCGTCACCAATACTTGAAGCTATGGCTGAAAAGACTTTGTTGGAGTTCTCCGCTCTAACAGTAGAGAACATCCGCACTGGACCAATACTTGCAACTGAAGATCTTGAGTTTGAGCACAAGCCAAGCCTCATTAACATGGTGCAAGCTGTCCAATTCAGTGAAAAGGTACATGAAGATGCAAGTGCACATCTATAGGACTTCATGGAAATTGGAAGCACTATTGCCATAGAAGGAGTTAACCAAGATATTATACTACTTCGTCTCTTTCCATTCTCACTAGTGGGAAGAGCAAAGCAGTGGTTTTACGCCAATAAAGAAGACATCAACACATGGGAAAAGTGTTCCAAGGCCTTTCTCGCAAAGTTCTTCCCAATAGGCAAAACAAATGCCTTAAGAGGAAAGATCACCAACTTCCAGCAGCAGAAAGAAGAAACCATTTCAGAAGCATGGGAGCGTTTGCAAGGATACATTCAAGATTGTCCTCATCATGTCCTCATCATGGGATGGAAGAATGGTTACTCATGCAAGGCTTTATCATGGATTAACCATGAAGACACGTGAGCACCTAGATGCCACTGCTAAAGGATCATTCTTATCACTCACTCTTGGGAAAGCTAAAGAACTCATGGAAAAGATATCAGGTAATCAAAGCTGGTCCCAATACAACATTCAACATTGTCATCAAAGCAAAGAAACAATTGAAGAAGTAAATGCATTGTCCACCAAGATGGATGACTTACTCCATTGGCTAGATCAGAGAGCCAAGTACAAGGAAGACCAAAGGCGATTGAAGCAACATATAACCAAAGCTCAAGTCCTGCCGTTAGGATGGTTCCACATCAAATTGGAGACAACAAAGCCAAGGTATGAATTCATGTAATTTTACAAAGCAACCTAATCTAAGAGAATTAATTATGCAGCAATCTAAAATAAATCTGGACATCAAAGCTAGGCTTGATGTTAATGATCAAACCTTGGAAAATATAATTGCTAAAATGGATAGTTTTTTCTACATTCGATAATCAACTTGAGTATAATAAAAAGATAGAAACAAAGATAGCATAGTTAGCTGCTGTGTTGCCTGTTGCCACTAACCTGAGCAGGTAAGATCTATTACTCGAAGAGGAGGAAGATCCACCAAGGATCCTCCCTATCCAAAAGGTGCAAGGAGACCAGTAGTACCACCAGTGGTAGAAGAAGAGCTCTAGAAGAAATATCACCCGAACCAATACAAGATCATGAGATGAGACAAGATTTCCAAGAAACAAATTACCTAACATTTCCTCATAGAAATAGAAGGCCACAACAATCAGATGATCAGTTTGGTAAATTCATGGAGGTAATCTAGAAATTATATGTCAACATACCTCTGCTAGATGCCATACAGGTCCCTACATATGCCAAATACATCAGAGATATCCTCAAAAAGAAGAGACCACTACCATCCACTGAAGTAATCAAGCTAACAGAAGAGTGCAGTGCGGCCATCCTTAATAAATTACTAGAAAATAAGAAAGATCCAGGATGTTCGACCATTGATTGCATAATTGGAGATCAATCCTTCAACAATGCACTCTGTGACCTTGGAGCAAGTGTCATCATAATGCTCGCTGCTATTTACTACAAGCTTAATCACACAGCACTTGAGCCAACATAAATGTGTTTATAACTGGCTGACCAATCAGTTCGATATCTACTAGGCATTGCCGAGAATATCCCAGTCAAGATAAGAGAGTTCTTCGTGCCAGTAGACTTTGTGGTACTGGACATGCATCTAGACTCAAAGGTGTCACTCATCCTTGGGAGACCCTTTTGAGCACCGCCAATGCACATATTGATGTTGGGAAAGGAGAAATCAAGTTTACCATAAATGGACAAGAAGAGCAATTTATATTCAAGTCAAAATAAGAACTTAACTCCTCTGCAAAGATGATAGATCAAGACAAGACCGAAGAATCACCAGAGTCACCGACTCTAGGAATAGCAGAATAAATATTTTGGGAAGGTCCAGTTCGAGGACTTTAAAACTTCGAATCCTCACCGGAAGGTAACTCGGTATTTACCCCACATTTAATTTCTTGATTTCATTTTAAGCATATTTATTTTACAGCATTGCATTATAAAATCCTACACCCCATATAAATATTTTCCTCGGTGTGTAATAACCTGTTAAAAATATTTATTATGGTGGCACAAAAATATTTTAGTCTATATACATTTATTTATATTTATGCCTTAGTTTGTTTTCAATTTTCAATTCCTGCATTATATTTATATAATTATATTTTTGGTGCATGGTGGGCCCACTACCATGGGTCCCACATGTCATAGACTTCACCTCACATACATCACATCACATTATTTCATCCACCTCCACCATCTTCTCTATTCCACCGCCAAATCCACAATCTCTTCTCTTTTCTAGACTTAGCCAGGAAGCAAGGTGGAGGACACAAAATTTGAGTGGAAGAGGAGCCAGCAGGTGGGCGGCTGCCCCCACCACTTGGGCGTCCGCCCGGCCATCTTCTCCTCTATAAAAGCCCCTCCTCTCTTCACTTCTAGGCATCAATAGCTTTCAGTTTCAGTAGCCAGCAAGGTGCTCTCGACTTTGAGTTTTCTTGAGAGAGTCTGGGAGAGAAGAAGAAGAGTAGAGAAGAGAGTGAGTGTGAGCAAGAGCTTTAGAGCTAGTGTGAAGTAAGGTAGTGCTGCAAGATCTTCATAGAAAGATTAGTGGAGGTGCTGTCCAAAGTAGGTTTAGAATTTTAAAAATTTGAGGGGAGGTTCTGTCAAAATCCAACTAATAGACTCAATCTTTGAAGAACGACTAACCCCTGGACCGCTAACTCTGGACGGCTGACCACTAATTTTTTAACTAACCCCTTTGCATTAGTATTGTTGTAAGAAATTTTGCAGGATGAAGAGATGGGCCAAGGAAATAGTCGGGAAGGCCAAGAGCATTAACACAAGGAGCTCATCCCGACAAACTTCATCAAGGGCCAGCTCCCACATGAGCACCGATCCTCTAGTCATCCTGCAGCCAGCATCCTCTTCAGCACCCCAGAGGATCCTTCTCAAGGCATCTCACCTTACCCTGAGAGACTCTCAGGAGAGGGCTGTCTACAAGAAGCTCAAGGATAGGAGCTAAGCACATATGCCAGTCCTCGATGAAACATTTCTATACGAGATTGGTATGGCTAATGAACTCGACATTATTTTTTGATTTGTTGGATGGACTTCTTTTGCGACTATCACCGAGGTAGGGTCAAAACTCTTGACCATAGAGTTTCTATGCACCCTCCAAATCACAGACACAAGAGTCTATTTTATACTCTTCACCAAGGATTTCAGCCTCACTTGGAGAAAACTTAGTGATCTCCTAGGTTTTTCCTCCGATGCACCCACCGACATAATTGGAGCCTTAGGTGATTATGACACACATAGGTTCTGGACTGACATCTCAAAAGAGCAGTTTTTCCACACACACCGCACAGGGGACATTGAGCATCCCACGCTCAGGTTCCTACACAAGTGGTTGGGTACTGCTTTCTTTCCCGTGATGACACTAGCAAGGTCAGGATAATAGATCTACAGCTGATGTATGCAGCTGTAAAGAAAGTCAAAGTTTCACCTGCCCGTGCTTTAGTCGATCACTGGCTGGGTGTCCCCAACTACAAGGTAAGAGCTATATCCATCTGCTCTGTTGTCACCCGCCTAGCCATGAAATTGAATCTGATAGATGGTGCCTCTCTAGAGTTCATAGAAGAATAGAGGAACATTTTTGGATATGATCATTTTAGACATGCTCATTTGGCAAAAAAGATAAAAGGAGAATTATATATGATGTATGGAGAAGCCAAGCTCCGGTTACCTAACCCGAAAATGGCACTATATTATGTCCAGACTTTGCATGTTCAGCTGCAGGCATAGCCGGTGAACAGGAAGGCACCTTAGAGAACAGCCTCTGAGAGATTTGCACGCCAACAGGAGCCAGTGTGGCAAGATGCTAATCCCACATAAGAAGAGCAGGTGCATGCTAGTTATGAAGACTGGCAGGCGTGCCAGCACCATGCACTAAACCCAGGGGTATACCCTCACTACCATCCAGCTCAGCCACCCTATGGGTATGAGGACAGAAGAAGAAGAACCGTACCAGAACTTTGAGACAGGACGCAAGTTTGATGCCGCTAGGTTTCACTATACCCAGCAGCACTATGATGATCAAGTGGCATTTCAACAACACACTGACACCTCTCTTGCTCTCAATGAGCAACGTTGGACTAAGCAGCACCAGTGGAACCAAGACACCACACAAACACTAGGCACCATCCAAGAGGGATAAGAATAGGCCAACGCCACCTTGCAGAACATCTTCACATTTCTTCAGATGCGAAAGTGACTGACCGCACCAAAAGAACTAGCTTGGGGGAGGACCCCCGTTATCAAGGTAAGTTTTCTTTCTCGTTTGTTTTATTTATAAGTTTGTTGTTTAGTTTTTTAGCTTGTTGTTTCTATTTAGTTTACAGTTTCCTGTTGAGTTTAAGTTTGCCAAAAAATGAAAACCAAATAAAAAGAGTGTGTAATTTAAGGTTGCTTTAGTTTCTTGTTATGTTTGAATAAAAATATGTAGACTTGAAGAATGTACGATGGAAATAATGAATAGTTGCTCTGCTGTAATTCTTTTTGAATACCTAGTTTTAAAGTTGAGTTCTCCCAAGGATTGGATACACTGTTTGACAACTGAATTTGCTCTACTCTTTAAACCAGTGGGAGCATATGCCTTAACTAAGTCTAGGTAGTTGACGGACATGAGATGATATAGTTTGAGCAGCTGTTCATTGTGTTCCTAAGCGCTGCTAAATTCTAGAAATTTGATTGCAAAAATTTGAAGTATTTCATGATGAGTTCCTTATATGACAGGGAGTATAAAATTCCTTAGATAGGAAGCCTCCATATTTTATAGGCCTTGTGTTTGCTCGAGCTGTGTTGACCCTTAGGGACTCATCATATGGCTAAATCCTATTATCACACACACTCATGTTCACCCCTTGCTGCTTCTACTCTGAAAGTACGCACCACACATATATTCCATCTTCACCTATCAGAAAATTGTTCCACTCTTACACTGAGAGTGAACACCAAAAATATTTCCCCTGTTTATTTGCTAGCCAAATTACTTCAAGTTCGATGCTCCAAGTTTCATCCTACATTCCTCTACATAGTTTTATTTATAAAAGAACTATGGGCTGCAAGAAAGAAATTGGACAAAAGTCCTTTGAAAAAAAAGAAGAGAAAGAAATTTATGAGCCCAGTTTGTTCCAGTAGTTCTCCAAAGTTCAGAGAAAGAAGAATCATTTTCAAATAAAGGAGCATTAGAACTATTTTGCACCCCTTCTCCTTCCATAGATATTTTCTCTGTTCCATCATCCACATATAAAACCACACATGCACAACTGATTGGTTATATGGTGAGTTCTTCTAGATCCATAGTTCGATTAGGCCCAATGCATTGCTATCTCCACACCTATGAACTCCACAAAAGCTTTGCTAGATATAGGGTGAGAGAGAGTGAAGGCTCTTGTCAAAAGCCTTGTGCCACAAAAACTACATATTCTGAGAGCATGAGAGAAGGCATCACTCCTTTCAATGCCTTAGAGAGGATCCAAAAACACCACATATTGAGAGACTTGAAAGGGTCATACTAAGGAAATCTAAGTTTTATCTTGAAAATCTTATAAAAACTCTAGAACAGAGGTGGAACAACAGAGCATGAGACAACAGTGCTTGACTTAATTGTTTTATCTTTCAACTGCTCAAGACCCAAGTACAGGTAAAAGCCCCATGGTTGGAAGAAACATGAATAAGTTTGGAAGTTATGATAGTCCATTTTGGTCTAAGGATGAACTCTTGTTTAAAGCATGTGTGTTTAAAAGGCGTGAAAGCATTGTAGCAACTCCTGATCCATCTTCTCTAGCTGTTTGCTTAGGGATGAGCAAAAGGTAAGCTTGTGGGAGTTTTTTGACTGTTGTTAACCATCAATTTTATATGTCAACTAAAGAGAGAAAAAGGGTATAAACTGAACAACACCATAGACTTAGGGCTTTCACTGACAATTTCCATGAGTTTTGGTGAATTTCTATTTCTACAGGGGTTATTAGAAAAGAATCAAATAGGGCCCACATGTTGGGTTTACATAGAGAGAACACCATGTCCAGTAACTCAGGAATAATCTATAAGACTCGAGAAGACGACCCTGCGAAGCTGGCCCCACCTGGCAGGAGTAGCTAGGCGGGCGCCCAAGCCACGTGGGCGGCCGCCCAGGCACCTCCACCATTTAGGTGCAAGCACACAGATCCTGCCTCCACAGACTTTGAGGAGCAATCTCAGCCATATATATAGGTCGGTTTGATCCAAGGGCTACGGTGCATCCAAGGGGGCTATATAAGCAAGACCCCTAGCCCCTAGGTGAAACCCTAATTCATATTCAAGAATCATTCGAAAGGTAGCCATCAGAAGAGCCAGGGTTTAGAGATCTCTCCACCAGAGAATAAAATAGCTACTCCAAATCTTCAAGTTCTACTAAGGGTTTAGACTAGATAGAGGAAGAATCGAGCGCCTGTACTCTGAATTCTAGATCTCCATCATCAAGGATTGGTATTATCTTGTATCTTTTCTTGAGACTTTATTCTAATATCATTATGTTTCTATTTGTTATGTTCCTAGATTATTCTAGTTCTACATTTGATATGGTCATGATTGATAATGAGTTTATGTATATGTTTGCAAAGCGCTTAGCTCTCTTCGCAGGAGGGTTAGGTGGTAGATTTCATGTAAGCATGGTGCTTAGATGTCGTTTACCTGCAAATGCACCTATTGGCCGGGTCATGTGGTAGATCGCGGAAGTGACAGTTTCGTTGAGTCCTTCGTATTCCATCCCCCGTTGATAGAACTAGCAGAACCAAAGTTGCATAGGAAGTCCTGCTATGTCTTGGCTTTTTATAGCAATGATCCTTATACATAGATGAAAAGTCTTTTGTGCTATATATGATAGTGTAGCGTTAGAGTAGATGAATGGCATATTAGATTAGAACCTACCTAGGAGTTCTATTTACTGAACTAATTAGATGTTAACCTACCTTTATGCTAAGTTGTCTATTTCTAATCTCTGTGTGATTTTATCCCTGAGCTTTATACTTTATCTTATTTATCTATCATGGTTTACCCCCTGCCAAAGTAAGTGATTGTGCAATCAATCACTCATAAGTAGTCATGCTTTGCAAGTTTATCTTATTGTTTAAGTCCTTAGTTATTTCCCTTGAGCTAAATATAAATAATGATACCTAGAATACTTCCCGGTGAAGTGCTGCAATGGTATTTAATCTGTACGCATGCGGGTCCTATATTTATTTTGTTAGAGGAGTAGTTTTTATACCAACACTTCTGGCACCATTCTAGGGATGACAACTTAGCTTAAGTGGTGTTAGAAGTGTCAACAACTAACGAAAAGAGGGGAGAAACCTCAGGAATGCAGGCTAGTGGGACAAGGAGGGTCTAGCGAGAATCAAAGTATTTTGTGAAAAGCTCATGTAGATCAAGTTTTAACTCATCACTAGTTATCAACAAAAAGTAAAGTGATTGTCACACCTGGCCTGTTTGGCCCATAGTAGCCCATGTGGTTGTTATGAGATGTTATGGAGAGTTTAGTCCTACCTTGGTTGTTAAAGGCGGAATAGACCAACATATAAGGCTTCTAGAGTCCATCCCACCATCCCTGGGTTAATCCTTTTAAGCGAAGTGAGGACGAAAGCTTAAGTGGGATGGTGGTAGGTGTGGTTTGCTCAACGTGCAGAGTAAATCTGAGCCGTTTGGACTCTGGACCGTTACAAATGGTATCGGAGCTGACCTTCACAGCCACGGGCGCGTGCGGGCTAGGGGCTGGACATGGGGGTTCATGCGCGTGTAGGCTCTGCGAAGTGCACGGCGTGGCACATGTGCTGGCACTGGGCGCACGATCGCGTGTGCCAAGAGGGAAATGTTCCTGGTCACATTTGTCCGGTTGTGGGTATGTTGGGCTCGACGAGGACATCGAGTTCTTTGAGGGGGGTGTATGTCACACCCAGCCTGTTTGGCCTATAGTAGCCCATGTGGTTGTTATGAGATGTTGTGGAGAGTTTAGTCCCACCTTGGTTGTTAAAGGCGGGATAGACCAACATATAAGGCTTCTAGAGTCCATCCCACCATCCCCGGGTTAATCCTTTTAAGCGAAGCGAGGACGAAAGCTTAAGTGGGATGGTGGTAGGTGTGGTTTGCTCAACGTGCAGAGTGAATCTGAGCCGTTTGGACTCTGGGGCGTTACAGTGAACTTAATCAAGATTAACAATACAACTTCATTCTTATTCGTTAACCAAGATTCAGGTTGTTAACTACGTTGATGGTGCTAGGATCAAGTCTCCTTACTCATGGAGCATACGACGATTTGAATTGCTTATTTACCCAGCTGTGGCTTCCCAATCACACGACATACGTGGGACTCCAACCCACAAGTATATCAACTCTATCCTCGGACATCCTAGAACCAGGGCCGGTTTTCGCGCCACCCGAGAATACATGTACACCTCCAATCCGGGACTCCAACCCACGAGGGTATCTTGTACTCCTGCCATCTCTCTACGCCTAGTGCACGGGCTCGCCGTCCTAGTAATTGAATATCCTCAGTAGGAGCTTTCTCCATAGGGTATGTGCTTAGTACTAAGTTCATGATCCGAGGGCCAAGTCAATGGACGGGTCCTAGGGTATCAACAGACGGAAACACTACTAAGAAACTCCTTTCCCAAAGCAAGTTACCCATCCGGACTCGATTTTATTAACTATCATCATGATTCATTAGGTGATGCCAACTTCATCCATTTTGAAAAGTTTTATTTGAAAAGCCTATCTCAATAAGCAACGCTAAGCATGTTACGCATTTTTCCAAATAAAATAGGTATCAAGGATGATATCGAAATAACAAGGCAGGTAATGCATTAAATAGGTTGTCACTCAACTCCTATCACCTAATGCAACATTTCATAAACATAAGTGATATAAAGTTTTGCAAAACCAAGGAATGGGTTAATGGATTCGGGGCTTGCCTCAAAGGTTGGTGAAGACTGGCTTTAATGAAGTACCACAGATATGAAACAAACTCCAAAGATAGATTAACTTCCTCAGGAATTGGAGTCGGCTTGACAATAATTTCTTCAGAACTAGACCGACGTACACTCTTCGCAACGTGAACTACATGATACAAGATATGACTCAACATGATGGAATTGTAAACATGAAGCAAGACGATGCAACAAGATTAAGTAACTTGAGTACAACTTTCCTTCATGATAAAATTGCAAGTCAACATTATCAACTAACCTAGTATAGGGTTTCATTAAGGTTAACTACTTTATTAATAAAGTTTATTAAGTTCATAAAATCTTTACCTAATATTTAATCACGAAAATTCCAGTCTGCCGGTGCTTTTCTTTCGCCCGTGCCTGCGTTCGTGTCTGTCTGGGTTACGTAATCCTGATTCACGTTATATATAATATCTGAACACAAAAATTCAAGCCGCTCCTAATTTCTCCCTGCCAAATTAAAGTTGATCCCCTTGTACGCCTGGCTAACAAATCACCTATGGAAGAGAGGCCTAACCAATCATGAGTCGTACGGATGTGCCAGATTCAATTTCAACTCCACGTACGTAAGCAGCCACCTTGCCTGTTAGTAGTATTTTAATTATTATTAGTTCTAAAACAAAACAACATGATCTATTTCCATAACCTTCACATGGTACTGTATTTCTACGATGACGCCTTCTATTATTTTGCACAAATAGTTTTCTTTTATAATGATTCTTTTCTCAACGTCTCTTATGCCTCCATAAATATAAAACTATCCTAATCGCAAACAAATTGGGGGAGGACAATCCCTACCATAACACGGTGCGGATGGGTAGCTGTTACGTAGACCATGACCTATCTGTTTTAACATGCACACAATTAAAATGATCCATTGACCCATGTTCTGATATGGATGGTCGTCACCCAAACTTTTTTTTCGAAAACAAACCTGAATATTACGAGAAATCCTAACACTTTTACGTTTGCTTTGGAAACTAAGGCGCTACGCGTCATATACAAATCCAACTTGATCATGTTGCGTCAGAAGCTCTCCCTTGTGTTTCTCTTTTTCGATAAAAAAACTATATTATATAAGCCCATAAAAGATAACCTTAGGATGCATAGGTCAACAAGGCCGGCCATGATCTGCACATGATCGAGGTGGCCCCACCCATGACGTCGAAGAAGCCAAAGCCGCTGATGCTGACACCTTCCACTTCCTAGCTCGTTCATTCCTTTGCGACATCCAAACGCTACATGTTTGGGCAACCGGCAGGCGGCGCACGCCAAGCAATTTGCCTCAATGCACAAGGACCTCCCTAGAACACATGGATAGCGTGCTCACGATGACCGCGGCCTTGTCCTCCATACACCTCGAGCTTCCACTTGTCGTAAAGCCGGTTGGCGCTGCCGAGCATGAGGGACATTGCATCGCCATACGCAGTGACAATGACGGTGATTGAGAGGCGAGCCTTGATGCCGAGGAGCACATGGGCGATGACGTTGCCTAAGCCAGGTGCTCCCTAGGAGACCCACGTAGATCGAGTGGAAGATGGGCTTCCCCACGACTGGCGCTGACATCCTATATCATTGCAATCCATGTGTGGCTCCGCGAACCGCGACCATTTGTGTGTGGTATCGAGCGCATCAACAAGCCAGTCCACTACAGGCTCTGCAGCACGCACGGTCCACTGTCTTAAATAAAAAATAACCCGTTGCAACGCACGGGCATTTTTGGTAGTAAATATTAATTAAACTCTAATGACATGGTTAAGGTAAGCTCAAACAATTAATTAAAGTATCAAAGATCATTAAGGTTAATAACCCAAGGTCATCGATAAATCCCAAAGTCGAGCAAATCCTAAAATGATTAAAGTTAACTACAAGATTAATTAAGGCATAATTAATTAATTAAAGCATAAAAATTAAGCATAAATTAAAAGTTGTCAAATTAATATAAAACTTTTATTTTGAGTTAATTATATCATAACTAAGCTATTCAACAGATTTCAGAATTATAGGACTACTATATAAATTACTAAAATTAAAAGAAGTTGCATTTATTAATTAACTAGACTATTTAATTAACACACAGAAATTACACAAATTGGCATTTTATATTTTTCCTAAATCAGGCTCATCAAGAAAAGCTTACAGACAAAATTTCATAATTTTTTAAATAACACATGAATTAATATGCATTTTCAAAGAAATATCAAATAAATGCATTTTCTGGAAAATGAAAGCTGACCACGGCGGCGGTAGGGTTGACCGCGGTGATTCTCGCCGGCGGTGAGGTCCCCGACCACAAGGCTTGCACCTACGCGCTCTACGCAGTGAGGCGAAGCGGCTGGGCAATCTAATGCAGCTGCGGACGCGACAGAACAAGGTCGACGGTGGCCATGGCTGCGCGGCGGCTCGGCGGCACGGCAACAGAGCTCACCGAAGCTTCTCCGGTGAGAAGAAACACATGCACACGCACAACGCACATGCGCGAGCAAGATAGATCAGGAAGTTGAGCCCGATTTGGCACCTAGCCTGAGCGGCTACGTGCGTGGCAGTGATGGCAGAGCAGAGCTCGATGGCGGCACGTGTCCCGGTGAGTGCAGAGTATCAAGGGCCAAGCGGATCGCACAGTCGTGGGCAGGGGCACACCGCGACTTTGAGATACTTGAAGATGGTAGCTGGGGACGACAGAGACGGAGGGACGCCGGTGACACGAACGGCGGCGGTGGACTCCGGTTGCAAGGTCGGCGTCACAACATCACCTGTGCACCAACGAGAAGACCATGGAGCGAATGAGTAAGAGTAGGAGACTGCGATCATGGTGGTGAAGACAACGACGAAAAATAACCAACGACGTCGGCTGTCGACGGTGGAACGGGTCACAGCGGCGCGGTTGCCGGTGGCAAGGAAGATGACCGCGTCGGGGCGAATTCCGCCGGCGCGGGTAGATGAAAGTGAGCTCGGTGGATGCGCGAGGACGAGGCAGAGCTGGTGGAGTAGATAATGGAGGTGCAGGGTGGATGATGGCGACGAAACGGCGTCGAGCCAAGCTCGGCGGCGACGGCGGGCAGGGGAAAAAATGAGGACGATGACGTCCTCCGCTATTAATGCCGTGGCGCGAGAGATGGTGAGGTGACACGTCAAGGCGGCTGAGTCCACACAGCTGCTTGCAGGAGCCAGCGTGACACGGCGGGGGCGGTGGGGCCACGGTTGGAAGGCCGTGGAAGCTCGCAGGCGGCAGCTCTCTGCCTGCCTGCTTGCTCGACTGGGTATTTACAGAAATGCCCCTACGTCCACTTTTCCAATTACTTCAAAATTTTGAATAGAACTCAAAAACCTCCAAAAAACAAGATTCTCATAATTTTGAAAGATCTATACTTTTCTCCATATGAAGATTTTCAAATTCGGCCTATTTTTTGAAATTTTAATTTAAAACCAAAAAGGTAATAAAACCATAGAAACTCATTTTCAAAATTACTTTAAGATTTATATAGAAACTTGAAAACCTCAAAACACCAACTTTGTAGATCTTAACAAGATCTATAGAATTGCTTTTGAAAGTACCTCCAAATTCTTTGTAGATTTTGAACATTTGAAAAGGGGGTAAAAGAGGGTTTTCTCGAAATTAGAGTTTTGAAGAGAATTAGAGCTTCATTTATTTTCTACATTAAATGGTTGGTCATTAGTGAGCAAAAACATCATCCAAGGACATTTTTAGGTCAATAACCCAATGACACCCTTGGTTGACCAAGTTGACTTTTAGAAAATCATTTTAATGGCTTCCCTATTTGAATTCAAATTTGAATTGCAATACTTGAGAAAACAAGCATTTGGAATCCAAATCCAAGT
Source organism: Bothriochloa decipiens (assembly GCA_023333625.1). Taxonomy (NCBI): domain Eukaryota; kingdom Viridiplantae; phylum Streptophyta; class Magnoliopsida; order Poales; family Poaceae; genus Bothriochloa; species Bothriochloa decipiens. The sequence continues at coordinate 25,436,779 of CM041645.1, forward strand.
TCAAATGTGGAATTCACTTTTAATTGTTGTACTTGAATTTATAAACTATGTTGGACACTAGTGTAAACATAGTTTACACCTCAAGTATATAGGACATAAATTAAGTATTTGAGATGACATTCTAAATTAGAGTTTTGGGTTCAAAACACACATCATCTTAGAAGCACAATCTACCTAAAATGTAAACTTGTTTTAGTTGATGCACATCAAGGTTGACCTAAACATGAATGCAATGCAATACATATGATGACATGTCCAGTTTTAGTTACCGTAACACTAGGGGTGTTACAGCCCTTCCCCCTTAAAGAAATCTTGCCCGAGATTTAAAGCCTTGGGTTGAGTAATGGAAAAGGAAATGTGTCAAGCAAACACACTTTGATTAAGCACATAAGGAAAGTGGTTTTTACAACACACACCAGATAGGTTATGACTCATAGAGGGAATCATAACTTAGATAGAAGCATAGAACTCTGGAAAAGTTTCCAACAGGTAATCTTCAGAATCCTAAGTAGCTTCTTCTTCTGAATGTTGATCCCATTGTACCTTGTACCACTTGGTTGTCCTACTCCTAGTAACATGGTCCTTCTAATCCAACACTCAGATAGGATACTCAAAATAGGTCAAGTCAGGTTCAAGCTCTACTCCTTCAACATCAACAAACCTTATCCAGCACTCGAAGACACTTCTTGAGTTGTGACACATGAAACACATTGTGCATAGCTAACAACTGTTCAAGCAATCTCAGACGATATGCTACATTCCCACATCGCTCTATAATGTGAAATGGGCCAATGTAGCGAGATGCTAACTTGCCTTTAACTCCAAACCGAGAAACTCCTTTCATTGGTGACACCTTTAGGTACACATAGTCTTCCATGGTGAAAAACAGTGGTTGACGCCTTTTGTCAGCATAACTCTTCTAATGAGATTGAGCTACTTTTATGTTATGTTGTATTTGCTTAACTTTCTCTTCAATTTCCTTTACTAGATCAACTTTGAGTTCTGACCAGTTTAATGGAGTTCTACATCTGCGACCATATAATGCTTGAAATGGTGCCATCTTAATGCTTTCCTCATAGCTGCAGTTATAAGAAAATTCTGCTAATGGCAAACACTCATCACACTTCGCTGAAAAATTGAGCACACAAGATCTTAGAATATCTTCAAGGATCTGATTAACTCTTTCGGTCTGTCCCCCAGTTAGAGGATGATAAGCAATACTATGGAGAAGATCAGTACCCAATGATTCATGCATGGACTACCAAAAGTTAGAGACAAACTGAGTACCCCTAATGGATACAATGGTCTTTGGTACACCATGCAGACACATAATCCGCTAAATATATAGTTGTGCATAAGTGGGGGCTCTCCATTCAGTCTTTGCAGGAATGAGGTGAGCTGATTTAGTAAGTCAATCCATAATGACCCAGATAGAAGCAAATCCTTTCTTGACCTTGGGTAAATCTACTATGAAGCCCATACTAATATCTTCCCACTTCCAAGCTAGAATGGGCAATGGTTGTAGCTCTCCAACTGACTTCAAATGCATAGCTTTGACTTTCTAACATGTCTCACACCTTACTATGTACTTAACAATTTCTATTTTCTTCTTGGTCCACCAGAATCCCTATTTCAAGTCATGCTACATCTTATTACTTCCTAGATGAATAGAGAATTTAGAGAGATGTGCTTCATTGAGGATCTTTTGACATAAACAAGGAACTTTAGGTACTACTAGGTGATTCTTGAACCAAACCACATTTGCTTTATCAATTCTGAAACAACATACTTCTTTCTTTTTAGCCTTTTCTTTGATTTTCTCTATGATATGCCTAATGCCCTCATTATCCTTCTTAGTTGCAATGATCTGATCTCTGATGGTTGATTCAACAACAATATTAGCCAAACTACCTTGTTGTACCATTTCTATGCCCAACCTTTCTATCTCATGACATAAGGATACATCCAGGGGCCTTACTATCAGACAATTTTAATGATTCTTTCAACTAAGTGCATCGGCAACCACATTTGCTTTACCAGGATGGTAGTGCAGTTTCAAGTCATAATCCTTAATCAACTCAAGCCATCTTCTCCATCTCATATTTAGTTCAGCTTGAGTGAAAATATACTTCAAGCTCTTATGATTTGTATAGATATGACAAGTATTGTCGAGCAGATAGTGATGCCAAATCTTCAAAGCATGAATGACTGCTGCTAATTCTAAATCATGGGTTGGGTAATGCTCTTCATGACGCTTGAGCTGCCAGGAAGCATAGGCAATGACCCTTCCTTCTTGCATTAGCACACATCCAATACCAATACCAGAAGCATCATAATAGACATCAAATGTCTTCTCAATATCTGGCAATGCTAACACAGGAGCAGTAGTCAACGATCTCTTCAAGATCTAGAAAGCCTCTTCACACTCTGGGACCAAACAAACTTGACTTGGTTCTTCAACAATTCGATGATAGGCTTAGCTACCTTTGAGAAGTTAGGTATGAACCAATGATAGTAACCTAGCATTCCCAAGAAACTGTGGACTTGGTGAACTGTTGTTGGAGTAGATCCTTCACTTTACCAGGGTCAACAGCAACACCTTCGGCTGACAAGACATGTCCAAGGAATTGCACTTCCTTAAGCCAAAATTCATACTTGCTGAACTTGGCATACAACTGATGTTCTCTCAGATGTTGCAAGATAATTCTGAGGTGTTCGACATGTTCTTCTTCACTCTTGGAGTATATCAGGAGATCATCAATGAAGACAACCACAAACTAATCAAGCTCAGGCATGAACATTGAGTTCATCAAGTACATGAAATGAGCTGATGCATTGGTAAGTCCAAAAGACATGACCAGATACTCATACAGACCATACCGAGTAGTGACAGCAGTCTTTGGAATATCCTCAGGATGAATCTTTATTTGATGGTACCTAGATCTCAGATCAATCTTTGAGAACACCTTTGCTCCTACCAATTGATTAAAGAGTAGATCAATGCAGGGTAAAGGGTACTTGTTCTTGATGGTTATTTCATTCAAGGGACGATAATCAACACACAACCTAAGAGTTTTATCCTTCTTCATAAATATAGCTGGACATCCTTAAGGTGATGAACTAGGTCTGATAAAACCTTTATCCAATAGCTCTTGTAACTAAGTCTTAAGCTCTACTAACTCTGGTGGTGTCATCCTATAAATCCTTCTAGACATTAGTGCAATACCAGGTTTCAAATCAATCATAAACTCCATATCTCTATCAGGAGGTAGACCAGGTAGATTATTAGGAAAGACATCTGGGAACTCCCTGACCACCTGTATGTCTTTGATCTCTTTCACTCAAGTTACACAAACCCTCTCGACTTCCATCACCCAACACAACTGACGCTTTAGCTGACCAATCTGAACCTTATCCATACACTTTTCCTTTGTAGCCTCTGCTAACTCCTCTTTGAGCCTCTCAACTTCGGCTCTCAAATCAGACCTGCTGTGAACTCCACTGGTACCCTCTCCCTTTGGAGCTAACTAATGGTGAGGAACTCCTTTTGGTCTAACACACTTGCGAGGAGTGAACTTAGTACGGGCCATCCTAAAGAATAGATAGATCAAGAGAGATGAGAATAGATGGGTGGGATTTGAAGTTAGCAAGAATAGGATTGATACTACTTGTGGCAGAACCTCCTAAATCATATGGCCCACACGCATGATTATTGTCTAAACAGACTCCAAATAACCATGACTGTGTTCCATACGACTTAAAAAGTCTATCGGGTAAATCCCGAATCATCCACGATTCTCCGAGCAGGATCAATCGTTATAGAGAGACATTGCAGTTTTACAACAGTTTGATATAAATAATATACCATGGAGTAAAACAGCGGAAGACTTACAATAACATAAGTTTACAAACCTTTGAGTTCAAATATTTACAATCATAAGTTGAGATTGTATAGACCATAATAGTAGTGGGGTAGCAGTAAATAACTTTATTACAATACCAAATGATAAGATCTGCCCAAGAGCTAAACATCTTTCTCGTCGTCACTTTCCTCAACGACTGTCATGTAGCAGGATGCGAAGCATTCTTGCCCATGAGGCTCACCTGCAACAAGGGTTCAACAAACCCTGAGTACAAAAGTACTCAACAAGACTGACCCGACGAAAAAGAGGGGTGGAGACTCAAGAAATGCAGGCTAGAGGGACAAGGTAAGGTCTGTAGGAGATAATAAATTTTGCGGAAAAGCTTAACAGAAGTAAAGTTTGCTTGGATTAGCTCCAATTACCAACCAACTTCATTATTAAACCTTAATCATTGTTCAAGTTGTTACTACGATGATGAACACCGATCGAGTCTTCTTCTCCGAGAAGCAACGGCGATTCAAATTCATTTTCATACCCAGCTGGGACCTAGGTCACTGGAATACCAGAGACTTTAACTCCGATGCACCCCAGATGAACCGATATATCGGGATAACAACCGCAGCCATATATCACCACATGATACACGTGAGCTCTGCGGCCCAGCGTACCGAGATACCTGGGAACTTAAACCCCACAGTAAAACACACTATGACATATGTGGGATCTCTGGCCCCACTATAAGTCACTCCATGATATACACGGCTCCAACCATCCGTATATCACTTCATGCATGTGGATTTCTAAATTCTTGATATCACCAGTTCACCAACGGACGGGACCTAGGGCATCAACAGACGGAAACACTACAGAGGGACTCCATTCCCAGTGCAAGTTAGCCGTCCGAACTTGATTTATTAACTATTTTCAAGATTCCAACAAAGAAAACCAATCTCATCTTTTTCATTCTTTTGCCTTTGAACACTTAACTAATTAAGCAGGGCTAAGCGTTACTACTTATCTTCCAAAGCAGGTAGCAAGGAATAAGGAAATAAGACAGGTAATGCAATTGGTGGGTTTTCACTCAACTCCTACTACTTAATGCAACATATCATAGCTGAAGCGATAAAACTATTATAAATAGAATAGGGTTTGAATGCATCTGGGGCTTGCCTTGGTATTCGAGGTAGACGGTCTCAAACTCTGGATCAACTCCCGATTCCTAAATCTGCTTGTCCTTGGGATCTGGTGCGACAACGTTAACTCTCCGTTAACGAAAACTATTCGATAATTAATATGCTTTAACATGATGGAATAGTAAACATGATGCGCGATGGATGCATGATCAGATTAAGGGATTGAGTACAACTTTTCTTCACGATAAAGTTGCAAGCCAACAAAACTCCGCTTATAAAACTCATTAGGGTTAACTACGCCATTTAAGGAATTAATTAAACACATTAAATAACGTTAATTAAGCCTAATGACATGATTAAGGTAAGCGCAAACAATTAATTAAAGTGCCAAAGGTCATTAAGGTTAATGACCCAAGGTCATCAATCAATCCCAAAGTCAAACAAATCCTATAATGATTAAACTTAATTAAAGGGGGAAAGCTCTTAGCCTAATTAGATGGCAAAACAAATTTCAGAATTAAAAGCCAATTATTTTATTTATTGAAAATCATTGAAGGTCCATTTTTCAATTAAAAGGGATAATTTTAACATATGCAAAATGTACTCAAATTTGGCATTTCATATTTTTCCTAGGTAGATGACATCAGAAAGAACACACACAAAAATTTTTAGAATTTTTGGAGCTATATATGAATTACTATGATTTTTCAAAGAAAATAGCATTTAAATCATTTTTTGAAAATAGAAAAAGAAATCGGCACAGTACTCCCGCGCTGACCGACGATTCGCCAGAGGTTGACCGGCGATTACTCGCCGTCGGCGAGGTCTCCGGCGACCGGACTTGGACCACTGGGCCCAGCTCGACACGGCGAGTCGATGGAGGTAGCTAACAGCGCGGCGGGGCGACGGCGGCACCCACGCCGACGGCCATGGCGGCGCGGCGGAGCTAGGGCGCGGCGGCGAAGCTCACCAGAGCGGTTTCCGACGACGACGAGCACTTGGGCATACGTAGGGCACTCAGGCGAACCCGTTTGGCAACAAAATGATGTAGCTTCCTATCCTTAGCCAAAGCGGCAACGCGTGCGGCGGAGCGGCATGGCCGTGCCGGCGGCGAGCTACGGTGACCGGCGACTACGACACGACAACGATGAAATTGATAGCACAAATAGCTGCAGGAGCTCACCACGGTGCTGATGCGCACATTGGTGAGGGCCCGGAGTGCTTGAATCGAGCTGCGGTCGGCGACGGTGATGGCGGCGGCGGTGCTCTGATGGCAAGGTCGGTGTCGTTACCCAGGAAATGGGTACCCCAAACCCTTGGTTTACCGGGCTAAACCCCGCAAAATCAGCAACATAAACCCTCCAGTAACCTCCCACGTCAACATTCAAAGGCCCGCAGGCTGAGGCGTATTGGGTTGACCCGCGAACGGACTACGACGGCCCAAAACCAAAGCCTACTCGAGAGGCTACCGAACGGACTGGTACTGTACACTCGAGGGTACAATTCGGGCGACCCCTCGAGAACGGAATTTCACCCAGCGAACGAGCCTGCCCTCGAGGATGGAACTTTGCCCTGCGAATGAGCCAGCCCTCGAGGACGGAACTTCGTTCGCACGAATGGGTGGCCCTCGAGGACAGTGCACCCTCGGCTACCGGCTCTCCCATACGGATCCCGGCACATTTAATGCGTTTTACCTACTCCCGCCTAACCGTATGGCCACAGTCACGGTAACAGTTGTGGGAGTGGCGGTCGAATCATGCTTTTACCGCCCATGCCTCAGAATCCTGCGGATCGTACTTCGCTGTTGCACCATGCCGAGCACTGTGCCCCGTCCAGCACCCCTCGAGACGTATGAATCAGCGCGTTTCCCGCATTTCCCGAGATTCGACCTTATCCGGTGAGGCTCGACCCCTTCGACTCGACCCCCTCGACTCAAGCCAAGTCCTCGACCACCGCCCCTCGACTCTGTCGGACAACTCCGAGCTGCACTTCAACAACTCCCGACGCGACGGCTACAGGGCCTCCATACCGACGTACATCACTATAGCAGCACCGACCTGATCGGCCTCAACGCCATGCGTCACCGGCCATGTGAACGCTAAATATATGTACTCCTGTGCCCGTCCTTCACCTATAAAAGGAGGTGCTAGGGCGTTAGAAAGAGGGGGCCGAACGACAGGATCCAGAGCATAGAAACGCTAAGTCTTTAGATCATAGAACAATACCGTGAGACAGTGTAAGGTCGAGAGCCAGGTGACCAAAACGCCCAAGCTCCAACTCACGCTCCTCACACCTGCTTGTATTTTCCTCTGTACTAGCACTTCGGTGCAAGAAAACACGAACTATCCTCCCCCCGCTGGACGTAGGGCCTTCTTTGCCCGAACCAGGATAAATCGCCGTGTCCTTCTTGCATCACCCACCGGATTAAGGGAGCACGCAATTACAAATATTACTCATTGGTGTTAACCCCTCGAGGGTCAGAACACTGATAGTTGGTGCGCCAGGTAGGGGAGCCACGTGTCACTAACAATTTCCCGCCATTTTTCTGGATGGGCGACTTTGTTTCACCACTTCCGTGCGCTACGGTGATCTGGTTTGGGAGCCTGGAGTTCATGACCCTCGGCCAGGGCTATGACATGACCCTGCTCTCGATCAGTGACCCGAACGGAGGTCGCGGTACACCCCCACGCTCATGGGGGGCCGCTCGCCGGTCTCACCACCATGCTTCCATGTCCAGAAGGAGGCACGATCGACACCATCATCACCATCAACCTGAGTCAAGGATGGTTCCCGCCGCTTTCTCCTTGCCCCTGACCGAAGATGAGGAACCCCTTGTTGAGGGATTGTCTGATCCAAGTTCAGAGGTAGAGGGCAAACCGGCAGGACCCTACCACAACCTCGACTCCACCTTCGCAGTACGCTCATTGAGGAAGCGCGACGAAGTCCCTGCTCGATCGAGCCTGCTCCCGCATGAGCTGTTCGAGCGTCATCAGCGGCCTTCATTCGACTCCAACGATGCCACGATGACGATCTCGACAGCGACCCGCTCCAACATGAGCACGTTAGAGGACCACCCAGGCGCCCTTCTTCGTGCAATGACGGACGTGGGGACTGTCACACCAGCCTCCGAGGGCTTGGCCTTCACGAGAGCGCCCGGCCCCCAGAGGTACACCGTCGGCACACTCCGATGGCAGCTGTAGGAGGAGGCACGGGGACAGTTCCCCGTTTTCTGCTGCGGCGACCCCGACTCTGACTCTCATCATTGGGATCCTACCCGCGAGTGCCTCCACATCGATGGTGATGTCGACTTCGATCAGGACACCATCGATCCAGTGGCCGCGGCAGCTACCGCTGCGACGGGATGTGCTCTCCCAGAGCAGAGGACCAACAATTAGATGCACCCCGAGAGGCGTGCCCCTGTCCTGGCGAGCAGGACACACAGTTGGTACAAATTCGAGAGTTGCAGGCGAAGCTCACCGATGAGCAGGAACGATTGCGCCTGCTCGAGCTAACCCTCGAGCAAGAGTGGTGACCGCCCAGCGGTAGAGCCCGAGCCAGGGCCCGAGAGGTCAACCAGCAGATCAACGAGGCAGGGGCACCCGAGCAACCCGCCAACCGTTACCCCCGAGCAAGCCAAAACATTATCGCGGCGGCCATGCTCCTTCGCAATATGCCCGCGCCATCCAACTCTCAAGCTCAGCGGATACAACGCGAGGTCGAGGACCTCCTCCAAGTAGCCGCTGTTCAGCAAGCCGAGAGCTCAACCTTGAGGCATTGAGGGGTAGCCTCTGAACCTCAAGTCGAGCCCTCTGAGCCCGAAAGGGAGAGCTCGGTCGATCAGGGGGTGGCCCCCCGACTGAAGAAGAAGCCGGCCCAAGAACGTATCAACGACGACCGCGCTCCCCACGACGCGCGCCTTGACATCGTCGAGAACCATAGGCGCAAGCACGGGGATGCCGAGGATCGAGGGTACAACGCCCATCGTGGAGGGCGTTACGACAGCGATGAAGACTGGCGGGCCCCGGAGCCATCGGGTCCTCGAGTCTTCAGCAGGACGATCCGCTGCGCCCAGCTGCTCGACAAATTTTGACCCCCCATGAGCATCGTCAAATACAATGGCGAAACCAATCCCGAGCTCTGGCTAGCTGACTTTCGGCTGGCTTGTCAAGCGGGCGGGGCACGTGACGATCACGCCATCATACGTCACCTTCCCCTGTTCCTGTCCGACACCGCGCGTAGGTGGCTCGAGGAGCTTCCCCCTGACCAGATTCGCGGCTGGATCGACCTTGTCCGGATCTTCGAGGGGAACTTCAAAGGTACCTACGTGCGTCCCGGGAACTCCTGGGAACTACACAACTGCAAGCAGAAACCAGGGGAGTCTCTCCGTGACTTTGCTCGATGATTCTCCAAGCTCCGCATCGAACTACCCCACATCTCCAATCTCGACGTCATTCTAGCGTTCGTTCTGGGTACAACCTGCAAGGACCTAGTTCGCGAGTTGGGGCGTAACCGTCCCAACACCATCGATGAGCTGATGGATGTGGTCACCAACTACGCGGCCGGCGAAGAGGCAGTCAGCGCCTTCTTCAGTGACGGGAAGGACAAGGGAAAGGCACCGGTAGCCGACGACACCGAAGGCTCGAGCAAAGGGCCGAAGAGAAACAACAAGAAGAAGAAACATCAGCAAGGCAAGCGTGAGGCTGCAGAAGACGATCTCGTTGTAGCAACCGAACGCAAAAGACCTCGAGGCCCCCCCGAGGGTGCCATCTTCAACAAAATGCTCGAGGAGCCCTGCCCTTATCACAAGGATGGGGCGAAGCACAAGCTCAAGGACTGTCGCATGCTTTGAAAGCACATCGAGCAAGTGGGCGTCAAGAAAGGTGAGGGAGACAACGGGGAAGATAAAAAATTCCCCGAAGTCTATGACTGCTACATGATCTATGGGGGCCCCTCGACCCAGCTCATGCCTCGACAGCGTAAGCGGGAGCATCGAGAAGTCTTCTCCGTCCAAGTCGTGACACCTCACTACCTCGACTGGTCTGACGTGCCCATCATGTTCGACCGCGATGACCATCTGGATCGAGTCCCCAACCTCGGGGCCTATCCGCTCGTCGTCGACCCAATCATCATAAACACCCGCCTCTCGAAGGTCCTCATGGACGGCGGCGGCAGCCTGAACGTCATCTACCTTGAGACCCTCGACCTCCTAGGAGTCAAGAGGTGCCAACTCTGACCCAGCGCCGGTGGATTCCATGGCGTCGTGCCAGGGAAGAAGGCCCTTCCCATCGGCCGTATCGACCTTCCTGTCTGCTTTGGCACCCCTGCCAACTTTAGGAAAGAGACCCTCACCTTTGAGGTGGTCGAGTTTCACAGAATGTATCACGCTATCATCGGCCGACCGAGCAACGCGCAGTTCATGGCGATCCCGAACTACACCTACCTCAAGCTTAAGATGCCAGGACCCAAGGGCGTCATCACCGTCGCCTCCTCCTATGAGCACGCTTACGACTGCAACGTCGAATGCATCGAGTATGGAGAGGCCATCGAGCAAAATGCCATGATAGCCGCGACCCTCGAGCACCTCACCGACGAGGTGCCAGATCCTAAGCGACACACCGACAACTTTGAGCCAGCACAAGACACCAAGAAACTCCCCCTCGACCCGAGCTGCCCTGGTAAGAAGGTGCTAACAATCAGCACCGACCTCGAGGGCAAATAGGAAGCCGTGCTCATCAACTTTCTCTGTGCGAATGCCGATATGTTTGCGTGGAGTCCTTCGGATATGCCGGGCATACCGAGGGAAGTCGCCGAGCACGCCTTGGAAATCCGGGCCGGGTTCAGACCGATGAAGCAACGCCTGCGTTGCTTCAATGAGGAGAAGCGTAGGATCATCGGCGAGGAGGTTCACAAGCTTTTGGCAGCTGGATTCATCAAGGAGGTCCATCACCCCGAGTGGTTAGCCAATCCCGTGTTAGTTAAGAAAAGGAATGGAAAAATGCGGATGTGTATTGACTATACTAGTTTAAACAAAGCATGTCCCAAAGTTCCGTTTCCTTTACCACGCATTGATCAAATTGTTGACTCTACCACGGGATGTGAAACCCTCTCGTTCCTCGATGCTTATTCCGGCTACCACCAAATCAAGATGAAAGAGTCCGACCAGCTCGCGACTTCCTTCATCACACCTTTTGGCATGTACTGCTACGTCACCATGCCCTTCGGCCTTCGGAACACCGGGGCGACGTATCAGCGATGCATGCTCCATGTCTTCGACAAACACATAGGTAACACAGTCGAGGCCTATGTCGATGACATCGTGGTCAAGTCTAGAAAAGTGGACGACCTCATCCATGACCTCGAAATCACGTTCAGGTGCCTTCGAGCCAAAAACATAAAACTCAACCCTGAGAAATGTGTCTTCAGAGTGCCTTAGGGCATGCTCCTCGGATACATCGTCTCCCAGCGCAGAATCAAGGCCAACCCTGAGAAGGTGGCGGCCATCATGCGAATGGGGCCGATTCGGGATCTCAAGGGCGTGCAGAAGGTCACGGGCTGCCTCGCGGCCCTCAGCCGTTTCATCTCACGTTTAGGGGAGAAGGCCATGCCTCTGTACCGCCTCTTGAAAAATCTGAGTGATTCACATGGACCACGGAGGCTGAGGAGGCTCTCAATGAACTCAAAAGCATGCTGACATCCACCCCGATTCTCATCCCTCCTCGGCCAGCGACATCGACTGAACCGCCCGAGCCCCTCCTCCTCTATGTCACCGCAACCACTCAGGTGGTTAGTGCGGCCATAGTGGTTGAAAGGCAGGAGGAAGGGCATGCCTTGCCCGTCCAGCGGCCGGTTTACTTCGTCAGCAAAGTGCTTTTGAAAACAAAAATCCGCTACCCACAGGTGCAGAAGCTGCTCTACGCCATCGTCCTTACATGTCGCAAGCTCTAGCACTATTTCCTCAGCCACCCAGTTACCGTGGTATCTTCGTTCCCCTTGGGGGAGATCATCCATAACCGGGAGGCCGCCGGAAGGATTGCCAAGTGGTCGGTCAAGCTCATGGGTGAGACCATCACCTACACACCACGAAAGGCCATCAAGTCTCAAGTGTTGGTGGATTTTTCGCTGAGTGGACCGACACGCAGTTGCCGCTAGTCCAAATCCAAGCCAAGCTATGGACAATGTACTTTGACGGGTCACTCATGAAGACAGGAGCAGGCGCAGGCTTGCTCTTCATCTCACCCCTCAGAGTCCACATGCGTTACATCATTCGCATCCACTTTGCCACTTCTAATAACATCATGGAGTATGAAGCACTTGTCACTGGATTATGAATCGCCCTCGAACTCGGGGTCCGACGCCTTGACATTCGAGGTGACTCGCAACTGATTGTCAACCAAGTGATGAAGGCCTTGAGCTGCCACGACGCCAAGATGGAAGCCTACTGCAATGAAGTGCGCAAGTTGGAAGACAAGTTCCACGGCCTCGAGCTTATTCATGTTCCTCGACGATACAACGAAGCCGCGGATGAGCTTGCAAAAATCGCATCGACTCGAGGTACAGTCCCTCCGGACGTATTCTCGAGGGACCTCTTCGAGCCCTCCATCAACTTGGGCTCGGGGGCTTGCACTACACCCTCGAAGCTCCACCCCACGACCTCGACCGGGGCCCCCTCGACCGGGGCACAGGTTATGAAGATCCAGGGGACTCCTCCTCCGTCGAGCCTGCCACCGGATTGGCGAGCCCGTTTCCTCAACTGCCTCATTTGGGGAGAGCTCTCGGAGGACCGGACCGAAGCTCGCCGGATCGCGCGACGGGCCAAGTCCTACGTCATCTACGGTGATGGCAAGGAACTCTACAGGCGAAGCCCCTCAGGCGTTCTTCAGCGCTGCATTACTATCGAAGAAGGTAGGAGGCTCCTCGAAGACATACACTCGAGGGCCTGCGGCCATCATGCAGTGCCAAGGACCCTTGTAGGCAATGCCTTTCGACAGGGTTTCTACTGGTCGACCACCGTTTTCGACGCTGCAAACATTGTCCGCTCGTGCAAAGGGTGTCAATTTTACGCCAAGCAGACGCATCTCCCAGCTCACGCCCTACAAATGATCCCCATCACCTGGCCGTTCATGGTCTGGGGGCTCGATCTTGTGGGGCCTCTCAAGAGGACGACCAAAGGGTACACACACCTGCTCGTTGCCATCGACAAGTTTACCAAGTGGATCGAGGCCTGGCCTATCGGCAACATCCGCTTCGAACGGGCGGTCGAGTTCTTCACCGATATCATCCATCGCTTCGGGATCCCGAACGTCATCATCACTGATAATGGCACACAGTTTACCGACAAGAAGTTCTTGGATTTCTATGATCGCCATCACATCCGTGTGAATTGGTCCGCGGTTGCACATCCTTGAACTAACGGCCAGGTCGAGCGCGCCAACGGCATGATTTTGCAGGGCCTCAAGCCAAGGATCCTCAACCGCCTCAGCAAGCACGGAAAAAAATGGGCCGCGGAGCTGCCTTCGGTCCTATGGAGCTTAAGGACAACACCTAGTCGAGCCACGGGCTTCACCCCATTCTTCTTGGTCTATGGGTCCGAGGCCGTCCTTCCCACTGACCTCGAGTATGGTTTCCCTCGACTAAAGGCGTACAACGAGCAAAGTAATGAAGAAGCCCTCACAAACGCCGTCAACCAGCTCGAGGAGGCTCGAGGCATGGCGCTAATTCACTCCGCGAGGTATCAGCAAAAACTTCGACGCTACCACGACAAGCACGTGCGCCCGAGGGGCTTCCAAGTTGGAGACCTCGTCCTACGTCGACGACAGAGCAACAAAGGACGTCACAAGCTGACCCCGCCATGGGAAGGCCTATACGCCGTAGCTGAGGTGCTAAAGCCCGGGACGTACAAGCTCGCTAAGGACAAAGGCAAAATCCTCACCAACGCATGGAACATCGAGCAGCTACGTCGTTTCTACCCTTAGGGCACTGATGCCCTCGTACATTCTTGCATATTTTGTACATTTTCGCATGACAAATATAAGGAGTACTTTCGATTATAAGTTCAAACTTGTTATTGTACATGCAAGAGGTAGCCTCGAACCTGTCTCGCCAGAGTCGAGCCTCCCTCGGGGGCTAACGGGGGGGTAACCCCTAAGTTCCTAAAAATGCGAATGATTTTTTCGAGCATCTCCTCTCGCTTCGCAACTAAGTTGAAAACGCCTCAAACTCCCTAGGGGTCGAGGGCTGTCGAGCCAGAGCTCTCCTACACCTCTGGGCTACGGTACCTCCACTCGCTCCCCCCTCCAGGGATACGAGCCTGCGTCGAACACTTAGTCAAAAAGCAAAAGTCAGGCGATCAGAACTCGAGCACCTCTTCTTTCTCATGCCTCAATACGCTTCACGATTAAGTAGAAAAACGCCTCGAACTCCCTAGAGGGTTGAGGGCTGTCGAGCCAGGAGCTCTCCTACGCCTCCGGGCTACGGTACCTCCACTCGCTCCCTCCTCGAATGATACGAGCATGCATCGAAAACTTAGTCAAAAAAGCAAAGTCTAGGTGAAAGAAAGCAGAGAAGGCTCAAAAGTAAAACAACAAATTGCATTACGATAGATACATTTATGTTCAAAAAGGCTTTCGAAGCCACATTGAATACAAGTTACAAAAAACTAACTTATTACATGGGCAACTTCGCCCAGCCTTGCCCTACAGGCCTGCTCCGTCGCCGCCCTCCTCGATGCTGTACCCTTCATCCGCGAGAGAGGACTTCGTCCTCGAATAACTTTGCCAGCGCTCCCCCCGGCCTCTCGGCGTCATTGATGAGCCCTCGGCATCGCTCCTCGTTCTCGGCGTCGGTCTTCAAGATATCAGGAATGAAGCCTTGGGTGACCACGTTCATGTCGAAGACGAAGCCGGAGGAGACCACTGCTAGCGCCCGCTTCACACCGGTGTGAAGCGCCTCCCGCACGCGATCACGAAGGGTGGCATCGAGGTAGTAGATCTGGTCGATGAGCGCGGCACCCGGGATGTCTTCTTTAGTACCCTCGATGGGCCTGACCTCCCAGGAGGCGCAGAGCCTGTCGAGGGCAACCCAGAGCTGGTCGAGAAGTGCCCCCTCTGCCGCGAGGCTCTCCTGCAGCGCCTTGGCGGCGGTTTGGGTAGCGAGCAGCTCGGACTCGAGGCCTGAAACACAAAACAAGAGTTAGACAAACCATACGGGACGAAAAAAGAACAAAGGCTCTTCAAGGAACTCATCGGCACAGCGAGTCTCGAGGGCGCGGCGATCCCCCAGCACGGTGTCACACTCCCCCGGGCCTCGTCCCACTCCCGCTGGGCCTCCTTGAAGGCCCGGGTCACCTTCGTCTTCTCGCAGCGGAGGGTCTCGAGGGCGCCGCCAGCCAAGATGATGGCTTGCTCCTTCTCTTGGAGGGTAGCCTTCATCACCCCGAGCTGGGTTTCCAGGCTAGCAGCCCGATTCTTCTCCTCCTGGGCCAAGGCGGAGAGGGTGTTGCGCGCCGTGGAGACTTCAGCAAAACTGGCCTTGAGCGAGCGGATGCGCTCCACGGAGCTTTGAGCCTCCCCCACGAGTAGCTCGACGCGCTCCTGGGCTCGGATGCTCTCGCATTGGCCCTCCTCGCTTCGGCCTTGGCCGCGTCAGCCTCCTCCCTGGCACGCTTGAGCTCCTCCTTGAGGTGGGCGGCTTCCCCTCGAGCGGCCTCGGCGTCTTCCTTCGCCCGGGCGGCCTCCTCCTTGGCTTTGGCGGCCTCCTCCCTGGTCCGCTTCAGCTCCTCAATCCCGGCCACCCTGCCCTGCGCAGAGCGACTGACTTCGAGTTGGTGAAGCACTTCCTCCCGGCTGTTGTGCATTTCATGGAGGAAGTCTAACTTGGAGTAGGAACGCCTCCGCACCTCCTGGGGATAGGAAATCGAGGGTTAAGGCATTTCATACTAAAGAACTCAAAAAACCGCATATGGTCTACACAGGGACTCAATGCGAGGTTCCGGTCGAGGCCTTCGGCGAGCTCGACGCCCAGCTTCAACAAGTGCTGCAGCCACGCCCGGGACCGCTCGGCGTCCTCCTAGCACTTGACTTCCGCCGGTCATCCATCTCGATCCCCGGAGCGCTGGAGTCGCCGAGTTCCCAGAGTACGATGCGCTCCTTGCCCTAATGTGGAAGGACCGTCTTGACCTTGGTTCGCGCCAAGGACTCGATCTCGTCCACCACATCGCGTGGGATGCCATAGCCCACGGCCAACTCCGCTGGGGTGCGAAACTCCGATGCGGCGCTAGCATCCCTCAGCCCGGGGTCAGAAGTCGACCTCCTCAGCATGCCAGAAGCCGCCGTCTTCTCTGGCTGCTCCGTCGACGGTTGCGGCGGCTAGCTCGACGTTGCTTCTGGTGCCTTCGGAGGCAGCGGAGGTGTCGAAGCCGTCGCTTCCCCCAACACCATGACTTGTGGCACCGGCAGGACCACCATCGACGCGTCTTCCACCGGGTTTGGTACTGAGGCCTCCTCCAGTTGCACCCCTGGCAGCCAAGGGACCATCGACGCCTTCGACGCCGTTTCTTCTTCGGCCAGCAACTCATCCAGGGTGATCACAGACACCCACTGCTTGGACAGTCCTGATGTCCCCTCTGTCTCCGACGTCTCGAGCGGTTGCTGCGCCGGTGGGTCCAACGGCGCCATGCCCCCCGGTGGCGTCTGCTACGCCTGCTGATGCTGGGGCTGGCCCCCAGTTTCCTCCTCCCCTTCCTGCTACTCCAGCGGCTCCTTCTCCCCCTCCTACTACAGCCGTGGCAGCTCCGCTTCTTGCAGGGCCCCCTGCTCCTGCTTCCTCTGGGCCTCGAGCTCGCATAGCCCCACCGGCCAAGGTCTCCACTCTCCCATCGAGGTGGGAAGAGGTGTGGTCTCCTCACCCTCGAGATCGACGATGACTACCTCCTCTCCCAGCTCATGGCCCTCGGGGGCTCCCGCCTGGGGTACGGGGATCGAGGCCTCTGGTCGGCCAGGAGCGGAAGCTCCCGATGTCGGGGTCCGCCCCCTGGCGCCGGCCGAGCTCGAGGGCCACAGACGACGATGTCAAGGAGGCACTCCCTCCCTCTTGCGTCCTCCCTGGCTCGGAGTCGCCACCCGTCGCAGCCCCCGAGACGCTCGACCCTGCAGCAAGAGCGGAACCCGTTAGCCTACCGCGCGCCATAGCACCGAGGGCTGAGGACAACCACTTGGCTTCCCACGGAGCCAAGGGCCTCGACGTTGCACCTGTGACCGGGGCCTCCACCTTCATGGCTGCGTCCACCTTGAGCCACTTAGCCGGCGCAAGAGACGCCTCCTTGATTCGGCGCTTGGGCCTGGATGAGAAGAGGACGGCAAAAAGTTCATTAAACTACACAAGGAAGATGCAATGAAAAAGAATTGAATCAGCAACACTTACCCAAAGGGGATAGAGGCCTTTCGGGTCCCCCTCGAACCGCCAGCGGATCTTGAGACCCCTCCCGAGGCTGAGCTCTTCCCGGGGCTGAGGCTACTCGGGGCCATCGGTGGGGTCGCCGTGCCTCCCCGCTCCGACGGGGCCTCCTGAGCACGGCTCTGCTCCGCTCGCGCCGACGACCGGGACCGGGTTTCCTGAATCGAAGTAGGTGGGGTCCCACCCTGAGTACGACGGGAGGGGGGTGAACCCCCTCGAGGCGAGGCCTCGGCCCCCTTTTCCCACGCCGGTGCTCCGAGGACGACGCCACCGGCTGGGGGGCGCGCTCCTCCACCGCCTCCTCCTGCACGAAGGGGCGATCAGCATGGGAGGAACCCAACAAGATGTGGTCAAGATGCCTCGCCACCCCCTCGACGTCATCGCTATCATTGTCAGCATCATCTTCATCTCCCTCGGATGACAGACACTCCTCCTCTGGGAGCCTGTCGCGCTTCTGCTCAGCGCGGCGCCTCTCAAGCCTTTCGCGCTCCCGGAGCTTCTTGGCCTTCTTCTTCTCCACTTCATCCTTACACCACTTTTCTTGCTGGGCGGTGAAGCGTCTTACCTGACGGTCGGGAGCGTCCTCCCTCAGCGGGGCCTCGATCTCCGGTAGTCGATTCTCCCCTACACAAAAACGTTTAGTCATAGGGACGAGAGAAGGGGGCAGAATGAAAACATAAAAGGCACGGGTCGGGGCACTCACCAGGTCAAGGCAACCCTCCTTCGGCCGCATGGGGAGGCGGGTGACGTCTTCCGCCCTGAACGAGCCCGCGACCATCCCCTTTACCCGCGCGAGACTTCCGCGGCGGATGGCTTCTTGCCGGACATCCGGCACCTCTCGAGAATCTCGGGCGCTGCTGAGGGGATCATCTCGTCCAACCGCAGCGGGCGCTCCATCAGAGGGAGCACCCGTCGACTGTGGAAGGCCGAGACCACCACACCCGCCGTCAAGCCCGCCTCTCAAAGGGTCTTGTCGACGCTGAAGATCTCCTACGACACCGTGCGGCCAGTTGTATGGACGTTCAATGATAAGCCACCCGGTGTACGACAGGAGATAACCTCCATCGTTGCGAAGGTAGAACCATTGCTCGTCCCACCGGGAGTGGTTGGACATCAACCCGGTGGGGATATACTCGCGTGGCTCCTCCGACCTCCCGGTCTTTAACACGAAGTTGAGGCACCCCGCTCTGACAATTCGCCTCACTCCTGGTGCCACCGGGGAGGCGAACCACTCCCCCTTGTAAAGGTGGAGCCACCGCTCCCAATGTGGTGCCATCCCGAGGTAGCCCTCACAGACGGCCACGAAGATGGCGGCGTTGGAGATGGCGTTGGGGGAGAAGTGCTAGAGCTCGACGCCGTAGAAGTTCGTCAACCCCCGCATGAACTCGCTCGGGGGTACACCGAACCCATGCCAATGATACTTGAGGAAGCTCACCACGTAGCCCTCCGGAGAGTTTGGCTCTTGGTGATTCCTCGACGGCGCAATCCACTCCGGCCGATTCAGATCGGTAACAGGGCGGAGAAGTCCTTTCCCCACCAGCTCGTTCAGCCTTTGCCACGTCACGGTCGATAGGCGCCAGGGTTTGACGGGCTAGAGGATGGGGGCCATGGCAGCAGCGGCAGCACAGATCTGCTCGATGGACGCGGCGGTGGCAACAACAGCACGAATCTCCTCGGCAGACGGACAACCAGGAAGGTTCCCAATCGCGACTTCTCGCTCTAAGTTTTTACCCTCACACGCATAGGAAAGCAAGAATTCGGGAGGTAGGCAAAGGTGGGGGCGAACAACGCCTGTCCCCCTTCGTTTTTATACCCGGGAAGAACGACGAGCGGAGTCCGGTGGTAGGGAAAAGGTAACTTCCCGTAATTAATGCGCTTACCTGACCGTTCACCCCCTCGATCCTCGACCGGACACACGCGTCACACCTCTGGCAAAGAGCCGTCGCTCGAGCCCACCACGATCTCCACTACCGCATTGTTTTAGCTTCCTCCTCAAAAGGCGCGTCTAATGATAAGAAAAATAAGCGTCGCTTACCGGCGGATTCTTCCAAGAGAAGGTAAACGGGCTCTGGCCCCGCCTCGAAGTCTCGAGGGAGCGAAGGCCGGTCCTCGAGTGAGGGCTCAACGGCCGCCCTTGAGCACCAAAAAATACGGGCTCTGGCCCTACCTCAAAGTCTCAAAGGAGCGAAGGCCGGTCCTCGAGTGAGGGCTCAACGGCCGCCCTTGAGCACCAGAAAAATCAGGCTCTGACCCTAAGCCTCAAGGGAGCAAAGGCCGGTCCTCGAGTGAGGGCTGAACGGCCACCCTTGAGCACCAAAAAAATACGGGCTCTAGCCCTACCTCGAAGTCTCGAGGGAGCGAAGGCCGGTCCTCGAGTGAGGGCTCGACGGTCGCCCTTGAGCACCAAAAAATATGGGCTCTAGCCCTACCTCAAAGTCTCAAAGGAGCGAAGGCTGGTCCTCGAGTGAGGGCTCAACGACCGCCTTTGAGCACCAGAAAAATCAGGCTCCGGCCCTAAGCCTCGAGGGAGCGAAGGCTGGCCCCACGATCAGGGTTCGACAGCCGCCCTCGAGCACCCAAATCAGGGGTGACCAAGGGGGAGCCAACACGAGGCCCCGCTCGAGAATGAACCCTCGAGACCCCTTTGGACACATCTAAGGTGAAGTGCTATGGACTTAGGGAGGCATCGAGCCGCCGAGACCTATCGAATGGAATCGGTATCAGTAGGTCCATTGCGTTCTGCTTTAATGAGACCGCCTCCGGGCCTCCTGCCAACCTCTATCGAATGAGGAACGGGCTCTCACTTGGATTTTCCCGTTACCAGCTCACTGAGAACTTCACGGCTCACCCTATCAAGGGTAGTCCGACGCTTCTCGCCTCACGTCCGATCGAAAGGACTCGTGAGATGAATGCCGAGGCCGGCAACGCCCCAGCCGCACGAGGCTCGGGAGCTCGACTGTGCCCGGCACCCCTCGATGAAAGAGGGTCGAAAATCCCTCGAGGGCTCAACGTCCTGATGCACCCCTCGGTAAAGCGCTGCGACTCCAGTTCAGGCCTATACCTGACTGGACAAGCACCCCTCGATCAAAGACAAATGAAGCCCTCACAGGAGTCTTTCGACTCCTACGAGGCCTTGGGGGCTACCCCCGCGGGGGTTGCTCGCGCGCCCCCCACGGAAAGATCCGAATCATGTCCCGTTTCTAATTCTTGACCCCCTGCCCGAGTGCCATCACTCACGCAGGGCTCGGGGGCTACTGTCGTTACCCAGGAAATGGGTACCCCAAACCCTTGGTTTACCGGGCTAAACCCCGCAAAATCAGCAACATAAACCCTCCAGTAACCTCCCACGTCAATGTTCAAAGGCCCGTAGGTTGAGGCGTATTGGGTTGACCCACGAATGGACTACGATGGCCCAAAACCAAAGCCTACTCGAGAGGCTACCGAACGGACTGGTACTGTACACTCGAGGGTACAATTCGGGCGACCCCTCGAGGACGGAACTTCGCCCGGCGAACGAGCCTGCCCTCGAGGACGGAACTTCGCCCTGCGAACGAGCCAGCCCTCAAGGACGGAACTTTGTTCGCACGAATGGGCGGCCCTCGAGGACAGTGCACCCCTCAGCTACCGACTCTCCCGTATGGATCCGGGCACATTTAATGCGTTTTACCTACTCCCGCCTAACCGTATGGCCACAGTCACGGTAACAGTTGTGGGAGTGGCGGTCGAATCTTGCTTTTACCGCCCATGCCCCAGAATCCCGCGGATCGTACTTCGCTGTTGCACCATGCCGAGCACTGTGCCCCGTCCAGCACCCCCTCGAGACGTATGAATCAGCGCGTTTCCCGCATTTCCCGGGATTCGACCTTATCCGGTGAGGCTCGACCCCTTTGACTCGACACCCTCGACTCAAACCAAGTCCTCGACCGCCGCCCCTCGACTCCGTCGGACAACTCTGGGCTGCAGTTCAACAACTCCCAATGCGATGGCTGCAGGGCCTCCATACCGACGTACATCACTACAGCAGCACCGACCTGATCGGTCTCAATGCCATGCGTCATCGGCCATGCGAACGCTAAATATATGTACTCCTGTGCCCCTCCTTCACCTATAAAAGGAGGTGCCAGGGCGTTAGAAAGAGGGGGCCGAATGACAGGATCCAGAGCGTAAAAACGCTAAGTCTTTAGATCATAGAATAATACCGTGAGATAGTGTAAGGTCGAGAGCCAGGCGACCAAAACGCCCAAGCTCCACTCACGCTCCTCACACCTGCTTGTATTTCCCCTGTACTAGCACTTCGGTGCAAGATAACACGAACTATCCTCCCCCCGCTGGACGTAGGGCCTTCTTTGCCCGAACCAGGATAAATCGCCGTGCCCTTCTTGCATCACCCACCGGATTAAGGGAGCACGCAATTACAAATATTACTCGTTGGTATTAACCCCTCGAGGGTTAGAACACCGACAGTCGGCGTCACCGGCGTTCCTGTGGACCATCAAGCTGGCCAAGGTGCGCATAAGAGGTAGGATAGCATGGAGAACATGAAAGGATGGTTAAAGAGAATATATTTTCAACCTCGACAATGGTCGACGGCGAAAACGCTCGCGGCGGCTTGGCGACCGGCCGTGGAGAAGACGACGGTGCGCGGGCAGCTTGGGCGAGGAGAGCAAGCATGAACTAGCTCAAATTGACCGTGAGGATGTGGCAAAGCTATTGGCAGGAGCAATGGAGGAATGATGGAGCGACGGCGGCGAATTCGAGCAGCGGAGCGAGGTCGTCGGCGACGGCGGCGGGGAGAAAAAGGAGAAGAAGTCGACCACGGCTGAGCTATTTATAGGGCAGAGGCGATGTCTAGACGGGCGACACGATGACGATGAACCTTCACGTGTCGAGGAGCGCGCTGGCGGTCGAGCAGGTGCGGCGGTGGACGGCGGTGCGCGTTGAGAAGCTGGCGATGGCGGCCGACGATAGGTTTCGGTACTGTTCGTAGAAATTGCAGAAATGCCATTTATTTCAAAATACAAATTACTCCAAAATTTATATAAGAACTTGAAAATCTCCAAAAATATCATTTGCATAACATTTCAAGAGCTACACTTTTCTTTTAACTGGCATTCTCAAATTCTATCTGGATTTTGAAATTTGAATTCAAATTCAAAAAGGGGATAAAACCCTAGAAACAAATATTTAAAATTACTTTTGATTTTTCAATAGAACTTGAAAATCTTCAAAACTATGAAATTTTTAACTTTCCAAACCAAACCTTTTTCATATACAAAAATTTCCAAAATTATGCATAATTTTTGAATTATGGTTTTAAAATCAAAAGGGGTCAAATGCTAGAAAACTGTATTTTCAAATTCATTTGAAATTTCTTTTGGAAACTTGAAAAACTTTATATACCTACTTTGTATCTCTTGTCAAGATCTACAAACTGTCTTTTTAGAGTATCTCCAAATTCTTTATAGATTTTGAATTAGAGAAAAGGGGGTAAAATTAGGTTTTGGAATAAAGGGTTTTTTGAAATAGAATTCAAACTCGATTTGGTTTCTAACTTAATTGGTTGGTTATTAGTGATCACAAATATCATCCAAGGACATTTTTAGGTCATTGACCCAATGACATCCTTGGTTGACCAAGTTGGCTTTTGAAAAACCTTTTATAGCATTTTTAATTTGAATTTAAATTTGAATTGCCAGACTTAGAAATAAGCTTTGGAATCCAAATTCAATTTCAAATATGAAAATCATTTTTAGGGTTGGACTTAGACTTATATACTATACTTGACACTAGTGTAAACATGGTTTACACCTCAAGTACATAGAATATAAACTAACCATTTGCGATGACATTCAAAAGTAGGGTTTTATTATTTCATGTGACAAAACATTCCAGAAACCCAATCAACCTATGAAATGTAAACTTATTTTAGTTAATGCATATTAAGATTGACTTAAACATGAATACTTTACAGTGCATATAATGACATGGCATGTTTTAGTTAATATAACACCAGAGGTGTTACACTACTTAACCCAAACCACTTTCAAAGGGGAAGGTAATTTAAATAGGTTAATTAAGCATGATGCAAGAATCGAACTTACGATCTAGGCACAAAAGATTTTTAAAGTAATACATGCATAAAAGTAACTTTTATAAATAGGGCAATATAATATGTTATTCCACCACAAAGCTTTTTAAACATGACTAAAGATCTATAGAATGGAATGGGGATAAGTCATAAGCAATTTGGACCAAAATAGTCAAGTTAAATTCATTTGACCCAAATCATTTTGAATTTTTGCAAAGAATACTACAACACTTCGAAATAACGATCCAGCTCTGATACCAGCTATAGTAAAACCTCCTAAATAATATGGCCCACATGCACCTGTCATTGTCTCAAAAGACCTCTAACAGCTATGCATGTGTTCCATATACTTAAGAAGTCTGTCGGGTTAAACCCGAATCTTCTAAGCAGGATTGATCATTACATGAGACATTGCAGTATTACAGCAGTTTTATAATAAATAATATACATCAGAGTAAAGCGTGGAAATCTTATAATAACATAAGTTTACAAACCATTTGTTTCAAAGCTTACAAACCTTATAATACCTTAAGTTATGTTATTACAAACTATAGTAGTGGAGTAGCATTAGATAACTTTATACAACACCCAAATGAAGTGCTTTGCCCAAGAGCCAAACATCCTACTTGTCGTCACTCTCCGCAATGACCGTCATGTAACAGGGTGCAAAGCAAACTTGTGCATGAGACTCACCTACAACAAGGGTTTAACAAACCCTAAGTACCAAAAGTACAAAACAAGACTTAACCGATGAAAAGAGGGAAGAAGACTCAGGAATGCAGGCTAGTGGGACAAGGAGTGTCTAGCGAGAATCAAAGTATTTTGCGAAAAGCTCATGTAGATCAAGTTTTAACTCATCACTAGTTATCAACAGAAAGTAAAGTGATCTTAATCAAGATTAACAAAACAACTTCATTCTTATTCCTTAACCAAGATTCAAGTTGTTAACTATGCTGATGGTGACAGGATCAAGTCTCCTTACTCGTGGAGCATACGACGATTCAAATCACTTATTTACCCAGCTGGGGCTTCCCAAGCACATGACATACGTGGGACTCCAACCCACAAGTATATCAAATCTACCCTCGGACATCCTAGAACCAGGGCCGGTTTTCACGCCACCCGAGAATACATGTACACCTCCAATCCAGGACTCCAACCCACGAGGGTATCTTGTACTCCCGCCATCTCTCCACCCTCAGTGCATGGGCTCGCCGTCCTAGTAATTGAATATCCTCAGTAGAGCTTTCTCCGTAGAGTATTTGCTTAGTACTAAGTTCATGATCCGAGGGCCAAGTCAATGGATGGGTCCTAGGGCATCAATAGACGAAAACACTACTAAGGGACTCCTTTCCCAAAGCAAGTTACCCGTCCAGAATCGATTTCATTAACTATCATCATGATTCATCAGGTGATGCCAACTTCATCTATTTTGAAAAGTTTTATTTGAAAAGCCTATCTCAATAAGCAAGGCTAAGCATGTTACGCATTTTCCAAATAAAACAGGTATCAAGCATGATATCGAAATAACAAGGCAGGTAATGCATCAAATAGGTTGTCACTCAACTCCTATCACCTAATGCAACATTTCATAAACATAAGTGATATAAAGTTTTGCAAAACCGAGGAATGGGTTAATCGATCCGGGGCTTGCCTCAAAGGTTGGTGAAGACTGCTTTAATGAAGTACCACAGATATGAAACCAAACTCCAAAGATAGATTAACTTCCACAGGAATTGGAGTCGGCTTGACAATAATTTCTTCAGAAATAGACCGACGTACACTTTTCGCAACGTGAACTATACGATACAAGACGTGAGTCAACATGATAGACTTGTAAACATGAAGCAAGACGATGAAACAAGATTAAGTAACTTGAGTACAACTTTCCTTCGTGATAAAGTTGCAAGTCAACATTATCAACTAACCTAGTATAGGGTTCCATTAAAGTTAACTACTTTATTAATAAAGTTTATTAAGTACATAAAATCTTTACCTAATATTTAATCACGAAATTTCAGTCTGCCGGTGCTTTTCTTTCGCCCGTGCCTGCGTTCGTGTCCGTCTGGGTTACGTAGTCCTGATTCACGTTATATATAATATCTAAACACAAAAATTCAAGCTGCTCCTAATTTTTCCCTGCCAAATTAAAATTGATCCCCTTGTACGCCTGGCTAACAAATCACCTATGGAAGAGAGGCCTAACCAATCACGAGTCGTACGGATGTTCCAGATTCAATTTCAACTCCACGTACGTAAGCAGCCTCCTTGCCTGTTAGTAGTATTTTAATTATTACTAGTTCTAAAACAAAACAACATGATCTATTTCCATAACCTTCACATGGTACTGTATTTCTACGATGACGCCTTCTATTATTTTGCACAAATAGTTTTCTTTTATAATGATTCTTTTCTCAACATCTCTTATGCCTCCATAATTATAAAAACTATCCTAATCGCAAACAAATTGGGGGGGGACAATCCCTACCATAACACGGTGCGGATGGGTAGCTGTTACGTAGACCATGACCTATCTGTTTTAACATGCACACAATTAAAATGATCCATTGACCCATGTTCTGATATGGATGGTCGTCACCCAACCTTTTTTTTGAAAATAAACCTGAATATTACTAGAAATCCTCATCAGACTCAGACTAGGCGGAGGGTGGCAAGACAGACAATGGCGTAGGCAGCGGCGTCAACCGGTAGGCGATGGGTTTTCCACAGCTGGGCTGACTGCCAGGACCAAGTTTATAGGTTCTCTAGTGCATCATATAAAAAGTACAACTCCTATGAAGATGCAGTTGCAGCCTTCAACTTAAGAGCAAACGACTCAAATCCACCCTTGGCTGCTGATGATGACATCTATCTTCAAAACCCAATACCTGCTTCACCCTCTTTCTCCTTCAAAATTATTGTAATAGTCATCCTGGTTATCTATGTCTGTAACATATGCTAGAAGCTAAGATCGTGTATTGACTGTTAGTGTGATTGCTAGACTTGATTTAGCTGAATTTATAATGGTATTGTAAGTGTGATGGTTAGACATGATTTAACCAAAATTATAATGGTTAAGCTACATTAACTGTTATCCTAGTTTTTGTTATATATATATTGGTTCTGCTATTCTAAATAGCATTTCAACCCCATGGTTCCTCGATCCATTCTGCATAACGATGCGACGAGATTTGCTCCTCGTTGCAATGTGGGAGTCAGCAGGTAGGCGAATGATGTCTTGTATTGGTGCATACTAATTGATACGACAATCAAAACTGACAAACCATTATTATTTGTCCTACGAGGTCAATTATGTAGCGGTCGAACTTTCTACGTTAGCAGATATGAACTGCCAGGAGACAACACTTGGGACTTGGGATAGTCCGGCCATTTCTCTTTCGTGTACCCTTGGAAAGTCCGGCGCTATCTCTTTTGTGTACCATGGGATAGTTCTTATATAGGCCGAGTGATAAGTGGGTCATCCCCGCTGGTAAGGGATAGTCATCCACCTCGTGTGGAATATGTATAGTCCGATCGTATCTCTTTTGTGTACCATGGGAAAGTCTGGCCCTATCTCTTTTGTGTACCATAGAAAGTCTGCCCCTCGACTGTTTTTGTTGCTTTACTTGCTTATTAGGACAGTCCGGCCGTTCCTCGTTTGTGCAGTGCCAGAAAGTCCTTTAGTATCATGTTTCTGCAGTGGCAGATAGCCAATCGTAAATGGGCCAACTCATAATTGGGCGATACACCGGTGCACACCACTCTACAACAGCCGTCGCGCACACACCTCTCTGCTACATCGCTGCTCCAAACCCTACAGCGCTGCTCGCTATCGTATAGCGCTGCACCTCACTCCACATTGTCGGTTCCACGAGGAAACGACGACAAGGCCAGAGACGCGAAGACGAAGAAGCCCTCATTGAAGCCGCCATGGCCGAAAGGCAAGCATGTCATCCTTCTCTTCATTTTCTTTGTTCCTTAGGAGTTTGCATTAGGGATTCAGATTTCGATTTGGAGAAACACAGCGGTGGATTTGCCAATGTGCTGGTGGTGTGTTTGTGTGTGTGGGCGGGTGGAGGGGGTGTTACCCTCCCCCCACCCCACCAACCTTTTTCGCATCACTCACTCATAGGGACCATCCTCAAACACACATTTATCAACAGTAATCTTGAAATTGTGTAGGACATAAACAATTCTTGCTTGAAATTTGTTGGCCATGACCATGATACTTGATACCAAATTTGATTGATCTATAACAATATACACACATACCAGAATTGATTTAATGTTTAGAACATTAATCATTCAGGCGTGGAAGACCATACCCATACCCTTGAATATTTTCGAGTGAAAACAGCCAGTGCAATAGCCAACACAAAAGAAATATACAGTAAATAAAAATAAAATATTCAAAATTAAAATATTCAAAACGTCATCATCGGCCAACAGTGATTGTTATCCTCCAAAAGACAATGCGATGTTGGCATGTCACCATCCTGCAACAGTAGAAGCCGATAATTGAAGACGTCCTATAAAGGACCCTTAGACTCCAGAAGATAAGCTAGAAGGATAGTCAGATAAATATGAAGGACGTTTCAGAAGACTAGAGATAGCCACGAAGGCAATCCAGAAGGCTCCTCCTGCTCTTTAAAAGGAGACGACAAGCGCCTGCATTCGACACCACCTTCATCCGCACTTTCACCCGCAAAATCGCACAACACTCACTCACTCCACGAAGAATCCACTCTCATACACCATGAAGCCCACTACCTCAGAACTTGTCTGAGCTAGTCTACCATTAGCACTAATAGTACTAGTCCACTACCACCACTGTACAATACCA
Source organism: Bothriochloa decipiens (assembly GCA_023333625.1). Lineage (NCBI taxonomy): Eukaryota > Viridiplantae > Streptophyta > Magnoliopsida > Poales > Poaceae > Bothriochloa > Bothriochloa decipiens. The sequence continues at coordinate 25,465,156 of CM041645.1, forward strand.
CCTCTGTAAATTAAAGAATAAGGAGATCACCGACTTCCCATGCTTGTAAGATAATTAAGGTTTGTGTTAAGTGCTTAGGGTTTCCCGAAAGGGAAAGCCGTATGTAAGCTTGCCTTGTGAAAATAAATTTAGCTTTTCTGTTTTAATCCCAGTTGGCCTTTAAGATTGTTCATATGGGGCGATGTCTCTATGCTAGGGACCCTAGAGGAGAAACCTCAGCGTGTGTTGTTCTCGTGTTAGCTCATGTAGCGGCGTTTGTAGAGAACCCTGTGTGTGCAAAGAAGTTTTCCTTTCGGGTAAAACTGCCTGGGGAGACGATAGGGCCTGAGTCCAGTGTGTTCATGCCTAGGGATAGCGAGGAAGAAGAACAGGTTAGCTTGGTTCTATAGCAAGTTTAGTGATGCATACGGTGAGTACCGAGTAGGACAGACACAAGCATAGTCTCATGACTTGCTGAAAGTTTGGTCTTGCCAGCCTTACAAAGATCCGGAGAATTCTATTTTCGCATACACCGCACACTCTGCATAATCACTCACATTAATATTCACGCGCGCATCCTGTCGCTATCGCTATGTAGTAACGAGTAGTATTTATATTATCTTGCATAGTATCTCATCACATACATATTAATCTCACACGCACACTGCATCCGCAAGTGCCTTGCATAGTGCCTGAAATAGCGCTCGAATAGTAGCATATATTGAGTGCCTGAGACACTCATATACATTAATCACACACGCGCACGCATATTTTGTAAGCACACACATCGTGCATCTGCCACTCACACAAGAATCACATATATTGCAAAAGTGAGTGCCTTGAATAGTATGAATAGTTGAAGTGCGTGAGCCACTCAGTTGAAGTGCTCATGCACTATTCATATTCCAAATTTGAATAGTACTTAGTATTTTGAATAGTACCGTGAATTTGAATAGTAATTGCTGAATTTAAATAGTGATATGAATAGTAACTCATGAATTATAAATTTGATTTTTGAATTAGAGTTTTTACCCTTGAATCCTGGATATTTCGGTAGTTGTGGTATCGGAGCCAGTTAATAAAATTTAAATTTAAGGGATTTACTAAAATTAATAAAAGTTAATAAAATTAGTTGTTAGTAGTATCAAATACTCATAATGGAAGATATTGATAGTCAGATTAAAACTTATGAACAAAATTTAAGTAATATTTCTTATGAATATTTTACAACTAGTATAAGTGAATGGAATGCTATAAGAGAGAAAGAAATTTATTTTAGGAGAAAGATTTATAGTCTTGATAGAAATATTATCACTAATACTGAGTTAAAAGAACAAACTCTAATAAATAGAAAGGATGGTAAAGCTACACAATTAAAAGATGACATAATAAATTTTGGTAGCAAATATATAGTTAGGTTACCATTTAAAGATATAGTAGGAATAAGAATACCGGTAAAATTAAATTTAACTCTAAATATCTCTTATAAAACATTAGCGTTGATAGATACTGGCTGCACAACGAATATCATACATGATAAATATTTTGTTAAATGTCCAGAAATAGTTCATACAATAGACCAAAATAAAGCAGAAATATCTACTGATACGTCTGGAACACGAAGGCCTCATGATCAACTAGCTTATAATGTAGAAATGCAAATAAATAATACAAAGTATATAATAGATGAAATAACAATAAGAGATTTATCTATGATAAGTATTGATGGCTAGGTTTAAGATTATGATAAGTATTGATATGTTGCTAGGTTTAAGATTTTTATAATTTTCAGTACAAACAGCAATCATACATGAACAAGGAATTACTTTTGTTCCTCATCAAGATAATATTCTATATATAACAGAGGTACAAAGAAATATAAGTTCTAATTTAGAAAGGTCTAATCTAAAAATTAAAGGGTCTGATAGTTATAGAGATAAAGAGTTAGGTAAAAATATAGAAGAATTTCATATAGCAAATTCATGTATAGAATGCATTAGTTTACAATCACTAGCGCCAAACTAGTATAGAGACATAAAGTCCAAAAAACACATAGATAAAATATTTCAAAGACTAGAAGATATTCAAATAATTAGAGAAATACCTATGAAGCATTGGGAAAAGAATGGCATAGTATGTAAAATTAATATAATAAATCCAGACTATATAATTAAGACAAGTCCTATAGAAGCAACACCTAAAGATATAGAAGAATTTAAAATACATATAGAAGAATTGCTAAAACTTGGAGCTATAAGAGATAGTCGAAGTCCTCACAGATCAGCAGCATTTATAGTTAGAAATCATGCTGAAATAGCCAGAAAAAAATTAAGAATGGTTATTAATTATAAAAGATTAAATGACAATACTATAGATGACGCATACAATATACCCAATAAGCAAGAATGTTTAAACAGGATTCAAGGATGTAAATATTTCTCAAAATTTGATTTGAAAGCTGGTTTTTGGCAAGTAAAAATGCTAGAAGAATCAATAGAATGGACTGCTTTCATATGTCCTCAAGGTCATTTTGAATGGTTAGTAATGCCATTAGGTTTGAAAAATGCCCCTGTTTTATTTCAAAGAAAAATGCAGAATATCATTAATGAAAATCAAGAATTCATACTAGTCTATATTGATGATCTTATTATCTTTTCAAAATCCTACAAAGAGCACATAGCTCATTTAGAAATATTTTTTAGAAAGGTAGAGCAGCAGGGTTAATACTTTTAAAAAAATGGAAATATGCAAAGAAAAGATAAATTTCTTAGGCCATGAAATAGGAGATGGAAAAATTCATTTGTAAGATCGTATTGCAAAGAAAATTTTACAATTTCCTGATGTTATGAATGATAAAAAGACATTACAACAATTTCTAGGGACAGTGAATTATGCTAGAAATTATATTAAAAATTCAGAAAAACTAGCTGGTCCATTATATGCAAAATTAAGAAAGAATGGACAAAAGCATTTTAATTCTGAAGATATAAAATTAGTAAGATTTATAAAAGAAAAGGTTAAAGATTTAAAACCCTTATAATTACCTTTAGATAATAATTATTTTATTATAGAAATAGATGCATCAGAATTAGGATGGGGTGCAATACTTAAGAAAAAGCCTCACAAATACTCACCAAAGTTAGAAGAAAAAATATGTACATATGCTTCGAGTAAATATAAGTTAAAAGCGATAAACAATACCGATAGAGAAATTCTAGCCGTTATCAATGCAATGAATGCTTTTAGATTATATCTAGGATTTAAAGAGTTTACAGTAAGAACATACTGTGAAGCTATATGTGGATATTATAATAAAGTTAACAGTAAGAAAAGTTCAACTAGAAGATGGGTTTTATTTGAAGATATTATCACTGAAAATGGTTATAAAGTTATATGCTATAAAAGGAAAAGATAATACCTTACCTGATATATTTTCTCGTTCATCTATTTTATAGGAATGAAGAAAGGAATAAGCCCAAATGGGGGAGAAAAATACTATTTTAGAAAATAAAATCAGTTAAGAATATTTCCTCCAAATACATATAAATTCAAGCCCAAAGACCATATTGTTCTAGATGGTGTGCAAGAATGCATCCTAGATAACTTTTGGTTTCAATATAATAATAAAAGAGAAGATAGAGGATATATGCTAGCAATATTTAATAGCCTAACTGAATATTTTAGCATGATAAATGGGAAAATACAGCCTAAAGAAATACCCCTCAATATAGAGAAGAAACCCATATATGTTATATACAGAGGAACAGTACTAGAAGTTTATTTAATATATGAATCAATTGTATCTCAGCAGATAGAAATGAAAAGAGAAGAAAGGGGTAAGCCATCATGGAGAAAATATCTAGATATTGACCAAGCTCTTTCATATGCATAAAGTATTTTGGGTATAAACTATTTTATAGAACCTATAGCAAAAGATTATATTAAAAATTATAAAAGAACAAAAGATATGAAGATAAATATACTAGGAATAAATATGCAAGAAGCTAGTTGATCAAGGACACCTACCTATAAAGATGCAGTAAAGAAAGAAATATTTACTAAAGATCTTATTGAAAGGAAGATAAAAGAAAGACTTGATTCAATAGATCCTCAATTAAAGAAGAATATAAAAGAAGAAGTTTTATAGGAAGCAAGGTAGGAAATAAATGAAATATTCTAATTTATAAACCAAGACTTTAAAAATATAAAAACAGATTACGAGGAATACATAAAGAAAGATTATGATACAAAGATGAATGCACATATATCTGATGAAGATATCAATGATATGTTAGATGAAAACATGTTGGATGTTCGAGGACATTGGCAACCATTAGAATAATCATTTCCAATATCATGAATATCAACAAAATTCTCAGATCAATATCAAGAAATAGATTTCCTATGTTGATAAGGTGTTATCAACAATCCGGCCCAGAAAGAATGAACAATATACACACGTACCAGAACTGATTTAATGTTTGCAACATTAATCATTCAGGCGTGGAAGACCATACCCATACCCTTGCAACATTAATCCTTTTCTCTTTGATCTGAACATAACACATGCTTGTCTTTGGCATAGACTGCATGTTGCTCTTTCTCCTAGATCCTGATAATATATGCAGAACACGCATCTTATATTCATTCCTGCAACAATAGATGAATGGTGAACATATATCAGGTAAAGTATTACATTTTCCTTTTATATGCTTAAATATTATTTGAAACATCATTTCTATCTTTAATCTAGATAACTCATCAATTAAATCTAATTCTTCATCACTTGATTCTTTTTCTTCGTCATATTCAATCTCATCTGTTTCTATAATTGAATATATTGATTCACCAGCCATTATATCATCATCAGATACTAAAATATTTTCATTCACACTATCTATTATTAGAACCTTTTCTTGTTCTTCTTGCTTATTAGAATATATCTTCTTATCTTTATTGGGACAAGTTTTGCTTAATGATCTGGTGAGTTCCAGATAAAGCATCTACAACTACTATCATAATTATTTCTTGAATTATACCTTCTTACATTTCTCTTATGCAAGAAAGGAGCTCTATTATCTGATCTTCGCAGAAAATAACGCTTCTTTGTTCTTAAGTTATCTTTTTTTTCTTAAAATATTTCTTATGCCTAGATCTCTCTTCTCCATATGTTAATGGTATTTGAACTATTTTATTGCAAAAATTATAATCCGATTGCTTCAATGACCTTTGAGCTTGAATATTCGTGCATATCTTTCTTAGTTGTTTGAATACAAATGTTATAGCCTAAGAGATGTTATATTCTTTACCATCTGTTTCTTTTTTACATTCTTCGTATATCATAGATCCTAAAGGATCTGGCAACTTATGAAAATATTTTTCAACAACGCCTTTATTATAGCCTTGCTTAGCAGTTGAGGCATTATATAAATAATGCTGAGAAAATTCTTTAATTCTTTTCTAATTTGTTAGTGACAATTTTTCTACTTCTCTTAATCTTTTATTTTGTAAAACCGTATATCTATGTTCAGGGTCTTCACCTATTATAATACTAGATATAATATTTGCAAAATTATATGGGTTACTACCTACTATTTTTAATTGTTCATAGTAAATGGGAAAAGCTTCTACCAATTGTTCCCATAAAATCTTAGCTGATTCTCCTAAAAATGTTTCTAAATATGTAATCATATCTTCTACTCTATTCCCAGTATTATGTTGATTTTGTATATATTTTTGCACTATTAACCCTTTCCATATGCTGATTATATTCGGCCAGTCTATAGGGTCGTGTGCTGCTAAATTTAATATGGCACCATCACTTTTAGAATTTTAAAATTGAACCTTCTTTTCAAAATCTCTTCTTTTTGAACCCATATATGTTTATTTTCCAGGTATATAGTTATATGTGGATTCTTATTTTTCTGGTGGCCATGTTCCTGGACTTCTAGATGGCCTTTCTTGTTCTGCTTCAACTTTTATTTCTGAACCTCATTTTCTTTTTGATGCACTTGGGTCTAGTTTCATTGCTTCTATAGCAATATCTTTTGTATGTGGCACCTCATATTCTAAAGGATTTGTGGAATTTGCTGAATTATTTCTACTTATTTCATTTATATCCTCATCATTTTCTTCTTCACAACTATTTAGTAGAAATTTATTATTAATCTCCCATTGCTCTTCTTTGCTTATCTCATTATCTTTAAAATCTACTAATTTGATTTTATTATCTACCAGTTCTTTTTGAGTTTTGTTATTCTCAACTTTTATTGGTTTTGGCACAACTTTATATTTCTTTATTGGAACACAAAATTTTTTGTTATTTAGCACTCTATCTTCTTTAATCTTACTGAATCTATATATTTGTCGTCTAAAGTAAATTTCTTTTCCTCTTATAGCATTCGATTCACTTATGTCGGTTCTAAAATATTCATCAGAAATTTTTAATCTTTTCCTCATAATATTTTATTTCTTTATCTATATCTAAACTTTCCATAAATTCACCTAAGCTATTCCTTCTATTCTCTACTGATTTTACTTCTAATTTAGATATTTCTAAGTCCTAAGCTTCGTTCTTCATAGCCTACAAATCTAATACTAGTTGATCCCTTTTTATTTTCATAGCTTATATAATCTTTAGGTTGCTTTAAGATCTTTGGCTCTATCAGAGCACTTATATTCCATTCTTCGCCTGCTCTATCTTCAGAACTTATTTTTAGAGGACTCATAAACTTTATTCCTTTAGACTGTATGCTTTCTATTACATTATTCATATTTATCTTATATTTAGTTCCACTTCTATAAGGTAGCCTTCCTAAAAATTTTATGCTTACTAATAAGTTTATTTCTTTAAAATCTTCATAGCCTTTAGTCTGTAAACCAAAAGCCATATTTTCTATAAATTCTTTTACTAGCATTAATAAGTCTCGAGCAATATATGTTATTAGCATATTATCATTCATTCTCCTTCTAAAAATCCTAATGCCGCATTATTTATTGAATCCCCTCTCTTGTCTAACAAAGTTATTAAGACCTTTGTTCCTAATTTCTTTCTTGTCATACATTTAATTCCTATGATATACATTCCTTGATGTATATATTTATATCCAAAATATTTCAACCCATTTTCAATTTGCTTATTAACTATGCTTAGCTGAACAGGATCAGCTATAACACTTAATTCAACTTCTCTAGATATTATGTATAATCCATTTTTATTTTCAAACCAACCTATTTGATATATTTGTTGGGGTCTTATCTTTCTTAAAGTATCTTTCTAATATCTTTCAAGATCTCTTTTCACATCTATCATTTCTTTCAGAGTCTCTATATCATCACATCCTCCTTTTATTTTATCCATTAAACCTAAAGGTCTTATGTCTCTATTCACTACTTGGATTGACTTGTCTCTCCTAGAGTGGCCTTCAGATACTGCCATTTTTTTGAATTTAATGATCGATTAATTCAACTATTTCTGTAGATGATAACACAATTTCTTTGTTATGACCAACTATATTAGTATTCTCAAATTTTTTGTCTAGATAAGTTATATCCTTTTTAATATAATCACTATTTTAGCTAATTCTTCCTAGAGAAACTTTACTTTCTTCCAAAGCCTGCAAAGCTATTTCTAACTTATTATTGATAGATAAATATTGATCTTTTAATTGCTTATGCTCTTTTTGAAGACTCTCAAATTTTAATTCCAAATCATCTTGTCTTTTACTCCAAGATATATAGGAATTGTGTATTAAGTCTACTACTAAATTTAACTGCCCGTGTGAAGTATGCCAAATATGTTCTTCGGAACTATTTAGTTTGTACTTGATATTTATATTTTTTTTAGTCTTTATAGACTTTCCTAAATTAATTTCTAAATTTAGATAATGTAACTTTTCAATTTTCAATTACTTAGTAAGTCCCTTAAATTCAAATTTTATTAACCAGGCTCTGATACCACAGCCGTAGAAAGAACCAGGATTCAAGGGTAAAAACTCAAATTCAAAATTCAAATTTAAAAATCATGAGTTACTATTCATGTCACTATTCAAATTCAACGGTCACTATAAAAATTTGCGGTACTATTCAACATACCGAGCACTATTTAAATTTGAAATATGAATAGTGCATGAGCACTTCAACCGAGTTGCTCAGGCACTTCAAATATTTGTACTATTCAAGGCACTATGTAGGGCACTTTGTAGAGTGTGTGTCTGATTAATTTGTGTGTGTCAGGTTTCCAAAATTTGCAACTATTCTTGCTACTATTCGGGGCACTTCTTGTGTGAGTGGCGAAAGCACGATGTTTGTGATTACTAAAAATATGTGCGTGCGTGATTATGAAAGACAATATAAATATTCAAGGCTACTATAAAGCGATGTTGACGTGCATGAATATTAATTGAGTGATTATGCAGAGTATGCGATGTATGTGGAATTCTCAGGATCTTTGCAAGGCTGGCGAGACCAAACTTTCAGTCGGTCGTATGACTATGCTTGTGTCTGTCCTACTCGGTTCTCACCGTATGCATCACTAAACTTTCTACAGAACCAGGCTAACCTGTTTTTCTCCCTCGCTATCCCCAGCCATGAACACACAGGACTCAGGCCCTATCGTCTCCCTAGGCAGTTCCACCCGAAGGGAACACTACTCTGCGCACACAGGGTTCTCTATAAACGCCGCTATATTGGCTAACACGAGAACAACACACGCAGAGGTTTCTCCTCTAGGGTCCCTAGCATAGAGACATCGCCCCATATGAACAAGCTTAAAGGGAAACTAGGATTAAAATGGAAAAACTTAATTCATTTTCACAAGGCAAGCTTACATACGGCTTTCCCTTTCGGGAAACCCCAAACACTTAGCACAAACCTTAATTACCTTACAAGCTCGGAAAGTCAGTGATCTTCCTTATTCTCTAATTTACAGAGGTGGTATTGTACAGTGGTGGTAGTGGACTAGTACTATTAGTGCTAATGGTAGACTAGCTCAGACAAGTTCTGAGGTAGTGGGCTTCATGGTGTATGAGAGTGGAGTGTTCGTGGAGTGAGTGAGCTGATGAGCGAATGAGCGGGTGAAAGTGCGGATGAAGGTGGTGTCGAATGCAGGCGCTCGTCGTCTCCTTTTAAAGAGCAGGAGGAGTCTTCTGGATTGCCTTCATGGCTGTCTCCAGTCTTCTGAAATGTCTTTCATGTTTATCTGACTGTCCTTCGAGCTTATCTTCTGGAGTCTAAGGGTCCTTTATAGCACATCTTCAATTATCGGCTTCTACTGTTGCAGGATGGTGACATGCCAACGTCGCATTGTCTTCTGGCGGATAACGATCATTGTTGGCCGATGATGACATTTTGCATATTTTATTTTTATTCACTGTATATTTCTTTTGTGCTAGCTGTTGCGCTAGCTGTTTTCACTCAGAAATATTCAAGGGTATGGGTTGGGTCTTCCACGCCCGAATGATTAACATTAAATCAGTTCTGGTACTGTGTATATCCCGTATTAATTCTATAATTTCTTGTGAAAAGTATGACAAGATATGATTAGTTTTAAACTTAATCTAGGAACTAAAAACTCTTGTGGAATATTAGTTATATGTTTGCAATTTACTTTTTATGACTTTACTTCTTCTGCTAACTTATTTTTCTCATATTTTGTATTCACTATTATTTTATTTTCATTTTCTCTTTGATCTGAACATAACACACATGCTTGTCTTTGGCATAGACTGCATGTTGCTCTTTCTCCTAGATCTTGATAGTGCAGAACACGCACCTTATATTCATTCCTGCAACAATAGATAAATGTGAACATATATCAGGTAAAGTATTTTCTTTTCCTTTTATATGCTTAAATATTCTTTGATCCATCTTTTCTATCTTTAATCCAGATAACTCATCAATAAAATCTAATTCTTCATCACTTGATTCTTTTTCTTCATCATATTCAATCTCATCTGTTTCTATAATTGAATATATTGATTCATCATCCATTATATCATCATCACATACTAAAATATTTTTATTTACACTATCTATTATTAGAACCTTTTCTGGTCCTTCTTGCTTATTAGAATATCTCTTCTTATCTTTAGTGGGACAAGTTTTTCTTAAATGATTTGGTGAGTTACAGATAAAGTATCTACAAGTACTATCATAATTCTTTCTTGATTTATACCTTCTTATATTTCTCTTATGCAAGAAAGGAGCTCTATTGTCTGATCTTCATAGAAAATAGTGCTTCTTTGTTCTTAAGTTATCTTTTTTATAATTCTTAAAATATTTCTTATGCCTAGATCTCTTTTCTCCATATGTTAATGGTATTTGAACTATTTTATTGCAAAAATTATAATTCGATTGCTTCATTGACCTTTGAGCTTGAATATTCGTGCATATCTTTCTTAGTTGTTTGAATACAAATGTTATAGCCTGAGATATGTTATATTCTTTACCATCTGTTTCTTTTTTATATTCTTCGTATATCATAGATCCTAAAGGATCTGGCAATTTATGAAAATATTTTCAACAATGCCTTTATTATAGCCTTGCGTAGCAGTTGAGGCATTATATAAATAATGCTGAGAAAATTCTTTAATTCTTTTTCAATTTGTTAGTGATAATTTTTCTAATTCTCTTAATCTTTCACTTTGTAAAACCGTATATCCAAGTTTAGGGTCTTTACCTATTATAATACTAGATATAATATTTGCAAAATTATATGGGTTACTACCAGCTCTTTTTAATTGTTCATAGTAAATGGGAAAAGCTTTTACCCATTGTTCCCATAAAATCTTAGCTGATTCTCCTAAAAATGTTTCTAAATATGTAATCATATCTTCTACTCTATTCCCAATATTATGTTGATTTTATATATATTTTTGCACTATTAACCCTTTCCATATGCTGATTATATTCGGCCAGTTTATAGGGTCGTGTGCTGCTAGATTTAATTAGGCACCATCACTTTTAGAATTTTGAAATTGAACCTTCTTTTGAAAATCTCTTTTTTTTGAACCCATATATGTGTATTGTCCAGGGATATAGTTATATGTAGATTCTTCTTTTTCTGGTGGCCATGTCCCTGGACTTCTAGATGGCCTTTCTTGTTCTCCTTCAACTTTTATTTTTGAACCTCGTTTTCTTTTTGATGCACTTTGGTATGGTTCCGTTGCTTCTATAGCAATATCTTTTCTATGTGGCACTTCATATTCTGAAGGGTTCATGAAATCTGCTGAATTATTTCTACTTCTTTATAACTTTCTAGTAGAAATTTATTATTAATCTCCCATTGCTCTTCTTCGCTTATCTCATTATCTTTAGAATCTATTAATTTGATTTTATTATCTACCAGTTCTTTTTGAGTTTTATTATTCTCAACTTATTATTGATAGCTAAATATTGATAGCTAAATATTGATCTTTTAATTGCTTATGCTCTTTTTGAAGACTCTCAAATTTTAATTCTTCGGAATTATGTATTAAGTCTACTACTAAATTTAACTACCCATGTGAAGTATGCCAAATATGTTCTTCGAAACTATTTAGTCTGCACTCGATATTTATATTTTCTTTAGTCTTTATAGACTTTCCTAAATTAATTTTCTAAATTAATCTCTTAAATTCAAATTTTATTAACCAGGCTCTGATACCATAATCGTAAAAAGAACCTGGATTCAAGGGTAAAAACAAGAATTCAAATTTCAAATTTAAAAATCATGAGTTACTATTCACATCACTTTTCAAATTCAGTGATCACTATTCAAATTCATGGTACTATTCAAAATACTGAGCACTATTTAAATTCGGAATATGAATAGTGCATGAGCACTTCAACCGAGTGGCTCAGGTACTTCAAATATTCGTACTATTCAAGGCACTATGTAGGGAACTTTGTAGAGTGTGTGCGTGATTAATTTGTGTGTGTCAGGTTTCCAAAATTTGCAACTAGTCTTGCTACTATTCGGGGCACTTCTTATGTGAGTGGCGAAAGCACGATGTTTGTGTTTACTGAAAATATGTGCCTGCGTGATTATGAAAGACAATATAAATATTCAAGGCTACTATAAAGCGATGGTGACGGGCATGAATATTAAATGAGTGATTATGCAAAGTATGCGATGTATGTGGAATTCTCAGGATCTTTGCAAGGCTGGTGAGACCAAACTTTCAGCCGGTCGTGTGACTATACTTGTGTCTGTACTACTCGATACTCACCGTATGCATCACTAAACTTGCTAAAGAACTAGGCTAACCTGTTCTTCTCCCTCGCTATCCCCAGCCATAAACACATAGGACTCAGGCCCTATCGTCTCCCCAGGCAGTTCCACCCAAAGGGAACACTTCTCTGCGCACACAGGGTTCTCTACAAAGGCCGCTACATGGGCTAACATGAGAACAACACACACAGAGGTATAATATACACAGTACCAGAACTGATAGAATTATATACACACGTACCAGAACTGATTTAATATTTACAACATTAATCATTCGGGCATGGAAGACCATACCCATACCCTTGAATATTTCCAAGTGAAAATAGCCAGCGCAAAATAAATATACAGTGAATAAAAATAAAATATTCAAAATGTAATCATCGGCCAACAGTGATTGTTATCCTCCAGAAGACAATGCAACGTTGCATGTCACCATCCTGCAACAGTAGAAGCCGATAATTGAAGACATGCTGTAAAGGACCCTCAGACTCCAGAAGGTAAGCTCGAAGGACAGTCAGATAAACATGAAGGACATTTCAGAAGACTGGAGACAGCCACAAAAGCAATCCAGAAGGCTCCTCCTGCTCTTTAAAAGGAGACAACGAGCTCCTACATTCGACACCAACTTCATCCGCACTTTCATCCGCTTATACGCTCATCAGCTCACTCACTCCACGAAGACTCCACTCTCATACACCATGAAGCCCACTACCTCAGAACTTGTCTGAGCTAGTCTAACATTAGCACTAATAGTACTAGTCCACTACCACCACTGGACAATACCACCTCTGTAAATTAGAGAATAAGGAAGATCACCGACTTCCCGTGCTTGTAAGGTAATTAAGGTTTGTGCTAAGTGCTTGGGGTTTCCCGAAAATGAAAGCCATATGTGAGCTTGCCTTGTGAAAATGGATTAAGCTTTTCTATTTTAATCCTAGTTGTCCTTTAAGCTTGTTCATATGACGCGATGTCTCTATGCTAGGGACCCTAGAGGAGAAACCTCTGCGTTGAGTTGTTCTCATGTTAGCCCATATAGCGGTGTTTGTAGAGAACCCTGTGCACACAGAGAAGTGTTCCCTTTGGGTGGAACTTTCTGGGGAGACGATAGGGCCTGAGTCCTATGTGTTCATGACTGGAGATAGCGAGGGAGAAGAACAGGTTAGCTTGGTTCTATCGCAAGTTTAGTGATGCATACGGTGAGTACCGAGTAGAACAAACACAAGCATAGTCTCATGACCGGTTGAAAGTTTGGTCTCGCCAGCCTTGCAAAGATCCTGAGAATTCTAGTTCCGCATACACCGCACACTCTGTATAATCACTCACATTAATATTAGCGCGCGCATCCTGTCACCATCGCTATATAGTAACGAGTAGTATTTATATTTTCTTGCATAGTATCTCATCACATACATATTAATCTCACATGCACACTGCATCCACAGCTGCCTTACGTAGTGCCTGAAATAGCGCTCGAATAGTAGCATATATTGAGTGCCTGAGACACTCATATCCATTAATCACACACACGCACGCATATTTTGTAACCACACACATCGTGCATGTGCCACTCACACAAGAATCACATATATTGCAAAAGTGAGTGCCTTGAATAGTACGAATAGTTGAAGTGCATGAGCCACTCAGTTGAAGTGCTCATGCACTATTCATATTCTGAATTTGAATAGTGCTTAGTATTTTGAATAGTACCATGAATTTGAATAGTAACTACTAAATTTGAATAGTGATGTGAATAGTAACTCATGAATTATAAATTTGATTGTCCAATTCAAGTTTTTACCCTTGAATCCTGGATAATTCGGTAGCTATGGTATGACCCTACCCATATCCTTAAATATTTCTGAGTGAAAACAACCAGCGCAATAGCCAGCGCAAAAGAAATATACAGTGAATAAAAATAAAATATTCAAAATGTCATCATCGGCCAACAGTGATCGTCATCCTCCAGAAGACAATGCGACATTGGCATGTCACCATCCTGCAACAGTATAAGCCGATAATTGAAGACGTGTTATAAAGGACCCTCAGACTCCAAAACATAAGCTCGAAGGACAGTTAGATAAACATGAAGGACGTTTCAGAAGACTGGAGACAGCCACGAAGGCAATCCAGAAAGCTCCTCCTGCTCTTTAAAAGGAGACGACGAGTGCCTGCATTCGACACCACATTCATCCGCACCTTCACCCGCAGACACAACCGCACAACAGTCACTCACTTCATGAAGACTCCACTCCACTCTCATGAAGACCACTACCTCAGAACTCATCTGGGCTAGTCCACCATTAGCCATAATAATAACCATCCACTACCATTGTATTACTCCACCAGTGTTGTAAATTAGAGAATAAGGAAGGTCACCGACTTCCCGTGCTTGTATGGTAATTAAGGTTTGTGCTAAGTGCTTGGGGTTTCCTAAAAGGTAAAGCCGTATGTAAGCTTGCCTTGTGAAAATGGATTAAGCTTTTCTGTTTTAATCCTAGTTGTCCTTTAAGCTTGTTTATATGGGGCGACGTCTCTATGCTAGGGACCCTAGAGGAGAAACTTCTGCGTTGAGTTGTTCTCGTGTTAGCCCATGTAGCGGTGTTTGTAGAGAACCCTGTGCACACAGAGAAGTGTTCCTATCGGGTGGAACTGCCTGGGGAGACGATAGGACCTGAGTCCTGTGTTCATGACTGGGGATAGCGAGGGAGAAGACAGGTTAGCCTGATTCTGTAGCAAGTTTAGTGATGCATACGATGAGGTCTCGCTAGTCTTGCAAAGATCCTAAGAATTCTAGTTCCGTATACACCGCACACTCTGCATAATCACTCACATTAATATTCACGCACGCATCCTGTCGCCATCGCTATATAGTAACGAGTAATATTTATATTGTCTTGCATAGTATCTCATGACACACATATTAATCTTGCACGCACACTGCATCTGCAAGTGCCTTGCATAGTGCCTTGAATAGTACAAATAGTAGCATGTATTGAGTGCCTGAGCCACTCGGTTGAAGTGCTCATGCACTTTTCATATTCTGAATATAAATAGTGCTCAGTATTTTGAATAGTACCGTGAATTTGAATAGTGACCGCCGAACTTGAATAGTGACTTGAATAGTAACTCATGAATTATAAATTTGATTTTGGAATTCGAGTTTTTAACTTTGAATCCCGGTTATCCCATTAGCTATGGTATCAGAGCCTGGTTAATAAAAATTGAATTTAAGGGATTTACTAAATAGTGAAAATTGAAAAGTTACATTATCTAAATTTAGAAGTTAATACAGGAAAGTCTGTCAAGACTAAAAAAATATAAATATTAAGTGCAGACTAAATAGTTCTGAAGAACATACTTGGCATACTTCACACGGGCAGTTAAATTTAGTAGTAGACTTAATACATAACTTCTATATATCTTGGGGTAAAAGACAAGATGATTTGGAATTAAAATTTGAGTCTTCAAAAAGAGCATAAGCAGTTAAAAGATCAATATTTAGCTATCAATAATAAATTAGAAATAGCTTTGCAAGCTTTGGAAGAATATAAAGTTTCTCTAGGAAGAGTTAGCCAAAATAGTGACTATATTAAAAAGGATATAACTTATCTACACAAAAAATTTGAGAATACAAATATCGTTGGATGTAACAAAGAAATTGTGTTATCATCTGCAGAAATAGTTGAATTTGATAGATCTTTAAATTCAAAAAAATGGCAGTATCTGAAGGCCACTCTAGAAGAGACAAGTCCCTCCAAGTAGTAAATAAAGACATAAGACCTTTAGGTTTAATGGATAAAATAAAAGGAGGATGTGATGATATAGAGACTCTAGAAGAAATGATAGATGTGGAAAGAGATCTTGAAAGATATCAGAAAGATACTTTAAGAAAGATAAGACCCCAACAAATATATCAAATGGGTTGGTTTGAAAATAAAATGGATTATACAGAATATCTAGAGAAGTTGAATTAAGTGTTATAGCTGATCCTGTTCAGCTAAGTATAGTTAATAAGCAAATTGAAAATGGGTTGAAATATTTTGGATATAAATATATACATCAAGGAATGTATATCATAGGAATTAAATGTATGACAAGAAAGAAATTAGGAACAAAGGTCTTAATAACTTTGTTAGACAAGAGAGGGGATTCAATAAATAATGCGGCATTAGGATTTTTAGAAGGAGAATGAATGATAATATGCTAATAACATATATTGCTCTAGACTTATTAATGCTAGTAAAATAATTTATAGAAAAGATGGCTTTTGGTTTGCAGACTAAAGGCTATGAAGATTTTATAGAAATAAACTTATTAGTAAGCATAAAATTTTTAGGAAGGCTAACTTATAGAAGTGGAACTAAATATAAGATAAATATGAATAATGTAATAGAAAGCATGCAGTCTAAAGGAATAAAGTTTATGAGTCCTCTAAAAATAAGTTCTGAAGATAGAGCAGGCGAAGAATGGAATATAAGTGCTCTGATAGAGCCAAAGATCTTAAAGAAACCTAAAGATTATATAAGCTATGAAAATAAAAAGGGATCAACTAGTATTAGATTTGTAGGCTATGAAGAACGAAGCTTAGATGACTTAGAAATATCTAAATTAGAAGTAAAATCAGTAGAGAATAGAAGGAATAGCTTAGGTGAATTTATGAAAAGTTTAGATATAGATAAAGAAATAAAACATTATTAGCAAAAGATTAGAAAAATTTTCGATGAATATTTTAGAACTAGCATAAGTGAATGGAATGCTATAAGAGAAAGAAATTTACTTTAGACGACAAATATATAGACTCAGTAAGATTAAAGAAGATAGAGTGCTAAATAGCAAAAATTTTAGTGTTCCAATAAAGAACTATGAAGTTGTGCCAAAACCAATAAAAGTTGAGAATAACAAAACTCAAAAAGAACCGTAGATAATAAAATCAAATTAGTAGATTCTAAAGATAATGAGATAAGCGAAGAAGAGCAATGGGAGATTAATAATAAATTTCTACTAGAAAGTTATGAAGAAGAAAATGATGAGGATATAAATGAAATAAGTAGAAATAATTCAGCAAATTCCATGAATCCTTTAGAATATGAAGTGCCACATAGAAAAGATATTGCTATATAAGCAATGGAACTAGACCCAAGTGCATCAAAAAGAAAACGAGGTTCAAAAATAAAAGTTGAAGGAGAACAAGAAAGGCCATCTAGAAGTCTAGGAACATGGCCACCAGAAAAAGAAGAATCTACATATAACTATATACCTGGACAATACACATATATGGGTTCAAAAAGAAGGGATTTTGAAAAGAAGGTTCAATTTCAAAATTCTAAAAGTGATGGTGCGATATTAAATTTAGCATCACACGACCCTATAGACTGGCCGAATATAATCGGCATATGAAAAGGGTTAATAGTGCAAAAATATATAAAAAATCAACATAATATTTGGAATAGAGTAGAAGATATGATTACATATTTAGAAACATTTTTAGGAGAATCAGCTAACATTTTATGGGAACGATGAGTAGAAGCTTTTCCCATTTACTATGAACAATTAAAAAGAGCTAGTAGTAACCCATATAATTTTGCAAATATTATATATAGTATTATAATAGGGGAAGACCCTGAACTTGGATATAAGGTTTTACAAAATGAAAGATTAAGAGAATTAGAAAAATTATCACTAACATATTGGAAAAGAATTAAAGAATTTTCTCAGCATTATTTATATAACGCCTCAACTGCTAAGCAAGGCTATAATAAAGGCATTGTTGAAAAATATTTTCATAAGTTGCCAGATCCTTTAGGATCTATGATATACGAAGAATATAAAAAAGAAACAGATGATAAAGAATGTTACATCTCTTAGGCTATAACATTTGTATTCAAACAACTAAGAAAGATATGCATGAATATTCAAGCTCAAAGGTCAATAAAGCAATTGGATTATAATTTTTGCAATAAAATAGTTCAAATACCATTAACATATGGAGAAGAGAGATCTAGGCATAAGAAATATTTTAAGAATTATAAAAAAGATAACTTAAGAATAAAGAAGCACTATTTTCTGCGAAGATCAGACAATAGAGCTCCTTTCTTGCATAAGAGAAATGTAAGAAGGTATAATTCAAGAAAGAATTATGATAGTACTTGTAGATGCTTTATCTATAACTCATCAGATCATTTAAGCAAAACTTGTCCCAATAAAGGTAAGAAGAGATATTCTAATAAGCAAGAAGAACAAGAAAAGGTTCTAATAATAGATAGTGTAAATGAAAATATTTTAGTATGTGATGATGATATAATGGATGATGAATCAATATATTTAATTATAGAAACAGATGAGATTGAGTATAATGAAGAAAAAGAATCAAGTGATGAAGAATTAGATTTAATTGATGAGTTATCTGGATTAAAGATAGAAATGATGGATCAAATAATATTTAAGCATATAAAAGGAAAAGATAATACTTTACCTGATATATGTTCACATTTATCTATTGTTGCAGGAATGAATATAAAGTGCGTGTTCTGCATATATTATCAAGATCTAGGAGAAAGAGCAACATGCAGTCTATGCCAAAGACAAGCATGTGTGTTTTGTTCAGATCAAAGAGAAAAGGAAAATAAAATAATAGTGAATTCAGAATATGAGAAAAATAAGTTAGCAGAAGAAGTAAAGTCAAAAAATTAAATTGTAAACATATAACTAATATTCCACAAGAGCTTTTAGTTCCCAGATTAAGTTTTGAAACTAATCATATCTTGTCATACTTTTCACAAGAAATTATAGATTTAATATGGGAAAAATATGCTAAAAGCCACTATAAAACCTTTCAACATATACAAAATTACTTCGTGAGGATATATGAAGGGAAAGAAAGGCAGTCGGGAATAACGGTTAATGCAAATACTTTTCCTTTAATACATATCAATGAAATACTTATTGTCAAGCCGCATCAAAGATTTATAATATTTATGGCTGGCATAGACCTAAAACATTTTAGAAATATACAAAGAAATGCTGAAGATGATATAACATTGCAAACCATTATTGATCATGGACTAATCCATGATATATATGGTACACTTGAAGAAATTCTTAAATCTGATCTTGGAAAGGCTATTAAAGAAGAATGCAAGAAATTAGCCTGTATCCAAGGTAAATATAAGATCAAATTCTATTCCAATCCACCAAGATTTACTCAACCAATAAGGCCAGCTAGTCATGATATATATATTACAAAAGGTCAATACAGACACCCCAATGTATGGAGAGTTAAGGAGAAATATGAAGAGTTATTCGCCAAAAAGACAAACCATGATAATTGGAGAATATTTAGTGAAGCAAAAGAATTAGAAGGAAATATTATGTTTGACTCAGAATATCATATGATATACCAAAATAAGATAATAAAGTTGTTCTTACGAGAATACTATACTAGATATAGCATAATATGACGAGGAGTTGGAAGACTGATCAAGCCCAATTATGGTGAAGAATGTGATCTAAGAAAAGAATACAGAGATTTATTATCTTGCTATGAAATATGCCAGCCTGATAATTCAGACATTGAAGAAGATATTGACTAAATAAGAAGAGTCAAGGCAGGCTGTGATCAATATCAAAGAATAAATATTTCCTATGTTGATAAGGAGTTATCAACAATTCAGCCCGGGGAAGAATAATATACACAGTACCAGCTACCAAAATATCTGGGATTCAAGGGTAAAAACTTAAATTCAAAAATTGAATTTATAATTCATGAGTTACTATTCATGTCACTATTTAAATTCGGTCACTATTCAAATTCACGGTACTACTCAAAATACCAGGCACAGATTAAATTCGAAATATGAATAGTACTCATGCACTTTCGCCGAGTGGCTCAAGCACTTCAAATATTCACAACTATTCAGAGCACTTACTTTTCTTAACTAGGCACTAGCTTTTGAAAATATGAAGGATGCGTCTGCGTGATTTATGAACATGAGTGATTTAGTGAGTATGTGTGAGTGCAAGTCAAATGTATAACTATATAGACACTATTTGGAGCACTTGAAAATATGGGTGGTGGATGCACGATGAATATAATGTGAGTGCGTCATTATTTGGTATGCAGAGTATGCGGAATTATATATGTGTGTAATTCTCAGGATCTTTGCAAGGCTGGCGAGACTAAACTTTCAGCCGGTCGTATGACTATGCTTGTGTCTATCCTACTCGGTAGTCATCGTATGCATCACTATAATTGCTATAGAACTAGGCTAACCTGTTCTTCTCTCTCGCTATCTGTAGCCATGAACACACAGGACTCAGGCCCTATCGTCTCCCCAGGCAATTCCACCCGAAGGGAACACTTCTCTGCGCACACAGGGTTCTCTACAAACGTTGCTACATGGGCTAACACGAGAACAACACACGCAGAGGTTTCTCCTCTAGGGTCCCTAGCATAGAGACATAGCCCCATATGAACAAGCTTAAAGGGCAACTGGGATTAAAACAGAAAAGCTTAATTCATTTTCACAAGGCAAGCTTACATACGGCTTTCCCTTTCGGGAAACCCCAAGTACTTAGTACAAACCTTAATTACCTTACAAGCATGGGAAGTCAGTGATCTTCCTTATTCTCTAATTTACAGAGGTGGTATTGTACAGTGGTGGTAGTGGACTAGTACTATTAGTGCTAATGGTAGACTAGCTCAGAAAAGTTTTGAGGTAGTGGGCCTCATGGTGTATGAGAGTATGAGAATGGAGTGGAGTTTTTGTGCAGTGAGTGAGCTGATGAGCGGATGAGTGGATGTGTCGGGTACCTGGGAAAGGGGTACTCCAAAGCCTCAATTAACCAGACTAATCCCCGAGGTCAGTAACGCAAACCCTCCAATGACGTCCCTCACTATCACTCGAAAGCCCACAGGCTAAGGCATACTGGGCTAACTCCTGAACGGGGGTCGACAGCCTAAAGCCACAGCCTGCTTGACGGGCTACCACGCGGACCGAGACTGTACACTTGAGGTATGGTTTGGGTGACCCCTCGAGAACAAAACTTCACCTAGGCGAACGGGCCAGCCTCAAGGATGGAACTGCGCCCGAGCGAATGAGCCCGTCCTTGAGGACGAAATTTTGCTTGAGCGAACAGGCCGGCCTCGAAGACAGAACTTTGCCCAGCGAATGAGCTAACACTCAAGGATGGAACTTCGCCCGAGCAAATGAGCCCGTCCTCGAGGACAGAACTTTGCACATGCGAATGGGCAGCCATCGAGCATAGTATACCCCTCAGCTACCTACTCCCCGTACGGATCCAGGCACATTCAATGCATTTTACCTACTCCCGCCTAACCGTATGGCCACAGTTACTGAAATAGTTATGAGTATGGCAGTCGAATCCTGCTTTTACCACCCATACCCTGGAATCCCGTGGGTCGTACCCCACTGTTACACCATATCGAGCACTGTGCCCCATCTGGCACCCCCTCGAGACGCGTAAGTCATCACGTTCCTCGCATTTCCTGGAATTTGACCTTATCTGATGGGCCTCGACCCCCTTCGACTCGAGCCCCTCGACTCGACCCAAGGCCTCGACCATCGCCCCTCGACACCATCACGCCGACCCTCGAGCGGGACTTCAACAACTTCGGTCAACACTTCAACAACTCCCGACGCAATGGCTGCAAGACCTCCCATACCGATGTACGCCTCTACAGCGGCACCGACATGATTGACATCAACATCATACGTCACCAACCACATGAGCCCCAAAAACATGTACTCCTGTGCCCCTCCTTCGCCTATAAAAGGAGGAGCCAAGACTTTAGCTAGAGAGTATCTGGAAGCATCACACCCTAAGGCTTAGATCACGGAACAACACCGTGAGACAGTGTAGAGAGCTAAGCACCCGAAACGCTCGAGCTCAAACCCACACTTCTCACACCCGCTTGTATTTGCCCCTGTACTAGCACTTTGGTGCAAGATAACATGAACTATCCCCCCGCTGGACATAGGGCCTTCATTGCCCGAACCAGGATAAATCGCCATGTCCTTCTTGCATCACCCACCGGATTAAGGGAGCACATAATTATGAATTTAGTCGTTGGTGTTGACCCCCGGGGTCAAAACACCGACACTTGGTGCACCAGGTAGGGGTCCTGCGTGTTACCAATGATTTCCCATCATTTTTTTGGATGGGTGATTCTATTTCACCACTTTCGCGTGCTACGGTGATCTAGTTCGGGAGCCTGGAGTTCATGTCCCTCGGTCAGGGCTATGACATGACCCTACTCTCGATCAGTGACCCAAGTGGAGGTCACAGTGTGCCCCCATTCTCAGGAAGGGCCACTCGTTGGTCTCGCCACCATGCTGCCGCAACCAGAAGGAGGCGCGATCGACGGCGTCATCACCATCAACTTGAGTTCAGGATGGTGCTCGCCGCATTCCCCTCGCTCCTGACCGGTGATGAGGAGCCCCTTGTTGGGGGATTATCTAACCTGAGTTTAGGAGTAGAGGACAGACTAGCAGGGCTCCATGATGACCCTGACTTCACCTTCGCGATACACTCATCGAGGGAGCCCGACAGAACTCCCCCGATGCGTGCGACCCCTACTCCTTCGAGCCTGCTTCTGCATGAGCTGTTCGAGCATCGTCGATGGTTCCTGTTCGGTCTCAACAACACCGCATGGACATTCTCAACCATGACCCACTCCAACATGAGTACGATGGAGGACCACCTAGGTGCCCTCCTTCGTGCAATGACGGATGTAGGAATGGTCATGTCGGCCTCCGTGGACTTGGGCTTCGCGAGAGCACCCGACCCTAGGAGGTACACCGTCGGCACACTGCGACAGCAGCTATAGGAGGAGGCATGGGGACAATTCCCCACCTTCTACTATGGCGACCCCGACTCCGACTCTAACCATTGGGACCCTACCCGTGAGTGTCTCCACGTTGACAGAGACGTCACCTCCAATCAGGACACCGTCGAGCTGATTGCCGATGCGGCTGCCGCTGTAGCGGGAGGGACTCTCCCCAGAGTAGGGGACCGACAACCAGTCGCACCCCGAGAGGCATGCCCCCATCCTGACGAGCAGGACGCATAGCTGGAATAAATTCGTGAGTTGCAGGCTAAACTCGCCGATGACTAGGAACGACTATGCTAGCTCGAGTGAACCCTCGAGCAAGAGCGACCACCACCCAGTGGTAGAGCCCGAGCTAGGGCCCAAGAGGTCAACCGGCAGATCAACGAGGGTGGGGCACCCAAAAATCCCGTCAATCGTTACCCTCGAGCAAGCCAGAACATTGTCACGGCGGCTATGCTTCTTTGCAATATGCCCACGCCATCCAACTCGCAAGCTCGATGGATACAACATGAGGTCGAGAGTCTCCTCCAAGTTGCTGCTGTTCAACAAGCTGAGAGCTTAGCCTTGAGGCATCGAGGAGCAGCTTCTGAACCACAGGCCGAGCTCTCCCAGCCCAACAGGGAAGGTTTGATCGATCAAGAGGCGGCCCCCGAGCGAAGAAGACACCAGCCCAAGATTGTATCATCGACAGCTGCACCCCCCGTGACGCGCGCCTCGATATCATCGAGAATCCCAAGCGCAAACATAGGGACATCAAGGATCGAGGGTACAGCGCCCATCGTGGGGGGGTGTTATGATAGCGATGAAGACCGACGGGCCCCGGAGCCACTGGTCCCCGAGTCTTCAGCAGGACGATCCGCAACACCTAGCTTCCCAACAAGTTTTGACACCCCACAAGCATCGTGAAATACAACGGTGAAACCAAACCCGAGCTTTGGCTAGCCGATTTCTGACTGGCTTGTCAGGTGGGTGGAGCACATGACGATCTTGCGATCATACGTCACCTTCCCCTGTTCCTGTTCGACACAACACGTAGGTGGCTCGAGGAGCTTCACCCTGACCAAATTCGCGACTAGGTCGACCTGGTCAGGATCTTTGAGGGGAACTTCAAGGGCACCTACGTGCGTCCTGGAAACTCCTAGGAACTACGTAACTGCAAGCAGAAACCAGAGGAGTCTCTTCATGACTTCGCTCAATGTTTCTCCAAGCTCCAAACTGAACTCCCCCACATCTCTGATCTTGATGTTATTCTAGCATTTGTTGCGGGTACGACCTGCAAGAACCTAGTTCGCGAGTTAGGGTGTAACCACCCCAACACCACCGATGAGCTCATGGATGTGGTTGCCAACTACGCGGCTGGCGAGGAGGCGATCGGAGCCTTCTTCGGCGATGAGAAGGACAAGGAAAATGCACAGGCATCCGACGCCGGGGGCTCGAGCAAAAATGCCAAGAAGAACAACAACAAGAAGAAGAAGAATTAGCAAGGCAAGTGTGAGGGTGTAGACGATGATCTCGTCACAACAGCCGAACGCAAAGAACCTTGGGGTCCCCCCGAGGGGGCCATCTTTGACAAGATGCTCGAGGAGTCCTACCCTTATCACAGGGATGGAGCGAAACATAAACTCAAGGACTGCCGCATGCTTCGAAAGCACTTCGAGCAACTAGGCATCAAGAAGGGTGACGATGAGAAAGACCAGGGCGGCAATGAGGGAGACAATGGGAAAGACAAAAAATTCCCCAAAATCTACGACTGCTACATGATCTACGGAGGCCCCTCGACCCAACTCACTCCTCGACAATGCAAGAGGGAGCTTCGAGAGGTCTTCTCCATCCAAATCGTGACCCCCACTACCTCGACTGGTCCGATGCGCCCATTACGTTCGATCGCAATGACCATCTGGATCGTGTCCCCAACCCGGGGCCTATCCGCTCATCGTTGACCCGATCATCGTCAACACCCGCCTCTCGAAGGTCCTCAAGAATGGCTGCAGTAGCCTGAACATCATCTACCTCAAGACCCTCGACCTCGTGGGGGTCAAGAGGTGCCAACTCCAACCCAGCGCCGAGGGCTTCCATGGCGTCGTACCAAGGAAGAAGGCTCTTCCCATCGGCCGCATTGACCTTCCCGTCTGCTTTGGCACCCCTGCTAACTTCAGGAAAGAGACCCTTACCTTCGAGGTGGTCGGGTTTCACAGAAGTTATCATGCCATCATCGGCTGGTCAGGCTACGCACAATTCATGGCAATCCCAAACTACACCTACCTCAAGCTCAAGATGCCAGGACCCAGAGGCATCATCACCATCGGCTCCTCCTACGAGCACGCATACGACTTCAACATCAAATGCATCGAGTACAGAGAGGCCATCAAGCAAAGCGCGATGATGGCTTTGACCCTCGAGCACCTTGCCGACGAGATGCTCGAACCTAAGCATCACACCGGCAGCTTCGAGATAGCGTAAGACACCAAGAAAATCCCCCTCGACGCGAGCTACTCCGACGAGAAGGTGCTGACGATCGGTGCCAAACTGGGGAGCAAATAGGAAGCAGTGCTCATTGACTTTCTCTGTGCGAACGCTGATATGTTTGTGTGGAGTCCTTCAGATATGCCGGGCATACCAAGGAAAGTCGCCGAGCATGCCTTGGAGATCCGAGCCGGGTCTAGACCGGTGAAGCAACGCCTGTGCCGCTTCGACGAGGAGAAGCGTAGGATCATCGGCGAGGAAGTACACCAGCTTTCGGCGGCTGGATTCATCAAGGAGGTTCATCACCCCAAATGGTTAGCTAATCCCGTGTTAGTTAAGAAAAAAATGGAAAAATGTAGATGTGTGTTGACTATACTAGTTTAAATAAAGCATGTCCCAAAGTTCCATTTCCTTTACCACGCATTGATCAAATTGTTGACTCTACCGCGGGATGTGAAACCCTTTCGTTCCTTGATGCTTATTCTGGCTACCACCAAATCAAGATGAAAGAGTCTGACTAGCATGCGACTTCCTTCATCACGCCTTTCAACTACCATGCCCTTCGACCTTTGAAACGCTGGGGCGACGTATCAACAATGCATGCTTCATGTCTTCGGCAGACACATAGGTAACACGGTCGAGGCCTAGTCGATGACATCGTGGTCAAATCCAAAAAAGTTGACAACCTCATCCATGACCTCAAAACCGCATTTGGGTGCCTTCGAGCCAAGAATATCAAACTTAACCCTGAGAAATGTGTCTTCAGAGTGCCTCAGGGCATGCTCCTCGGATACATTGTGTCCTAGCGTGGGATCGAGGCCAACCCCAAGAAGGTCATAGCCATCACACGAATGGGGCCAATTCGATATCTCAAGGGCATACAGAAGGTCACAGGCTACCTCGCGGCTCTCAGCCGTTTCATTTCATGTTTGGGGGAAAAGGCCCTGCCTCTGTATCACCTCTTGAAAAAATCCGAACGCTTCGCATGGACCATGGAGGCCGAGGAGGCCCTCGATAAACTCAAGAGCATGCTGACCTCTACCCCGATCCTCGTCCCTCCTCGACCAGTGACGTTGACTGAACCCCCCGAGCCCTCCTCCTCTATGTCACCGCGACCACTCAGGTGGTCAGCGCGGCCATAGTGGTCGAGAGGCAAGAGGAAGGGCATGCCTTGCCCACCCAATGGCCGGTTTACTTCATCATCACTGAAGTGCTTCCGGAAACCAAGACCCGCTACCCATAGGTGCAAAAACTACTTTATGCCATCGTCCTTACGTGTTGCAAGCTTTAGCATTAATTCCTCAGCCACCCGGTTACCGTAGTGTCTTCTTTCCCCTTGGGGGAAATCATCCAAAACCGGGAGGCTACTAGAAGGATTGCTAAGTGGTCAGTCAAGCTCATGGGCGAGACCATCACCTACGCACCATGGAAGGCCATCAAATCTCAGGTGCTGGCAGATTTCATCGCTGAATGGACCGACACCTAGTTGCCGCCAGTTCAAATCCAAGCCAAGCTGTGGACAATGTACTTCGACAGGTCGCTCATGAGGACAGGAGCAGGCGCAGGCTTGCTTTTCCTCTCACCCCTCGGAGTTCACATGCGCTACATCATTCGCATCCACTTTGCCACTTCTAATAATGTTGCGGAGTATGAGGCTCTTGTCAACGGGTTATGAATTGCCCTCGAACTCAGGGTCTGATGCCTTAACATTCAAGGTGACCTACAACTCATTGTCGACCAAGTGATGAAGGCCTCATGCTGCCACGACACCAAGATGGAAGCTTACTGCAATGAAGTGCGCAAACTGGAAGACAAGTTCCACGGCCTCGAGCTCAATCATATTGCTCAACGATACAACAAAGCTGCGGACAAGCTCGCAAAGATCGCATCAACTCAAGCTACTGTCCCTCCAGATGTATTCTTGAGAGACCTCTTCGAGCCCTCCATCGACTTGGGCTCGGGGGCTGGCACCACACCCTCGAAACTCGATCCCGTAGCCTCGACCGAGGTCCCCTCGACCGGGGCCGAGGTCATGGAGATCGAGAGGACACCTCCTCCATTGATCCCACCTCTGGATTGGTGAGTCCCTTTCCTCGACTTCCTCATTCGAGGGGAACTCCCAGAAGACCAGACCAAGGCTCACCGGATCACGCAACAGGCCAAGTCCTATGTCATCTATGGTGATGGCAGGGAACTCTACAGGCGAAGCCTATCAGGTATCCTCCAGTGTTGCATCACTATTGAAGAAGGCAGGAAGCTTCTCGAGGACATACACTTGGGGGCTTGCGGCCACCACGCAGTGCCGAGGACCCTCGTCAGCAATGCCTTCTGATAGGGTTTCTACTGGCCAACCACCATTTCTGATGCCATCAACATTGTCCGCTCATGCAAGGGGTGCTAATTCTACGCCAAGCAGACGCACCTCCCAGCTCACGCCCTACAGATGATCCCCGTCACCTGGCCGTTCATGGTCTGGGGGCTCGACATCATGGGGCCTCTCAAGAGGACCACCAAGGGGTACACGCACCTACTCGTTGCTGTTGATAAGTTTACCAAGTGGATCGAGGCTCGGCCTATCAACAACATCTGCTCTGAGTGGGCGGTCCAGTTCTTCACCGACATCATCCATCGCTTTGAGGTCCTGAACATCATCATCACTGACAATGGCACATAGTTTACTAGCAAGAAGTTCTTAGATTTATGTGATCGCCATCACATCCTTGTGAACTAGTCCACGTTTTCTCATCCTCGAACTAACGGCCAGGTCGAGCGCGCTAATGGCATGATTTTGCAGGGCCTCAAGCCGAGAATCTTCAACCGCCTTAACAAGCATGTAAAGAAATGGGCCGCAGAGCTGCCTTCGGTCCTGTGGAGCTTAAGGACAACACCTAGTCAAGCCACGGGGTTCACACCATTCTTCTTGGTCTATGGGTCCGAGGCCATCCTCCCCATTGATCTCGAGTATGGTTCCCCTCGACTAAAGGCCTACAATGAGCAAACCAATGAAGAAGCCCTCGCAAATGCCGTTGACCAGCTCAAGGAAGCTCAAGACATGACACTGATTCACTCTGCGAGATATCAGCAGAAGCTTCAACGCTACCACAACAAGCACGTGCGCTCAAGGGACTTCCAAGTTGGAGACCTCGTCCTACGTTGACGTCAGAGCAACAAGGGGCATCACAAGCTGACTCCAACATGGGAAGGCCCATACACCATAGCTGAGGTGCTAAAGCCCGGAACGTACAAGCTAGCGAAGAATAAGGGTGAAACCTTCACCAACGCATGGAACATCGAACCGCTACGTCCTTTCTATCCCTAGGGCGCCGATGCCCTATGTCTCACCAAAGTCAAGCCTCCCTCAGGGGCTAACGGGGGGAACCCCCCTAAGTTCCTAAAAATATGAACGATTTTTTCAAAATTTGAGCGTCTCCTTTTGCTTCACAACTAAGTAGAAAACGCCTCGAACTCCCTAAGGGTCAAGGTGTAACACCCCGACCCAGGGCTTAATAGGATTAATAGGATACTCATACCAACAAGTTGCAACTTCTTTTTCGGAAGCTCATCACTGAAGAACTTTGAGGTTAAGCGTGCTTGGTCTGGAGCAATTTAGGGATGGGTGACCGACCAGGAAGTCTTCCCGGGTGTGCACGAGTGAGGATAAAGTGCGCAGAAAAGACTAGTGTTGGTCTGTGAGGCCAGTCTATGTCCTAGATAAGTGGCCGGATGTAAGCGGGCCTGGCCTCGAGGAGGTGGGACATTACAAATGGTATCGAAGCTGACCCTTGAGGTTTCACGGGTGTGTGTGTTAGTTGCGCAGGCATGGTGTGCATGGCTGGTGTGGATCCAGAGTGGTCGCACAGTATGACACATGCGCTGGCACTAGACACACGGACATGGCCAAGAAGGGACGTTCTTGGCCTGGGGTTGACCGACGAGGACGTCGGTCTCCTAAGGGGGTGAGTATGTAACACCCCGGCCCAGTGCTTAATAGGACTAATAGGATACTCATACCAATAAGTTGCAACTTCTTTTTCGGAAGCTCATCACTGAAGAACTCCGAGGTTAAGCATGCTTGGTCTGGAGCAATTTAGGGATGGGTGACTGACCGGGAAGTCTTCCTGGGTGCACACGAGTGAGGACAAAGTGCGCAGAAAAGACTAGTGTTGGTCTGTGAGGCCAGTCTATGTCCTAGATAAGCGGCCAGATGTAAGCGGGCCCAGCCTCGAGGAGGTGGGACATTACACGAGGGCTGTTGAACCTGGGGCTTTCCAACGCCTCAGGGCTATGGTATCCCCACTCGCTCCCCCCTCGAGGCATATGAGCATGCGTCGAACACTTAGTCGAAAAGCAAAAGTCAGGTGATCAAAACTTGAGCGTCTCTTCTTTCCTACGAATCGATACGCTTCACGACTAAGTAGAAAATGCCTTGAATTCCCTAAGGGTCGAGGGCTGTCGAGCCGGGAGCTCTCCTAAGCCTCAGCGCTACGGTACCTCCACTCGCTTCCCCCCTCGAGGGATACGAGCACGCGTCGAACACTTAGTCAAAAAAGCAAAATCTAGGCGAAAGAAAACAGAGAAGGCTCGAACTTAAAATATCCAAATGCATTATGATAGATGCATAGATGTCTTAAAGGCCCTCTAGGCCACACTGAAAACAAGTTACAAAAACTAACTTATTTACATGGGCACCTTCGCCCAGTTTTACAGGCCTGCTCCGCCGTCTCCGTTGCCGCCCTCCTCGATAGTGTGCCCTTCATCTTCGGGGGGAGGACCTCATCCTCGAACAGCTTGGCCAGTGCTTTCCTTGGTCTTTTGGCATCCTGGATTAGCCCTCGGCATCGCTCCTCATTCTTGGCATCAGTCTTCGAGATGTCAGGGACGAAGCCTTGGACGACGATGTCCATATATAAGACGAAGCCAGAGGAAACCACTGCCAGCGCCCACTTCACACCGGTGTGAAGCACCTCCCGCACATGATCCCTAAGGGTGGCATCGAGATGGTAGAGCCGATCAATGAACGCGGCCCCTGGGACTTCTTCTCCAGCCTCCTCGACAGGCTCGACCTCCTAGGAGACGCAGAGCAAGTTGATGGTGACCCGAAGCCTGCCGAGACGTGCCCCCTCTGCCATGAGGCTCTCCTGTAGCGCCTTGGCGATGGTCTGGGTGGAAAGCAGCTTGGTCTCAAGGCCTGAAAGACGAAACAAGAGTTAAACAAGTCATATGGAAGGGAAAAGGTCGAAGCCCAGCAAGGAACTTACTGGCACAACGGGTCCTGAGGGCACTGCGGTCCTCCAGCATGACGTCGTGCTCCTCCCGAGCCTCGTCTCGCTCCCGCTAGGCCTTCTTGAAAGCCTGGGTCGTGGCCATCTTCTCGCACCGGAGGGTCTCGAGGGCATTACCAGCCAAGGTGATGGCTTGCTCCTTCTCTCAAAGGGTAGCCTTCATCGCCTCGAGCTTTGCCTGTAGGCTGTTGGCTCGACCCTCCTCCTCCTTGATGAAGGTGAAGAGGGTGTCATGCGCCATGGAGACTTGAGCCAGACTGGTCTCGAGCGAGCGTATGCACTCCATGGAGCCTTGAGCCTCTTCCACGAGTAGCTTGACGTGCTCTTGGGCATGAGCGCCCTCGCTCTTGACCTTCTCCGCTTCGCCCTTGTCCGCGTTGGCCTCCTCCTTGGCCCGCTAGAGCTCCTCCTTGACTTGGGCAGCTTCGCCTTGAGCTGCCTTGGCGTCCTCCTTCATCCGGGCAGCCTCCTCCTTGACTTTGGTGGCCTCCTCCCTGGTCTGCTTCACCTCCTCCTCGACCTCGGCCACCTTGCTCTATGTAGAATGATCGACCTCGAGTTGGCAAAGCACTTCCTCCCGGCTATTATGCGTTTCATGGAGGAAGTATGACTTGGAGTGGGAACGCCTCCACACGTCCTGGAAACAGGAAATCGAAGGTTAAGACGATCTATACGGAAAAAGCCAAAAACCGTATGTGATCCAAATAGGGACTTACCATGAGACTCTGGTCGAGGCCTCCGATGAGCTCGACACCCATCTTGAGGAAGTGCCGCAGCCACGCCCGAGACCGCTCCACATCCTCCCAGCGCTTGACCTCCGCTGGGTCATCCATCTCGATCTCGGGAGCGCTGGAGTCACCGAGCTCATGGAGCATGACGTGCTCCTTGCCCCAATATGGGAGGAATGTCTTGACCTTGGTTCGCGCTAAGGATTCGATCTCCTCCACCACATCCCGTGGGGTGCCGTGGTGCTCTGCCAACTCGGCCAGGGTGGGGAACTCCGATGCGGTGCCGGTGTCTCCCAGCCCGGGGTCGGACGTCGACCTCCTCAATGGGCCAGGAGCCCCCAATGCGATGATCGCTCTGGCATGCAGAGGGGGACCCTCTCCTTCCTTCTGATGTTAGAAACCAAAAGGACTCCTGGCCACAGTCTCCTCCAACCGCTCCACCCATGGACCAGAAATCGCTGGCCCCTCCGATGGCGCGGCCGACGGTTGCAATGGCTTGCTCGATGCTGGCTCGGGCGCCTCCTGAGGCGGCGGAGGGGTCAAGGCCACCACTTCCTCCAACGCCACGTCTTGTGGTGCCGACAGGTCCACCATCGACACGTCTGTCGGTGGGCTCGGTGCCAAGGTCTCCTCCTCGAGTTGCGTCCCCAGCAGGCATGGAACCATCGCCGCTTTTAACGCTGCTTCTTGTACTAGCTCGTCGAGGGTGATCACAGACACTTACTATTCTGGGAGTCCCAAGGTCTCCTCCCCCTCTGACTTCTTGGGTGGCTGTTGCGTCGACAGGTCCGGCAGTGTCGCATCACCCGGCGGCGTCTGCTGCTCCTACTGATGCTGGGGTCGGCCCCCGGTCAGCTCCTCCTTCTCCTGCCACTCCTGTGGCTCCTTCTCCTCCTACTGAGTCCACAGTAGCTTCTCTTCCTGCAGGGCCTCCTGCTCCTGCTTTCGCCGGGCCTCCAGCTCACGTAGCCCCATTGGCCACGGCTTCCTCTCTCCCATCGAGGAGGGAGGGGCGATGGCCTCCTCACCCTCGAAGTCAATGAGGGCTAGCTCCATTCCCGGCTCATGGTCCTCGGGGGCTCCCGCCTCAGACATGGAAGCAGAGACCTCGGGCTGGCCTAGGTCAGGGGCTCCAGACGCTGGGGTTCCATCCCCTGGCACCGGGTTGAGCTCGGGGACCACGAATGATGACACCAAGGAGGCGCTCCCGCCCTCCTGCATCTTCCCTGGCTTGGAGTTGCTGCCCTTCATGGTCCTCGAGTTGCTCGACCCTACAGTGAGAGTAGGACCCGTCAGCCTATCGCGAGCCATAGCCTCGAGGGCTAAGGACAGCCACTTCGCCTCCCACGGTGCCAAGGGCCTTGACACTGCACCTATGACTGAGGCCCCCATCCTCGTGACCGCATCCACCCTAAGCTGCTTAGCCAGTGCAAGGGTCGCCTCCTTGATGCAGCGCTTTGGCCTGGACGGAAAGAGGGTTAGTAAAGAACTTAACGAACCGTAGAATGGGGAAGCAACACTTACCCGAAGGGGATTGAGACCTTTCAGGACCCCATCAAGCCACCAGCAGACTTCGAGGCCTCACCCAAAGCAGAGCTCTTTCTAGGGCTAGGGCCGCTAGGGGCTGTCGGTGGGGTCACCGTGCCTCCCTGCTCCGACGAGGTGTCCTGGGCGCGACTCTGCTCCGCCAGCGCTGATGACCGGGACGGGGTCTCCTGGGTCGAAGTGGGTGGGGTCCCGCTGTGAGTACGATGAGGGGGACAAACCTCCCCGAGTCGAGGGGTCGGCCAGCCTTTTTCCTTGAAGGCGCTCTGAGGCCGACGACGCCGACTGAGGGGCACACTGCTCCGGCGCGTCCTCCTGCACCGGAGGATCGTCAGTATGGAAAGGACCTGATAGAAGGGGCTCAATATGTCCCACCACCCCTTCGACATCATCATCCTCATCATCATCATCCTTGTCTTCCTCATCCTCTGAGGAAGATTCCTCGTCCGGGAGCCCATCGCGCCTCTGCTGCGCATGGCGCTTCTCACGCTTTTTGCGCTCCCAGAGCTTCTTGTCCTTTTCCTTCTTCTCTGCATCCTTGCGCTTCTTTTACTGCTAGGCATTGAAGCATCTCACCTGATGATTGGGAGCATCCTCCCTCAATGGAGGCCTCGATCTCCGGTAGTCGATTCCCCCTACATGAAAGCACTCAGTCACAAGGACAAAAGTAAGGAAAAAAAGGGATGAAACGTAAACGCGAAAGGCATGGGTCGAGGCACTCACCAGGTCAAGGTACCCCTCCTCCAGCCGCATGGGGAGGCGATTGATGTCCTCTACCCTGAATGAACATACAACCATCCCCTTCACCCACGCGACGATCTCCACGGCGGGTATGCCCTCGCTGGACATCCGGCACCTCTCAAGCACCTCGGGCGCCGTCGTGGGGAGCATCTCATCCAACCACAGCGGGCGCTCCATCAGGGGGAGCACCCATCAACTGTGGAAGGCCAAGACCACCACACCCGCTGTCAAGCCCACCTCTCGAGGTGTCCTCATCGCAGTGACGAGGGATCAAAGTCGACGTTGGAGATCCCCTGTCACCCCGTGAGGCCAGTTGAATGGCCACTCGGTGATGAGCCGCCCAGTGTATGGTGGGAGGTAGCCTCCGTCATTGCGAAGGTAGAACCACTGCTCGTCCCACCGGAGTGGTTGGACATCAACCCGGTGGGGATGTACTTGCGTGACCTCCAACTTGCCTGTTTTCAACGAGAAGTTGAGGCAGCCCGCTCTGACGATGTAACACCTCTGGTGTTATGTTAGCTAAAATATGCCATGTCATCATTTGCACTACAAAGCATTCATGGATAGGTCAACCTTAATGTTCATTCACTAAAACAAGTGTACATTTCATAGGTTGATTGAGTTTCTATAATGTTTGTCACATGAAATAATAAAACCCTATTTTCGAATGTCATCGCAAATGCTTAGTTTATACTCTATGTACTTGAGATGTAAACTGTGTTTACACTAGTGTCAAGCATAGTGTATAAGTCTAAGTCCAACCCTAAAAATGATTTCCATATTTGAAATTAAAATTGTATTTCCAAGCTTATTTCTAAGTTTGGCTATTCAAGTTTAAACTCAAAATGGAAATGCTATAAAAGGTTTTTCAAAAGTCAACTTGGTCAACCAAGGGTGCCATTGGGTCAATGACCTAAAAATGTCCTTGGATGATGTTTGTGTTCACTAATAACCAACCAATTAACTTAGAAACCAAATTGAGTTTAAATTCTATTTCAAAAACCCTTTATTTCCAACCCTAGTTTATCCCCTTTTCTCTAATTCAAATTCTATAAGGAATTTGAAGATACTTTAAAAAGACAGTTTGTAGATCTTGACAAGAGCTACAAAGTTGGTATATAAAGTTTTTCAAGTTTCCAAAAGGAATTTCAAATTTATTTGAAAATACAGCTTCCAGCATTTATTCCCTTTTAATTTTAAAACCATAATTCAAAAATTATGCATAATTTGAGAAAACTTTGTACATGAAAAATGTTTGGTTTGACAAACTCAACATTTCATAGTTTTGAAGATTTTCAAGTTTTATTAAAAATCAAAAGTAATTTCAAATACTTATTTCTAGGGTTTTATCCCCTTTTAAAATCTGAATTCAAATTTCAAAATCTAGACAGAATTTGAGGATGCCAGTTAAAGGAAAAGTGTAGCACTTGAAAAGTTATGCAACTGATATTTTTGGAGATTTTCAAGTTCTTATATAAATTTGGGAGTAATTTATATTTTAAACCGTGTGGTAATTCTGTAAATAAACCGAACAGTACCTAATCCTATCGGCGAACGCCATGGCCGGCTTCTCATCACGCGCCGCCGACCACCGCCGTGCCTTCCCGGCCAACCGAGTGCTCTCGAACGTGAGAGACTTCATCGTCGTCGTGTCACCTGCTCCTTCATCGACTCCATGCTATAAATACCGATCGGACGCCGTCGTTCTCCTTCTTTCTTTCTCCTATCGCCGTCGCCGACGACCTCGCTCCGCCGTCAAAATTCACCGTCGACGCTCCACCTCTGTCCAATTGCTCTCGTCCAAAGCTCTGCCACTTCCTCACGGTCAGTTTGAACCAGTTCAAGCTTGCTCTCATCGCCCAAGCTACCCGCACGCCACCTTCTTCTCCGCGGCCGGTCAGCTGAGCCGCCGCGCCATCGCCGCCGTTTGCTGCCGCTAAAGGTGAATATATTTTACCTTTAACCATGCCATCGTGTTCTCTGTGTCATCCTGCATCTGATGCGCAGCTTAGTTTGAGCAGCGCATTACCGGAGGCCGCCGTGACGCCGTCGTGCCATCGGAGCGCCGCCGCCGCCATCACCGTCGTCGACCGCCGCTCAACCCACTCACTCCGGACCTTCATTAACATGCGCATCAGCACCGTGGTGAGCTCCTGCGTCTATCTGTGTCATCCATTTGGTCAATCCCCTGCGGTGGCTGCCGGTAGCCGTAGCTCGCCGCCGGCGCAGTGCTGCCGCTCCGCCGCGCGCGTTGCCGTCCTGCCCAGAGACCGAGAGCGACTGCATGAAGTTGCCAAACTAGCTTGCCTGAGTGCCCTGTGTCTAACCGTAACCTTGCCGTCGCCGGAAACCGCTCCGGTGAGCGACGCCGCCGCGCCCGAGCTCCGCCGCGCCGCCATTGCCGCCGGCGTGCATGCTGCCCTCGCTCCGCCGTTGCGTTAGCCTGTCCGTTGGATGCGCCGTGTCAAGATGAGCAAGTAGGAGAAAACCCCATCACCGAAAACCTCACCGATGGCGAGGAATCGCCGGTCAACTCCGGCGGGGTCGGCTGTTGACCCGGGGGCACTGTGCCGAATTTCCTTTTTCCATTTTCAGAAAATGATTTAAATGCTATTTCCTTTGAAAATTCATAGTAATTCATATATAGCTCCAAAAATTCTAAAAGTTTTTGTGAATGTTCTTTATGATGTCATCTACCTAG
Organism: Bothriochloa decipiens; assembly: GCA_023333625.1. Taxonomy (NCBI): domain Eukaryota; kingdom Viridiplantae; phylum Streptophyta; class Magnoliopsida; order Poales; family Poaceae; genus Bothriochloa; species Bothriochloa decipiens. The sequence continues at coordinate 25,501,655 of CM041645.1, forward strand.
AAAAAATATGAAATGCCAAAATTGAGTACTTTTTGCATATGTTAAAATTAGCCCTTTTAATTAAAAATGGACATTCAATGATTTTTAATAATTAAAATAATTGGCTTTTAATTTTGAAAATTTTTTTTCCACCTAATTAGGCTAAGAGCTTTCTAAAATAAAATTTTGTGCTTAATTTGACAACTTTAATTTTTATGCCTTTATTTAATGCTTTTAAATAATTAATTAACCCCTTTAGTTAAACTTAATCATTATATGATTTGTTTGACTTTGGGATTGATTGATGACCTTGGGTCGTTAATCCTAATGGTCTTTGGCACTTTAATTAATTGTTTGCGCTTATTTTAATCATGTCATTAGGTCTTAATTAACGTTATTTTATGTGTTTAATTAACCTCTTAAATGACGTAGCTAACCCTAATGAGTTATTTAAGCGAAGTTTTGTTAGCTTGCAACTTTATCGTGAAGAAAGGTTGTACTCAATTCCTTAATCTAATCATGCACTCATCGAGCATCATATTTACTATTCCATCATGTAAAGCATATTAATTATCGAATAGTTTTCGTTAACGGAGAGTTAACGTTATCACTCAGATCAGAAGGACGAGAAGATTCAAGAATCGAGAGTTGATCCAGAGTTCGAGACCATCTACCCTGAGCATCAAGGCAAGCCCCGGATGCATTTAAACCCTATTCTATTTATAAAAGTTTTATCGCTTCAGCTCTGATATGTTGCATTAAGTAATAGGAGTTGAGTGAAAACCCACAAACTGCATTACCTGTCTTATTCCTTGTGCCTTGTTACCTGCTCAGAAGTTAAGTAGTAATGCTTAGCCCTGCTTATTTATTTAATTGTTCAAAGGCAAAAGAATGAAAAAGATGAGATTGGCTTTATTATTGGAATCTTGATGATAATAATAAATCGAGTCCGGACGGTGAACTTGCACTGGGAAGGGAGTCCCTCTGTAGTGTTCTCGTCTGTTGATGCCCTAGGTCCCGTCCGTTGGTGAACTAGTGATATCGAGAATTTAGAAATCCACATGCATGAAGTGGTATACGGATGGTTGGAGCCGTGTATGCCATGGAGTGACCTAGCGTGGGGCCAGAGAATCCCACCTATGTCATAGTGTGTTTTATTGTGGGATTTAAGTTCCCATGTATCTCGGTACGCTGGGCCACAGAGCTCACGTGTATCATGTGGTGGTATACGGCTGAGGTTGTTATCCCGGTATATCGGTGTATCTGGGGTGCTTCGGAGTTAAAGTCTCCGGTATGCTCAGTCGCCTAGGTCCCAGCTGGGTATGAAAATGGATTCGAATCGCCGTTGCTTCTCGGAGAAGAAGACTCGATCAGTGTTCATCATCGTAGTAACAACTTGAACAACGATTAAGGTTCAAAAATGAAGTTGGTTGATAATGGGAGTTAGTCCCAGCAACTTCTCTTTCTGTAAAGCTTTTCTGCAAAAAATTCTTATCTCTTACAAGCCTTACCTTGTCCCTCTAGCCTGCATTTCTCAAGTCTCTACCCCTCTCTTTCGTCGGGTCAGTCTTGTTGAGTACTGTTGTACTCAGGGTTTGTTGAACCCCTGTTGCAGGTGAGCCTCATGGGCAGGAGTGTTATGCATCCTGCTGCATGACAGTCATCGAGGAAAGCGACGACGAATAAAGATGTTAAGCTCTTGGGCAGAGCTTTTGTTTAATATTGTAATTTACTGCTACTCCACTACTATTATGGTTTGTATAATTCAAACTTGGGGTTGTAAATATTTGAAACTTAGAAGTTTGTAAACTTATGTTATTGTAAGTCTTCCGCTGTTTAACTCCGTGGTATTTTATTTATATGAAACTGTTGTAATACTGCAATGTCTCTCTACAATGATTGATCCTGCTCGAAAAATCGTGGATGATTCGGGATTTACCCGACAGACTTTTTAAGTTGTATGGAACACAGTCATGGTTATTTGGAGTCTGTTTAGACAATAACCATGCGTGTGGGCCATATGATTTAGGAGGTTCTACCACAAACGATCCACCTCACGCCCGGTCCCACCGGAGAGGCGAACCATTCCCCATTGTAGAGATGGAGCCACAGCTCCCAATGTGGCGCCATCCCTGTGTAGCCCTCGCAGACGGCTACGAAGGTGACGGCGTTAGAGAGGGCGTTGGGGGAGAAGTGTTGGAGCTCGATGCCGTAGAAGTTTGTCAGCCCCCACATAAACTCACTCAGGGGTGCTCCGAACCCGTGCCGGTGGTACTTGAGGAAACTCACCAAGTAGCCCTCCGACGGTTTTGGCTCCAGGTGGCTCCTCAATGGTGTGATCCACTCCGGCCGAGTCGGATCGGTGACAGGGTGGAGAAGTCCTTCTCTCACCAGCAAGTTCAGCCTCTGCCATGTTACAGTCGACAAACACCAGGGTTCGGTAGGCTGGAGGATGGGGGCCATGGCAGCGGCAGCGGCACGAATCTGTTCGGTGGACGCGGCAGCGGTAGCAATAGCGCGAATCTCCTCGGCGGATGGGTGACCGAGAAGGTTCCCAATCATGATTTCTTGCTCTAAGTTCTTACCCTCGCGCGCAGGAAAGCAGGGACTCAGGAGCACTAGCGGTGGTAAAGTTAGGGTGGCAAAGGTAGGGGCGAACGGCGCTTGTCCCCCTAGTTTTATACCCAGGAGGAGCAATGGGCGGAATCCGGTGGAAGAAAAAGGTAGCTCCCCATAGTTAATGCGTTTAATTAACCGTTCCCCCTCGATTCTTGACCGGGTACATGTGTCACACCTCAAGCAATTAGCCATTGCCCAGGCCCGCCACGATCTCCACCACCACACCGTTTAACCTTCCTCCTCAAAAGATGCGTTCGACGGTAAGAAAAATAAATGTTACTTATCGACGAACTCCTCCAGGAGAAGGTAAAGGGGCTCCGGCCCCACAACAAGCCTCGAGGGAGCGAAGGCTAGCTCTCGACCAGGGTTCGACAGCCGCCCTCGAGCACCCGAGTCAGGGATGACCAAGGGGAGCCAACACAAGGCCCCGCCTGAGAACGAACTTTCGAGACCCCTTTGGACATATCCAAGGAGAAATGCTACGGACTTTTATGGAATCCCCCTGAAGGGAGGCATTGAGCCGCTGAGACCTATCGAATGGAATTGGTATCCGTAGGTCCATTCATTTTGCTTTAATGAGACCGCCTCCGGGCCACCAGCTGACCTCTATCGAATGAGGAATGGGCTCTCACTTGGATTTTCCCGTTACCAGCTCACTGAGAACTTTGAGGCTCGCCCTATCGAGGGTAGTCCGATGCTTCTCGCCTCACATCCGATCAAAAGGACTCATGAGATGAACGCTAAGGCCGGCAACGCCCCAGCCGCACGGGGCTCGGGGGCTTGACCGTGCCCAGCACCCCTTGACGAAAGAGGGTCAAAAATCCCCCAGGGGCTCGATGTTCCGACGTACCCCTCGAAAAAAGCGGCATGAATTTAGTTCAGGTCCGTTCCTGACTCGACGAGCACCCCTCGGCCAAAAACAAATAAAGCCCTCGAAGGAGTCTTTCGACTCCTCCGAGGTCTCGGGGGCTACCCCCGCAGGGGACGCTCATGCGCCCCCATAGAAAAATTTGAGCCACACCTCACTCCTGACTACTAACCCCCTGCCCGAGTGCCAGCACTTGCGCAGGGGCTCGGGGGCTACTGTCGGGTACCTGGGAAAGGGGTACCCCAAAGCCTCGATTAACCAGACTAATCCTTGAGGTCAGCAACACAAACCCTCCAATGACGTCCCTCACTGTCACTTGAAAGCCCACAGGCTAAGGCATACTGGGCCGACTCCCGAACGGGCGTCGACAGCCCGAAGCCACAGCCTGCTCGACGGGCTACCGCGCGGACTGAGACTGTACGCTTGAGGGTACGGTTCGGGCGACCCCTCGAGGACAGAACTTCGCCCAGGTGAATGGGCCGACCTCAAGGACGGAACTGTCCTCGAGCAAACGAGCCCGTCCGCAAGGATGGAACTTCGCCTGAGCGAACGGGCCGGCCTCGAAGACAGAACTTTGCCCAGCAAATGAGCTAACCCTCGAGGACGGAACTTCGCCCGAGTGAATGAGCCTGCCCTGAAGGATGGAATTTCGCATGTGCAAATGGGCAGCCCTCGAGCACAGTATACCCCTCGGCTACCTACTCCCCATACGGATCCAGGCACATTCAATGCATTTACCTACTCCTGCCTAACCATATGGCCACAATTACCAAAACAGTTATGAGTATGGCAGTCAAATCCTGCTTTTACCGCCCATACCCTGGAATCCTGCGGGTTGTACCTCATTGTTACGCCATACCAAGAACTATGCCCCATCCGGCACCCCCTCGAGACGCGTAAGTCAGCACGTTCCTCGCATTTCTCAGAACTTGACCTTATCCGATGGGCCTCGACCCCCTTCGACTCATGCCCCTTGACTCAACCCAAGGCCTCAACCATCGCCCCTTAACACCGTCATGCCGACCCTCGAGCGGGACTTCAACAACTTCGGTCAACACTTCAACAACTCCCGACACAACGGCTGCAAGTCCTCCCATAATGATGTACGCCTCTACAGCGGCACCGACATGATTGGCATCAACGTCATACGTCACCAACCATGTGAGCCCCAAAAACATGTACTCCTGTGCCCCTCCTTTGCCTATAAAAGGAGGAGCCAAGACTTTAGCTAGAGAGGATCTGAAAGCATCACACGCTAAGGCTTAGATCACAGAACAACACCGTGAGACAGTGTAGAGAGCGAAGCGCCCAAAACGCTTGAGCTCAAGCTCACACTTCTTACACTCGCTTGTATTCACCCCTGTACTAGCGCTTCGGTGCAAGATAACATGAACTATCCCCCCCGCTGGACATAGGGCCTTCTTTGCTCGAACCAGGATAAATCGCCGTGTCCTTCTTGCATCACCCATCGGATTAAGGGAGCACGCAATTATGAATTTACTCGTTGGTGTTGACCCCTGGGGTCGAAATACCGACAGGATGAAAGTGCGAATGAAGGTGGTTTCAAATGCAGGCGCTCGTCATCTCCATTTAAAGAGAAGGAGGAGCCTTCTGGATTGCCTTCGTGGCTGTCTTCAGTCTTCTGAAACGTCCTTCACGTTTATCTGACTGTCCTTTGAGCTTATCTTCTAGAGTCTAAGGGTCACAGCATGTCTTCAATTATTGGCTTCTACTGTTGCAGGATGGTGACCTGCCAACGTTGCATTGTCTTCTGGAGGATAACAATCACTGTTGTCCGACGATGACATTTTGAATATTTTGTTTTTATTCATTGTATATTTTTTTTGTGCTGGCTATTTTCACTCGGAAACATTCAAGGGTATGGGTATGGTCTTCCACACCCGAATGATTACTGTTGCAAACATTAAATCAGTCTGGTATGTGTGTATATAATTCTAGGTATGGGTATGGTCTTCCACGCTCGAATGATTAATGTTGCAAACATTAAATCAATTCTGGTACGTGTGTATATTGTTCATTCTTCCCCGAGCCAGATTGTTGATAACACCTTATCAACATAGGGTCTTGAAATTTTGTAGGACATAAACAATTCTTGCTTGAAATTTGTTGGCCTTGGCCATGATACTTGATACCAAATTTGATTGATCTATAATTCATTTGGATGGCTGTGAATGTGTTGATGTTTCCAAATTGATTGCTCATATATGGTGTATCCAAAATGTTTGTTGTGTATTGTATACCATGGTACTTTTTCATGAGGTTCTAAGCATGGAATCAAGTGTTCTAGCTTGCTTTCTAATTTCTTTTTTGTTTTCATCAGTGGTGGAAGTTTTGATGAGACAAAGTATCCCATGGACTTGGCTCGAATCCCTAAAGGGATATTTGATTGGGACATATCTGCTTTGTATGAGAAGCATTACAACAAGCAGCCAAGTAATTCTCCATTAGAATAATTTCACACAAGCAAATAATATAAGCTGTTTCAAGGAGGCTTTGATAAGAGACCTATGTACGGAGAGCATAGGTGTGTGAATTGGGAGCAGTTAGAGAAGTTTCCCCTAATGGCGAGTGTTGTTACTGCGTTTGACGCCATGGGTTTGAAGGATATGATGGGGATGAAGCAAGACTGGAATGACTTGGTAATCAGACAGTTCTATGCCACACGAGAAATTAGAGAAGAGGAGGAGAAGCTCATCTAGATGATCGGCACCGGGATTTTGGAGGCATCTTTCTCTGATCTTGTAAGAGCTTACAGATTGGATTACTAAGCAATGAAGCAAGGTGCTATAATAGTTGATCTTCCTTATTTGTTGATTAAGGAGGAAGATAGCCTTTACTATGATACAACTGAGAATGGTGATGGTGGAATTTGGAGTACGATACCCAATGTTATTTGGCAGCTTGTGAGCCAAACATTCATGGCCGACCATGAAAATGATACTGAATATGACAATGTTCTACCTTGTACGGCCGACAAGACGATAATGGCCGTAAAAGACTAAATATTATTGATTATTTGGTTAATTAGATGGTGGACATCAGCGTGGACCCGAACAAGCCTCTAATCTTCTAGCCTTACATCATGGCTTTGGTGCTGCTCAAGCTGCTTGGTTTCAAAGGTCACCTGGATAGAACACACCATAGTTATAGTGTCTTCATCAGCCATAAGTTGCAGATCTGACAGAGGAATCCATCATCTGAAACCTATGTGTCATCAGATGAGGAAGGTAGCTTGTAAAAAAGGGAAGTCATTCTTGTTTATTGTACTAAATTGTTTTAAATTATTAGTTTTGTTTGTATGAACTTGATGTATCGATGATCATTTATTCCCTTGCATTTATGTCGAGATGTCGATACTCTATCCTATGAAATTAGTAGTCACTTAAACTAGTAAAGGACACAGTAACAAGCATCACACTAAAATGAGTACAAACTATAGAGGGTACTGCCAGACGTGGCCAAATGTACAGGGTCGGACTTTCTTATGTGTGCACTGCATTTGAACATCAATGTCTCCTCTGTTCTACATTAGGATGCAGCAAGAATGGCTCCTCGCTGCAAGGTGGGAGCCTGAAGATATTCAATTGATGTAATGCTATCAGTTTCCCAGCAGACTGACTGCTATGACATTCATAACAGACAAACCTTCACACTTTGTCCTGCATTAGGATGCAACGAGAATGGCTCCTCGCTGCAAGGTGGGAGCCTGAAGGTATTCAATTGAAGCAATTCTACCAGTTTCCTAGCAGACTGATTGCTACCACATTCATAATAGACAAACCTGCACACTTTGTCCTATGAGATCAAATATGCAGTGGTCGGACTTTCTTGCATTCACAGTCAAATTCAAGTGCTTGGTCTCACCCGTGAAGCTGTAGATCGAGGCAAGACTTGTTAAGGTACGGTTTACAACAAACTTGTAATAAAAATAACCAGGTATTAAAAAATTCAATAGAAGATCACATGCATAGGCATTATAACAGCAACTTAGACTGTTTAACATCACAGTTGTATCCAGTAAGCATGTCCTAACAAAAAATGCTGTGGATCTTACGGCGGTGACCTCGATTGGTCATGGTGAAGATGAGTACCAGTATGGTCCGCTGGTGGGTCTGTGCCGATGTGCCGATGAGGCATAACTTCGCGGACCACTAGCTTGTCAAACACACCATGCTGCTACACCGCCATGTTCAATAATAATTGGATTAGATCCCCTAAAAGTGGAAAAATATCTACTCATTCGACTTTTGGCGGTGGAGTAGGAGGTGGCTGCAGCGTGACGAAGGATCCCCTTTATGCTGTGGTGGATCCGACGTCCATCTCAAGGTAGCCGCAGGCCACCATGGTGCCACTTGTTGCTACCGATGCCAATAGCACCGGTCTTAAGTATTTTTAGACTTAGAACAAACAAAAAAATAGAACTTTTATATGACCATAATAATACTACAATCAAAACTGACAAACCCATTATGCTTTGTCCTACGAGTTCAATTATGTAGTGGCCGGATGTTCTGGCGTTCGCAGACACTACCAGGAACCAAGGCTTGGGACTTGCGGGATCAAGATATGGGACAGTCCATCCATTTCTCTTTCGTGTAGCATGGGAAAGTCCGGCCATATCTCTATTGTGTACCATGGGACAGTCCTTATATGACATGGACTATAGAATAGGAGATGTAATCCCTTGCAACCTGTTTTAGAATAGTCCACGTGTGATTAATGATGGTATCCTTAACAAAGGTGTCTGACTGAGTCAGATATACAATGGTCAGAGTGCACTGTAAGTCTTGTTCCTGGCTGCAAGCTAGGATCCGAAAGGTGGGGAAATTTGGTTTTCTTAGCTAGTCAGCATGGAAGAAACACAATCATCGCATATGACATGGACCGCAGAAAAGCTCATGTGATGCCTACTAGACTCTTTTAGTATAGTACACATAAGATTAAAGAAGACTTCAATCAGCACACTATCTTCCATATGTTCCCTTGTTCTTGGATTCACCAGAGGGGTTTATGAGATTGCCGCTCTACCCGCGCCTATGGAGGTGGAACCCTCCAGATGATGGTAATGTGGGCAACTTGACGGATGTCGTCAAACTCAGAATAGGCAGAGGGTGGCGAGACAGACAATGGCAGGGGCAGCGGCATTTACTGGTTGAGCAATGCATTCCACTACGAGTGCATCATGGAGTGGTTGAGCAGCCATTTGTCTATAGCGCATCTTAAGAGATCAAATATACGTGGGCAATAGCATTTCAATAGCATGGCTTATCGATCCATTGTGCGTTATGATGCGGCAAGATTTGCTCCTCGCTGCAAGGTGGGAGCCAGCAGGTCGACGGTTGATGCAATGTATTGGTGCATACTGTCCTGCCATTTATCTTTTGTGTACCAGGGGAAAGTCTGACGATATCTCTTTTCTGTACCATGGGACAGTCCTCAAATGGGCCATGTGATAATTGGGCTGACCCTGCTCCTAAGGGTCCTCCTCATGTGGAAAATGTTGACCTATATATTAGATATATCTCCCCTAAAAATAGGAAAATATCTACCCATTGGACTTGCGCTGGCTGGACGGCGAAGCTAGAGGCGACAGTGGAGGATCCCTGGTGTGCTATGCTGGCTCTGGCGTCCATTTGAAGGCAGGCAGTAGGGCTTTCCCGGTGGGGGTGGCGGCTTTGGTTGCAGTCACAGTAGAAAAAGCTAACGGCAACACTCCATCGACCAGGGCCGCGCCCCCAACCTCACCAGCTCTTGGATCTGAGTTCGCTGGCCATCAACCACAAAATCTATAGCAATGTGCTGCGTCCTTGAAACAAAAGGAGGCCAGCAAGGTTGCCATCAGATAATGGAATAGACTCACCAGCCTCGTACTGCAGACAAGGGGATACTATAAGCAAAACTGACAAACCCATTATGTTTTGTCTTATGAGTTCAATTATGTAGCTATCGGACTTTCTGGTGTTTTTAGACATGAACTATGATGAGACAAGACTTGGGACTCAAGAGAGTCCAGTCATTGCTCTTTCATGTGCCATGTGAAAGTTCAGCCATGTCTCTTTTGTGTACCACAGGACAGTCCTTAAATGGACCTTGCGATAACTAGGCCGTCCCCGGCTCCCCGCTGTGTCATCCTCCTAGTGTGGAACATGTTTGGACTCATGGTACTAGTGGTGACACTGGTAGCGGTGAAGGATCCCCGCTAGATTTGCGGCACTAGTGGCGGTGAAGTATCCCCAGTGTGCTATAGTGGCTCCAGCGTCCATTTGGAGGCAGGCTGCGGGGCTTTCCTAGTGGAGCGCGATGGCATTGCATCCGCGTCAGTTGTGTACTGCAGCACGGGTGACAGATCCAATCTGCAGGTCTCCTTTCTCTCATTTCACTATTGGATATTTATTGGATTTTTTGCTGCTATAAGGATCCCATTACGAAGGAATATCTAATCGTACTGCACATTTTGACCATCACAGTCTCTTCAAACTAGAGGAGGCCTGCAAGAACATGGACGTAGTTGACTGGCTTAATGAGGATCTTGTTTTCGAGATCATTCACTGCAAATTGGTCTGTAAAACTTGGCTCTGCCTCATTTAGACTCCAAGAACTAGGAGAAACTACCCAGACTATGGCCAGCTTTTTCTTTGCTGGTGTGGCTGGCAAACAAGACTCAGGAGGCACATCTCATCCTTCATGCTTAAATAACCCATGAGGTGTGTCCGGGTTGGTCATATTTACATTGATCAGACATTCTGACATGTGCACAAAAATGTTAAGAGGAAGAAACATGCAGACATCATTAACTATGACCAGCAGAAACAAGTAAATGCTCCGCTCCATCTGTATTTAGATTGCAAACTATATAGATGATGTGATATATTCAACGGAGTAACGAAAGAAAAAGTTACATTTAGATAATACAGAAACATTCTTTATTAGGAAACATACTAACAATAATTGTCAGATAGGTGTGTATTTGTCAGAGAGTTACAGAAACAACAAGCAAAGGTAACAAATCATTATGATACATCGATATATATTTGTCAGGGCTTCATTGCACTTGTTCATGCTTCTCCATCATTAGACCCGCGGTCATCACTCTCTTCATTAACTTGAAAGCCATGGTGGAGCAGTAGTTGCTTATGGATTCTTCTTATCTCATCATCATCATCTGAAGATAGACGCACAGCATGATCTATGGCTTCATTCCACATCCAGTTCTTCACTTTTTATGGCCTGACCGGTAGGCCGGGCATCGGCTGATCCTCTTACTATTGTTGTCGACGAAGAGTAAGCCTCCTCCACCAGCCGAACAGGAGACTGAGTGATGTGGAGATCAAAGTCATGCTCCTTTTGTAGGATTTTGCTGATCTTGTATGACACAAAGGTGTCTGTGCATGCATACTTGATCTTCTCATTTGATAGTTTGGGATAGTCCCAGTCTTTGGCATGAAGAGAAATACTACCTTTTTCAATGTTCACACCAAGCTAGTCTCATCTAAAAATCTTGAGGCTTCCCACTTTGCTCCACTTACCTCTGATTATGAAGGGTGCCATGGCTTGTAGTTCCACTGCCTTGGAGAGTTCGATGTTGTGGTGGTGCCTCTGCTGATCCATGTCGTCGGTGATTCCTGCACCAACAAAAATGTGCTGCTCACCCACAAGGAAAGTCTTGAGGTCATCGGGGATGCTACCTATGATGGCCACCTGGAAGAGAAGGAACTGCTTGTTGATGCATATTTGTAAGAGGGCCATCCTATCCTCCTTCTCAAGGCATTCCTCATCTAAACCAACAATGAGCGGCTTGTCACGACGGACATCTTGAAGAAAGCACCCGACTATTTGGGGCTTTGATGTGTCTATAACCAGGACCTCATTATCCTCAACCATGATGGTATTTTCATCATCCAAGAAGTGGGAATGGAAGTCAACAAATCTGCTGTTATCCATGGAGAATCTAGAACATGTGGGAGAGCGGGAACGGAAGCGGTAGCGAGATGAACTGTCCATGGAGTGCGAAAAGGATGAACTTGTTCAGTTGGAATGATACTAGTATAGCATGAAATGTGTGTACACGATGAAGACTAGCGATGGAGGCAGAGGTTAATATACAAGATATGAAGGAACCACCTAGATGTGTGAATACCAACAGATCGGTGCGCTGAGATGCTAGTAGGAATAGCCGTGTGGACAGAGGAGGGAGGTGATGGATCAAGAACACTAGCCAACCTAGACAGACAAGGAGTCATGACACTTAATTCTCTATGCTGGGCGGTTCTCATGCCTGGGCATGGCGGGCACAGTGCCTGTCTTCTCAGTGTGGCTGGCATCAGAGACTGGTACAACCTATGCTTGACATGATGCTACCCGCAGTGAGATAAGTGCGACACATAGTTTATAATTTACAACTTATAATTAAGAACCTCCAGTCGCTTCCTTCTTGTAAACTTGATATGTGTCTGGCATGGTGAAATATGCCATGCTCGGACTTTCTTGCCTGTGTACTAATCCTCTGTGAGGTTTGTATAACGTGTGAGGTTTGTTCGCCTCCCTAAAGTATACAATCGTCAAACTTTCTTACGCGTGCTATATGTACAACTGCCTCTGGCAAACGATCCCTTCATTCCGCCCAGCACCGCATAAATGAAATTTCATAAACACATTTACGCAAATGTATAGTCACACATGTTACACAAATGGCTTTGGAACTTGAACCAGCTACGTGTAGAGTATTTTTTGAGTACACATTCTCCATGTACAAATCAATGCAAGTGTTCACTATGGAGCCAGATGAACGAATTTGCAAACACAACCAATATGGCACCCTAGTTTTGCTACAAACTTGCCACCATCCGTCCTAGACAAAATTAACCGCATTGCCACCCCGACGTGTGTTGGGAATCCGGAAGAACACAACTGCTTGGTCATCAAGTTCTGCTACATCGGGTTGAGAGCCCGGGAGCGAGAATACAAGGAACAGGCCACCTTTTTTGACTTTTGGACATCATGTTTGACCGTTTGTCTTACTCACAAAATTAATGTTATTTAATTATAGAATAAGAAAATCATCAATGACAGTCTTTGTGAGACGGAGGGAGTATATATAAACTCCAGCAATTGACAGCTCGATCTATCTCCAGGCCAAACTATTCCATGTTCATCACTTCCTGCGATGGACTATCAGCAACCCCTAGAAGGCCCTGCTGAACTCTTGGCAGCACCGCCATTGGTGGTGGTGCCATCGCCTGTGTAGTTGGTCATGCTGCATGTTCCACCAGAATCAAAGTGCTTGCGGCGATCATTGAGTTTGCGCAACGCAGGAACTTGTGCATCTTGGTTCTCGCCGGGAGTGGCTGGGTGAAGAGTGCTACTGTACCGTCATGGCGAGGGGTGGTGTCCTACCCACACGTGCCAGCGCAAGCGGCATCATGGGCATGGAGGCTCAATCGCCACAAGCTGATATCGCTGTTTGGGACGGTTCTCATTCCTCTCATGGCGGCCACAACGCCGTTCGAATGGACTTTTCTTAACAATAAACATAACTATTATTACATTGATTTGGTTACCAAGCAAGATTAAAAGGTCAGCCATGTTGACAACTCCAAGAAGACATACACAAAGCTAACCCTGATCTCCGGTCATAGATAATGCATAACCTCCGGGCATAAGAATTGTCCTCTCATCTGATATATTCAAAAATTTGTTCAAAATATCACTTCTTTTTTGTGACTTGCTTTATTAACAAAAGATCTTCAAGAATGACCTAAATTTCACTATGTTTATTAATATTTTTTGAATAATACAAGTGGTCAAATTTCATGTCAAAAAGTCAAATGAACTATTCGTTTGGTCGTTTCTGGCTGGCTGATTCTGCCTGATGCTGATTTGTCGTGAGAGGAAAACACTGTTGAATCTATAAGCTCCGATAAGACCAAACGAATAGGTACAGCAGATGGATTTTAGTGTGTTCGTAGTAGTAAATTTCAACAGCCATTTACTAGTCCATTCGAACATGCCCGCCCCATAAATAATGCTCATTTCATTTCCCGAGAGTCAAACTTTTAAAGTTTGACCAAATAATGGTATTTTTTAAATATAACTGGACATACTTAAGGTACTAAAATGCGTTACTATGCTAAAATTGCATTCTTTTCTGGACAGAGGAAGTAATAAGTATCAACAAGCTTCGCCTCTATCTAATGTAGAACTGCATTTGACTATGAACTCCAGAACATCCGGCCACTGTGTCTCTGATCTTGTCTGGATCTTTCAGTGTCATGGCAATCAATATACGTCTGCCCGTCGACTGTTGTTGTTGCTTGGATTGGGGTTTAATATACTATAGACCTATCACAACCACATCAGTCAATCAAGTCTAAAGCATGTCATGTTGGTCAAAAGCTCTTTTTTCATGATTCCTCTTCTACCCTATTTTCCTGCCGCATTCACTTCAATCTCACCAAACGCACAAGGTCTAATATGAAAGGGGCTGCCGTGGCTTGCCGCATACTACAGTTCAATCTAGTCCAACGTTCGTGATGGTAAATTTGACCGGCCGGATGTGTAACTCTTGTGCTGAGCTAGTCCAATCATAGTAAATCCAACTAAGCTGGACTCACCTTCAGTCTTCACCTTGACTGGCGTGACTGCTTGGATTCGAGTGAATTAACTCATGAAAAGACCTATCACTACCACACCAGGCATCCGTGTCTCGTGTGCCAAATCTCCTTTTCTCGAATCACCTCATGTGTCCAGATTTCCTGACGCATATATTACTGGGCTCCGAAGAAAGTCGACATTGGGCACATTTGTTTTGTCGGACAATTAGCAGTACAAAACTCTTCTTATTTTTTAGTCGGTCATAGCATTTGTATCAGTAGTAATGATGAGTGGCTTTGATTTGTTTGTAACCCAACTATTCTTATTTTTATGCACTGGCAAGAACTTGAATCAAGGATTACTTTATTCATAAATTTAAACTTTACTGGATCACAGAAGGTCCGACAGTCTAAAATCTTAGCTACCTAGAAGCCTCCTCCTGCAGTTTCTCAGGCTGGTTCATTTCACTCTAGTTATGTCATATTTTTTAAATGAGCATGTGAGGTGTTTTATGAAAAAATAAAAACACAAACAATCAGTTAGATTGTGGACAATGGAGACACAAGGAGGAGACAAGGCCCACGCAAAAGTCTCGGTCGTGGGGTGGTAAACTACTTGATGGCCTCTCTTGTAAAAAAAGAAAAAGACCTAATTGATGGCCTCCAAGCTATAAGAGCATAAACAAGGTGCACGATGAAGGTTATACTTGCTGCCTTCTCTCCCCAGAGCTCCTCATTCCATCCTAAAGTTTTTTCCTTCCACCCTACTGCACCTCCGACCAAGACAATGGCTGAGCCAACAAGCTTGACTGTCGATGGGGAGGCCCAGGAGGCCGTCCACGCTGACAATCCTGCACCTACAGATGGAAGTCTGGTTGGCATGGTCTCTGACCCGCCAGATCTCCCTTTGAAGGTGTATCCACAACGTACTACTTGTACATGTTGTTTATCTTCATTTCACCAGGTTATGCTAGAAACACTCACACAAGTATTTGGATCTTGCCTATTCTCAATAGGTGGACATGGACATGATTGCATCCCAAGGACCATTGCCACTAGAGCTGAATTCTCCATCCACGGTTGCGCCTGGAAAGCAGTCCCATGAGGCATCCCCCGATGGAGGTAGCCGCCCATGACTCTGTGCCATGCTATGTTGGTCAGTTCGGTAAAAGTTATTTCCTTTCGCAATCAGATGGCTCTCCTGCTTTATGGGCTTGAACTTGGCTTGCATTGTGCAGCGCTTCCTCCATGGCGGCGCCATCCCTAGATGAGTGCCTCCCTACCCGGCTTGCCCTCCATTTTTGAGCCATGTTGTCCGAAGCCGTTCATCAGGGTGCAGCCGCAGCGCTGGCTGTCGCTGTTGACGGTTGTTAAGTATCAATTTTTAACCATCAACATAACATAAGAAAGGATTAAAATATGAATACCATCTAGTTATAGGGGTTACACTAACAAAATTCCATGAGTTTTGGTGAATGTCTATTTCTGCAGGGGGTTATCAGAAAAGAACCAAAAGAGGCCCACATGTTAGATTTACATAGAGAGAATACCACGTCCAGTAACTCAAGAATATTCTAGAAGACTCGAGAAGGCGACCCTGTGAAGCTGAGGCCATGTGGCAAAGGTGACTGGGCGGGCGCCCAAGCCACTTTGAGGATCCTGCCGCCATCGACTTTGAGGATCAATATGAAGCATCCATATAGGTCGGTTTGATCCAAGGGCTATGGTGCATCCTAGGGGGCTACATAAACAGGGCCCCTGTGATGAGGACATCAACACCAACCATACATCCATGCTGTCCACGCCAACACCAGTACCTACTGCTGGTCCTCTTACTCGTTCTCGTGCTCGTCAACTCAACCATCAAGTAAGTTCATTCTTAAACTCTCATCCATCATATTTAGATAATGGAGACAAGTGCACTTTTGTGTTGCTCAGGAATGATGGAGAGGATCAACAAGGGAAGGTGCAACTGCACTTAGAATGCGAGGCAACACCAGCTCAAGGGTTGATTGCATATGGGAAGCGCGGTACCTTAACAAAGGTGATTGGGGATCAAGTCCATGTGTCCACAATGTCCTCCATCAGGCTACCACGTTGCTTCTAGAGCAACGAAAGCAAGAGTCCAAACCCAACATGATTTGGGAGTTGGATTCGGACTACAGAACAACCCCGACTTGTGTGGGTCACCATGGCTTCATACGGACTCCAATAGGGACGTTTTGATACTTGATGGAAAGCTTATCAAGTCTACTTTCATATGGATCCAGTCTCATGTTGATATCTTCTCAGAGTCAGAGGCAATGATGCAAATAACGCCGAGAGGTTTTTCTGTCCTCGTGTCACCTGATTGTTGCCCGATGGGCCATGTATCAAGTGGGGCCCAATAAGGGCATGTCCTAGGGTTGTGGGATGACTCCTGCCAGGACAAGGTCGCCCTCTACCCTCTCTTATACCTCCATAGCCGCTACAAACAGATTGGGTTGTGTTTACATCAAGTTTAGCCGTCGCTACTTGCTTGTAGGTGCGCGTGCTGATCTAGCCACCCATCTCCTTGTCTTTGGAACCCCACTCATAATAAGATTTAGTTTGAAACCTTCAATTTGATCTTGCCAATTCAGTGCTTGTTTCCTCGTTCTTGCTAGTTCTTCGATTACTTGCAGGACGAGAGCCCTAGTGGCTGGTTATCGCGCTCCACAAAATCGTGACGGCCTTTGGAAGTGGTGTATCGGTCACTAAGGCACAGTCTTGAATGCTGTAGTCGGGCCGTGAACATCATCTCCATCCATCAATCAAGTTATCTCACGCCTCTCATCGAAAGATCATCCCCAAACCCTAGCAGTTTCACATCAGTTGGTATCTGTGGCAGAACCTCCTAAATTATATGGCCCACACGCACCTATCATTGTCTCCAAGACTTCTGATAGCCATGCATGTGTTCCAGATAACTTAGAAAGCTCTGTCGGGTGCCCTTAAAGGACCCCGATTAAACCACATTTGTCAACTCATACCAGGATCAACAAAGGAGTAGCTACAACATTACAACATTTATGATAAAACATATATCAGAGTGCGAAAGAGTAATAACATTAAGTTTACAAAATATATGAAAAAGTTAACTTTTACAAACTTGACTTTGATTGCGGAAGCGGCGGAAGCAGAGAAGAACTTCAGAAGTCAACTTAGGTGGAACGCCTAAGTCGGGAGGGGACAACCAGATCACGTCGAGCCCACCGACATGAACTTGATTTAAACACCAATTAGCACCTGCAACAGGGGTTCAACAAACCCTGAGTACAAAGTACTCAACAAGACTGACCCGACGAAAGAGAAGGGTAGAGAAAACAGAAATGCAGGCTAGAGGGACAAGGTAAGGTCTGTAGGAGATAAGAAATTTTGCGTAAAAGCTTTATAGAAAGAGAAGTTTGCTTGGGCTAACTCCCATTATCACTCAACTTCATTATTGAATCTTAACTTTTGTTCAAGTTGTTACTACGATGATGAACAACGATCGAGTCTTCTTCTCCGAGAAGCAACGGCGATTCGAATCCATTTCCATACCCAGCTGGGACCTAGGCGACTGGGCATACCGGAGACTTTAACTCCGAAGCACCCCAGGTACACCGATATACCGGGATAACAACCTCAGCCATATATCACCACATGATACACGTGAGCTCTGCGGCCCAGCGTACCGAGATACATGGGAACTTAAACCCCACAGTAAAACACACTATGACAGCAGATGGGATTCTCTGACCCCACGCTAGGTCACTCCATGGCATACACGGCTCCAACCATCCGTATACCACTTCATGCATGTGGATTTCTACATTCTCGATATCATACAGTTCACCAACGCACGGGACCTAGGGCATCAACAGACGAGAACACTACAGAGGGACTCCATTCCCAGTGCAAGTTCGCCGTCCGGACTCGATTTCTTACTATCATCAAGATTCCAACAATAAAACCAATCTCATCTTTTTCATTCTTCTGCCTTTGAATAAATAAATAAATGAGCAGGGCTAAGCATTACTACTTATCTTTCATTAGGTAACAAGGGATAAGGAATAAGACAGGTAATGCAATTTTGTGGGTTTTCACTCAACTCCTATTACTGAATGCAACATACCAGAGCTGAAGCAGTAAAACATTTATAAATAGAATAGGGTTTAGATGCATCCGGGGCTTGCCTTGATGTTCGGGGTAGAAGTTCTCGAACTCTGAATCAACTCCCGATTCTTGAATCTGCTCGTCCTTCGGATCTGAGTGATACGTTAACTCTCCGTTAACGGGAACTATTCGATAATTAATATGCTTTACATGATGGAATAGTAAACATGATGCTTGATGAGTGTATGATCAGATTAAGGGCTTGAGTACAACTCTTCTTAATGATAAAGTTGCAAGCCAACAAAACCTCGCTTATAAAATTTGTTAGGGTTAACTACGTTATTTTTTTATAATTAATTAAACACATAAAATAACGTTAATTAAATCCTAATA
This sequence comes from Bothriochloa decipiens, assembly GCA_023333625.1. Classification (NCBI taxonomy): domain Eukaryota; kingdom Viridiplantae; phylum Streptophyta; class Magnoliopsida; order Poales; family Poaceae; genus Bothriochloa; species Bothriochloa decipiens. Next base: position 25,520,240 of record CM041645.1, read on the forward strand.
ACATGATTAAGATAAGCGCAAACAATTAATTAAAGTACCAAAGGTCATTAGGGTTAATGACCTAAGGTCATCAATCAATCTCAAGGTCAATCAAATCCTATAATGATTAGGTTAACTAAAGAGTTTACTTAATTATTTAAAAACATTAAACAAAGACATAAAAATTAAAGTTATCAAATTTGGCATTTCATATTTTTCCTAGGTAGATAACACCATAAAGAACATTCACAAAAATTTTTAGAATTTTTGGAGCTATATATGAATTACTATAAATTTTCAAGGAAAAATAGCATTTAAATCATTTTCTGAAAATAGAAAAAGAAAATCGGCACAGTGTCTCTGGGTCAACAGCCGACCCCGCCGGGGTTGACCGGCGATGCCTCGAGCTGGCTATCGACGCTCGAGGTCCCGCAGGCTAAGACATGCCCGGCTAACTCATGGACGGGCTATGGCGGCTCGAAACCAAGTCCTGCTCGAGGAGCGATCGAGCGGTTAGGTACTGTACACTCGAGGTTACAATTCGGGCGTCCTCTCGAAGACGGAACTCGGCTCGAGCGAATGGACCAGCCTCGAAGACGAAACTTCCCCCAGCGAACGAGCCTCCCCTCGAGGACGGAACTCCGCCCGACGAACGAGCCTCCCCTCGAGTACGGAACTCTGCCCGACGAACGAGCCTCCCCTCGACTCGGTTCCTCGACTCGACCCCTCGACTTGATCCCTCGATTCGATCCCTCGACTCGATTCCTCGACTCGACTCCTCGACTCGATTCCTCGACTCGACCCCTTCGAGAACAGTGCAACCCTCGAATACCCTCGAGAACAGTGCACCCTTCGACTCGACCCCTCGATTCGAGTCCGCACCTCGACCGTCACCCCCTCGACTCGTCGGCCGAGCCCTCGAGCCGGACTCCGACGACTTCGAACTGCACTACAACAACTCCCGATGCGAGATGGATGAAACTGATAACACGAATAGACGCAGGAGCTCACCACGGCGCTGATGCGCACGTTAAGGGAGGTCCGGAGTGGCTGGGTTGCTGTGGTCGACGGCGGTGATGGCGGCGGCGGCGCTCCGATGGCACGACGATGTTACGGCGACCTCCGGTAATGCGCTGCCCAAACCAAGGTACGCATCAGACGCAGGATAACACGGAGAGCACGATAAAAGGGTCGAAGGTAAAATATTTTCACCTCCGGCGACGGCAAACGACGGAAATGGCGGCGGCGGCGCGACTGACCGGCCGCGGGGAAAGAAGACTGCGTGCAGGCAGCTCGGGCGATGAAAGAAAGCACGGACTGGCCCAAAAGGACCGTGAGGAAGTTGCGGAACTTTGGGCGAGAGCAATTGGACAGAGGTTGAGCGTCGACAGCGAATTTCGACGGCGGAGCGAGGTCGTCGGCGGCGGTGGCGGGAGGAAGAAAGGAAAAGAACGGCTACGTCCGGTCGGTATTTATAGCTCGGGGCGATAAAGGAGCAAGTGACACGGCGACGGTGAAGTTTCTCGCATCCGAAAACGCTCGGGCGGCCGGGAAGGCGCGGCGGTGGACGGCGGCGCGCGATGCGAAGCCGGCCATGGCGTTCGCCGATAGGGTTAGGTGCTGTTCAAGTTATTTACAGAATTGCCACTGGGTTTAAAATACAAATTACTCCCAAATTTATATAAGAACTTGAAAATCTCCAAAAATATCATTTGCATAACTTTTCAAGAGCTACACTTTTCATTTAAGAAACATTTTCAAATTCTGCACAGATTTTGAAATATGAATTCAAATTTAAAAAGAATGCGAAAAGGGCCAATTCTCTAGAAGCAAACATTTGAAATTACTTTTTATTTTTCTAAACAACTTGAAAATCTTCCAATCTATGAAATGTTCAGATTATCAAACCAAACACTTTTCATAGAGAAAGCTTTCCCAAATTTTGAATAATTTTTGAAATATGAATTTAAATTGAAAAGGGAATAAGTGTTGGAAAACTGTATTTTCACTTTTATTCAAAATTATTTTTAGAAACTTGAAAAACTTTGAATACCAATATTGTAGCTCCTTTCAAGATCTACAAACTATATTTTGAGAGTATCTCAAAATTCCTTATAAATTTTAAAATATAGAAAAAGGGATAAAACAAGGTTTTGAAAATAGTTTTTAAGTAGCAATCAACTCATCATTTCATGTATAAAACAAAGCACCACATAAAAGACATGATTAAAACATGAATGCAATTATGTCATGATGCTAAATGATTATTCTTAATAATGAACTTGATTATAATTTTAATTGCTTACTAACATCTGGGATGTTACAGTATCAGAGCAAGGTTTACCGGTGAGAGATTTTTAATCGTTGTTTTATTTTTCCTATAGTCCAGAAAAGCCAAAAAAATAGTAGATTAGTTTTCCATATTCCTACAAAACCTTTGTTCCATGGCTAGTACTGGTTAGTAAGGGCTTGTTGAGTTTGCGTTTGCTTCTGTTGTGTCCAGTGCTGGTTTTAGTTCTAGTCTTTTAGAGTTTCGTGTTCTTGTCATGTTTTGGTCACTATCGGTCTTTTACATCTCCGCTGCCATCGCCACTACAAATATTACTACCATATCCATCCTCGCTATTCTCAATCAAGTTTCGTTCACATATAAAAAAATTTCTGAGTTGCTAGTTGCATTCTTGTCACCCCTGAAAAGAAAGAGAAATACATACTAAGAGTTTTTTCTGAAATCTGATTTGCCAAGATTCAGATTTGTTCTAGTTGTGCAAAGTGAAAAAAAAAGAAAAAACAGCAAAAAAAGGAGAAAGAAAAGAAGAGTTGAGGAAAAGAAGGGGAGTGATTCCTTGCTGTTTGAGCAAAAGAAGGTGAGTCATTCCTTGCTGTTACGTGTCTTTTTCCTTGTTGTATCGTGACTTCGTTTGTGTCCAGGCTCGCGTCTCTAGCACAGTCTAGCCTAGGACCAGCATAGCACCACCGTTGAACATTTATTCACCTAGCTTTTATAACAAACGTGGTGCTAGTTCGTTCCTTGTTTTAGCCACCTATAGCTCCACATATTCTACAGCTTGACAGGTCTTGTTGCTGCGGCACCGATACACTTCATTCCATTGCTGCGGACTTGTTGGTAATCGATTCCTCTTGTTGAGCAAGGTAAGAATTGGTAAGAACTTGTCTAACAGGTTGAGAGGGAGTGCCTTGCTGTAGCCACGTCCTAATAGATATAGGGCTTTTATTTCTTCACCTGTTTTCTTGTCTCCACTTGTTTTGTTGAACCATGATAGGATCAGAGGACGGTGATGAGATTCCACGATCTCCTCGTACCAAGGGCATCATTCAACATTTTACAAGGCAAGTGCAGCTGCATGCAGACGGACTTGATAACGATTTACAAGTAACCAATGACAAGATTGGGCAATTGGAGACAGCCCAACTTACCACCTCCAACAAGCTTATAGGGTTGGAGGCATCTGTTGCTCATATGACAAAAGCCTTGCTGCCCTTTTGCACCGTTTTGATGACTTCCACACAAAAGACAAAGAGCGGCATAATGACGACAAGAAGGATGAAGAGCAAGTTGAAGATAATTATGATGAAGATTATACTGGTGATATCAAACATGATGATCGGGATGCTTGTGATTGACGTCGTCTACGCTATAATCATAGAGGTATGGGTGGTCACCGTCGACGTGAGGTACCTAATAATAATGATGCTTTCAGCAAGATTAAATTTAAAATACCTTCTTTTGATGGTAAGTATGATCCTAATGCGTACATTACTTGGGAAATTGCCATTGACCAAAAGTTTGCATGTCACAATTTTTCTAAGGATACTCGTGTTGGAGCTGCTACTAGTGAGTTTACCGATTTTGCTTCAGTTTGGTGGATAGAACATGGTAACAAAAATCCTAATAATGTACCTCGAACTTGGGAAGCGTTGAAATGAGTCATGAGGGCTAGATTTGTTCCTTCTTACTATGCACGTGATATGTTAAATAAGATGCAGCGATTAAGACAAGGTGCTAAAAGTGTAGAAGAATATTATCAGGAATTACAAATGGGAATGCTGCGTTGTAACTTACAGGAGGAAGAGGAATCTGCTATGGCTAGATTTTTGGGCAGGCTAAATTGTGAAATCCAGGACATCCTTGAATATAAAGATTATACTAACATAACCCGTTTGTTTCATCTTGCTTGTAAAGCTGAAAGGGAAGTGCAGGAACGACGTGCTAGTGCAAGGAATAATATTTCTGCAGGGAAAACTAACTCATGGCAGCAACGCATGTCTACAACTCTGTTACATGTACCCCTACGCCATCATCCAGTGACAAGAGTCGAGCTGCCCCCACCAATTCGGTTGCGAAGACAATGCAAAAGCCAGCTGCGAGTACTTCATCCGTGGCATCGACAGGTAGAACAAGCAAGATACAATGTCACCGGTGCAAGGGATATGGGCATGTGATGCGTGACTGTCCAAACAAGCATGTTATGATTGTCAAAGAAGATGGTGAGTGTTCGTCTGCTAGTGATTATGATGAAGATACACTTGTGTTGCTTGCGGCTGACCATGCAGGTAGTGAGGAACACATAGAAGAACATATTACTGCAGGTGACGTGGACCACTATGAGAGCTTGATTGTATAGCGAGTGCTTAGTGCACAAATGGAGAAGGCGGAGCAAAATTAGCGACACACTTTATTTCAAACCAAATGTGTCATCAAGGAGCATTCGTGCCGCATGATCATTGATGGAGGTAGCTGCAACAACTTGGCAAGCAGTGATATGGTGCAGAAGCTTGCCCTCACCACCAAACCACACCCGCATCCCTACTACATTCAGTGGCTGAACAATAGTGGTAAGGCAAAGGTAACTAGACTTGTGCGACTTAATTTTTCTGTCGGATCATACAAAGATATTGTTGAATGTGATGTTGTGCCTATGCAAGCTTGCAATATTCTGTTAGGTAGACCTTGGCAATTTGATAGAGATTCTATGCATCATGGCAGATCAAATCAATATTCTTTTCTATACCATGATCGGAAAATTGTGTTGCATCCTATGTCTCCTGAAACCATTATGCAAAATGATGTTGCAAAGGCTACAAAAGCGATGAGTGAGAGCAGTAAAAATACCAAATCTATTGTTTATGACAAAGATGAGGAAAAACTTAAAGGACGTTGTATGCTTGCTACAAAATCTGATATTAATGAGTTCAATGCATCCACCTCTATTGCTTATGCTTTGGTATGCAAGGATGCTTTGATTTCAATTGAGGATATGCAACGTTCTTTGCCCCTGCTGTTGCTAACATTTTGCAGGACTATTCTGATGTGTTTCCAAGTGAGATACCAGTGGGGCTGCCACAATACGTGGGATTGAGCACCAAATTGATCTTATTCCTGGTGCATCTTTGCCAAACCATGCACCATACAGAACAAATTTGGAAGAAACAAAGGAAATTCAGCGACAAGTGCGAGAACTACTAGATAAAGGTTATGTTCGTGAATCTCTTAGTCCTTGTGTAGTTCCTATAATTTTAGTGCCCAAGAAAGATGGAACATGGCGTATGTGTGTTGATTGTAGGGCTATTAATAATATCACTATTCGATATCGACACCCTATTCCATGATTAGATGATATGCTTGATGAATTAAGTGGTGCTGTTGTGTTTTCAAAAGTTGATTTGCATAGTGGGTACCACCAGATTCGTATGAAATTGGGAGATGAATGGAAAACTGCTTTCAAAACTAAGTTCGGTTTATATAAGTGGTTAGTCATGCCTTTTGGGTTAACTAATGCACCTAGTACTTTCATGAGATTAATGAATGAGGTTTTGCGTGCTTTCATTGGGAAATTTGTTGTCGTCGACTTTTATGATATATTGATTTATAGCAAATCCATGGATGAACACCTTGAACACTTACGTGCTATTTTTAATGCTCTACGTGATGCCCGTTTATTTGGTAACCTTGAGAAGTGCACTTTTTGCACCAATCGAGTATCGTTTCTTGGCTATGTTGTCACTCCACAGGGAATTGAGGTTGATAAATCCAAGGTGGAAGCTATACAAGGATGGCCTGTACCCATGATGGTCACACAAGTGCGGAGTTTCCTAGGTCTTGCTGGTTTCTATCGCCATTTTGTGACGGACTTCAGCACCATTGCTGCACTGTTGAATGAGCTTACGAAGAAGGGAGTGCCTTTTTGTTGGGGCAAAGCACAAGAGCACTCCTTCCACATGCTTAAAGATAAGTTAACACATGCACCTTTGCTCCAACTCCCTGATTTTAATAAGACTTTTGAGCTAGAATGTGATGCCAGTGGAATTGGATTGGGTGGTGTTTTGTTACAAGAGGGTAAACCTGTTGCCTATTTTAGTGAGAAATTGAGCAGGCCTGTTCTGAACTATTCCACATATGATAAAGAATTGTATGCTCTTGTTCAAACTTTAGAAACATGACAACATTATTTGTGGCTCAAAGAGTTTGTTATTCACTCTGATCATGAATCTTTGAAACATATTCATAGTCAAGGAAAACTGAGTCGACGGCATGCTAAGTGGGTAGAATTTATTGAATCCTTTCTTATGTTATTAAGCACAAGAAAGGGAAGGAGAATATCATTGCTGATGCTTTGTCAAGGAGATATACTTTGCTGAATCAACTTGATTACAAGATCTTTGGGTTAGACACAATTAAAGACCAATATGCTCATGATGCTGATTTTAAAGATATCTTGTTGCATTGTAAAGGTGGGAAGTCATGGAATAAATTCATCATCAATGATGGGTTTGTGTTTAGAGCTAACAAGCTATGCATTCCAGCTAGCTCCGTTCGCTTGTTGTTGTTGCAGGAAGCGCATGGAGGTGGCTTGATGGGATATTTTGGAGCGAAGAAGACGGAGGACATTCTTGCTGGTCATTTCTTTTGGCCAAAGATGCGACGAGACGTGGAGAGGTTCGTTGCTCACTGCACAACATGTCAAAAGGCTAAGTCATGATTAAATCCACATGGTTTGTATATGCCTCTTCCTGTTTCTAGTGCTCCTTGGGAAGATATTTCTATGGATTTTGTGTTGGGATTGCCACGGAATAGGAATGGGCGAGATAGTGTTTTTGTGGTTGTGGATAGATTCTCTAAAATGGCACATTTCATACCATGTCATAAAACTAATGATGCTACACATATTGCTGATTTATTCTTTCGAGAAGTTGTTCGCTTGCATGGTGTGACAAATACAATTGTTTGTAATCGTGATGCTAAATTTCTTAGCCATTTCTGGAGAACTTTATGGGCTAAATTGGGAACTAATCTTTTATTTTCCATCACTTGTCATCCCCAAACCGATGGTCAAACTAAAGTTGTGAATAGAACTTTATCTACTATGTTAAGGGCTGTTTTAAAGAAGAATATTAAGATGTGGGAAGATTATTTTCCTCATATCGAGTTTGCTTATAATCGTTCATTGCATTCTATGACAAAGATGTCTCCCTTTGAGATTGTTTATGGTTTCTTGCCACATGCTCCTATTGATTTAATTCCTTTGCCAAGTTCTGAAAAATTGAATTTTGATGCTAAGCAACATGCTGACTTGATGCTAAAACTGCATGAAACCACTAAAGAAAACATAGAGCGCATGAATGCTAAGTACAAATTTGCTAGAGATAAAGGTAGAAGGGAGTTGATTCTTGAACTTGGAGATTTGGTTTGGTTGCATTTGCAAAAGGATAGATTTCCTAAATTGAAAAAATCTAAATTGATGCCTAGAGCTGATGGTCCTTTTAAAGTGCTCCAACGAATTAATGAGAATGCATATAAGCTTGATCTTCCTGGAGAGTTTGGGATTAGTCCCACATTTAACATTGTAGATTTGAAGCCTTATTTGGGTGAGGAAGATGAGCTTGAGTCGAGGACGACTCAAATTCAAGAAAGGGAGGATGATGAGGACATCAACACCAACCATACATCCACGCCGTCCACGCCAACACTAGTACCTATTGCTGGTCCTCTTACTCATGCTCGTGCTCATCAACTCAACCATCAAGTAAGTTCATTCTTAAACTCTCGTCCATCATATTTAGACAATGGAGACAAGTGCACTTTTGTGTTGCTCAGGAATGATGGAGAGGATGAACAAGGGAAGGTGCGACTACATTCAGAATGCGAGGCAACACCAGCTCAAGGGTTGATTGCATATGGGAAGCGTGGTACCTTAACAAAGGTGATTGGGGATCAAGTCCATGTGTCCACAACGTCCTCCATCAGGCTACCACGTCGCTTCTAGAGCAAGGAAAGCAAGAGTCCAAACCCAACATGATTTGGGAGTTGGATTCGGACTACAGAACAACCCCGACTTGTGTGGGTCACCACAGCTTCATACGGACTCCAATTGGGACGTTTTGATACTTGATGGAAAGCTTATCAAGTCTACTTTCATATGGATCCAGTCTCATGTTGATATCCTCTCAGAGTCAGAGGCAATGATGCAAATAACGCCGAGAGATTTTTCTATCCTCGTGTCACCTGATTGTTGCCCGATGGGCCATGTATCAAGTGGGGCCCAATAGGGGCATGTCCTAGGGTTGTGGGATGACTCCTGCTAGGACAAGGTCGCCCTCTACCCTCTCTTATACCTCCATAGCCGCTACAAACAGATTGGGTTTTGTTTACATCAAGTTTAGCCGTCGCTACTTGCTTGTAGGTGCGCGTGCTGATCTAGCCACCCATCTCCTTGTCTTCGGAACCCCACTCATAATAAGATTTAGTTTGAAACCTTCAATTTGATCTTGCCAATTCAGTGCTTGTTTCCTTGTTCTTGCTAGTTCTTCGATTGCTTGCAGGACGGGAGCCCTAGTGGCTGGTTGTCGCGTTCCACAAGATCATGATGGCCTTTGGAAGTGGTGTATCAGTCACTAAGGCGTAGTCTTGAAGGCTATAGTCGGGCCATGAACGTCATCTCCATCCATCAATCAAGTTATCTCACGCCTCTCATCAAAAGATCGTCCCCAAACCCTAGCGGGTTCACATCACCCTGGCCCCTGGGGAAACCCTAATTCATTCTAGAATTCATTCTCTAGTTCATTCATCAACTCTAGAGAAGCCTTAGAGCCAGCATCTCAATTAGAGCTCGATAGTTTAGTAGCATAGCTACATAGGAATAGATCTAGAAGGAGTCAAGCCTAGCTTGGAGTCCGGATCTGTCAGAGTTCTTGGTAATTTCTTCTACTTCATTATAATATTCATCTTTGTTCTTGCTACTATGAATAGTACTTTATTCTATTCTAATATATCAGATATGACTTTGCTCTATTTGCTTATGTTCTTAATTATATTGTTCTTAGTTTACTTTAATTATATGCTTAGTATAGTTTGATTAGATTTATGTTTATGCATAGGATCGTATAGTGCTTGCTCATTAGATCGATGAGTGAGTGGTAAATATTGTGTAGGCGTGGTGCCTATACCGTATTTATCTGCGATTGCACCCTATATTCCAGATCATGAGGTAGATCACGGGAGTGACAGTCCTATTGAGTCCTTCGTAGTCCTCCTCCTGAGTATAGGACTAGTAGAACACCACTATTACAGGGAAGTGATTGTTCTGTTCATGATCTTTCTTGGTAATATCACTATGCATAAATATACCCTTTTCTTGCCATGATGGCTAGGTGTACTTGCACTAATCATTGTATGCTTTGGCTTTATAGTTAGAATAACTTAGGATTTATTCTTGTAGATCGTCCTAGTCCATGCTAGTGTTATGAACTTAGAGTTCTCTATTGAGATGTGTATCATTATTTTATGTGGCTATGTGCTCTCATTTATCCTTTATCATTTACCATTCATTATTATATATATTATTATTATTTTATGTGACACTTACCCTGTATGAGAAGATAGATAAAGACATGGTTAAGCTCTCCATTATCACATGCAGTGCTCATTGCTCATATCCATAAGCATTCCCCTTCCCAGTGGTAAAAATATAAATAACAATACCTGGATTACTCCCGGTTAAAATGCTACATCGGTATTATCTGTGCGCTTGCAGATCCCTTATTCATTTTTGAGAAAGCATATGCATTTAATACCAGCACTTCTGATGTCATGCTGAGGATAACAACCTAGCTTATGTGGTGTTTGAGGTGTCAACAAGCATTTTTGGTGCCGTTGCCGGGGAAGGTTGAAAGCTTATCAAATGGATATGAGCATCACTGCATCCGCTAATGTGATTGAGCAAACCTGTTCATACTAACCCCTCTCTACAGGATTACCCTTGTTTTGTCTACTTGTGTATCTTTTGCAGGGTAATACATCAACAGGTTTGATCTTCTAGAAAATTACATTGACAATCCAGAAGCTTTAGTCAGGAGGACTAAGGCCAAGTTGAGAAAGCACTTATCATCCTCATCAGCTCAACCTACCTGTACTTCTGAACTAGAAGATCCACCTTTTGTTTGAAGTTTGACACCAGCATTCAATGCCATGGCCAACAAGTCACTTCGTGAGTTCTCAGCTCCCACTATGGACAACATCCGTACTAGACCTGCTGTGAACATTGATCACCCATTTGAGCTCAAGCCAGCGTTGATCAACATGGTGCAAGCAAGTTAGTTCTATGGGAAGGCCCACGAAAATGCTAGTGCTCATTTCCAACACTTTTTGGAGATTTGCAGCACTTTCACTATCAAGGATGTCCCAGAGATGCTATACTACTTCGCCTTTTCCCATTCTCACTTTTGGGAAGAGCGGAGCAGTGGTTCTATGCCAATAAGAAGAAGAATACTACGTGGGCACTATGTTCCACCAATTTCTTGGCAATTCCTATGGGCAAGACCAATGCTCTCCGTGGGAAGATATCAAGTTTTCAGCAACAATATGAAGAGACAGTCCCAGAGGCCTAGGAATGCGTTCAAGATTACATCCTCGAATGTCCTCATCATGGGATGGAGAATTGGCTACTCATGCAGACTTTCTATCATGGGCTCAGCAACAACACTTGTGAAACCATGGATGCTGTTACTAGAGGTGCATTCTTATCACTTACTCTTCCTCAAGCCACAGCTCTTGTGGAGAAGATGGCCTCCAACCAAGGTTGGAGTGAAGAAAGAACTCAGACCTGCAAGAGAGGTGGAGGGATGCACCAGCTCAAGGAGGTAGACATGCTGTTCACCAAGATGGACTTGCTAATAAAGAAGCTCAATGAGAAAGCAATTGAAAAGAAGGAAGTCATGCACATTCATGAATCTCGCATGACATGTGAAGAGTGTGGAGAGACTGGGCATACATGTGCTAATTGCCCAGAGATAAAGGAGGACGTGAACTACCTCAATAACAACAACAACTACTACTACTGTCCTCAGCAGAATCAAGGCTGGAATCAACAGCAAAGGCCTAACTACTTAGGTAACTACTAAGTTAATAATTCTTCTTACAATAATTTCATTCAGCCGCCTTTGAGAGAGTTAGTGCTTAATCAAGGTAAGTTAATGGATAACCTGTCTAAGAAACTAGCATCATATGATAAAACTCTTAAAACAGTCAATAATAGAATGGATAGTTTTTCCAATGAGATAAAGAATCAGCTTAGCTTCAATAAAATGTTAGAGTCTCAGTTGCAATAGCTTGGCAATATTGTTCCCTCCGCCGACCAAGGTAAGATTCCGGAGCAACCGGAAGGGTTAGAAACTGCACATCTTGTGGTCATATTTAATACAAGAAGCTATTGGAGTGACCCTCCTAGAGGATCATGGGATGACCCAACTCTACCAATCAAGAAAGGTGATCCAGGGAGACCAGTTGTTCCGACCTCCATTGGAAATACTAATTTCAATGAGGAAATCTATGATTTCGATGCAAGTCAACATCATGCCCAAGGTGATATATGAGAAAATGTTTAACTATCCTTTATCCTACACAACCATATGCTTGCAGCTTGCAGACCAGTCACTCTGCTACCCAATGGGAATTCTAGAAGACATATGCATACGAGTAGGAAGCTCGTATGTCCCTGTAGATTTCATGATAGTGGACATGGGAGGTGACGAGAGGTCCCCCATCATTTTAGGACGACCATTCTTGAACACTGCTGGAGCCATCATCTATTCCAACACTACCAAGATCATCTTCAACATAAGAGGCAAGCGAGAAACTTTCTTCTTTAAGAATAGGGTTTTGCAATTTCTAGCACACCCTCAGTACCCCTATGAGCTAGAGAGAGAGACTATCACTAGGAACAACAAAGCCAAGATCAAAACCAAGACCAAGAACAAGGGCAACAATAAGAAGACCCAAAAAATGGAGACAGTGTCCACTGTAGTCCACAGAGAGCATGACCATCAGCTCAAGTCCCCACATTTAATCAAGAAGGATGACCCAAGTGTCCCAACTATTCAATGCTCCATCAATAAATGTTCCTTCAACAAAGCTGTTTGTGACACTGGATCGGGTGTCAATATAATGGCCAAGATGACCTATGAATATCTATAAGGAAATATGCCTTTGGACCCCACCTATGCACGGCTACAGATGGTGGACCAGATATTTTGCTTCATGGAAGGGATAGCCAAAGATGTCCCTGTCCAGATCGACGACCATTACATCCCCACTGACTTCCTAGTCATTGACATGGGTGAAGATGAGTATGATCCTCCCATCATACTAGGAAGACCATTCCTCAACACTACCAAGGCCATCATCTATATTAGAACAGGGGAGGTCCACTTCCACTTCCCCTCAGAAAAGGTGCGCCGCTATTTCAATGATGATTATATAATGAATGAGGAGCCTAAGAAGAATAGATCAAGGAGAAGGCATCGTACTCATTGCCAGAAGAAGACGATCATCATAGATGGATGGGTTGACTATGAAGGAGAAGTATCAAGATTCGAAGATCGGTACCCTCACAAGGATCATGTCGCTGAAGAAATAAAAGAGGTACCACCAGCAGAAGAAGAGATAGTGATCAGAGAAGCTTCCTCTTCCAAGTCACCATCACCAACAAGGTAGGTATGGAAATCCAAGGTAAAACCAGAATCAAATCTTCTACAAGATGTAGCACTAGTGGTGCCATCCAATGCGCCCTTGAAAATGAGCAAAAAAGGAGGTCCTGTTCGGAGGACTTAAAATCACCGAACGCCGCGCCAAGAGGTAACTTGGTATTTATCTGCATTTTTCTTTCAACATTACATTTTCCCTTATGCATATTTACCTTTTTCTACATACATCCTGAGTTGCATCTTTCTGTTTCTGCATTAGAAAAAGAAAATAAAAATATGTCATGCATTGCATCCTTAAAAATGTTAAGCCCCATGTGAACAATGTGTGGTGCAATAGCTCACACAGTTATTCACCGTGGTGGCACAAAATTAATTTTTGATCATCTTTACCTTTTTTCTGTCTGCATGCTATAAATATAAAAATTTATAAAAATATCCATGATCCTACTAAAAGATAAAAGTTTAAGAAAGTTCTAGACATCCAAGTCTTAGAGGTTTATCACTAACGCTTAATTAGTTCCACAAGTTTTGTTGTCTATTTGAGCTTCACAGGAATCAAAGGATCAAAAAGAGCAAACAAGCAGAAGGACATCTTGTCCCCTGTTAGAGTGTTTTCTTCAATAGTCAAGTGCTGTTTCCAAAAGCAACCACTTATGACACTCCAGGAGGAACAGTACGCCTTCACTGCTAGTCAGCAACTGAAATATCCTCAATTTTCCATGAAGGGAAAATACACAAAATGGCGAATAATATAATAGTTCAAAGCTCAAACCATCACATTATCTAGAAATAGTTGATACAGAAATCCATACATCGAATAAAAGAGTACAATTAGAAGGGATAACATAAATAGTACACCGCCACACTGGCTGGAATCATCAGAGTAGCAGCATCTGGAACAGCTGCCGTAGGTGGAAGCAACAACAAATCTCCAAAAGAAGCCTGAGCGTAGGAATGAGATGTCTACTCCTCTTCAGTGAAGTCATAGTCGGGTTCACCTGCCAAATAATTTTCAATACGATTTGTACTGGCCACTCGTCCCACCCTATGCTTTGCTTTTGCTATGTAGTATTTTGGTGGATGCAAAGGATATAATCAAAGAGACCTATATATGGCTGTGGTTTCCTATGCAAGTGGTGACCAAAATTATATATATAGTTCATCAAGTTTTAACCCATCTCATCCACACATCTTTCCCATCCCATCATCACACATATCTCACCCTCTCGCACTCAGTCGACAGGTCCAACTCCCTCTCGGAGCCTGTCTCAGTGGCTCACAACTAGAAAGGGTAACACCAGGGGGAAGAAGAGGATTCATCTCACTACTCCCGAGAAGCGTAGGTCGAGGGAAGGGCCAAACCGAGGCCGCAGACTATATATAGATTCAAAACTATACAGAGCGTGTACTCCCGTAACCACAAGATCATAATCATCAGCGGTGCCCCGCCTAGGCTGATTCTAGCTGCTTTCTAACTAGTGTGATGCCACCCTACCACTTAGTACTGGGACATCCCGGATGGGTACCACCGGCACACAGAGACTATGAGGCATAGTACCCGGGCCACCAAGGTAACTATGCAGCTTTAAGGAGGGTATGGGTCCCCATGCCTGTACCTCCCGACACTTTCTGCTAACAACCTAGTAGTAGTGGCACTGTCCTTGCTAGTCAGACATCCCACTACAAGTATTCCCCCATGATGCAACGTCCTAAAAGTGTTACAATAGGCCAAAAAGTGTTGCAATAGCCATAATTGCAACACAAAAATTTGGTTGCGAGGCATTGCCACTGTGATGGTAGCAATAGGATTGCGCAACACTTTATTCTAGTGTTGCAATAGACTTTTCTCTATTGCAACACAATGGAGTGTTCTTGCAACACCATTGAAGTGTTGCAAGCCATATTAAAAGCAACCACTATGGGTGTTGCAATAATAACTATTGCAACACACTAGGTGTTGCCAGATATATCTATTGCCACATACCCGAAGAGTAGCAATATGTACACTTGCAACGACGATGGGTGTTGCAATAGACCCTATTGCCACACTCAGTAGCGTTGCAATAGAAGCACCATCTATTTCTACACTATCTTTGTGGTTGCTATAGGCAGACTCTCTATTGCGACAACATATATTTGGTTGCTATATGTGGTCTCCCAATTGCAACACTTGTCTATGTGGTTGCTATACATGGAACCCTCTATTGCCACAACAGATGTTTTGGTTCCTAAAGGAGACATCTCTATTGCCACACTTGTCGATGTGGTTGCTATAGGTTGAACCCTCTATTGCCACAATAAATTTTGGTTGCAAAATATAGTCTCTATATTGCCACACTAAACATTGTGGTTGCTTTAGGTAGAACCATCTATTGCCACGACAAATGGTTTGGTTGCTAGAGATGGCCTCTCTATTGCCACACTAAATAATGTGGTTGCTATAGGTGGAAACATCTATTGCCACACACATTATTTTATTGGTATGAGATATTGCAACGTCAAATGATTATGCCAATAGTCCATATTGCAATGCTATGTTTGGTAGCTACAAACAATAATATCACAACCAACAATATATGATGATTGAAACATTTATAAACATCCATTAAACCAAAATGTACTTTGTTCGTACAAATAATTAATGAAACAAAAACAATCCAATGTCAAACTTAGTAGATAACAAATGCACAACTAAAACACATAAGGTAACTGACAAAGATCACAATCTTTTGATCATATGAAAATGCAGTGAGCTATGGAGCACTACAACAAAGGTACGGTTGCCTTGATGTTGATTATCCCAACAATCCTACGCTCCACTCAAACTACACATGTTGCCCCTAAAAAGAATCATTAACAATAAGAATATACATTAGGTAAACTAAAATTGTATTCTTTTGGCAACACAAGCATGGAATCGACAAAGTAAGCAATTTGGAATCTTAAACTAAAGAATAGCTTGCAGGTTTGTTTTAAAATTTAATTTGTAGAATTATTCAAAAGTAGAACACCCCGTGTAAAGGCTACAAGTCAATCAGGCATATATTCTCAACAGAAATCAGGTTCACAAATATTCATAGGTAGTGGAGTTACAAAAAAATAACCTATGTATTGCCAGCTTGGTCTTTCCTTTTGCCTAATGCTCATTTCTTAGCCGCATCATCCTTCAGTGCTTTTGTAGTAGTATAAGAAACAGCTGGATTCCCTTCTTTGTTTTGGCTTGTTTGTGACTTATTTGTAGCACTCCTAGTTGCACGAGTATTAACGGTAGCTGCAGGTGCTGTAGATGGGAGTTGTGTTTGCGGTGTGCTGCTAGTGTGACCAATACTTGTCCCTGCAGTAGCTACATGCTGTGTTTGTAACGGACTGCTATGTGTGTTATCCTGCGAATCAATAGTTGGAGGGAAAATTAGGCCTCATACTATGGACTATGACATGACAACATTAAACACTCTTTGATTTTTGAACTATCTGTTGATTTGATATTTCATCACTTTTTGTAGTTGTTACATTTCCTTCAACCATGTTTGTTGTCGCAACAACCTCGGCAATTAGTCCCCCATCTTTGTTACCCTGCATTAAAAGTATAGTCAGAAAAGTTATGTTTAGAGTTTGAAAGTACAAAAATGATGTTTACACGTTCAATCAAGCAAGCTCTCATTCAAATTCCCATGACCATGAAGCATATAATGAATTGATACTACTAACTAAAGACATTTTGGCTCTAAATGGTGGTAATAAGGATTAATGCACTTTCATTTGGGGAAGTCAGGCATTTTATATTAGAAGGTTCTATCAACATCATTTTTCGGCCATTTGGCCTAGCTTTGGAAAGCCAAGTGTGTTCCCAGAATTAAATTCTTCACTTGGTTACATCTAAATGATAGGCTAAACATAAGGAATACTCAGAAGAAGGAAAAGTTTTCAAAAGTTACGGTTTCCCTATGTGTGCTGATAATTTAGAGGATCTTCTTGTCAGACTTTGACCTATCTTTGGGTTCTTCCGTTGTTAATATAAATGCTCCCAAGGGGTTGATATCCCATGATTTCTGTTGAAAAAGTTAGCAAATATATGCATAATGTCTACACCATAACAAAACCTTTAGTAAGAAATAGAGTACTATAAGCATGGTTTGTAGCCAGCTACCGGAGCACATGAATGATTTCAGTTCAACAAAATAAGAAAGACTAAACCATCAGGTAGGTATAGAACCTAGAGATAGATAAACAAATTAACTTAATCTGTTTGGCAAGTTTAGATTTTATTACCTACTGCAATGATGCTTGTCCTTGTATTACTTGCATCATTGACATAAACTCTTCCATGTGACACCTATGTGCTTCTCTATCAGCCTTCCTTGCCTTCTACATTTCTTCCATTTGGTGCCTATGTTCTTCGCTTTCCGCTTCCCTTTCAGCCTCTTGAGTTTCATGCAGTTCCTATAGCTTTGCAAATGTGTCGGCCAGTGTCACGTCCTGACAGACACGGTACTGGTATTCCTCAGAGAGTAGCTGCCTTCTAGTTGGGTACTTTGCCATGTATCCGTTAGCATGGTTCTAAGTTGATTTGCAGTTTGTTGTTTCCTGGTAGGCTCTCTGGAAAATATGATTTTGCTCCACATCTGAGATGAAGTTTGTATTTCCATTTGCTTCCCTCTCTAAAATTTTCCTGCTTGCATTGTCCTATAAAAGAGAAGATAATAAATGTAGTTAATTAGAAAGAAATTGTAGTTTAGTTTGCATCGATTAATAAGGACTATACATGCTATTATATACTCACATAGACATCCCTAGATTCTTGGCTTGTCCATCGCCCATTCTTAGAGTGTGTCATCATATAAAGGTCCAAATCATTTTGGCTCATCACCAGTTAGTGGGTCCCTCTAATATGGTGAGGATGTAACAAATTAGCGACATTTCATTACGTAAGGAAGCATGTACATGTGCTTATGAAGTTATTACCTTCTCATAGCTTAACTCAGAAAAGAACTTTGATCCATTCACATGGTTTATCTTTCGATTTTGCCGATTTTGAGAATTCTTGTCACTAATCCTCTGCACAAGGAATTGTTTGTTCTTAATAAAAATAGTGAATTGCTTGAAACATATAATTTAGTTTATAGTAGGTGCAATTGGTAAGAATAAAATAAATGTTATCAAACCTCAAATTCTTCGCTGCCAAAATACATCACCAGATAGTGCCATTCAACAATGTTTAATTCTTCTGGCTTGTGTCTCATTCTCTCGTCATAGGTAGTGTATGCTTTGCAAGTAGCACTAAATGTTAAGCGCCATCCTCTATAATGCTCATTTGCAATTTTCCATATCTTTTTCCTGTTTTCCTCGTTATCCTCGATGTCCCACTTATTCTATTGAACAAAAAGACATTAATACTAGTCCACTTCTTAAATAATTTCTTACTAGTGTACATAACCAAAAGAAAATCAGAACTTACCATAATATGAGATTTTATTTTCTTTTTTACATCTTCGTGGATATCTCTCCATGTTTTCACTCCAATGAGAGGGGCATTTCTCCTTGTAAACAGTACTATTTCATCAACAAATGTGCGTGTGTTCTCACCTGCAGCTCCTCCAATTCCAGAGAAATCAACTTTAAGCTTCGGACCACCATGCTTCGATCTCTTGTGGGAGGCTGCCAATCCTTTCATTATACCTCGTGCCTTCCTCTTTTGGGAATCTTGTCAATTGAAACAATATACAATGCAATAAATTAGACAAAATTGTTTACTAGGGACAACTGAACTGAACCTCAAAATAAAAATACAGTAAGCATTACTTACTATTTCCATGTGTATTGCCATGCCGAGCATGAGATGGTAGGTTCAGAGGTGGTGTTGGATTGCTATCTTGACTTGAATTTTGTAAATCTATATGACTCCTATGGTTGTCATATGCACCTACAGACAATATAGAGGTCACATGTGTAAGCAATAAATGGTTTGCGAAGGATTGATCATAATTTGGTTTAATTTTTGGGAAAAGTTGTTACATTACAAATATCATCAAGTTCTCCTTGCACCCTTAACCATTCTTTGTAAGTCTTGATTGTGTCATCCCTACATAGGTCTTCAGATTCTACGAAAACCATGTTAATATCATTAACTGGCTATTGCGGTATATTATAATATAACCATTTAGAATAGGGCAGCAACAAAAGTTACCCATGAATTTTCTCTCTTCATGCATTTTGTTAAGCCACACCTTGTAATCATCTATTAACTCATCTATGGAATCTTCACTAATTGTTGCCATTCTTGGCAATTTAATGGGTGTTATCTCCACATTTTGCTTTGTTATTTGATCCCTTGACAATACTAGTCTGACCTCCCTCTCCTCTGCATTACTTGATAACATTGCATTTGTATCCTCATCATATTCAATCTTGTTTAGTGTTGCTACAGCATTAACACATCTCCTCTTATAGTACAAGTAGTCCCTGGCACCATACCCCAAATTTGATTTCATTGTTATTAAGTTACCGAATGTGACTGCATCCTTGTCTATCATATACTGAGCAAATTCTTGTCCCCCTAGTGCCCCCTTGCAAGTGAAAGACATCATCCATGTTTGTTCCGAGCTGTCACAATAATATAATGAGAAATATAAGCACAGGAGGTGAAACAAAATTTAAAGAAGGAACAACTTGAGAAAGGCTTCAGGGAGGACTAACATCTTTTTGAGGACCTACAGTGAGAACACAGTTGTGCATTAGGTCTAGTTCAAGCAACCAAAGTTATTGTACTAGTGGTGTTTAAACTAACATCTGGAATACAACACTATGGAAAATAGGGCAGTATCATAGGGAGTAGGCAAATCAATGATTTCAGATAATAAATTTTCATATATTTTAGATTCCGGTCATGGAAGTCTGACACTCAATTATAAGGCAGCAATCCATGCCCCTGAACTAGACATGGCAAATTAAGCTCTGATAATGGAACACATCAGATGCAAAGGAGAAGGCATTTCTTGATTAAGATAATAACATATGGCAGTTGTCATCAAAATGATTGCCGAAGCCCAGTGGACACACAATCTGAAAGCCACAACCAGAGTTCAGACATACTTGACATAAAAACTATGCTGTAATAGAAACCTGAGCATGTCAGCAAAAATAACTGTGTCAGTTTGCATTTCACCTTTGGTTACAATAAACTCTAAAATCTTTTTTATCAATAAACTGCAAAACCATTTAAATTGGAAGGAATGGATTGGGCTGCTGCGGCACATACAGTGGAAAGCAATCATATTACATTATATGAATTGTACTTTGAGAAAAAAATCCAGGAAGTGTCTGTAGGGGAAGGATATGATGTGCATTGTTTGGTGAATTCATGGTTCACGTAGCTACCTCAAAACAACAAAAGTCTGTACTGTGTTCTCAGATAAAAGATGTTTGCTTCTAAAAAAAGTGTAACCTGAAACTTTTATTCAGATAAAAGATGTATTATAGTTATACTTGTCTTTCCCCCAAAAATACATATGAATTCAAGTTTCTGCTACTACGTTCCTTTCCTCAAGCCTCAACTAAGTTTCTTGATTGAATGAAATTAGATAAATCTGAATGTCTTAGTAAAAGAAAACTACTGAAGTTTCACAAGTGGAAAAGAGATGGTTGTGTACATGTACGAATGATCATATCTGAATCTATCCTACTTTCGTGTAATTAGATCAGATTGGAATATAGATAGGCAATCAGCTTAGGGTGGGGTGCTCGGTTTCACACAACAGGAAGGGATGATAGGTAGATGTGCCCTTACCTGTCATCGATCTGAAAGGAATGTCGATGCCTTTCTCGTCCTTGCTTGCCATCACCTCCATCTTCACCGGCAATAGGTGTAGCTGTCCTGGACGAAGGTGTCCAAAACAGCGACATCGTCGCCATGGGTCTGGATGTCATGGAGGCAGGTCGACTCACCGACATAGGGGTTCCCGTGTAGCACGAAGGTGCCATCGCCGCTACAGGTGTGGCCATAGATGATGATGCAGGTGTCCCCATAGCTGGTCTCGCTGGTGCCTCCGGAGGAGACGCCATCTTGTTCCCCCTGTCGAAGCCCTCAACCCTAACTGGCGCCTAGTGGCTACGGCTATCTGCCCACTAGGTTAGATTAGCGAGTGCTATGAAGGGAGATGAATAGTCACATAATTTGGGGAGGGAAAAGCGTGGGACCAGTCATGGGTGCGGGGGTTTTGGCGCTAGAATTTTCGTAGAAAAAAGAATGGCGTCACTGAGTTTCATTTGGAAAATTTGGTGGGATCTTTGATAGCCGTCCACGTTTCCAAAGTTACCAAACTTTCAACCATTGTTGTTGTCTCATCACATATATAGATGGCCAACTAACGAGTTGATGATATTTGAACAAGTTTTACTAATGCATTCCAATAAATGAAATGTTAGCTCGATTCAAAAAAAGGTGTTCAAAGAGCCATACGACATCTTTGATAATTGTAAAGTAGGTAATTTTTTGATAATTCAAAAAAATATTTTTTGAAAAAAGAACTTGATAATTTTAAAAAACTTGGTAATTTCAAAAGTCACCTTTTAAATTTAGGAACCTAGAGCATCTCTAACATACTAGTAAATGAAAATATAGCTATTACTTGAAAAACAAATTCTCCAACTTCACTAGTAGACTCGTAGCGGTAGTGTCATGGGTCCACAACGACATCCAGACATACTCCATCAATGTCATTCTACTATGTGTACACATGGGCAATGAGGTGGATGGCGGTGGCGGCGCAGAACATGGCGTCGACCAAGGAGAAGGTGCATGCAGTTCCGGTGGTGGCTAGGCTGGGCCACATTAAGGTAATGACATCGGTGTCTCAAGACATAATTCTGGGCGTGTATATCCCCACTACCGGTGGCAGCAGTCTACCGGCAAGGCAGTGGGGGTATATGGGCCGTGTGTTGCAGCTCTAAATGAGCTACACGCTCTTCACGTCTATGAGCACCGTCGTTGCATAGCTAGTAATACTAGTAATATTTATTAGGACAAGATCGGACCATTAGAAACTGGTGAAAAGACAAACCATATAGTAATAGTAGCTAGTACTAGTAGTTGGCACCACTTCTAATTAAAATTTCCATAATCAATGCTGAAATCAGTTGAACAAAATGTAGCTATGAGTGAACAATTTTCATAATTAGAAAAATATAGAGTGATACATGATTAATGTGTCGAGGTAGTTCCATGGTGAATAAATTCTATAGGTAGTAGTATTAAAAGGTTTTTTAACATTAGTTTTATAGGAAGTAAAAAACATTAAGAAAACAACACAAAGAAATTTCAAATCAAAGTAGGAAAAAGCAAAATGTCAGAAAATATTTTGTAATAGTAGAATAAAAATTAACAAAACATGTTACGAGTGGGATTCGAACCAGGGAGCTTGAGTTGATTCTCAGGCCCATTCACAACTAGGCTACTGAGCCTTAATGTACACTAGCCGGACTTTTGTAACACCTTTGGTGTTATATTAACTAAAACCTGCCATGTCATCATATGCACTGCAAAGCATTCATGATTAGGTCAACCTTGATGTGCATTAACTAAAACAAATTTATATTTCATAGGTTGATTGTGTTTCTGGTATGTGTTGTCACATGAAATAATAAAACCCTACTTTCGAATGTCATCTCAAATGCTTAGTTTATATTCTATGTACTTGAGGTGAAAACTGTATTTACACTAGTATCAAGCATAGTGTATAAATCTAAGTCCAACCCTAAAAATGTTTTTCATATTTGAAGTTGAATTTGGATTTCAAAGCTTATTCCCAAGTCTTGCAATTTAAATTTAAATTCAAATTGGAAAGCTATAAAATATTTTTCGAAAGTCAACTTGGTCAACCAAGGGTATCATTGGGTCATTGACCGAAAAATGTCCTTGGATGATGTATGTGATCACTAAAAACCAACCAATTAATTTAGAAACCAAATCGAGTTTGATTTCGGTTTTAAAAACCCTTTATTTCAAAACCTAGTTTTATCCCCTTTTCTATAATTCAAAATCTATAAGGAATTTGGGGATACTCTAAAAAGATAGTTTGTAGATCTTGACAAGAGCTACAAAGTTGGTATTCAAAGTTTTACATGTTTCCAAAAATAATTTCAAATAAATTTGAAAATACAGTTTTTTAGCATTTGTCCCTTTTTGATTTTAAAACCATAATTCAAAAATTATGCATAATTTTGGAAAATTTTGTATATGAAAAATGTTTGGTTTGACAAGTTTAACATTTCATAGTTTTGAAGATTTTCAAGTTTTATTGAAGAATCAAAAGTAATTTCAAATGTTTGTTTCTAGGGTTTTATTCCCTTTTTGAATTTGAATTCATATTTTAAAATCCAAACAGAATTTGAGGATGCCAGTTAAATAAAAAGTGTAGCTCTTGAAAAGTTATGAAAATTCTATATTTGGAGATTTTCAGGTTCTTATATAAATTTTGGAGTAATTTGTAATTTTGAACAAATAGCATTTCTGTAATTACTATGAACAGCACCTAACCCTATCGTCGGCCGCCATCGCCGGCTTCTCAAGCCGCGCCACCGTCCACCGCCGTGCAGGCCACACATGCCACAGCCACCAGCTCGCCCGGGTGCTCGAAGCTTCCCCGCCGCGTGTCCGCAGCTCGCACCCCTCCCCTGCCCTATTTATACGTGCGGCCGATCGCCGTCGTCTTCTTTTCTTCTTTCTGCTCACCGCCGACGACATCACTCTGCCACCCAAATTTGCCACCACCGAGCGCACCCCACCTTCATTTTTTCCTCCATAAGCTCCACCTCATTCTTGCACTCAGTTTGAGCTAGCCCGTGCTCGCTCTCCCCGCCTGAGTCGCCCACGCGTCGTCGTCTTCCTCGCGGCCGCTCGCCGAGTCGCCGCGAGCTCTCTCGCCGTCGACCGCCGCCAAAGGTGAAAATATATTGCCTTTAACCCCTCTATCCTATCATCCATCTTCTCCTGCTCCTCATGCGCACCGTGGTTTGCTCTCTGGTACACAGGACACACTGGAACGCCGTCGTTTTCACCGGAGCACCGCCGCCGCCATCAGCGCCGCGGACTGCAGCTCGCCTCCGGCCGTTTTCCATCCAACTAGCGGGCGCATTAGAACCATGGTGAGCTCCTGCGTCTACCCCTGCCCTCAATTTCACTCATCTCGCGTCATGGAGTCCGACCGCCGTGACTCGCCACCGGCGAGACCTTGCCGCTCCGCTGCGTGCGTAGCCGTTGCGGCTGGGGGCCAAATTGAGCGTTGCCCATTACACTCGCATGGATGTATAGATCATAACCGTGCGCTCGCCGTCACTAGAGAAGCTCCGGTGAGCTCTCCCACCGGGCCGCCGCGCGGCCGGGCCGCCATGGCCGCCGGCGTGGGTGCCGCTGCCACCCCGCCGTGTCATTTACCACCCTGATCTCTCCGTGCCAAGCTGAGCCCGATGGTTCAAGTCCGGTCACCGGAAACCTCACCGTTGGTGAGTAATCTCCCGTCAACCGCCGGCGGACCGTCGGTCAGCGCGGGAGCACTGTGCTCCTTTTTCTTTTTCTATTTTCAGAAAATGATTTAAATGCTATTTTCTTTGAAAAATCATAGTAATTCATGTATAGCTCCAAAAATTCTAAAAAGTTTTGTGTATGTTCTTTATGATGTCATCTACCTAGGAAAAATATGAAATGCCAAATTTGAATAACTTTTTACATAAGTTAAAATTAGCCCTTTTAATTGAAAAATGAACTTTCAATGATTTTTAATAAATAAAATAATTGGCTTTTAATTATGAAATTTGTTTTACCATCTAATTAGGCCAAGTGCTTTCTAAAATAAAATTTTGAGTTCAATTGGACAACTTTAATTTTCATGCCTTTATTTAAATGTTTTAATTAATTAATTAATTCCGTTTAATTAAGTTAATCATTATAGGATTTGTTTGACTTTGGGATTGATTGATGACCTTAGGTCATTAACCCTAATGACCTTTGGCACTTTAATTAATTGTTTGAGCTTACCTGGATCATGTCATTAGGGCTTAATTAACGTTATTTTATGTGTTTAATAACTTTCATAAATAATGTAGTTAACCCTAATGATCTTAGTAAACATGTTTGGTTTGACTTGCAACTTTATCGTAAAGGAAAGTTGTACTCAAGCCATTAATCTGATCATATATCCATCGAGCATCATGTTTACTATTTAATCATGTTGAAACATATCATTGCATCGTATAGTTTTCGATAACGAAGAGTTTAACGTTGTCGCCTAGATCCGAAGGAAGAGTCAGACTCCGGAGATTGGAATTTATCCAGAGCTCGAGACAATCTACCTCGAACATCAAGGCAAGCCCCAAATGCATTCAAACCCTATTCTATTTATAAAAGTTTTACCGCTTCAGTTATTCTATGTTGCTTAAGTATAGGAGTTGAGTGTAAACCCACCAACTGCATTACCTATCTTACTTCTATAATTCCTTGTTACCTGTTCTAAAAGATGCGTAGTAATGCTTAGCCTGCTTAATTAATTAAATGTTCAGAGGTAAAAGAATGAAAAAGATGAGTTTGGTTTTATCTGTTGAAATCATGATGATAGTTAATAAATCAAGTCCGGACGGCTAACTTGCATTGGGAACAGAGTCCCTCTATAGTGTTTCCGTCTGTTGATGCCCTAGGTCCCGTGTCGATGGTGAACTGGTGATATCGAGAAATTAGAAAATTCACATGCATGAAGTGATGTACTGATGGTTGTAGCCGGGTATATCATGGAGTGACTTATAGTGGGCCAGAGATCCCACATATGTCATAGTGTGTTATACTGTGGGTTTAAGTTCCCATGTATATCGGTACACTGGGTCGAAGTGCTTATATGTATCATGTGGTGATATATGGCTGCGATTGTTATCCCGTTATATCGGTTCACCTTCTATGCTTAGGAGTTAGAGTCTCTTGCATATCAGGAACCTAGGTCCCAGCTGGGTATGAAAATGGATTCGAATCGCCATTGCTTCTCGGAGTAGAAGACTCGATCGGTGTTCATCGTCGTAGTAACAACTTGAACAATGGTAAGGGTTTAAGAAAGAAGTGGTTGGTAATTTTTGATCTTGAACAAGATAGCTTTTCTTTCTTTCAAGCTTTTCTGCAAAATTTCTTATCTCCTGCAATCCTTACCTTGTCCCTCTAGCCTGCATTTCTTGAGTCTTCACCCCTCTTTTTCGTCGGGTCAGTCTTGTTGAGTACTTTTGTACTTAGGGTTTGTTGAACCCTTGTTGCAGGTGAGTATCATGGGCAGGAATACTTCGCATCCTGCTGCATAACAGTCATCAAGGAAAGTGACGACGAATAGGATACCTCGCTCTTGGGCAGAGTATATAAACAAAGTTGATGTAATAAGTTATATCATTATTCCACTGCTATATGGTTTGTAATAATCCAACTTATGGTTTGTAAAAGATTTGTCAACTTATGTTAATGTTATCCTTCCGTTGTTTTACTTCGATGCGTATTATTTGTATAAAACTGTTGTAATATTGCAATGTCTCTTTGTAATGATTAATCCTGCTCGGAGAATCGTGGATGATTTAGGATTTACCCGACAGACCTTTTAAGTTTTATGGAACACATTCATGGTTATTTGGAATCTGTTTAGACAATAATCATGCGTGTGGGCCATAGGATTTAGGAGGTTCTGCCACAGCTGGTATCAGAGCCGGATCGTTATTAAAAAGAGTTGTAGTATTCTTTTGTGAAAACTTCAAAAGTTTTTGAGTCAAATAATTTTAACTTGACTATTTTGGGTCCAAATTGCTTATTCCTTACCTATAAACTTTTCTATCGACCCTTATTCGGATTTCTAAAAGTGTGGTCGTGGAATAGCATAATATATTGCCCTATGTTATAAAAGTTATTTATATACATGTATTGCTTAAAAACCTTATATGCTTAGATCATAAGTTTGTTCATGCATCATGTTTAATTAACCTGTTTAAATTACCTTCCCCTTTAAAGTGGTTTGGGTTAAGTAGTATCAATCCTTTTCATGCTAACCTTCAGAGTCCTAACTATCTACCTTTATCTCTTATGACCTACCTTTCTTCAGGATGGCCCTTACCAAACAAACTCCTCGTAAGAGTACTGCACCAAAGGGGGTACCTCGACATCAACTAGCCCCCAGATACGAGATTGGTGAAAGTAGTAACAATCCTAATCTAGGTCTGCAAGCTGAAATAGCAAGGCTTAGGGCTGAGTTGGAGAGGGCTGAAGCCGATAGGAGCGAAGAGGCCGCTGAGATTACTCAGTTAAGACGATCTCGGAGGTATATGAAGCATCAAAGGAATGATGCTTGGGCACGAGAAGATGTAGCGAATGGTCGTGTGCAAGAACTTGAGGATTACGTGGAAGAGTTAGAAGAGTATGCTGAGGAAGCTGATGATGAGTGTGTAAGGTTGAATAACCTGTTGGATCCTGAATATCAACGACAAGCAGCCCAAGATGATCTTGGTCTTGTGATGGGTCAAGATGAGGAAGAGGAAGACCCTGAAGAAATAGAATCCGTTGATGATGATGTCATCGATGAGGAAGAAGAAAACCAGATGGGTGTAGCAAATGAGAATGAATAGGATCTTGTCGAGGAAGAAGATCCTGAGATAGTAGAAGAAGAACCTGAAGAAGAAGAGGATTCCAAAGAGAAGTTAATCCCAATGGAAGATAGTGAGGAGGAGGAGTAAAGAGTTTGGAAAGTGAGATGCGTAATATATCTTTTCCCTGCTCTCTAAAATCTAATAGGTGTGGGAAGTCTTGCCGGAGTGCAGACAGTTGTAACAAAAATAATGTATTATAAGTGTGTTGCACGTCTGTAATATATGCTTATGAAATCCAATAAGGTTTTGTGAGTATAGTTTATTTATCAACAGATGCCTGCTCACACTCGATCCCGTGATGCTGCTGGTCCATCTCATGACGGTGGTGATGTCCCAAATCGTCCACCAGTTCCGCCGACTTTGGCCGATGCAGTTGCGGCCCTAGTCAATGCAACCACTATGATGGCCCAGAATCAGAACCAAAATGCATATCAGGGGAATCGTGGTCGGAATGATAGGAATGAGATCACCTATGTGGATTTTACCGACACACGTCCTCCTATCTTCACCAGAGTAGATGAACCCATTGAGGCAGATGATTGGCTCCGTACTATGGAGCAAAAGTTTGGACTAATTGAATGCACCGAATACCAAAAGCCCATGTTTGTAGCCCAGCAGTTGAGAGGTACTGCAGGAGCCTGGTGGATAAATTTTGTCGCTGCTCAGCCTGAAGGTCATCGTATTACTTGGGCTGAGTTTTGTGAAGCATTTCATGCACATTTTATTCCTGAGGGAATCATGACCATAAAGCTTGAAGAGTTTCTTTCCCTGAGGCAAGGAGATATGTCAGTAATGCAATACTTTGGCAAATTCAACCACTTGTCCCAATATGCATCAGACCATGTTGGTACTGACCATAAGAAGAAGGAGTGTTTCCTCAGGGGTTTAAATAGCAAGATTCAAAGAATGATGACTAGGAATCCAAATGCTACCTTCCATGAGACGATAAATATTGCTATATCTTATGAAGAAAAGAACCGTCAACACATGGAAGCTAAGAAGAAGAAAATGGTAACCTCAAGATTTTCTGGTGGAAATCAAAAGCGCCAGAAGATAATCTATCATCCCCAAAACCATTTCCATCCTTTTTACCGTGCACCACAATACCAAGCCCAGCAACAGACATTCGTTTGTCCTGCTGCTGCTCTTCCTTATCCAAGACAGCCGAATGCCCCTGGTATTCGTAACCCTACTTCTCAACCACAAAGTTACCCATGTTACAATTGTGGGAAGACTGGTCATTTTGCAAGATACTGTCCGCATCCGAGGCAGTACAATTCCTATGTTCCCAGGGCCTTTGCACCACAACAGCCAGAAACTCAAAATAAGGCAGGAAATCAGAATGTGCAGAAGCATAAGAATGAGAAGAAGGTTGGTAAGGTGTTCTACACTCAGGTTGGAGAAATTCCAGATGGAGAACCAATTATGATGGGTACGTTCGCTGTTGCTAATCATCCTGCAATTTTGCTTTTCGATTCTGGTGCATCTCATACATTTATCAATGGTACATTTGTTAAGACACATGAAATACCAACGATGGGGACAAAAGAACAATTCTTTATACAATCGCCTGGGGGCGTATGTGTACTAAAGAAATGGTACACGATGTGCCTATAAGTTTGGGTGGGTATATTTTTCTCACTGATATGATAATATTAAAGGATCAAGATATAGATGTGACCCTAGGTATGAATTGGATGAAACGGCATGGTGCTGTGATAGACATCCTGAATAGAACTGTGAGAGTGAATATACCTAATTGCAAATCTCAAATTCTTATCTAGCTTCCAACTCTTAAGAGGACTGTTGAAAAGGTATGTGTGACTTCTGTGAAAGAGATCGAAGATATACCCGTGGTCTGTGAGTTTTCGAATGTGTTTCCTGATGAATTACCGGGTTTGCCTCCTGACAGAAAAGTGGAGTTTAGAATTGATTTGAAACCTGGTACTGCTCCAATATCCAGAAGAGCTTATCGGATGGCACCACCTGAGTTAGCAGAACTCAAAACTCAATTACAAGAGTTACGGGATAAAGGTTTTATCCGACCTAGTTCATCACCTTGGGGATGTCCTGCCCTCTTTGTGAAAAAGAAAGATCAAAGTTTGAGGTTATTTGTGGATTATCATCCCTTAAATGAGGTAACAATCAAGAATAAGTACCCTCTACTCCGCATTGATTTGCTTTTTGATCAATTAGCGGAGGCGAAGATGTTTTCCAAGATTGATCTTTGATCCGGGTATCATCAAATTAAGATTCGCCCGGAAGACATTCCAAAGACTGCCTTTACTACTCGATATGGTCTATATGAATATTTGGTTATGTCTTTTGGACTTACCAACGCACCAGCTTATTTCATGTATTTGATGAACTCAGTGTTCATGCCAGAACTTGATAAGTTCGTGGTAGTCTTCATTGATGATATTTTAATATATTCTAAGAGTGAAGAAGAACATGCTGAACACCTTAGAATTGTCCTACAACGTCTGCGAGAACATCAACTGTATGCCAAGTTTAGTAAATGCGAGTTTTGGTTGAAAGAAGTGAAATTTCTTGAACATGTTTTATCAGACAAAGGTGTTGCTGTTGATCCTAGCAAGGTACAAGATATACTTGATTGGGAACCACCGAAAACAGTGCATCAAGTTCGAAGTTTTCTAGGAATGGCAGGTTATTACCATCGTTTCATACCAGATTTCTCAAAAATATCCACGCCCATAACCGAGTTGTTAAAGAATGATGTCAAGTTTGTTTGGCCACTTGAATGTGAAGAGGCATTTCAGAAATTGAAGGAGTTAATGACCACTGCTCCAATATTAGCACAACCAAACATTGAGAAACCTTTTGATGTTTATTGTGATGCTTCTGGTATTGGTATTGGATGTGTGTTGATGCAAGAAGGGAGAGTTGTTGCTTATGCTTCTCGACAGTTGAAGAAACATGAGGAACATTATCCAACACATGATTTAGAGTTAGCAGCTGTTGTCCATGCATTGAAAATATGGCAACATTATCTGTGGGGTAATAAATGCAATATCTACAGTGATCACAAGAGTTTGAAATATATTTTTACTCAAGATGAGTTGAATATGAGATAGAGGAGGTGGTTAGAACTAATCAATGATTATGATTTGGAAATATATTACCATCCTGGTAAAGCAAATATAGTTGCTGATGCTCTTAGTCGAAAGAGTCATTGCCATTGCTTGACAATAAAACCTCTAGACATTTCTCTATGTCATGAAATAGAAAAGTTGGGTATAGTAATGGTGCAACATGGTAGTTTGTCCAACATTACAGTTGAATCAACACTCAAAGATCAAATTATTGCTGCTCAGAGAAGTAATAAGGGAATTAAACATATCAAAAAGAAAGTTAGAAAAGAGAAGGTTTCTTGTTTCACAATTGATGAAGCAGATGTCCTATGGTATAAGAATCGGCTGGTCATACCAAAGGTTACTGAGTTACGTCAAAAGATCCTCGATGAAGCACACCTCTCAAAATTTTCTATTCATCCAGAAAGTAATAAGATGTATCATGATTTGAAACAGAAATTTTGGTGGACTAAGATGAAGATAGAAATTGCTAAGTATGTGGCTCAATGTGATACCTCTCAGAAAGTTAAGGCTGTACATTTGAAATCAGCAGGAGAATTTCAACCATTGCCTATTCCAGCTTGGAAATGGGAAGATATCAGTATGGACTTTATAGTGGGTCTACCTAGAACACCAAGAGGTTTCGACTCTATTTGGGTCATAGTGGATCGACTCACAAAGTCTGCACATTTCCTTCCAGTTCGAAGTACAAATTTAGCCTCGCAATGTGCCAAATTGTATTTTGAGCGTATTATTAATCTTCATGGTGTACCGAAGACCATTGTGTCGGACCGAGGCACGCAGTTAATCAACAAATTCTAGAAACGATTACATAATTCATTAAGTATTGATCTTCTGCACAGTACAGCTTACCATCCACAAACAGGAGGTCAGACTGAAAGAGTGAACCAAATACTTGAAGATATGTTGAGAGCATGTGTTCTTAATTTTCCAGAAAAATGGGATGAATGTTTGCCCTTAGCAGAGTTTTCTTATAACAATAGTTATTAAGAGAGTATCAAAATGGCACCATTTGAAGCACTATATGGTCGCAGATGTAGAACTCCGTTAAGTTGGTCTGAACCTGGAGAAAGAAGATTCTTCGGAGTTGATCTAGTGAAAGAAACGGAAGAAAAAGTTAAATAGATACAACAAAACTTAAAAGTGGCACAGTCTCGTTAAAAGAGTTATGCCGACAAAAGGTATCACCCATGAAGGGAGTTACTCGATTTGGAGTTAAAGGCAAGTTAGCACCTCGTTACATTGGACCATTTCAAATCCTGGCACCAATTGGGAAGGTATCATGTCGTCTACAACTGCCTGAATAGTTGTCGGCTGTACACAATGTGTTCCATGTGTCCCAATTTAAGAGGTGTCTTCGAGTGCCGGATAAGGTCGTTGATGCGGAAGGAATTGAACTTGAGCCTGATTTGACTTACTTTGAGTATCCAATTCGAGTTTTGGATCAGAAAGACCGTGTTACTCAAAGTAGGACAATCAAGTGGTACAAGATACAGTGGGATCAACATTCAGAAGAAGAAGCTACTTGGGAATCAGAAGATTACCTGTTGGAGAACTTCCCAGAATTCTATGCTTCTATCTAAGTTATAATTCCCTCTATGAGTTATAGCTTCATTAGTGTGAGTTGTAAAGACCCTTTTCTCTTATGTAACTAGTTGAAGTGTGTTTTCCTGACACATTTCCTTTTCCATTACTTTACCTACATCTTTAAATCTCGGGACGAGACTTCTTTAAGGGGGAAAGGCTGTAACACCTTTGGTGTTATATTAACTAAAACCTGCCATGTCATCATATGCACTGCAAAGCATTCATGATTAGGTTAACCTTGATGTGCATTAACTAAAACAAGTTTACATTTCATAGGTTGATTGTGTTTCTGGAATGTGTGGTCACATGAAATAATAAAACCCTACTTTCGAATGTCATCTCAAATGCTTAGTTTATATTCTATGTACTTGAGGTGTAAACTGTATTTACACTAGTGTAAAGCATAGTCTATAAATCTAAGTCCAACCCTAAAAATGATTTCCATATTTGAAGTTGAATTTGGATTTCAAATCTTATTCCCAAGTCTTGTAATTCAAATTTAAATTCAAATTGGAAAGCTATAAAATGTTTTTTGAAAGTCAGCGCCGACTACAGCTCGCCTTCGGCCGTTTTCCATCCAACTAGCGTGCGCACTAGAACCGCGGTGAGCTTTTGCGTCTACCCCTGCCCTCAATTTCACTCATCTCGCGTCATGGAGTCCGGCCGCCGTGACTCGCCATCGGTGAGACCTTGCCGCTCCGCCGCATGCGTAGCCATTGCGGCTGGGGGCCAAATTGAGCCTCATCTTGTTGCTCATTAGGCTCGCGTGGATGTATAGATCGTAACCGTGCGCTCGCCGTCGCTGAAGAAGCTCCAGTGAGCTCTCCCACCGGGCCGCCATGGCCACCGGCGTGGGTGCCGCCGCCACCCCGCTGTGTCATTTACCACCCTGATCTCCCCGTGCCAAGCTGAGCCCGATGGTTCAAGTCCGGTCACCAAAAACCTCGCCGTCGGCGACTAATCGCCGGTCAACCGCCGGCGGACCGTCGGTCAGCGCGGGAGCACTGTGCTCCTTTTTCTTTTTCTATTTTCAGAAAATGATTTAAATACTATTTTCTTGGAAAAATCATAGTAATTCATGTATAGCTCCAAAAATTCTGAAAATTTTTGTGTATGTTCTTTATGATGTCGTCTACATAGGAAAATATGAAATGCCAAATTTGAGTAATTTTTGCATAAGTTAAAATTAGCCCTTTTAATTGAAAAATGAACCTTCAATGATTTTTAATAAATAAAATAATTGGCTTTTAATTCTAAAATTTATTTTGCCATCTAACTAGGCCAAGAGCTTTCTAAAATAAAATTTTGAGTTCAATTGGACAACTTTAATTTTCATGCCTTTATTTAAATGTTTTAATTAATTAATTAATTCCGTTTAATTAAGTTAATCATTATAGGATTTGTTTGACTTTGGGATTGATTGATGACCTTGGGTCATTAACCCTAATGACCTTTGGCACTTTAATTAATTGTTTGCGCTTACCTGGATCATGTCATTAGGGCTTAATTAACGTTATTTCATGTGTTTAATAACTTTCATAAATAATGTAGTTAACCCTAATAATCTTAGTAAATATGTTTGGGTTGACTTGCAACTTTATCGTAAAGGAAAGTTGTACTCAAGCCATTAATCTGATCATATATCCATCGAGCATCATGTTTACTATTTAATCATGCTGAAGCATATCATTGCATTGTATAGTTTCCGATAACGGAGAGTTTAACGTTGTCGCCCAGATCCGAAGGAAGAGCAGACTCCGTAGATTGGAATTGATCCAGAGCTCGAGACAATCTACCCCGAACATCAAGGCAAGCCCCGGATGCATTCAAACCCTATTCTATTTATAAAAGTTTTACCGCTTCAGTTATTCTATGTTGCATTAAGTATAGGAGTTGAGTGTAAACCCACCAACTGCATTACCTGTCTTACTTCCATAATTCCTTGTTACCTATTCTAAAAGATGCGTAGTAATGCTTAGCCCTGCTTAATTAATTAAATGTTCAGAGGTAAAAGAATGAAAAAGATGAGTTTGGTTTTATCTGTTGAAATCATGATGATAGTTAATAAATCGAGTCCGGACGGCTAACTTGCATTGGGAACGGAGTCCCTCTGTAGTGTTTCCGTCTGTTGATGCCCTAGGTCCCGTGCTGATGGTGAACTGGTGACATCGAGAAATTAGAAAATCCACATGCATGAAGTGATATACTGATGGTTGTAGCCAGGTATCTCATGGAGTGACTTATAGTGGGCCAGAGATCCCACATATGTCATAGTGTGTTATACTATGGGTTTAAGTTCCCATGTATATCGGTACACTAGGTCGAAGTGCTTATGTGTATCATATGGTGATATATGGCTGTGGTTGTTATCCCGGTACATCGGTTCACCTGCTATGCTTAGGAGTTAGAGTCTCCTGCATATCAGTAACCTAGGTCCCAGCTGGGTATGAAAATGGATTCAAATCGCCGTTGCTTCTCCGAGAAGAAGACTCGATCAGTGTTCATCATCATAGTAACAACTTGAATAATGGTTAGGGTTTAAGAAAGAAGTGGTTGGTAATTTTTGATCTTGAACAAGACAGCTTTTCTTTCTTTCAAGCTTTTCTGCAAAATTTCTTATCTCCTGCAAACCTTACCTTGTCCCTCTAGCCTGCATTTCTTTATTCTTCACCCCTCTTTTTCGTCGGGTCAGTCTTGTTGAGTACTTTTGTACTCAGGGTTTGTTGAACCCTTGTTGCAAGTGAGCATCATGGGCAGGAATGCTTCGCATCCTGCTGCATAATAGTCGTTGAGGAAAGTGATGATGAATAGGATACCTCGCTCTTGGGCAGAGTATAGAAACAAGGTTGATGTAATAAGTTATATCGTTATTCCACTGCTATATGGTTTGTAATAATCCAACTTATGGTTTGTAAAAGATTTGTCAACTTATGTTAATGTAATTCTTTCGCTATTTTACTCCGATGTGTATTATTTGTATAAAACTGTTGTAATACTACAATGTCTCTTTGTAATGATTGATCCTGCTCGGAGAATCGTGGATGATTCAGGATTTACCGACAGACCTTTTAAGTTTTATGGAACACATTCATAGTTATTTGGAGTCTGTTTAAACAATAATCATGCGTGTGGGCCATAGGATTTAGGAGGTTCTTCCATAGCTTTATTTTACTTGTACTATGTAAAGGTGATTTTTGTAACACCTCTGGTGTTATATTAACTAAAACATGCCATGTCATCATATGCACGACAAAGCATTCATGTTTAAGTCAGCCCTAATGTGCATTAACTAAAACAAGTTTACATTTCATAGGTTGATTGCGTTTCTGGAATGTTTGTCACATGAAATAATAAAACTCTATTTTCGAATGTCATTGCAAATACTTAGTTTATACTCTATGTACTTGGTCAACTTGGTCAACTTGGTCAACTACGAATGTCATTGCAAATACTTCCAATTTTTGGAAAGTCAACTTGGTCAACCAAGGGTGTCATTGGGTCAATGACCTAAAAATGTCCTTGGATGATGTTTGTTATCACTAATAACCAACCAATTAAGTTAGAAACCAAATTGAGTTTAAATTCTATTTCAAAAACCCTTTATTTCAAAACCTAGTTTACCCCCTTTTCTCTAATTCAAAATCTGTAAGGAATTTGGAGATACTCTAAAAAGACAGTTTGTAGATCTTGACAAGAGCTACAAAGTTGGTATATAAAGTTTTTCAAGTTTCCAAAAGGAATTTCAAATTAATTTGAAAATACTGTTTCTCGCATTTATCCCCTTTTGATTTTAAAACCATAATTCAAAAACTATACATAATTTTGGAAAATTTTGTATATGAAAAAGGTTTGGTTTGGAAAGTTAAACATTTTATAGTTTTGAATATTTTCAAGTTTTATTGAAAAATCAAAAGTAATTTCAAATGTTTATTTCTAGGGTTTCATTCCCTTTTTGAATTTGAATTCAAATTTCAAAATCTAGATAGAATTTGAGGATTCCCATTAAAGGAGAAGTGTAGCTCTTGAAAAGTTATGCAAATGATATTTTTGGAGATTTTCAAGTTTCTATATAAATTTTGGAGTAATTTGTATTTTTGAACAAGTGGCATTTCTGTAATTAACTAGAACAGCACCTAACCCTATCGTCGGCCGCCATCGCCGGCTTCTCATCGCGCGTCGCCGACCACCGCCGGACCTCCTTGATCACCAGCACGCTCATGGACGCGAGAAACTTCATCGCCTTCATGTCGCCAGTCCATCCATGGACTCCGCCCTATGAATACCATCGCCGTGACCGAGTTCTTCTTCTTTCTTCCTCCCGCCGCCGTCGCCGACGACCTCGCTCCACCGCTGAAATTCGCCGCTGACGCTTCACCTCTGTCCAATTTCTCTTGCCCACAGCTCCGCCATATCCTCACGGTCATTTTGGGCTAGTTCGTGATTACTCTCCTCGCTTGAGCCACCCGCACGCCGCTTTCTTTTCCACGGCCGGCCAGCATAGCCGCCGTGCCATCGCCGCCGTTTGCCGCCACCAGAGGTGAAAATATATTACCTTTAACCCCTCTATCCGATCATCCATGTTCCACTGCTCCTGAAGCGCACCTTAGTTTGAGCAGCGCATCTCCGGAGACCGCCGTGACGCCGTCTTGCCATCGGAGCGCCGCCACCGCCATCAGCGCCGCCGACCGCAGCTCAACCTAGCCGCTCCGAGCCTCCATTAATGTGCGCATCAGCGCCGTGGTGAGCTCCTGCATCTATCTGTGCCGTCAATTTCATCAATCTCGTATCGTAGCCGCCGGCCACCGTGGCTCGCCGCCGGCACAGCCATGCCGCTCCGCCGCGTGCGTTGCCGCTTTGGCTATGGACCGGGAGACGTTGTCATTTTGTTGCCAAACACGCTCGCCTGAGTGCCCTGCGTGAGTCCGTGTGGTCGCCGTCGCCGAAAATCGCTCCGTTGAGCGACGCCGCCGCGCCCGAGCTCCGCCGCGCCGCCATTGCCGCCGGCGTGGGTGCCGCCGCCGCCCAGCCGCGCCGTTAGCTACCTCAATCGACGCGCCGTGTCGAGATGAGCCTGTAGGAATAAGTCCGGTCGTCGGAGACCTCGCCGACGGCGAGGAATCGCCGGTCAACCGACGACGGGCCGTCGGTCAGCGCGGGAGTACTGTGCCGATTTTCTTTTTCTATTTTCAGAAAATGATTTAAATGCTAATTTCTCTGAAAAATCATAGTAATTCATGTATAACTCCAAAAATTTTGAAAATTTTTGTGAGTGTTCTTTATGATGTCATCTACCTAGGAAAAATATGAAATGCCAAATTTGAGTAATTTTTGTATATTTTAAAATTAGCCCATTTAATTGAGAAATGGACCTTCACTGATTTTTAATAAATAAAATAATTGGCTTTAAATTCTGAAATTTGTTTTGCCATCTAATTAGGGCTTAATTTGATAACTTTAATTTTTATGCCTTTGTTTAATGCTTTTAAATAATTAATTAACCCCTTTAGTTAAACTTAATCATTATAGGATTTGATTGACTTCGGGATTGATTGATGACCTTCGGTCATTAACCCTAATCACCTTTGGCACTTTAATTAATTGTTTGCGCTTACCTTAATCATGTCATTAGGGCTTAATTAACGTTATTTTATGTGTTTAATTAATTTCTTAAGTGGCGTAGTTAACCCTAATAAGTTTTATAAGCGAAGTTTTGTTGGCTTGGAACTTTATCGTGAAGAAAAGTTGTACTCAAGCCCTTAATCTGATCATGCATCCATCGAGCATCATGTTTACTATTCCATCATGTTAAGGCATATTAATTATCGAGTAGTTTTCGTTAACGGAGTGTAACGTTGTCACCCAGATCCAAAGGACGAGCAAATTCAGGAATCAGGAGTTGATCGAGAGTTTGAGACCGTCTACCCCGAACATCAAGGCAAGCCCCGGATGCATTCAAACCCTATTCTATTTATAAAAGTTTTACCGCTTCAGCTATGGTATGTTGCATTAAGTAACAGGAGTTGAGTGAAAACCCACCCAATTGCATTACCTGTCTTATTTCTTTATTGCTTGTTACCTGCTTAGGAAGATAAGTAGTGATGCTTAGTCCTGCTTATTTAATTAATTATTCAAAGGCAAAAGAATGAAAAAGATGAGATTGATTTTCTTGTTGAAATCTTGATGATAGTAATAAATTGAGTCCGGACGGCGAACTTGCACTGGGAATGGAGTCCCTCTGTAGTGTTCTCGTCTGTTGATGCCCTAGATCCCGTCCGATGGTGATCTGTTGATATCGAGAATTTAGAAATCCACATGCATGAAGTGGTATACGGATGGTTGGAGCCATGTATATCATGGAGTGACCTAGCGTGGGGCCAGAGATCCCATCTATGTCATAGTGTGTTTTACTGTGGGGTTTAAGTTCCCATGTATCTCGGTACGCTGGGCCGCAGAGCTCACGGGTGCCATGTGGTGATATACGGCTGCGGTTGTTATCCCGGTATATCGGTTCATCTGGGGGTGCATCGGAGTTAAAGTCTCCGGTATTCCAGTGACCTAGGTCCTAGCTGGGTATGAAAATGGATTCAAATCGCCATTGCTTCTCGGAGAAGAAGACTCGATCGTTGTTCATCATCGTAGTAACAACTTGAACAAAGATTAAGGATCAATAATGAGGTTGGTTGATAATGGGAGCTAGCCCAAGCAACCTTTTCTTTTTTTGAACTTAACCGCAAAATTTCTTATCTCCTACTGACCTTACCTTGTCCCTCTAGCCTGCATTTCTTGAGTCTCCACCCCTCTTTTTCGTCAGGTCAGTCTTGTTGAGTACTTTTGTACTCAGGGTTTATTGAACCCTTGTTGCAGGTGAGCTTCATGGGCAGGAGTGTTTTGCATCTTGTTGCATGACAGTCGTCGAGGAAAGTGATGATGAGTAAGATGGTTAGCTCTTGGGCAGAGCTTTTCGTTTGGTATCGTAATAAAGTTATCTACTGCTACTCCACTACTATTATGGTTTGTATAGTCTAAACTTATGGTTGTAAATATTTGAAATTCAAAGGTTTGTAAACTTATATTATTGTAAGTCTTCCGCTATTTACTCCGTTGTATATTATTTATATCAAACTGTTGTAATACTACAATGTCTCTCTTCAATGATTGATCCTGCTCGGAGAATCGTGGATGATTTAGGATTTACCTGACAGACTTTTTAAGTCATATGGAACACAGTCATGGCTATTTGGAGTCTGTTTAGACAATAATCATGCGTGTGGGCCAAATGATTTAGAAGGTTCTGCCACAGCTGGTATCAGAGCTGGATCGTTGTTAAGAAGAGTTGTTGTAGTATTCTTTTGTGAAAACTTCAAAAGTTTTGAGTCAAATAATTTTAACATGACTATTTTGGGTCCAAATTGTTTATTCCTTATCTATGATTCTTTCTATCAGCCCTTATTCTGATTTTACAAAGTGTGGTGGAGAAATAGCATATTATATTGCCCTATGTCATGAAGGTTAATTATATGTAAGTGTTGATTTACAACTCTTTTACGTTTAGATCGTAAGTTCATTCATGCATCATGCTTAATTAATCTGTTTGATTACTTTCCCCTTTAAGGTGGTTGGGTTAAGTAGTGTCAATCCTTTTTCATGCTAACCTTTAGACTTCTCCCTATCTATCCTTATCTTTTATGATCTATCCTATCTTGCTTCAGGATGGCTATTACTAAGCAAACACCTCACAAGAGCACTGCACCAAAAGGAGTACCTCGATATCAGTTAGCTCCTAAATATGAGATCGGTGAAAGCAGTAGCAATCCGCATTCGGATCCCCAAGCCAAAATAGAAAGGCTTAGATCTGAGTTGGAGAGGGCTGAAGCTGACAGGATTGAAGAGGCCGCTGAAATCACTTAGTTGAGGCGATCCCAGAAGCATATGAAGCACCAAAGAAATGATGCTTGGGCATGAGAAGATGCAGCAAATATTCGTATCCAAGAACTTGAGGATTATGTGAAAGATTTGGAGCAGTATGCGGAGGAAGCTGATGATGAATGTGTGAGGTTGAATAACTTATTAGATCCTGAATATCAAAGACAGGCAGTCCAGAATGACCTTGGTCTTGTAATGGGACAGGATGAGGAAGAAGAAGACCCTGAAGAAATGGAATCTGTCGATGAGGATGTCATCGATGAAGAAGACAAAAACCAAATGGATATAGAGAATGAAGGTGAAGAAGAAGATGTTATGGAAGAAGAAGATCCAGAAATAGTAGAGGAAGAGCCTGAAGAGGCAGAAGATCCTGTAGAGGAAGAGAATCCTGAGGAGGATGAATAAGGAGATTAGAAAGTAAGATGTGTAATCTATCCTTTCTCTGCTTTCTAAAGCCTAGTAGGTGTGGAGAGTCTTGCCGGAGTGCAGACTGATGTAATAAAAATAGTGTATCATAAGTGTGTTGCACTATTGTAATATATCCTTATGAAATCCGATAAGGCTTTGTGAATAAAGTATAGTTTGTTTATCAACAGATGCCTGCTCACACCCGTTCCCGTGATGCTGCTGGCTCATCTCAGGATGGAGGTGATATCCTAATCCTCCACCAGTTCCACCCACTCTAGCTGATGCAGTTGCAGCATTAGTCACTGCAACCACAATGATGGCTCAAAATCAAAATCAGAATGCCAGACAGGGAAGTCATGGGCAGAACCATAGGGATGAAACCACATATGTGGATTTCACAGACACCCGTCCTCCAGTTTTCACCAGAGTAGATGAACCGATGGAGGCTGATGATTGGCTCCGCGCTATGGAACAGAAGTTTGGGCTGATTGAGTGCACAGAGTATCAAAAGCCCATGTTTGCAGCATAGCAGTTGAGAGAAACTACAAGAGCCTGGTGGGTAAATTTTGTTGCTGCTCAGCCCAAAGGCCATCGCATTACTTGGACTGAGTTTCGAGAAGCCTTTCGAGCACATTTTATTCCTGAGGGAATAATGACTATAAAACTTGAAGAATTTCTTTCCTTGAGGCAAGGTGATATGTCAGTAATGCAATATTTTGGCAAATTCAATCACTTGTCTCAATACGCGTCAGACTATGTTGGTACTGACCGTAAAAAGAAAGAGTGCTTCCTGAGAGGTCTGAATAGTAAAATCCAGAGAATGATGACTGGAAGTCCTAATGCCACTTTTCATGAGGTAGTAAACATTGCTATATCCTATGAAGATAAAAATCGTCAGCATCTGGAAACTAAAAAGAAGAAAAGTGTACCCTCTGGATTTTCTGGTGGCAACCCAAAACGCCAGAGAATAATCTATCACCCTCAGAATCATTTTCGTCCGTCCTATTGTCCACCACAATACCAAGCACCGCAACAGGCATTCGCTCGTCCTGTTGCTAATCTATCTTATCCACGACAGCTGAATACCCCTGGTGTTCGTAATTCCAATTTTCAGCCATCAATCTTCCCATGTTACAACTGTGGTAAGCCTGGTCATTTTTCACGGAACTGCCCGCATCCGAGGCAGTATAGCTCTTATGTTCCCAGAACTTTTGCACCACAACAACAACCACAGAATCAGCATAAGTTAGGAAATCAGAAGGTGCCAAATAATAAGAATGAGAAAAAGTCTGGTAGAGTGTTTTACACTCAAGTCGGGGAAATCCCAGAAGGAGAGCCCGTCATGATGGGTACGTTTCCTGTTGCTGATCATCCTACAATTCTGCTTTTCGATTCTAGTGCATCCCATACATTCATTAATGGTACATTTGTTAAGACACATGAAATTCCAACAATGGGGATGAAAGAACAGTTCTTTATACAATCGCCTGGAGGGCGTATGTGTACTAAAGAAATGGTACATGATGTGCCAGTAAGTTTGGGTGGGTATATTTTTCCCACTGATATGATAATATTAAAGGATCAGGATATAGATGTGATCCTAGGTATGAATTGGATGAAACAGCATGGTGTTGTGATAGACATCCTGAATAGAACTGTGAGATTGAACATACCCAATTGCAAAACTTCACTTCTTATCCAACTTCTGACACTTAAGAGGAATGTTCAAAAGGTATGTGCAACTTCTGTAAAAGAAATTGAGGATATACCAGTGGTTTGTGAGTTTCCTGATGTATTTCCAGATGAGTTACCGGGTTTACCTC
The DNA here is from genome assembly GCA_023333625.1 of Bothriochloa decipiens. NCBI lineage: Eukaryota > Viridiplantae > Streptophyta > Magnoliopsida > Poales > Poaceae > Bothriochloa > Bothriochloa decipiens. The sequence goes on from CM041645.1 coordinate 25,562,721, forward strand.
CCGATAGAAATGTGGAGTTTAGAATTGATTTGAAACCTGGTACTGCTCCAATATCCAGAAGAGCTTATCGGATGGCACCACCTGAGTTAGCAGAACTCAAGACTCAATTGCAAGAGCTATGAGATAAAGGTTTTATTCAACCTAGCTCATCACCCTGGGGATGCCCTGCCCTCTTTGTGAAAAAGAAAGATCAAAGTTTGAGGTTATGTGTGGACTATCGTCCCTTGAATGAGGTAACCATTAAAAATAAGTATCCTCTACCCTGCATTGATTTGCTTTTTGATCAATTAGCAGAAGCAAAAGTGTTCTCCAAGATTGATCTTCGATCTGGATATCATCAAATAAAGATTCGTCCGGAAGATGTTCCAAAGACCACTTTTACCACTCGGTATGGTCTGTATGAATATTTGGTTATGTCTTTTGGACTTACCAATGCACCGGCCTATTTCATGTATTTGATGAACTCAGTGTTCATGCCAGAGCTTGATAAGTTTGTAGTTGTCTTCATTGATGACATATTGATATATTCCAAAAATGAAGAAGAACATGCTGAACACCTCAGAATTGTTCTGCAGCGTTTAAGAGAACATCAATTGTATGCCAAGTTTAGCAAATGTGAGTTTTGGCTGAAGGAAGTAAAATTTCTTGGACATGTTTTGTCAGACAAGGGTGTTGCTGTTGATCCTAGTAAAGTAAAGGATATACTTGATTGGAAACCACCAAAGACTATGGACCAAGTTTTAAGTTTTCTGGGAATGGCGGGTTATTACCGTCGTTTCATACCTGATTTCTCAAAGCTATCAAAGCCAATAACTGAGTTGTTGAAAATGATGTTAAGTTTAATTGGACACCTGCCTGTGAAGAGGCATTTCAGAAATTAAAAAAATTGATGACCACTGCACCTATCCTAGCATAGCCAAACATTGAGAAGCCGTTTGATGTGTATTGTGATGCTTCTGGTATTGGTATTGGATGTGTGTTGATGCAAGAGGGGAGAGTTATTGCTTATGCTTCTCGACAGTTGAAGAAGCATGAGGAGCATTATCCCACACATGATTTGGAATTGGCAGCTGTTGTCCATGCATTAAAAATATGGCGACATTATCTGTGGGGTAATAAATGTAATATTTACAGTGATCACAAGAGATTAAAATACATATTCACTCAAGATGATTTGAATATGAGACAAAGAAGATGGTTAGAGTTAATCAATGATTATGATTTGGAAATCTATTACCATCCTGGTAAAGCCAATATAGTGGCTGATGCACTTAGTCGAAAAAGTCACTGTCATTGTTTAACAGTGAAGCCTTGGGATATCTCTATATGTCATGACATAGAAAAGCTAGGTATAGAAATGGTGCAACAAGGAAGTTTATCTAACATTGCTATTGAGACAACCCTCAGAGATCAAATTATTGCTGCACAGAGAAGTAATGAAGGCATTAAACATATTAAAAAGAAAGTTAGAAGAGAAAAGGTTTCTGGTTTCACAATTGATGAAGCAGATGTCTTATGCTATAAAAATCGTCTAGTCATACCAAAAGATTCTGAGTTGAGACAAAACATCCTTGATGAAGCACATCTTTCAAAGTTTTCTATTCATCCAGGAAGTAATAAGATGTATCATGATCTGAAACAAAAATTTTGGTGGACCAAGATGAAAATAGAAATTGCTAAGTATGTAGCCCGGTGTGACACTTGTCAGAAAGTCAAGGCTGTACATTTGAAGTCAGCAGGAGAACTTCAACCATTACCTATTCCAGCTTGGAAATGGGAAGATATCAGTATGGACTTTATAGTGGGTCTACCCAGGACAGCAAAGGGTTTTGATTCAATTTGGGTTATAGTGGATCGACTCACAATGTCCGCACATTTTCTTCCAGTTCAAAATGCAACTACAGCCTCGCAACATGCCAAATTGTATTTTGAGCGCATCATAAGTCTTCATGGAATACCAAAGACCATTGTTTCTGATAGAGGCACGCGGTTTGTCTCCTAGTTTTGGAAGCAATTACACAAGTCTTTAGGTACCAATCTTTTGCACAGTACAGCCTACCATCCATAAACAGGAGGTCAGACTGAAAGAGTAAATCAAATACTTGAAGATATGTTGAGAGCATGTGTTCTTAATTTTCTAGAGAAATGGGATGAATGTTTACCTTTAGCAGAATTCTCTTATAACAAGAGTTATCAAGAAAGTATAAAAATGGCACCATTTGAAGCATTATATGGTCGCAGATGTAGAACTCCATTAAGTTGGTCCGAACCAGGAGAAAGAAGATTCTTCGGAGTTGATCTTGTAAAAGAAACTGAAGCAAAAGTTAAACAAATACAATAGAATATAAAGATAGCACAATCTCGTCAGAAGAGTTATGCGAACCAAAGGCGTCGACCATTATGTTTCAATAAGGGAGATCACGTGTATCTAAAGGTGTCACCCATGAAAGGAGTTCCCCGATTTGGAGTCAAGGGTAAGTTAGCTCCTCGATATATTGGACCATTTCCAGTTATAGAAAGATGTGGACAGTCAGCATATCGTCTGTAATTACCTGAACAATTGTTGGCTGTACACAATGTGTTCCATGTGTCCCAATTCAAAAAGTGCCTTCGTGTACCAGATAAAGTCATTGATGTTGAAGGTATTGAACTTGAACCTGATTTGACTTATTCTGAGTATCCAATTCAAGTTTTGGATCAGAAGGATCGTGTTACGCGAAGCAGAACAATCAAGTGGTACAAGATACAATGGGATCAACATTCAGAAGAAGAAGCTACTTGGGAATCGGAAGATTATCTGTTAGAAAACTTCCTAGAGTTTTATGCTTCTATCTAAGTGATAATCTCCTCTATGAGATGTAACTTCTCTATGTGAGTGGTACAATTCCTTTCCTTTATAAACCAAGTTGAAGTGTGTTTTCTTGACACATTTCTTTTTCCATTACTTCACTCAAGGCTTTAAATCTCAGGACGAGATTTCTTTAAGGGGGAAAGGCTGTAACACCTCTGGTGTTATATTAACTAAAACATGCCATGTCGTCATATGCACTGCAAAGCATTCATGTTTAAGTCAGCCCTAATGTGCATTAACTAAAACAAGTTTACATTTCATAGGTTGATTGCGTTTCTGGAATGTTTGTCACATGAAATAATAAAATCCTATTTTCGAATGTCATTGCAAATATTTAGTTTATACTCTATGTACTTGAGGTGTAAACTGTGTTTACACTAGTGTCGAGCATAGTGTATAAGTCTAAGTCCAACCCTAAAAATGATTTCCATATTTGAAGTTGAGTTTGGATTCCAAAACTTATTTTTAAGTCCGGCAATCCAAATCTAAATTCAAATTAGAAATGCTATAAAAGGTTTTTCGAAAAGTTAACTTGGTCAACCAAGGGTGTCATTGGGTCAATGACCTAAAAATGTCCTTGGATGATGTTTGTGATCACTAATAACCAACCAATTAAGTTAGAAACCAAATTGAGTTTAAATTCTATTTCAAAAACCCTTTATTTCAAAACCTAGTTTACCCCATTTTCTCTAATTCAAAATCTATAAGGAATTTGGAGATACTCTAAAAAGATAGTTTGTAGATCTTGACAAGAGCTACAAAGTTGGTATATGAAGTTTTTAAGTTTCCAAAAGGAATTTCAAATTAATTTGAAAATACAGTTTCCAGCATTTATCCCCTTTTGATTTTAAAACCATAATTCAAAAACTATACATAATTTTGGAAAATTTTGTATATGAAAAAGGTTTGGTTTAGAAAGTTACACATTTCATAGTTTTGAAGATTTTCAAGTTTTATTGAAAAATCAAAAGTAATTTCAAATGTTTATTTCTAGGGTTTCATTCCCTTTTTGAATTTGAATTCAAATTTCAAAATCTAGACAGAATTTGAGGATGCCCATTAAAGGAGAAGTGTAGCTCTTGAAAAGTTATGCAAATGATATTTTTGGAGATTTTCAAGTTTTGATATAAATTTTGGAGTAATTTGTATTTTTGAACGAGTGGCATTTCTATAATTAACTGGAACAGCACCTAACCCTATCGTCGGCCGCCATCGCCGGCTTTTCATCGCGCGCCGCTGACCACCGCCGCACCTCCTCGACTGCCAGCACGCTCATGGACGCGAGAAACTTCATCGCCTTCATGTTGCCAGTCCATCCATCGACTCCGCCCTATAAATACCGTCGCCGTGACCGAGTTCTTCTTTCTCCCTCCCACCGTCGTCGCCGATGACCTCGCTCCGCCGCTGAAATTAGCCGCCGACACTTCACCTCTGTCCGATGGCTCTTGCCCACAGCTCCGCCACATCCTCACGGTCATTTTGGGCTAGTTCGTGATTACTCTCCTCGCTTGAGCCACCCGCACGCCGCTTTCTTCTCCACAGCTCCGCCACATCCTCACGATCATTTTGGGCTAGTTCATGATTACTCTCCTCGCTTGAGCCACCCGCATGCCGCTTTCTTCTCCACAGCCGGCCAGCCGAGCCACCGTGCCGTCGCCGCCGTTTGCCGCCGCCGGAGGTGAAAATATATTACATTTAACCCCTCTATCTGATCATCCATGTTCCACTGCTCCTGATACGCACCTTAGTTTGATAAGCGCATCGCCGGAGACCGCCGTGACGTGATCTTGCCATCGGAGCGCCGCCACCGCCATCAGCGTCGCTGACCGCAGCTCAACCCAGCCACTCCGAGCCTCCATTAACGTGCGCATCAGCGCCGTGGTGAGCTCCTGCATCTATCTGTGCCATCAATTTCATCAATCTCGTATCGTAGCCGCCGGCCACCGTGGCTCGCCGCCGGCACGGCCATGCCACTCCGCCGCGTGCGTTGCCGCTTTGGCTATGGACCGGGAGACGGTGTCATTTTGTTGCCAAACACGCTCGCCTGAGTGCCCTGCGTGAGTCCGTGTGGTCGCCATCGCCGGAAATTACTCCGGTGAGCGACGCCACCGCGCCCGAGCTAATTGTTTGCGTTAACCCTAATGACCTTTGGCACTTTAATTAATTGTTTGCGCTTACCTTAATCATGTCATTAGGGCTTAATTAACGTTATTTTATGTGTTTAATTAATTTCTTAAATGGCGTAGTTAACCCTAATAAGTTTTATAAGCGAAGTTTTGTTGGCTTGCAACATAATCATGAAGAAAAGTTGTAATCAAGCCCTTAATCTGATCATGCATCCATCGAGCATCATGTTTACTATTCCATCATGTTAAGGAATATTAATTATCGAGTAGTTTCTGTTAACAAAGTGTAACGTTGTCACCCAGATCCGAAGGACGAGCAAATTCAGGAATCAGGAGTTGATCCAGAGTTTGAGACCGTCTACCCCGAACATCAAGGCAAGCCCCGGATGCATTCAAACCCTATTCTATTTATAAAAGTTTTACCGCTTCAGCTATGGTATGTTGCATTAAGTAACAGGAGTTGAGTGAAAACCCACCCAATTGCATTACCTGTCTTATTTCCTTATTCCTTGTTACCTGCTTGGGAAGATAAGTAGTGATGCTTAGCCCTGCTTATTTAATTAATTATTCAAAGGCAAAAGAATGAAAGAGATGAGATTGGTTTTCTTGTTGAAATCTTGATGATAGTAATAAATTGAGTCCGGACGGTGAACTTGCACTGGGAATGGACTCCCTCTATAGTGTTCTCGTCTGTTGATGCCCTAGGTCCCGTCCGATGGTGATCTGTTGATATCGAGAATTTAGAAATCCACATGCATGAAGTGGTATACGGATGGTTGGAGCCGTGTATATCATGGAGTGACCTAGCGTGGGGCCAGATGTAACACCTCTAGTGTTATGTTAGCTAAAATATGCCATGTCATCATATGCACTGCAAAGCATTCATGGTTAGGTCAACCTTAATGTTCATTCACTAAAACAAGTGTATATTTCATAGGTTGATTGAGTTTCTGTAATGTTTGTCACATGAAATAATAAAACCCTATTTTCGAATGTCATCGCAAATGCTTAGTTTATACTCTATGTACTTGAGATGTAAACTATGTTTACACTAGTGTCAAGCATAGTGTATAAGTCTAAGTCCAACCCTAAAAATGATTTCCATATTTGAAATTAAAATTGGATTTCCAAGCTTATTTCTAAGTTTGGCTATTCAAGTTTAAACTCAAAATAGAAATGCTATAAAAGGTTTTTCAAAAGTCAACTTGGTCCACCCAGGGTATCATTGGGTCAATGACCTAAAAATGTCCTTGGATGATGTTTGTGATCACTAATAACCAACCAATTAAGTTAGAAACCAAATTGAGTTTAAACTCTATTTCAAAAACCCTTTATTTCCAACCCTAGTTTTATCCCCTTTTCTCTAATTCAAAATCTATAAAGAATTTGGGGATACTCTAAAAAGACAATTTGTAGATCTTGACAAGAGCTACAAAGTTGGTATACAAAGTTTTTCATGTTTCCAAAAGGAATTTCAAATTAATTTGAAAATACATTTTCTAGCATTTATCCCCTTTTGATTTTAAAACCATAATTCAAAAATTATACATAATCTAAGAAAACTTTGTACATGAAAGATGTTTGGTTTGACAAACTCAACATTTCATAGTTTTGAAGATTTTCAAGTTTTATTAAAAAATCAAAAGTAATTTCAAATGCTTGTTTCTAGGGTTTTATCCCCTTTTTAAATCTAAATTCAAATTTCAAAATCTAGACAGAATTTGAGGATGCCAGTTAAAGGAAAGGTGTAGCTCTTGAAAAGTTATGCAACTGATATTTTTGAAGATTTTCAAGTTCTTACATAAATTTGGGAGTAATTTGTATTTTAAACCGAGTGGCAATTCTGTAAATAAACCGAACAGTACCTAATCCTATCGGCGAACGCCATGGCCGGCTTCTCATCGCGCGCCGCCGACCACCGCCGCGCCTTCCCGGCCAACCGAGCGCTCTCGGACATGAGAGACTTCATCATTGTCGTGTCACCTGCTCCTTCATCGACTCCATGCTATAAATACCGATCGGACGCCGTCGTTCTCCTTCTTTCTTTCTCCCGCCGCCGTCGCCGACGACCTCGCTCTGCCGTCGAAATTCACCGCCGACGCTCCACCTCTATCCAATTTCTCTCGTCCAAAGCTCCGCCACTTCCTCACGGTCCTTTTGGGCCAGTTCATGCTTGCTCTCATCGCCCGAGCCACCCGGACGCCACCTTCTTCTCCGCGGCCGGTCAGCCAAGCCGCCGCGCCATCGCCGCCGTTTGCCGCCGCTAAAGGTGAATATATTTTACCTTTAACCATGCCATCATGTTCTCTGTGTCGTCCTGCATCTGATGCGCACCTTAGTTTGAGCAGCGCATTGCCGGAGGCCGCCGTGACGCCGTCGTGCCATCGGAGCGCCGCCGCCGCCATCACCGCCGTCGACCGTCGCTCAACCCACTCACTCCGGACCTTCATTAACGTGTGCATCAGCACCGTGGTGAGCTCCTACGTCTATCTGTGTCATCAATTTGGTCAATCCCTTGCCGTGGCCGCCGGTAGCCGTAGCCCGCCGCCGGCGCAGTGCTGCCGCTCCGCCGCGAGCGTTGCCGTCCTGCCCAGAGACCGAGAGCGACTGCATGAAGTTGCCAAACTAGCTTGCCTGAGTGCCTTGCGTCTAACCGTAACCTTGCCGTCGCCGGAAACCGCTCTGGTGAGCGACGCCGCCGCGCCCGAGCTCCGCCGCGCCGCCATTGCCGCCGGCGTGCATGCTGCCCTCGCTCCGCCGTTGCGTTAGCCTGTCCGTTGGATGCGCCGTGTCAAGATGAGCAAGTAGGAGAAAACCCCATCACCGGAAACCTCACCGACGGCGAGGAATCGCCGGTCAACTCCGGCGGGGTCGGCTGTTGACCCGGGGGCACTGTGCCGAATTTCCTTTTTCCATTTTCAGAAAATGATTTAAATGCTATTTCCTTTGAAAATTCATAGTAATTCATATATAGCTCCAAAAATTCTAAAAATTTTTGTGAATGTTCTTTATGATGTCATCTACCTAGGAAAAATAAAAAATACCAAAATTGAGTAATTTTCGCATATGTTAAAATTAGCCCTTTTAATTGAAAAAGGACCTTCAATGATTTTTAATAATTAAAATAATTGGCTTTTAATTTTGAAATTTGTTTTGCCATCTAATTAGGCTAAGAGCTTTCTAAAATAAAATTTTCTGCTTAATTTGATAACTTTAATTTTTATGCCTTTATTTAATGCTTTTAAATAATTAATTAACCCCTTTAGTTAAACTTAATCATTATATGATTTGTTTGACTTTGGGATTGATCGATGACCTTGGGTCATTAATCCTAATGGCCTTTGGCACTTTAATTAATTGTTTGCGCTTATTTTAATCATGTCATTAGGGCTTAATTAACGTTATTTTATGTGTTTAATTAACCTCTTAAATGACGTAGCTAACCCTAATGAGTTATTTAAGCGAAGTTTTGTTAGCTTGCAACTTTATCGTGAAGAAAGGTTGTACTCGATTCCTTAATCTAATCATGCACTCATCGAGCATCATATTTACTATTCCATCATGTAAAGCATATTAATTATCGAATAGTTTCCGTTAACGGAGAGTTAACGTTATCACTCAGATCTGAAGGACGAGCAGATTCAAGAATCGGGAGTTGATCCAGAGTTCGAGACCATCTACCCCGAACATCAAGGCAAGCCCCGGATGCATTTAAACCCTATTCTATTTATAAAAGTTTTATCGCTTCAGCTCTGATATGTTGCATTAAGTAATAGGAGTTGAGTGAAAACCCACAAACTGCATTACCTGTCTTATTCCTTGTGCCTTGTTACCTGCTCAGAAGTTAAGTAGTAATGCTTAGCCCTGCTTATTTATTTAATTGTTCAAAGACAAAAGAATGAAAAAGATGAGATTGGCTTTATTATTGGAATCTTGATGATAATAATAAATCGAGTCCGGACGGTGAACTTGCACTGGGAAGGGAGTCCCTCTGTAGTGTTCTCATCTGTTGATGCCCTAGGTCCCGTCCGTTGGTGAACTGGTGATATCGAGAATTTAGAAATCCACATGCATGAAGTGGTATACGGATGGTTGGAGCCGTGTATGCCATGGAGTGACCTAGCGTGGGGCCAGAGAATCCCACCTGTGTCATAGTGTGTTTTACTGTGGGATTTGAGTTCCCATGTATCTCGGTACACTGGGCCACAGAGCTCACGTGTATCATGTGGTGATATACGGCTGAGGTTGTTATCCCGGTATATCGGTGTATCTGGGGTGCTTCAGAGTTAAAGTCTCCGGTATGCTCAGTCGCCTAGGTCCCAGCTGGGTATGAAAATGGATTCGAATCGTCGTTGCTTCTCAGAGAAGAAGACTCGATCGGTGTTCATCATCGTAGTAACAACTTGAACAACGATTAAGGTTCAAAAATGAAGTTGGTTGATAATGGGAGTTAGTCCCAGCAACTTCTCTTTCTGTAAAGCTTTTCTGCAAAAATTCTTATCTCTTACAAGCCTTACCTTGTCCCTCTAGCCTGCATTTCTCAAGTCTCTACCCCTCTCTTTCGTCGGGTCAGTCTTGTTGAGTACTGTTGTACTCAGGGTTTGTTGAACCCCTGTTGCAGGTGAGCCTCATGGGCAGGAGTGTTATGCATCCTGCAGCATGACAGTCGTCGAGGAAAGCGACGACGAATAAAGATGTTAAGCTCTTGGGCAGAGCTTTTGTTTAATATTGTAATTTACTGCTACTCCACTACTATTATGGTTTGTACAATTCAAACTTGGGGTTGTAAATATTTGAAACTTAGAAGTTTGTAAACTTATGTTATTATAAGTCTTCCGCTGTTTAACTCCGTGGTATTTTATTTATATGAAACTGTTGTAATACTACAATGTCTCTCTACAATGATTGATCCTGCTCGGAAAATCGTGGATGATTCGGGATTTATCCGACAGACTTTTTAAGTCGTATGGAACACAGTCATGGTTATTTGGAGTCTGTTTAGACAATAACCATGCGTGTGGGCCATATGATTTAGGAGGTTCTGCCACAGCTGGTATCGGAGCTGGATCATTGTTGAAAAGAGTTGTTGTGGTATTCTTTTGTGAAAACTTCAAAAGTTTTGAGTCAAATGATTTTAACTTGACTATTTTGGGTCTAAATTGCTTAATCCTTATCTATGATTCTTTCTATCGACCCTTATTCTGAGTTTACAAAGTGTGGTGGAGAAATAGCATATTATATTGCCCTATGTTATAGTGTTGCTTTCTTTTACGATTAGATCGTAAGTTCGTTCATGCATCATACATAACGAATTTATTTAATTACTTTCCCCTTTAAAGTGGTTTGGGTTAAGTAGTGTCAATCCTTCTCATGCTAACCCTTAGACTTCTTCTTATCTATCCTATCTTGCTTCAGGATGGCCATTACCAAGCAAACACCTCGCAAGAGCACTGCACCAAAAGGAGTACCTCAACATCAGTTAGCTCCTAAATATGAGATCGGAGAAAGCAGTAGCAATCCACATCAAGATCCACAGGTTGAGATAACAAGGCTTAGATCCAAGTTGGAAAGGGCTGAAATCGACAGGATTTTAGAGGCCGCCGAAATCACTTCGTTGAGGCGATCCCGGAAGTATATGAAGCACCAAAGAAATAATGCTTGGGCAAGAGAAGATGCAGCAAACGTTCGTATCCAAGAACTTGAAGACTATGTGGAAGATTTGGAGGAATATGCGGAGGAGGCTGACGATGAATGTGTGAGGTTGAATAATTTATTGGATCCTGACTATCAAAGACAGGCAGCTCAGGATGACCTTGGTCTTGTAATGGGACAGGACGAGGAAGAGGAAGATCCTGAAGAACTAGAATCCGTCGATGAGGACGTTATTGATGAAGAAAAGGAAAATCAGATGGATATAGAGAATGAAATTGAAGAAGAAGATGTTATGGAAGAAGAAGATCCAGAGATAGTAGAGGAAGAGCCTGAAGAAGAGGAGGATCCTGAGGAAGATGAGTAAGGAGTTTGGGAAGTAAGATGTGTGATATATCCTTTCTTTGCCTTCTAAAGCCTAGTAGGTGTGGGAAGTCTTGCCGGAGTGCAGACTGATGTAATAAAATAATGTAACATAAGTATGTTACGCCTTTGTAATATATCCTTATGAAATCCGATAAGGCTTTTGTATAAAGTGTAGTTTGTGTTTCAACAGATACCTGCTCACACCCGTTCCCGTGATGCTGCTGGCTCATCTCAGGATGGAGGTGATATCCCTAATCCTCCACCAGTTCCACCCACTCTGGCTGATGCAGTTGCAGCATTAGTCACTGCCACAACCATGATGGCTCAAAACCAGAATCAGAATGCCCGACAAGGAAATCATGGGCGGAACCATAGAGACGAAACCACATATGTGGATTTCACAGACACCCGTCCTCCAGTTTTCAGCAGAGTAGATGAACCGATGGAGGCTGATGATTGGCTCCGCACTATGGAGTAGAAATTTGGACTGATTGAATGCACAGAACATCAAAAGCCCATGTTTGTAGCCCAGCAGTTGAGAGGTACTGCAGGAGCTTGGTGGGTAAATTTCGTTGCTGCTCAGCCCGAAGGCCATCGCATTACTTGGACTGAGTTTTGAGAAGCTTTTCAAGCACATTTTATTCCCGAGGGAATAATGACCATAAAGCTCGAAGAATTTCTTTCCTTGAGGCAAGGTGATATGTCGGTCATGCAATATTTTGGCAAATTTAATCACTTGTCTCAATACGCGTCAGACTATGTTAGTACTGACCGTAAAAAGAAAGAGTGTTTTCTGAGAGGTCTAAATAGTAAAATTCAGAGGATGATGACGGGAAATCCTAATGCCAGTTTTCTTGAGGCGGTGAATATCGCTATCTCTTATGAAGATAAGAATCGTCAACATCTAGAAACCAAAAAGAAGAAGGGTGTACCCTCTGGATTTTCTGGTGGCAATCCAAAGTGCCACAAAATAATCTATCACCCTCAGAATCATTTTCGTCCACCTTATTGTCCACCACAATACCAGGCACCGCAATAGGCATTCGCTCGTCCTGTTGCTAATCTTTCATATCCACGATCGCCGAATGCCTCGGGTATTCGTAATCCCAATTCCCAGCCACCTATCTTTCCCTGTTATAACTGTGGCAAACCTGGTCATTTTGCGCGAAACTGCCCGCATCCGAGGCAGTATAACTCCTATGTCCCCAGAACTTTTGCACCACAACAACAACCACAGAGTCAGCCTAAAGCAGGAAATCCGAAGGTATCAAATAGTAAGAATGAAAAGAAGTCTGGCAGAGTGTTCTACACTCAAGTTGGGGAAATCCCAGAAGGAGAGCCTGTCATGATGGGTACGTTTCCTGTTGCTGATCATCCTGCAATTATGCTATTTGATTCTGGTGCATCACATACATTCATTAATGGTACCTTTGTTAAGACACATGAAATTCCAATAAGGGAGACAAAAGAACAATTCTTTATACAATCGCCTGGAGGGCGTATGTGTACTAAAGAAATGGTACATGATGTGCCAGTAAGTTTGGGTGGGTATATTTTTCCCACTGATATGATAATATTAAAGGATCAAGATATAGATGTGATCCTAGGCATGAATTGGATGAAACGGCATGGCGCTGTGATAGATATCCTGAATAGAACTGTGAGATTAAACATACCCAATTGCAAAACTTCACTTCTTATTCAACTTCCGACACTTAAGAGGAATGTTCAAAAGGTATGTGCAACCTCTGTAAAAGAAATTGAGGATATACCAGTGGTTTGTGAGTTTCCTGATGTATTTCTCGATGAGTTACCGGGTTTACCTCCTGACAGAAATATAGAGTTTAGAATTGATTTGAAACCTGGTACTGCTCCTATATCCAGAAGAGCTTATCGGATGGCACCACCTGAGTTAGCAGAACTCAAGAATCAATTGCAAGAGTTAAGGGATAAAGGTTTTATTCAACCTAGCTCATCACCCTGGGGATGTCCTGCTCTCTTTGTGAAAAAGAAAGATCAAAGTTTAAGGTTATGTGTGGATTATCGTCCCTTGAATGAAGTGACCATTAAAAATAAGTATCCTCTACCCCGCATTGATCTGCTTTTTGATCAATTGGCGTAAGCAAAAGTGTTCTCTAAGATTGATCTTCGATCTGGGTATCATCAAATCAAGATTCGCCCAGAAGATGTTCCAAAGACCGCTTTTACCACTCGGTACGGTCTATATGAATATTTGGTAATGTCTTTTGGACTTACCAATGCACCGGCCTATTTTATGTATTTGATGAACTCAGTGTTCATGCCAGAACTGGATAAGTTTGTGGTTGTCTTTATTGATGACATATTGATATATTCTAAGAATGAAGAAGAACATGCTAAACACCTCAGAATTGTCTTGCAACGTTTGCGAGAACATCAACTGTATGCCAAGTTTAGTAAGTGTGAGTTTTGGCTGAAAGAAGTGAAATTCCTTGGACATGTGTTATCAAGCAAGGGTGTTGCTGTTGATCCTAGTAAAGTAAAGGATATACTGGATTGGAAACCACCAAAGACTGTGCACCAAGTTCGAAGCTTTCTAGGAATGGCGGGTTATTACCGTCGTTTCATACCAGATTTCTCGAAGATATCCAAGCCAATAACTGAATTGTTAAAGAATGATGTCAAGTTTATTTGATCACCTGCATGTGAAGAGGCATTTCAGAAATTGAAGAAACTAATGACTACTGCACCTGTTCTAGCACAACCAAATATTGAGAAGTCGTTTGATGTCTATTGTGATGCTTCTGGTATTGGTATTGGATGTGTGTTGATGCAAGAGGGGAGAGTCATTGCATATGCTTCTAGACAGCTGAAGAAACATGAGGAGCATTATCCCACACATGATTTGGAATTGGCAGCTGTTGTTCATGCCTTAAAAATATGGCGACATTATTTGTGGGGTAATAGATGTAATATTTACAGTGATCACAAGAGTTTGAAATACATATTCACTCAAGATGATTTGAATATGAGGCAAAGAAGATGGTTAGAGTTAATCAATGATTATGATTTGGAAATCTATTACCATCCTGGTAAGGCCAATGTAGTGGCTAATGCACTTAGTCGGAAAGGTCATTGTCATTGTTTAACAGTAAAGCCTTTGGATATCTCTATATGTCATGACATAGAAAAACTGGGTATAGAAATGGTGCAACAAGGCAGTTTGTCTAACATTACTGTTGAGACAACCATCAGAGATCAGGTTATTGCTGCTCAGAGAAGTAATAAGGGAATTCATTATATCAAAAAGAAAGTTAAAAATGAAAAGAATTCTTGTTTCACAATTGATGAAGCATATGTCTTATGGTATAAGAATCGTCTGGTCATACCAAAAGATTCTAAGTTAAAACAAAAGATCTTTGATGAAGCACATCTGTCAAAGTTTTCTATTCATCCAGGCAGTGATAAGATGTATCATGATCTGAAACAGAGATTTTGGTGGACCAAGATGAAAATAGAAATTGCTAAGTATGTGGCTCAATGTGATACTTGTCAGAGAGTCAAAGCTGTTCATTTGAAGTCAGCAGGAGAACTTCAGCCATTACCTATTCCAGCTTGGAAATGGGAAGATATAAGTATGGACTTTATCGTGGGTCTACCTAGGACAACAAAGGGTTTTGATTCAATTTGGGTTATAGTGGATCGACTCACAAAGTCCGCACATTTTCTTCCAGTTCAAACTACAAATTCAGCTTCACAGTATGCCAAACTGTATTTTGAACGCATCATAAGTCTTCATGGGATACCTAAGACAATTGTTTCAGATAGAGGCACGCAGTTTGTCTCCCAGTTTTGGAAACAACTACACAAGTCTTTATGTACTGATCTGTTGCACAGTACAGCTTACCATCCCCAGACAGGAGGTCAGACTGAAAGAGTAAATCAAATACTTGAAGATATGTTGAGGGCATGTGTTCTAAATTTTCCAGAGAAATGGGATGAATGTTTACCCTTAGCAGAATTCTCATATAATAATAGTTATCAAGAAAGCATCAAAATGGCACCATTTGAAGCATTGTATGGTCGCAGATGTAGAACTCCATTAAGTTGGTCTGAGCCCGGAGAAAGAAGATTCTTCGGAGTTGATTTGGTAAAAGAAACTGAAGCGAAAGTTAAACAGATACAACAAAATATAAAGAAAGCACAATCTCGTCAGAAGAGTTATGCAGATCAAAGGCGTCGACCATTATATTTCAATAATGGAGATCATGTATACCTAAAAGTGTCACCCATGAAAGGAGTTACCCGATTTGGAGTCAAGGGTAAGTTAGCACCTCGTTACATTGGACCATTTCCAATTATAGAAAGATGTGGACAGTCAGCATATCGTCTACAATTACCTGAACAATTGTCGGTTGTGCACAATGTGTTCCATGTGTCTCAATTCAAAAAGTGCCTCCGTGTGCCAGATAAAGTCATTGATGTTGAGGGTATTGAACTTGAACCTGATTTGACTTACTCTGAGTCCCCAATTCGAGTTTTGGATCAGAAGGATCGCTTTACTAGAAGCAGAACAATCAAGTGGTACAAAATACAATGGGATCAACATTCAGAAGAAGAAGCCACTTGGGAATCAGAGGATTACCTATTGGAGAATTTTTCGAAGTTTTATGCTTCTATCTAAAGTAATAATTCTTTCTACGAGTTGTAACTTCTCTATGAGTGGTACAATTCCTTTCCTTTATAAACTTAGAAGAAGTGTATTTTCCTGACACATTTCCTTTTCCATTACTTCACTCGAGGCTTTAAATCTCGGGACGAGATTTCTTTAAGGGGGGAAGGCTGTAACACCTTTGGTGTTATGTTAGCTAAAATATGCCATGTCATCATATGCACTGCAAAGCATTCATGGTTAGGTCAACCTTAATGTTCATTCACTAAAACAAGTGTACATTTCATAGGTTGATTGAGTTTTTGTAATGTTTGTCACATGAAATAATAAAACCCTATTTTCGAATGTCATCGCAAATGCTTAGATTATACTCTATGTACTTGAGATGTAAACTGTGTTTACACTAGTGTCAAGCATAGTGTATAAGTCTAAGTCCAACCCTAAAAATGATTTCCATATTTGAAATTAAAATTGGATTTCCAAGCTTATTTCTAAGTTTGGCTATTCAAGTTTAAACTCAAAATGGAAATGCTATAAAAGGTTTTTCAAAACTCAACTTGGTCAACCCAGGGTATCATTGGGTAAATGACCTAAAAATGTCCTTCGATGATGTTTGTGATCACTAATAACCAACCAATTAAGTTAGAAACCAAATTGAGTTTAAACTCTATTTCAAAAACCCTTTAATTCCAACCCTAGTTTTATCCCCTTTTCTCTAATTCAAAATCGATAAAGAATATGGGGATACTCTAAAAAGACAATTTGTATATCTTGACAAGAGCTACAAAGCTGGTATACAAAGTTTTTCAAGTTTCCAAAAGGAATTTCAAATTAATTTATACAGTTTCTAGCATTTGTCCCCTTTTGATTTTAAAACCATAATTCAAAAATTATACATAATCTAAGAAAACTTTGTACATGAAAGATGTTTGGTTTGACAAACTCAACATTTCATAGTTTTGAAGATTTTCAAGTTTTATTGAAAAATCAAAAGTAATTTCAAATGCTTGTTTCTAGGGTTTTATCCCCTTTTTAAATCTGAATTCAAATTTCAAAATCTAGACAGAATTTGAGGATGCCAGTTAAAGGAAAGGTGTAGCTCTTGAAAAGTTATGCAACTGATATTTTTGGAGACTTTTAAGTTCTTATATAAATTTGGGAGTAATTTGTATTTTATACCGAGTGGCAATTCTGTAAATAAACCGAACAGTACCTAATCCTATCGGCGAACGCCATGGCCGGCTTCTCATCGCGCGCCGCCGACCACCGCCGCGCCTTCTCGGCCAACCGAGCGCTCTCGGACGTAAGAGACTTCATCGTCGTCGTGTCACCTGCTCCTTCATCGACTCCATGCTATAAATACCGATCGGACGCCGTCGTTCTCCATCTTTCTTTCTCCCGCCGCCGTCGCCGACGACCTCGCTCCGCCGTCGAAATTCATCGTCGACGCTCCACCTCTGTCCAATTGCTCTTGTCCAAAGCTCCGCCACTTCCTCACGGTCCTTTTGGGCCAGTTCATGCTTGCTCTCATCGCCCGAGCCACCCGCACGCCACCTTTTTCTCCGCGGCCGGTCAGCCGAGCCGCCACGCCATCGCCGCTGTTTGCCGCCGCTAAAGGTGAATATATTTTACCTTTAACCATGCCATCGTGTTCTCTGTGTCGTCCTGCATCTGATGCGCACCTTAGTTTGAGCAGCGCATTACCGGAGGCCGCCGTGACGCCGTCGTGCCATCGGAGCGCCGCCGCCGCCATCACCGCCGTCCACCGCCGCTCAACCCACTCACTCCGGACCTTCATTAACGTGCGCATCAGCACCGTGGTGAGCTCCTGCGTCTATCTGTGTCATCAATTTGGTCAATCCCTTGCCGTGGCCGCCGGTAGCCGTAGCCCGCCGCCGGCGCAGTGCTGCAGCTCCGCCGCGCACGTTGCCGTCCTGCCCAGAGACCGAGAGCGACTGCATGAAGTTGCCAAACTAGCTTGCCTGAGTGCCCTGCGTCTAACCGTAACCTTGCCGTCGCCAGAAATCGCTCCGGTGAGCGACGCCGCCGCGCCCGAGCTCCGCCGCGCCGCCATTGCCGCCGGCGTGCATGCTGCCCTCGCTCCGCCGTTGCGTTAGCCTGTCCGTTGGATGCGCCGTGTCAAGATGAGCAAGTAGGAGAAAACCCCATCACCGGAAACCTCACCGACGGCGAGGAATCGTCGGTCAACTCCGGCGAGGTCGGCTGTTGACCCGGGGGCACTGTGCCGAATTTCCTTTTTCCATTTTCAGAAAATGATTTAAATGCTATTTCCTTTGAAAATTCATAGTAATTCATATATAGCTCCAAAAATTCTAAACGTTTTTGTGAATGTTCTTTATGATGTCATCTACCTAGAAAAAATATGAAATACCAAAATTGAGTACTTTTTGCATATGTTAAAATTAGCCCTTTTAATTGAAAAATGGACCTTCAATGATTTTTAATAATTAAAATAATTGGCTTTTAATTTTGAAATTTGTTTTGCCATCTAATTAGGCTAAGAGCTTTCTAAAATAAAATTTTGTGCTTAATTTGACAACTTTAATTTTTATGCCTTTATTTAATGCTTTTAAATAATTAATTAACCCCTTTAGTTAAACTTAATCATTATATGATTTGTTTGACTTTGGGATTGATTGATGACCTTGGGTCGTTAATCCTAATGGCCTTTGGCACTTTAATTAATTATTTGCGCTTATTTTAATCATGTCATTAGGGCTTAATTAACCTTATTTTATGTGTTTAATTAACCTCTTAAATGACGTAGCTAACCCTAATGAGTTATTTAAGCGAAGTTTTGTTAGCTTGCAACTTTATCATGAAGAAAGGTTGTACTCAATTCCTTAATCTAATCATGCACTCATCGAGCATCATATTTACTATTCCATCATGTAAAGCATATTAATTATCGAATAGTTTCCGTTAACGGAGAGTTAACGTTATCACTCAGATCCGAAGGACGAGCAGATTCAAGAATCGGGAGTTGATCCAGAGTTCGAGACCATCTACCCCGAACATCAAGGGAAGCCCCGGATGCATTTAAACCCTATTCTATTTATAAAAGTTTTATCGCTTCAGCTCTGATATGTTGCATTAAGTAATAGGAGTTGAGTGAAAACCCACAAACTGCATTACCTGTCTTATTCCTTGTGCCTTGTTACCTGCTCAGAAGTTAAGTAGTAATGCTTAGCCCTGCTTATTTATTTAATTGTTCAAAGGCAAAAGAATGAAAAAGATGAGATTGGCTTTATTATTGGAATCTTGATGATAATAATAAATCGAGTCCGGACGGTGAACTTGCACTGGGAAGGGAGTCCCTCGGTAGTGTTCTCGTCTGTTGATGACCTAGGTCCCGTCCGTTGGTGAACTGGTGATATCGAGAATTTAGAAATCCACATGCATGAAGTGGTATACGGATGGTTGGAGCCGTGTATGCCATGGAGTGACCTAGCGTGGGGCCAGAGAATCCCACCTGTGTCATAGTGTGTTTTACTGTGGGATTTAAGTTCCCATGTATCTCGATATGCTGGGCCACAGAGCTCACGTGTATCATGTGGTGACATATGGCTACGGTTGTTATCCCGTTATATCGGTTCATCTGGGGTGCATCGGAGTTAAAGTCTCCGGTATTCCAGTGACCTAGGTCCCAGCTGGGTATGAAAATGGATTCGAATCGCCGTTGCTTCTCGGAGAAGAAGACTCGATCGTTGTTCATCATCGTAGTAACAACTTGAACAAAGATTAAGGATCAATAACGAGGTTGGTTGATAATGGGAGCTAGCCCAAGCAACCTTTTCTTTTTGTTGAACTTAACCGCAAAATTTCTTATCTCCTACTGACCTTACCTTGTCCCTCTAGCCTGCATTTCTTGAGTCTCCACCCCTCTTTTTCATCGGGTCAGTCTTGTTGAGTACTTTTGTACTCAGGTTTGTTGAACCCTTGTTGCAGGTGAGCTTCATAGGCAGGAGTGTTTTGCATCCTGCTGCATGACAGTCGTCGAGGAAAGTGACGACGAGTAAGATGTTTAGCTCTTGGGCAGAGATTTTCATTTGGTATTGTAATAAAGTTATCTACTGCTACTCCACTACTATTATGGTTTGTATAGTCTAAACTTATGGTTGTAAATATTTGAAATTCAAAGGTTTGTAAACTTTTGTTATTGTAAGTCTTCCGCTGTTTACTCCGTTGTATATTATTTATATCAAACTGTTGTAATACTGCAATGTCTCTCTTCAACGATTGATCCTGCTCGGAGAATCATGGATGATTCGGGATTTATCCGACAGACTTTTTAAGTCATATGGAACACAGTCATGGCTATTTGGAGTCTGTTTAGACAATAATCATGCGTGTGGGCCATATGATTTAGAAGGTTCTGTCACAATTTTGTTATGTAGAGCTACGGCAGGGCATCTAAAGCATGCGCCACACCCGTCCCTAATTCCCCTACGCGGAATTGCAACACAGCCAGTCCGCCTGCGTCACTGCCGGCCGGCCCGCGCCACACCAAAACGTCATCGTCCGCTGGCCTCCAACCTGCTGGGCGCTCATCAGCTCATCCAGGGGCTCAACATGACCGTGCGACCCCGCGCGCAGCAGCGTAGCGCGTTCTGCCACCGCCCGCTTGGGGCTGAGTCTTGACGACGGTGCGGCCCCCATGGCACTCGAGCATCGATTGGTCGAGTGCTCTACTGTCACCTTGGCCATGGGCATACGCTACTCTGACATCCTGCATCCGTCAATGTCGCGTGGTTACCTCCACTGGCGCCCTTCCCTCTGCGACTGACGCCGTTGAAAGTTCTTAGGTATGCAGCTATACTAGCGCACACCCATTTTTGCCTGTCAAGGTGGCCTATGACTAATTCTGAAATTGCTTGGTCAGGCGCACATGGACCACGATCGATTCTGAAATTGCTTGGTTAGCCACACATGGATTTGATGACGTCGTGGTTGAAACCGTATCATCACTCTCCCTGTCCTTTTTCTGTAATTCGTTTATTCACATGTGAAAACTACTATTACAGTACACCCTCTAATTAAGCCAATTTTGCCATCACCATCCACACAGTTTCACAATTGAATAAGTATATTAGTAGAGCTGTAAGCCTTTCAGAAAACAAAAAAAATGTCCAGCTTGCTGATATTTGTGCTTATGAGTTATGAAGGAACCAATCAGCCTGCACAGTTACCTTTTGCAAACACTAAAAGAGTACATGCACAAGAATTTTTTGAAAGCTTCGAATGCTTAAATTTACCTTTTTTGAGCACTTGCACAATTGCATTTGCATACCAAAAAGAAGCATAATGCTATTTTTATTTTCTGATGCTGAATGTGTGCTCTTCTTATCCAAAACTTATTCAGAAGAAAGCAAAAAAAAATCATGCTTGCAAGTCACATCTCTAAATAGTGCATTGTGTTTTAATTTCATTCTAGGTTCTGGACATCAATAATCATCAAGAATACATAGAGAATCAACTACATTATGCATCCCAATTGAACAAAAAAAGTATTTAAACAAAGAAATCATCTTCTTCGCTTTATACCATAACAGGTGCAACAACTCCATCTTCAATATAGGTGTCATCTTCATCATCATCATCCTCATCAAGTAGTACCGCATCATCTGGTTCAGGAACTGCTGCTTTATCACGCACCTTATTAATAATGGAAGCATCACCGATTGCGGCTTCCTTGTCTGCTCTTGTCCGCTCTTATCCAATTTGTCAAATCCTCATTTGGGCCTACTAAATTCATGTCCTGGATTCCGACATCAAGTAGACCGGCTTCCATGTCACCCTCACAAGTGACATGGAATTCAAGTGAGATAATTCTTCTAATCACTCCGTACCAGGTCATGTTGCCGTAGCATCATCTCCCCTCACAAGCACACCACTGTTTTGTGTGATGAGGTTTCTCTCAATGGCAGTCGTTCAAAATAGCCAGTTATTGATATAGCATCTATTGAACACACAAGCTTGAGGGTCCGGTTCTTGAGAAAGGGCATACATCAGTTCACTTGCTTCCCCTTTCTCATATAGTTTGGTGATCTGAAAATTCAATTTGAAAACAAATGTCTCTGTTAATTACTACGTCATTCTAACCATCACATGGAATAAAAAAATAAAACTAACCTTCTCCTCGAACCACCTTACAAAGTGCTACTCATGTCATTTATTAAGAATCCTTGTACTATTTTCTTTGAGTTCTTTCATATGCTCCCTACATCGAAATAACCAACTAATTAGTTGATGCCACAAACAAATAGTACAATAATTAATTATGATATTTTGCAAGTTACTCGACCCAGTGTCTCGCTTCAGGGCAGTTACTAATTATGTAGTGCCTCATCTTCCGTCCCTCATCTCCACTAAATGTCTCAAAAGTCTGTCCTCTCCTCTTGTAACCCATTTCACCAAATATGCTCAGACCAGACTGTGGCTCATTCACAGTTGTACTTTCATGACGATCAACGCGATTAAGCTTAGTGTCAACGTCGAAGAATCTAGAGAAAAATGTAAGGCACTCTTCGGCTATATATGCCTCGGGATGCGCCTTGTTCCTCACATAGCCTTTAACAGTACGTAGATACCTCTCAACTAGATACATCGATCTGTAATACATGGGCCCTCCAAGTTTGGCCTCCTCAGCTAGATGAACCGGTAAATGAATCATGATATCAAAAAAGCAGGTGGAAATACCATCTCTAGTTGGCAAAGAATCTCTTTAATTGAAGTACTAAGTTTGTCAAGATCATCTTCCACCAGCAAAGTTTGTCAAGATCATCTTCCACCAGCTCCTTTGAACAAAGTGCAGTGAAGAACCTACAGAGTTGAATCAATGGCACAACAACTTCTTCTGGCAAAATCTTTCTGACGACTAAGGGTAATAATTTTTGTAGAATAATATGGTAGTCATGAGTTTTGAGTCTAGATACCTTACATGCATTGACATCAACACATCTCCTTATATTGGAGCTAAACCCATCAGGCATCTTTGCTCCTTGTAGAAATTGGCATAATTTTTTCTTGTCATCTTTATCTAAAAATTATAAGGCTGGTGGCAAGGTATAACTATCATCGTCAATCACAGGGTGCTGATCTTGCCTTATCCCTAGCTGTTCCATGTCAAGCCGGGCCTTCTCACCGTCCTTACATTTACCTTCAATTTCAAGCAAAGTACCTAGTATGCTCTCGCATATGTTTTTCTCAATGTGCATCACGTCCAAATTATGCCTTATGAGCAAAGAAGACTAGTAAGGGAGCTCAAAAAAATACTCTTCTTCCTCCAATTGTGACATCTTTCATCTTCATCTCGTTTCCTCTTTCTTGATGCCCCCTTTCCAAAACTCGATCAAAAGTTTCATACTACGCCAATACCTGTTGACCAGACAGTGGTACTGGAGCCTCCCTAGTTTCCACCTCATTGTTGAAGCTGATCTTGTTCATGCGCCATGGATGGTCCGAGGGAAAAAAATGACGATGTCCCATGTAGCAATGCTTGTTCCCAAATTTCAACCACAAATAATCTGTATCCTTGTGGCAGTATGGACACGCAAATTTGCCTTTTGTGCACCAACCAGAAAGTATCGCATATGCAGGAAAATCATTAATTGTCCAAAGCAGAATAGCATGCAATGTAAAATTCTTCTTTACCTTATCATCCCATGTATCAATACCCTTTTCCCAAAGATTCTTCAGCTCATCGATGAGGGGTCTCAAATATACATCAATGCTCATTCCATGAGATTTTTTACTAGGTATCAACATCGACATCATCCAATATGGTTGTTTCTCAAACAACCAAGGAGGCAAATTATAAGGGATTAGGATAACAGGCCAACAGGTGTACGTAACATTTTGCATGCCAAAGGGGTTGAAGCCATCAGAAGCAAGACCCAACCTAATATTACGAGCATCCTCTGCAAACCAGTGATACTCCTTATCCACATGCTTCCATGCCTTTGAGTCAGTAGGGTGTCGCATTTTGCCATCACTGACCAATTCTTCCTTATGCCATCGCATTTGTGATGATGTGCTCGCTGTCATATATAATCTTTGTAGCCGAGTAAGAGGAAAGTAACGTAGTATTTTACGTGGGACACGCTTCTTATTTGTTCTATCAATACCATCATTCGCATTGCCCCTCTGACCATTAGCACCATCATTAGGCGTTTTCCACCTAGACTCGCCACATTTGGGACATGTATCCAGATTTTCATTTTCCTTCCTAAATAACACACAATTGTTCTCACAGGCATCTATCTTTACATAGATCAAACCTAGATCTCGAACCACCTTTTGCACTTTCTCCATTGTGTTTGGGACACAATGGCTTTTAGGTAGAATCCTTGAGAACAAATTAAGTATCGCCTCCAATGCACGGTTACTCATGCCAGTCGAGCACTTAATCTGAAAAAGTTCCACAATAAAGGAGACCTTAGTAGCTTCCATGCAACCTGGATACAATTGCTTTTCTGCTTCCTGTAATAATTTCAAGAAGATCTTGGCTTGTTCATTTGGCTGTTCATCGTCATGAGTGATCTCTCCATGTATAGCACCTCTGATTAGGGATCTAACCATATGAGTGGCACCACATTCCTCACTCAGTGTACCTTGTTCATTATTGTCATCTGCAACTTCTTGTGCCGTGGCTTCATTGGCTACTTCTACATCAACTAGACGTGCATCTTGGTTGTGTAATTCCACATCTGAAACTTCTCCTTCCATGATAAAGCTTTCATGAAACCCTCTAGTAAGAACATGATGTTGAACCTCAGACTGTGGTCTGTATGACATACACACACATCTAGGACATGGGTCAGCAGCAGTTCCACCTTTCGATGTGCCACCAAATGTGATGTCCAGAAATTATCGAAATTTCTGCTGCCACTCAGTTGAAGTATGAGACAACCGCATCCAACTCCTATCTTCACATGACATTATATATTCTGCATGACGATGATCACATCAGACAAAAACAAATTAGAATTCTATCAGATATGTTTAAAAAATAAAATTAAAAATTTGTAAATTACCTTACTGAGAACTTGAGACAATGATTATCCACCAAATAGTCTTAACTCTTAGATGGCAATGTCCTATCTGTATGCACTTTTAATGTGGGATTACCAAACCTTATCCTCTAGGGAATAAAAATTGGAGGAGGTAAATTAAACATTGATTATTTTTGTAGATCAAGAAAGGGAATTAGGAGCAATTAGGCAAACAAATAGTACCTAGAACACCTGGCATTAACTTGTTGCTTGCTTTGCGCAGATTATGTCGGAGTCACCTAAGTGGCCGGCGACGTAGCAACAGCCGACGACGCACAATGGAGTGACGATCGGATCAGCACAATGGAGATTCGGCTAAAAACAAATGAACTAGCAAAGTCACCAAACATCAGAAGGCAGCGGCGAGCAGAACTTGTAGGCCTTAGTCTCGACGTCTCATAGGCTTTCTATCTCTTCCAATTCGTTGTTGGGCCTTTTTTTTATTTTGAGAAAACTTCCTGTATGTACATAGTGGTGGAGGCAGCAAAACCTAAAAAAATAAAAATACCAAATATATATGTACTGTACTATATTTGAAATACATACAATACGCACGTGACATGGTCATACACTTATACGGAGGGAAGCAGGATAGGCCTGATGGGCCTTATGGCGTCAGATGATGGCGTGGCGCAAGAAGCTGAAAACTCAACAAGGTGGCCGGCAAGTTTGCTCAAAAAAAAGGTGGCCGGCAAGTTTGCAACTGCTTCGACTGCATGATGGCCCCAAAGAAGAGGATATGTGATGAAAGTTATTTTTAATTCAGAAATTAGAATTCTATAAACACTTATTGGCATTCGTGTACAGGCAGTAGTGTACGACACATGCTAAAAATGCAATATTCTCACGTCACTATTCTAGTTTTCTATTATTTATTGCCTTTCTATTATTTTCCATAAAATGATCAAAATAACTTAAACATGTAAATTCATAATAAACAAATTATTTGAATATATTAGTTAAACAAAGTAAAATATATGTAGGTTGCTATAGGCGTGCGAAAAATTCATGACCCCATGCAACGCACAGGCATATATCTTACAGATGATATATGTGAGGTTGGTTCCCATAGCCACAAGGACTAGTGCGGATGCATTGCTCGACAACCCCATGGCCAGGCCTCCTAGGGCACTTTGATCAAAATGATGATGATCGATCGATGGAGAAAGCCGCACGCATCTCTAAACAACATGATGTCACGTAAGCTTCTGGATCCTCTAGACAAAGAAAGGCCCACCAAATACATTAGTCATTAGCAACTCAAAAAACAAAAAATTCGTTGCAATATTAACATGATATTGCATCCATTTAGGATTCTAGTTGCAATAATTAATTAAAAATTGCAACGCCATAGAAGATTATTACAACACCAAGAAACTGTGGCAATAAGAACATTCTATTGCATCCATTCGGACTTGTTGCTGCAATAACTGCCTAGCAATTGCAACATCAATAAAGATTATTGCAACACAGAACAACCGTAGCAATATTTACGAGTAAAAGCAACCAAATTCAATGGAGTTGCAATAACATGAAGTAATTGCAATGAACATAAATACTAATGCAACTCCAAGGTACCAAAGCAATAGAGCCAATTAATTGCAACACAATTCTAAATTTGTTGCAGTGGCACATGTATATTGCAACGACTAACAACACATAATGCAACACATTTACTTCATTGCATTATAGGCACATATTGCTACCATTTTACAAAAAGGTTGCAATATGACCCCCTATGGCAGCCAAATTAGTGGTATTGCAACCATGTGGTGTGGCATTAGAGGTGAATCCTTGTAGTGTCTGTCTCCCACCCATTCAAGAGTGAGTGGTGAGCACGTAGGTCCCAAGGTTCCAGTTCTCAAGAGATATCAGGTCCTAGGGGGATCAGACAGGATTATCTTCTCATAGAGACTACAATAGTCTATGCTACAACAGCACCTCCTACCTGGGGCTTCGCTCCACAAAGGCCCTCGGCCCTGGGATCTTCATATACCTCACAATGTACCCGCCACAGGCACCTTGTAACAACCCTAGAAATCCGGTCACCGAAAATTCGGGCTTTCAAAAATTTTTCTAAAGTATACCGATGTTTGGTGAATGTCATGTGGGCAAACACCCCACAGTGTACAAGTAGCGCCTAACACTGGCATGAGCATTGCATTAATTTACCAAAGAATGTTTTGCCTTTTATCGATTTTATGTGATGACTAATAAAATCAGAAAAACCTTATCATCACATGTATGTATATATGCCCTCTAACCACGAAATGGACCCCAAACCACCACAAAACCCTAGTGGACCTACCATGATGTGTGCACCATGGTCGCTAACATAATTAGCAATGATTTGTGGCATGGTTGTTTAGTAGTATAAGAAATAAAAATGGAAAAGGTTTTGAAAATAGAAAGAAAAAGGAAAAGGCCAAAGTAGCCCAATCTGCCCAGCAGCGGCCCAGCCCGCTCGCGTGCGCCGGCCTGCTTGCCCGCTCACGGCTCGTCCAGCCACCCCTGCCGCCGCTCATGCACGCCGGCCTGCCTGCCCGCTCGCGGCCCGTCTGGCCTGCCCCGCGCACCCGCCTGCACGCCGGCCCGGCGCTCCACACAAACGACCCACGAGGCCGAGCAACCCAGCAAGGTGGTCTGCTGCATTGCCGCCTGCCCGTTCGCCCGCACCATGGCCCAAATTGGCCTCCTCGGCCCAGCAAGCGCTCGCGCACCGCGCACGCCACAGCCACTGTCATGCGGGCCTGTTTTGTCATAAGCTTCCTTTTTCCACTTCAAGGAGCCCGCACGTCGTGTCCGATTTCTAGAAAAAGCCATGGCCACTCCATGCCGTTCGCCCGCGTCCAATCGCACGCTGAGCCGTCCATCTCGCCCGCCCGCTTGCACCGCGCCTTGGCCAAACCCTAAACCTAGCCACTCGCGCGCCCGGCCGCCCGATGGGCATCTCCCATCCGCGTCGTCCGCCGCAGTCGCCATGGCTATAAAAGGGGGTCGTCCCGGCCTTTAGGGTTTCCCCGTGCCAGCCGCCGTGAGGTAAACACTCCACCGCATTGCCTCATGCCTGTCCAGTTAGAGAAGGAAGTAAGAGGGTGAGAGGGGGAGCAGCGGAGCATGCCGGAGCGCCGCCGCCACTCGCACACGCAGGGAAGCCCTGGCCACCTCGACTCGACCCGCAGATGGAGCCACTCTACCTCACCTTCGTCAAGACACCACCAAGCCCTCGCCGCCTCACCTCAGCCGTTGCCACGCAGGTGAGCTCTCCTTCCATCATCCCTGCTCTGTCATGGTCGCCGCCCAGAGGGCCGTCGCGTTCCCGCACACCTGACTCCCCTCTCTTCTCATCAACTTGACCGGTGTGTCCGCGCTAGTCTAGGGTGCCATTTTGGCAACCTTTCATGGACCGACAAGAACCATAGAGGAGCCTGGCACCTTTGCCGGCTCTGGTTCGCCCGGACCCCTGCCGCCGGAGCGCCGCCGCAACGCCCGTTGTCACGCGCGCCCGCCGGGCCCTGTTGCCGCGTAGTTGAGCAATTCGAGCTCCGAGCTGCTCGAGACGGGAGAAGATGAAGGAGAAAATGATGCGCCGTCGGCGAATTTGACCGGAGAGTCGCCGTCGTCACCACTGGGTCGCTGTTGTCGTCCACCTTGCCAGAAGCGCCACGGCCAAATTAATATGGTCTGTTAGCTTCGCCTTGACCTCGTGAACTTCTTGCATGAGTCGAAGCAGCCCCTTAGTCACTGCTACGCCCGGCAGCCGTGGCCTCGTCGCCGGCCGCCGCCGAAGCACGTGCGTTGACAAGGCCAAGCCCCGTGGGACCACATGAACCCCGCTGCTGCACCAGTCTAGCCTTCATGCACGCTTAGCCATGCCACAGCCCGGCCAACCCCGCTCGCGGTCACAGCCCGCCTGCACGCCACCGGCGAGCTCAACCGCACTGGCCACGCGCGCGCGGGAGACGGAGGAAAGGGGAAAGGTTTCCCCGCCCGCGTGGACCAAGTCCACCACGTGGACCCAACCAGCCAACCGTGCGGCGCCACCTAGCCACCCAGTCTCCGGTGCACCGTGAACCGAGTCCGTGAGCCAGAGCACCGTGGACCGAGCCCGTTGGACTCTGACGCGCCACGTAGCCCAGCTACTGAGATGACACGTGTCCAGGCCGGGCCGACCCAACCTGGCCCAGATCCAGCCTTGCCCAGGCCCGCCGAGGCCCGGTCGAGGCCCGGTCGGCGTTGACCATTGACCGATCAATGTTGACCGTTGACCTGGCCCCACCTGTCAATGACCAGACCCGTGGGCCCCACCTGTCAGCCACTGACTGGGTCCCGTCATTGCTGACGTCAGCATGACGTTAGCATGACAACATCCGAGCAGCCAGACGCGCGTCAGTGCTGATGGGATCTATGAGGTTGGGTGAGGTGTGGCACCTTCACTGACGTAGCTGTCAGACTTCTCCTGGTAGTCACTGTCGTCAGACTTGTCCTCGCTCGAGCCTGTAACAAGAATTAATGGTCGCGGGAGTCACCCCTATAGATTAGGACAAAGAATGAATGCCAAAAAGAAGATCCAAATGCACTCAAACATAGCTTAGATAGATAGGGCTCAATTTATAGAAAATTTGGATATGTGGATCGCATTCTTCGGAGCTCGTATGAATTAGTTATGAATTTTCAAAGATTTAACCATTTTCTAAAAAAGAAAAAGGGTCGATTTATCTGGTGCTAACACGTGGCAGCTTGTGATTGGGCCTCGTGTCATGCGTGGGTCAACTGGGTCAACACAGATGCTGACGTGGCGGATGATATCATGCTGACATCAGCGTTGACAACGGGGTCTGACAGGTGGGTCTGGGGTGACGTCATTGCTGACGTCAGCAGTCAACGGTCAATGGTCTGGTGGGCCCCACTGGGCCGTTAACAGGCCGTTAATGGGCCAAGTAGGCCGGATATGGGCCAGGCTGGGCTCGCCACGTGGCACGCTCTGGTGCGGCCACGTCATCACTGGGTTCCAAATGGGTTCAGTCCACGGCTCCCGGTCCACGGTACACCGACTCCTTTAGGGTCCACTGTCAGCGGCTCAGGTCTACGGGAACCACGTTCACTTGATCCGAGTTTGAATCCATATGGTCCACGGACCGGTTCATGGTGCACCAACTTCTCTTGGTCCCACCGGCAGTCACTAGGTTCATGTATACCGCGTCCGTCTTCCTCCGGCCGAGTTCATCCCCTTCTTCTTTCTCCTTTGGCCCGACGGCACAGCTCACCGATGGCGGGGAAACCTCGATTCCCGACGCCACGGTGGTCCTCCAACGCCATTAACCTGCCCATCAGTTTCGGGACTTCACGGCGG
Organism: Bothriochloa decipiens; assembly: GCA_023333625.1. Taxonomy (NCBI): domain Eukaryota; kingdom Viridiplantae; phylum Streptophyta; class Magnoliopsida; order Poales; family Poaceae; genus Bothriochloa; species Bothriochloa decipiens. Next base: position 25,592,791 of record CM041645.1, read on the forward strand.
TCATGATGATGGGATTCAAGGCGGCGGCTTGGCCTCCGGTGATAAACTCCACAGCGGACGGTGGCTCGGTGGCGGCGGCGCTCGGTGTACTCTTCACATCGAGTCACTCCAGCTCCAATTCATGGTGTAGATGCGCAATTGGAGTCACGCAGCACCTACCTGAAGTGTCGGCAGTGACCAAAAGCCACGACGAAGTCCGCGTGGGCAGCAACTCCCACGGCGGAGATCCGACGTGTCCACGGAGCACAGCTACGGCACTCCGAGAGGGTCCACGGCCTCCATCATCTTGTCCAGTCGATGTAGCACATCACCGTGGAGCTTGTCATCGCGTCCTTGTCCTTTGAGGCGATCGGAGGTGGCGGGAAGACGACGATGAACGGCGGCGCTCTAGAGCGGCAGCGCACAGGCAAGGCAATGGCAAGGCGGCTCGAGTTGGTGATCTGGTGAGACAAACACGGAGCCAAGGGGGCACCGAGTCTGTCTCATCAAGGCAAGCACGGATCCAAGGTCAATGGAGGGTGAAGCACAATGGTGAGGTGGCAGGGTGGCTTCGCCGCGGCGGCGCTCTGCGCGCGGCTGCTGGCAAGGCGGCGCTCTGGTCCGGCATTCGCCTGATGCCATGGTCCAAGGGCTGGGCCAGTCCGTGTGTGTGTGCGGGTGTGTCCAGAGGGAGACCGGTGGAGGTCTCGGCCTACGCACTCCCAAGGCGGAGCGCCATGACCAGCAGCACGGGCGGAGGTTGGAAGAGGGGAAAAACAGCGGCGCTCACCGGCGGTTGCAGCGGATGGAGTCATGGTACAAAGTCCAAGCGGCTCGGGCTTGCGGTACATCTCCTCCTTCCTGCTCTCGACACAGCAGCAGTGGCTCTGGGTCAGCGGCGGCAGCCTTCTTCTCCAACTCCGGCGACGGACGGCTTCCTATTTCCCGCCTCCTTCTCCTCCCTTCTTTCCCCAAATTGAGCGGCTAGGGTTGAAATTGGGCACCACCAGAGCGGTGGCGGCAGATGGGGAGCCCTAGGGTGCCGGGGTCATGATCTTATTGGGAGAATGGTGGAGGTAGGTGGCCGGCGGACGGTGATCGGCGTGGAAGCTTGATCAAGCGGCCATGGAGCGGTCCAGGTCAGTAACTGGGGCTCAGTCTGGGTCCATGGAGCAGCGAGAGGAGGCTAGCTGGGGTTGGGTAGCGAAGCTCTTTACAGCGGCATAGTTCACCGTGGCGACAGCGCATGTGCGTGCGCGCGGGGAATCTTGCTCGTGGCCGTGGGTGCTGTGTGCAGGGCTGGTCAGCTGAGGTGGCGAGAGGGCGTGCGTCGATGGAGCGGAGGTGCAGATCAAGTGGCCGGCGTGGCTTGCTTCGCGGCGATGTGGGGGACAGCCCTAACGCAAGCGCACACGACGCGCGGAGGGGAAAGCAATCCGGTCAGGTGACCTCAGCAGTGTGATGATAGGTGGGTCCCACTGCATGGTCCACTCATCAGCGGCTGCGGGGCGGAAGCGAGTCCTTGCTGGGCCTGTGGCCTTGCTGGGCCGTGCAACGCGCAGTTGCGCGGGCGAGCGGGCTGGCGGCCTAGCTTGCTGGGTCGCATGATGGGCTGGTGCGGCGAGCGCGAGGGAGAGCGAGCGGGCCGGCGGGGCTGGGCTGGTTGCTTGCTCGGCTCAGAGGCCTCTTTCCTTTTTCCTTTTCTTTTTCTTTTCTTTTTCCATTTTCAAATACATTTATATATACATATATATATATTTTTGATGTGCTAACTATGAGCAACAAAATAGTGAGCATACATGGCCCAAATAATGTTAGGGTATTATTTCCTTAATATTTATTTGTCAAAATAAATATTATATTGTCATTTTTATTATTCAACACATAAACCAAATAAAATCCAAATCACCCTTTAGTGCAACATGATGTATGAACTATTGAGACATTTGGAACAAAGCTATGGCAACATTGACATGTAACATATGAAACATAGGTCATTGACATGAGGTCTTAATTAATTTATAAACATATGAAGGCTTTGCATGACATGATGGTGTTAATGCAAGGTTAAGGGGTAGATGATGGCATGTCACAGTCATCACTCAGGGTTTTGTCAAAAATTTTTGTAGCTCGGATTTTTGGGTTGTTACACTATGGGTCTTAACCTATTGTTGTAGGCTATCCTCAAGCTCCTTGCCATGCCAGATGAGTCCATCTCACTCATTGGAGGACGACAACAGGTATGACATGATGAGGTGGATGGTGGCGACACAGACGACTTCGAGGGTTGAGGCATTGATCGGTAGGTGTACTTAGTACCTAGTAGAAGATCTAGTAGTACTAGTACAATGGCGGATGCATGTAGTTTACTTTTATTCTATTTTTGAATGGCCTTATGTACGCTGAAAATTATTGGAAACCAATATAATTTTGGTTTAACTATTTTTGAGTGGTTTTCCTGATTTTGGGAATGGGCTTTTGACGGGGATGAATAATAGATGGCAACAGGGAATGCACTCAGTCACAACATTGGAAACCACATGTTAATAATACTAGTGACTTTCATCTGTGTTGGACCGTACAGTAAGTTAGTCTGGTAAACTAGTATAAACAACACAGTAACAAGCATCACATGATAATGATGACAAACCATGGAGGAAGCTATCCGACACGGTCAAATATATAGGGGCCAGACTTTCATATATTCGAAATTGCATTTCAACTCCAATGGCTCCTCGGTTCTGCGTTAGGATGCAGTGATAAAGGCTCCTCGGTGCCAGATGGGATTCCACCAGGCACTAGGTTGGTGATTGATGCAGAGCTATCAGTTTGCCAGCAGACTAATTGCTAAGACATTCAAATAGACAACCATTGGCACTTCGTCCTCGCGATCAAATATGTAGAGGTCGGATTTCTTGCTTTTGCAGTAAAACTGAACAGCTATGTCTCATTCGTGTTGCACTAGATTGAGGCAAGACTTGTTGAGATGAACTCCTCGCTGCCAATAGTTCACAACAAACAAGGTAAAAAGAACCACCAGGTGCCACAAAACAAGCTAAAAATAACCAAGAGAACAATGCTACACCACCCTCAACAAAGCTTAACCCTCCTAATTATTACATCAAGGTACAATTGTCTCCATTGAACAATCAAAACACTAATCGAAACATTGGTTATGAGGTACTTGAACATCACACCTATTTCAGAAACATATAACAAGGGCATGTATGCAATTCGATAAACACTAAACGATGACATCATCTAACCATGTGGTTAATGCTCAGTTCAAAAGGAATAGTACCAACAAGATTTTAGAGGAAAATGGATCAAAAGCGCTCAGATTCCAAAACCTGCACAAATTAGCCCTCCATGTCTTTCCCTCCACATCAACAACAACCATGTGGTCAAATGCACAACGAGTAACAAGCATCATAGGAAAAGGAGGTAAATGCACAATAAGTAACAAGCATCATAGGAAAAATAGGGTAAACTTTGCAGGGTACTGTTTGACGCAGTCAAATGCTCAAGGTCCAGACTTTCTTAACTTTGCAAAAATTTTGACAGTTGTCTATATTCTCCAACACCTTCGCATCCTTCTTTCCCATACTCTTTCCAAATTGGAAAAAATCCTCCTTCCTACCGCCTCTTCCAGAGCGCGCGATGGGTTACCCGTGCTACATCTCATCACTGAACCATATATTCTGGACGCGCACCTTGTAGTTATTAAAAACGCAACATATCCTTTGAACGCCAACCACTTCTCCATTGCCCCGTTGGGCTTGTGGCAGCGGAGGAAGGTGTACTCTGGTGGTCTCTTTTTGGTGTGTTGTGGTGGCTCTGGCATCCATTTGGAGGCAGGCAGCGGGGCTTTCCTAGTGGAGCACGGCGACATTGGCATCCATGGAGGAGCTGACAGATCTAATCTCCAGGTCTCCTTCCTCCTCATTTACTATTCAATTCACCTAATCCACTAATTTTTAAGCTACAGTGTGCTTGTTGCTATGAATGCCAATTAATGATGGTTAGACTTGATTTAGCTAATGTTGTGATGGTCTAACTGCTAGTCTAGATTGCATATATATACCTGCTACTCTAAATACGGATGATCTCCTACTCTATGTTCAAGTATCTCCTGTAGCACAAGGTTGTTCTGGATTTTAATGATGAATCTTTGTTTTATTATTTTCCTCTCCAGTTATGTAGCACGAGGCTTAATATGCACTGACAAAATGGAGGAGGCCCATAACAGGAGGATGGGTGGGTTTGCTAGCCTCCCGGATGATATCATTTTCAATATCCTCTGCTTCCTCCCCTCCAGCTCCTTGTTTTGCTGCAAAATGGTTTGTAAATCCTAGAAAAGTCTCATCTCGGACCCATGTTCAATCAGCTGCTACCCCAAACTATGGCTGGCTTCTTCTACAACACTTATAAAGGCTATTGACACTTCACCAGCATCACGGTGGAACCACCTATCGATGAAACATCATCGGTAGTCTACCACGGGATACCCCGAGGTAGTAGATTGCGGTGAGGGTGCGCTAAGATCTGTGATCTAGATGTGAGACGCAAGACAAATGACCTGGACAACCAGGGTTTATCCAAGTTCAGGCCACTCGGAGGTGTAATACCCTACGTCCTGCGTCTCTGCTACTATATTGATGAGTACCAGAGTACAATGAGATGAGATCTGATCCGTTCTAGGGGGTCCTCATCCGCCTTATATAGCCAAGGGACAAGGTTACATATCTAGGGTTTTCCTATGATCGGTTACATTATACCGCATCCTTGGAGGACATGAAGATCTAACCAACTAAGACTCCTTGCATGCCAAGCAGCCTTCAGCACCCGTGCATCCCACTGACCTGGGTGATAGTGGACCACGGGCTATGTCTTGTCGTCCGGCCCACCAATCAGGGAGATGATGGACTAGCCTTTGACTTCTAGTCTAGGCCATCTTGTACCGAGCAGCCCAAAGTCTAGCTACGAGGGTATATGGGGTCTATACCCCTACAGCTAGTCCCCGAGCATCATGTATCTTGAGGAAGTCACCGTCTTGATCTATAGTGAGCAGTAAAGATGTAGACCATGTGACGCCAAGTAGTGAATATGCAGACCACACGACGCCGAATAGCGAAGATACAGACCATGTAACCCCGACCAGCACTGGCGCTGACCAGGCGATGTTGTCATAGCTTCTCCCAAGCAGTTCGTTGATCTACTTCTGACCACAGCTTCCATCAAGGAAGGTGATCTATCAGAAGATGCATGGCGTTCTAAGAAAAAGAAAAATTCTTTTTACGTCCTGAGACGTGGGCCCATGTTAACACGTGACATGAAGTATCATATAAATGCTAACACAGACTATCCGTAGAGGTAGGGGTATCGAACCAAGAACAGCAGATAGGCCCAAGTAACCGCGAGGTGACGTGGGCCCATGTAGTCCCCAAGCTCGATAAAAGATAGTATATGTTATATTGAGCTTTTTAAGAAAAAGTCAAAATAAAGCACCAACTAAGCATAATCAATTCTGAATACCCATCTCTAGAACCGAGAACAGAAAATAAGCCCAAGTCACTGCGAGGTGACATGGGCCCTTGTAGTCCCCAAGCTCGATAGAAGATAAGATATGTTGTATTGAGATTTTTAAGAAAAAAGTCAAAAATAGCACTAATTAACCATAGCTAGTATCATAGGACGAAACATGTGCCAACTGACTAGCAGTCCCCAGGTGTGCTTGGAACAGCATATGGGCTCGACCAGGTCAACGACACCCGAAACCCATGGTTCACAAGTACCGCTGGGGTGCATACTGCCGTGCAATCCCTAAGAATGGGAAATAAAATATTTGACCCACAAAATCAGTGCCCAGATTTAGGGAGAAAATCTGGAAAAAATTTAGAAAGAAGTAGATAATTAAAAGCGAATCTGGGATTAAATCCCGAAACTGACAGACACATGCGCGACAACCAGGATTAGATACATAATCAAGTGCATGAGGGGGAATAAAATATCCTGGCCCACGCCCACACTTGGGACCAAGACGGCCCATAAGCCACGTCCATACGAGTCAAGCGGGTCCAAACCTAGAAGTCAAAGGGGCATCATCCGAACCATATAAATAGCACGCGTCGCTGGAGGGGAGATGGTTCCCGAAGTTGCAACCATTTTTGCCAACCCACTCGTGCACTCTTCGAGTGCTCCGCAGCCGCATTCCTCCTTATAACCATTGCCGCCAAGCAATCCACCACTACCATCAGTCCACCGCACAAAATCCGCCCGTCGCCGCTAAGAAATCAAGCAGATCTAGCGCATCCATGCCACCACCACGCTCCGCTCACCCTGCAACCCATCATCCGTGGAGGAGCATGGCAAAGAAGGGAGCGAAGAAGGTAGGGAAGATAGCCAGATCTGGCATGCCAGGGCCATACTGGCAGCAGTCAACTTCCGCACGGGAGTCACTCAGGCGCTCGCTGAAGAAGGGTTGCTGCCACCATTCGAGATGGAGGCCTAGCGGGAGCCACAAGTTGAGGACTCCACCTTCCCCGCGAGGGAGAAATTGCTGTGTTCAAGGACATGGCAATGCGGGGGTTGGGGTTTCAGTGAATGGACTTCATTGAGACCTGTGCATCTACTGGATGGTGTCCATCTGTAACCTGGACCCCAACTTCATCCTCTCCATCACCATTTTCATCGGTTTCTACGAGATGTTCTTGGGGATCAACCCCCATTTCAACCTGTTCAGTCACTTCTACATGCTGAGGAAGAACGAGATCAATACCGGGGGATCCTAGTTTGTCGAAGGATGCTATGTGCATCTCTGGGATGGGATGATGTGTGATGTGACAGAGGTGCCAGAGTTCAACCCCTAGTGGTCGGACTCTCCATCCCCAGATGAAATGCACCAGGTGAACAAGCTGCTAACAGTGATTGACAACAAGGTTATCAATGGAGCACTGGTGGCAGGGACATGGTTGACTCGCCGAATCCAGCCGTGCAAGGAACGGGTGAACTGGCTGTATGACTTCGCTGGCCATGATGACCCTTCATGGGAGACCCAAGAGAAGTCAGATCTAGACGTGGTGAGCCGGTGGATGTCTTCCTTGTTTGAGAAGTTTGACCCAACCACCAGCTACCTCGAAACACGTTCACAGCCTTACAACCTTACTCGACCACCACCAGAGGTAAACTAAATAGTTCCTTGCTTCAATTTGAAATAATATGCCATGCTATGTGATGATGATGATCTTGATGGTCTAACTATCAGACATTGTTTAGACAGGACCGAAAGACATTCTTCTTTGTTGTGCCAGTAGTGCCGCGGCCTTAAGGTGAGGTACTGGCCAAACAGCAGAGAATTGTGAAGACCCACTACCAGAGCCGGGGCGAAGCAGGGCAGGAGATGCTAAAGTCTTTGACTCTGATGACAGAGAAGTCCTTGCTACCCAGGGAAGACGCCGTGCTATGGGCAAATGGCCCATATCAGCCACCATCAAGAAAAGGAAGCCCTCCTCTCCGCTGTCCGGAGGTAAGCTAAACCTAGATGGCAGAGCAGGAGGGAGCAAGAAGAGGGGTGCCCCGTGTACTTTGGAGTCATCAAATTCTGATGATACTGTGACACTAAAGAAACGTACCTAGAAATGTCAGGCTTAGGTGCCTCAGATAGGAGGAACACCGAGGCCCCACCCACAACAACACCAAGAAGATCTGCACAGCACGCACCACCATCACCTCCTCCCCCACCTCAGGGGAATACTACATCAACCACTCGGCCGGAGTAGGTTGGGGCATCAACACCAGCACCACCATCATCGCCACCAGCGCCACACACAGTGGTGATGCCTCCAGCTAGAGCTGCCTCATTGTCGGTGCATCGGGAGGCGGCAAAGGGGCCATCCTCTCTGGTACACCTGATCGTGATGAGCAGGACGGGTGAGGCATCGGACCGAGTCCCCGGGCATAGCAGCGAGGTGACTGGCAGGGCCCCAGGTGGTCCAAGTGGGGGAGCAGTCCAATAGTTCAAAGAAGGTTTCTGGTGGCAAGCCAGGTAAATGTTGTTACATTCTGGTATCTTTGCATATCCTTGATTATTGAGTTGTTTATAAACCAATTGCTCCTTTATGATTTTAGCCGAGTTCCTTCTATACCAACACCGATCCCGCTGCCTAGCTAGACCACCCCACAGCCAACCACTGGGTAGGCGGCAGCCAACAATGTAGCATGGTCCATAGGCTAGGGGGAGGCGACCAGCAGCACCGTGACACCTACCAGGCCAGCCGTGACACTGACCCATCAGCCGAAGAGGCGGGTGGTTCCGTTCAGGGCCATCGAGGCTGTGGTAGGTTGGCTGCCGCACCATGCATCGGACCGGGCAGGCCTGAGTAGGCCAGCACCACTGGAGGAAGTGGAGGAGGTGCCAAGGGTGCCTAAGATACCACGCACGGACATCCCTGCGCAGTGAGTGCACACCATGTGCAAGCGTGGGAATGATGACTTCGTGATGTACGAGGAGATTCCTGGTGACGACATTAACTCTAGCATCATGGATGTGGTGGAGGTGCTACTAGATAGGATCAAGGTAACCCAGATCACCATTCCTTTTTTTCTATGAATATCATGCCTTTGGAGCAAATATGTTTAGGATGTATGTTGTGCGCAATCGCTGCTGGAGACCAACACTCAGTGAGGCAAGACCGTCGACCGTTTGGCAGCTACCTAGGAAGAGTGCAAGACCCTCAGGACAACCAAAGCCTAACTGGAGGCACAGGCCAAAATCTACCAGGAGCGGGAGCTAGAGCGGGAGGAAGAGGTCGTTGCCCTGCACCGTCAAGTGGACGCCTTGAAGGAGGAGAACGAGAGTAAGTACTAGGTCCTACTCGATGCATGCTTGTATTTTGTTGCATACTTATGCATACTTCTTGCAGAACTAAGTGGCCAGAGCGAAGCAATGGCTGAAGAGCTTGCCATCCTGCTAGGCCAGAAGGAGGTCACTAAGGAATAGGCAGTGGAGCACCTGAAGCAGATTGCTAAGCTCATTGGTACAGAGGACAACACAGAGTTGTTGTATGTACTCTGCTGCATACTGGGCAGACCAGGGTATGCTAACCACCATGTATTATTTTTGTAGATGTGAGGGATCACCACATGGCCTAGTTCTAGGTGCTGGAAGAGACCATCGTCGTCCTCCAAGAGAAGATACGAGCTATGCGTGAGCATATTAAGCCAGCCTTGAGGGCTATCTTCCAAGGAGAGGAGCACCCTGCTGACCCTGTGGGTGAGGCGGTGGTTGTTGCGAATCAATGTCGGAGGCTGTGGCTAGTGCTTTGAGGGTTTGTCGCAGAGGCCGGGTGCTATGCGGTTGCTACCGCACTTGTTGTGGTCCGGTCTAGGTACCCAGAAGTGGAGCCGAAAGAAGTTGCTCTTGGCATTGCACCAGAGCTCAAGGAGCATGAAGCTGAGGACCTCCAGACCATAGCTGCTCCTACTGCTGCTACCCTTGTCGACGACATCACACTCATCGAGGACCCTGCAAAAAATGATGGTGGTCAGTAGGCCATAAACAATGTATGTGATGAAAACACTGTTTGTAAGTTGTGCTGAGCACGGAGTGCTCGTAAACTTTTAGCCTTTTGATGCAGACACAGTAGGCATGTTTAAGCGGGTGATAAACATATTGCTGTTTTTATATGCTTATTTACATGAAGTTTGTTTTTTAAATTATGTTGACAATTAAGTTTTGTCCCCACCCTCGAAGCAAGCTAACTCTGTCGGGCAACTAGGGATGCACTAGTCAACAGCGTAGGACTTCTAGGATCACTAGGTACCTGGTGCCGTTAGAGAGCGACTGCTAAAATCTCCTAGTGCCATGTAGCACGGAGCTATAGCACATCGTAAGAGTTTTCTGGTTAGTGCCTTGTCAAGCCGTTCTCATCGGGCAGAAAACAAAGTTTAATTGTGACTTATGTAGGGCGCATGTATGATAAGTATATGCACAAATGTAACGTTATGACAGGAAAGAAAAATAAAAGGGAAGCTTTATTAGATATCTGAATGAAAAAACTGGGTACATATCTTATTCTATGGGTAGAAGCGTAAGAGGTGGTCGATGTGCTAGGAGTTGCCCTCCTCGACACCCTTCATCGTCTCCAACCAATAGGATGTCAAGCGTGTAATAGCCTTAATCCTAAATGGCCCTTCCCATCTGGATGACAACTTGTGCACACCGTCTTCTTTCAGAATTCGTCGTAACACCATGTCGCCGACGGCGAATAGCCTTCCCTTGACGTTGTGGTTATAGTACCGGTGCACAAAAGCTAGGTACTTAGCCGTTCAAGCACATGATTTGAATGCCATCTCTTCTTTGGCAATGACATCTACTTCTCGGGCGTCATTGGAGGCTTCTACATCATAGTGTAGGACACATGGTGAAAGGTCAGCAACCTCAGTTGGTAGGACAACATCAGAACAAACACCATGAAGTATGGGAAAAACTCATGGCTGGTGAACTGGGATCCCAAATCGGTGATGATGGTGTTGGGTATGATAAAATGGTGGATGATATCATCAACGAACTACACTGCTTTTTCTGACGAGGCTTTCTTGATGGCTTTATACTCGATCCACTTAGAGAATTTATCAATGAGCACAAAAACGCATGTGTGCCCGCCAGGAGCCTTCTTGAAGGGGCTGATCATGTCGAGTCCCTAGCATGAGAATGACCAAGCGACCGGGATGGTCTAGAGTTCATGTGCTGCTTGGCGAACATTTAGCAATTTTTGCACCAGCGCACTAATCCTCGGTGTTAGAGACGGCTATAGGCCAGCAGAACCCTACTCAGTAAGCTTTGCCAACTAGCATCCGGGATGTAGCATGGTTACCACAAGTGCCTGCATGAATATTCTTCAGAAGTTCCTTTCCCTCTTCTTGGGTAATGCACTTCTGGTAAATCATGGACCTTGGACCTTTGCGCATCAGCTCACCGTTAACCATGAGGTATGCGCGAGCTCTGCGAACTAGCTATTGGCATTCAATTTCGTCCTTCAGAACAAGGTGGTCATTCAAGGATTTGACAAAGAGCTCTCTCCAGTCCAGCTGGGGAGGCACTACCAACCTGGCTGGCTCGACAGCCAGCAGTGGCTCACTACCTTCATTAGATCCCTGCTGGCCGATGCAATCGTCTTCTATTACTCGAAATTTTCCATTGAGCACCGCTATGAGCTGGTCGGTAGCGGGACTAGGCATGGGTGCTTCGTAAGCCTCGACAAAAATACTAGGTGGTACCTCAGCTTGTGATGATCCAAGCATAGATAAATCATCAGCACCTGTGTTCTCAGAACAAGGTACATGGTGAAACTCCAATCCATAGAACTTGTTCTCCAGCTTGTGAATCTTGACCACGTAGGCATCCATCTTCTTGTTGACTACATCCCAGTCCTTACCGACTTACTGAATGACCAGAGCAGAATCTCTATACACCAGGAGCCACTTTATACCCAGCTCAACTTTATACCCAGGCCATGGAGGGTGGCTTCGTACTCAGCCACGTTGTTGGACGCCTTGAAGTGGATGCATAAGACATAGCATATCGTGTCTTTGGATGGAGATATGAAGTAGACCCCTATTTTGGCACCATCGATGTTCAAGGAACCATCAAAATACATCTACCAGTGGTCGGCAGAAGTATCAGCCATGGGTAGGTTAGGGTCCGACCACTCCAGAATAAGATCGACCATGGCCTAATACTTCACAGTATTACGGCTGCGGAAGTTCAGTGTGAACTCGGAGATCTCTAACGCATATTTGACAATACAGCCACTAGCGTCTCTATTGCAAAGGATGTCGCCAAGCACAGGTTTCATGACCATTGTGATTTTATAGTCCTGAAAGTAATGGAGGAGCTTACGCTTGGTGATCAGGACACGTTGAGCAGCTTCTAAACATGGTTGTAGCGCTGCTTGGTCTTATTAACGACTTCGCTAATGTAATATACTGGGTACTGCACACTATAGACATGCTCGAGTTCTTCGCGCTTGACCACAATCACGGTGCTGACCACATTAGTCATGGCGGCAATATAGAGGAGAATCTCCTCGCCCTCTCGTGGGACCGTGAGTACTGGGGGAGTCATGAGATACTCCTTGAGCCATTATAAAGCCTTGTCGGCCTCCTCCATCCACTCGAACCTCTCCTTAGCTTTGAGCAGCTTGAAGAAAGGAAGCCCTTTCTCGTCCATGTGGGATATGTAGCGGGTTAGGGCCGCCATGAACCCGGTTAGCTTTTGGATATATTTGACGCTTCATGGTTGTTGTAGATCCAACACGATTTGGACCTTCTAAGGATTTGGGCGTATGCCATCCTGGCTGACCACATTGCCGAGCAGGATCCCTGAAGGGATGCTAAAGATGCACTTGTTGGGGTTTAATTTATACTAGAATTCATTGAGGGCCTTAAAGGTTCGTTCGAGGTTTGACACCAGTGTACTAGATTCCCAAGTTTTCACCACCACATCATCTACATACGCCTCGACAAGGTCATTGGCGACTCTTTCTCGAGACAGGCCTAGATGGCCTGCTAGTAGGTAACTCCAGTGTTCTTGATGCCAAATGACATGGTCGTGTAGCAGAAAGCACCAAAGGGGGTGATGAAAGCAGTCTTCTCTTTGTCCTCCTTCTTATGGGCTATTTGGTGGTAGCCCGAGTAGCAATCTAAGAAAGAAAGCAACTCGCAACCTGCAGTAGAGTATGACCTTGTCGATCCGAGTGAAATTGAAAGCCTATTTAGGGAAGTGTTTGTTGAGATCGGTGTAATCAACACACATTCGCCATTCCTTATTATTTTTGAGTACAAGAACCGAATTGGCTAACCACTCCGGATGATACACCACTTTGATAAAGCCAGTTGCTAGAAGCTTGGCTACTTCTACCCTAATGACTTCCTTGCGGTCACAAGCAAACCGTTGCATCTTCTGCTTGATCGGCTTAGCGGTCTTTGAGACATCAAGGTAGTGCTCGGCCTTTTCCCTGGGAACACCGGGCATGTCCGCAGGTTTCCATGAAAACATGCTGATGTGCTCCCAAAGGAAATGGATGAGTTCGTCTTCCTATTTAGGGGGAAGGTCGGCCTCAATCTTCATTGTCTTCGAGGGATCAGTCGGGTCGAGCTGGATCGCCTTGTGCTGCTTGACTTGTTGGAAGGCCACCACGTAGACCCAATTGGGACCTTGAGGTCCACCGGGGGTGTCTCCTTAACCCCTAAGCTGGTATGCTTCAAGGTGTGCTTCAGATCCTCAAACTCCGCAGCTGCATAGGCATCAATTTCGCACACACGTGCCATGTAGACATTGCCGTGCAGGGACAGGATACCCTGCTCGGTGGGGAGCTTGAGCATGAGGTACCCATAATGAGGAACCACCATGAACTTGGTGATCCCTGGTCATCCAAGGATGGCATGATAGATGCCCTCAAAGTCAGCCACAATGAAGTTGATGTGGTCGATGCGGAAGTGTTGCTTCATACCAAAATGGGCGGGCAAGGTGATCTGCCCGAGGGGGTATGAGGGCTTGCCTAGCATGATGCCCCAGAATGGAGACTTGTATGTCTTGAAGTTCTCCTTTGTTAGCCCTAGATCCTTGAAGGCCAGATAGAACAAGATGTTCAGGGCACTGCCACCGTCAATGAGCACCTTCTCAAACCGGACGCTGTCTATCATCGGGTCAAGGACCAGCGAGAACCGACCAGCATTGGGGATCTTGGCCCACATATTGCTACAGCTGAACAATATGGGTTGCTCGGACCAGGGTTGCACCTTGACGTGCATGATGAAACCGTCAGCCTCCTGGATTGCCACGATGGCACGTGTCAGCAGCTTCTTGTCACGAGCGTTCTCTAACCCAACCTTACCGCCAAAGATGATAGTAGTTACATTCTTCACAGGATCCCTGTAGGCATGTTGTGGGTCCTAGTCTTGAGCTTCTTCCTCTTCTGTGTCCTGCTCTTGGATAGTTTTCTTTGCTTTAGCTTTTAGGGCCGGGTGTGGCTTCTTGCTTGCTATCTTCTCGAGTGCCTCCTTCAAGACCCGGCACTCGCCTAGCATGTGCCCCTTGCTAGGATGGCGAGGGAAGTCCTGGCTAAGGACCTTATCGAGCTCCTCATCATTCGCCCGCTTCTGTCCCTTCACCGCGTTGATAGAAGAGTCATTGCGGTTACGCCGACCACCTTCGTAGGCTTCCCTGCCGCAGCGCTTGAAGGAGTGGTCATCATCTTGGCGATCGAGGTCATGGTTGCCATGATGGTTGCCGCGGTGATCATCCCACTAAGGTGGTCGGCGGTCCTAATTGCTGTCGTGGTCACGGTCGTCATCGCAGCGATAGTAGCGATCTTCAGGGCCGAGGTTGCCTTCGTTCATCCCATCGTCAAGGTGAGCAAATCTGTGTGCAGTGGCAAAGAGCCCTTCCATAGTCATGGGTTTGTCCAGAAGTAGTTCCTTTTTAAGATCCATACCACGTGGCTGGACCAGGCCATTGATGAAAATGTCGATCCCCTCTACCAAGGAGACGTTGATCACATGGTTCCATGCATCAGAGAAGCGCTAGATGTACTATTGCAGTGATTCTCTCGGATGGTGCGGCACCTGTGCTAATGTATACTTGGTATTCGGCTGCATACAGGTAGGCTTGAAGTTGTCAATGAACATTTGTCTGAGCTAAGGCCAGCTGTGGATGCTGCTTGGATGCTGGCAGAGTAGCCAGGAGGTAGCGACATTGCTTAAGACTACCGGGAGGTAGTTGGCCATGACTTCATGGTCACCACCTGCTGCTCGGACCGCTACCTCGTATAGTATGATCTAGTGCTCAGGGTCATCTTGGCCATCGTAGATCTTGACATCTCTGATCCAGAAGTTCTTAGGCCAGATGATGGCCTTGAGCTCCTCCAAGAATGGAGCTGGTCCACTCGTGTGTCACCGAGCATGATAGCATTCGCCGAGGTGGTTGTGGAGATCATGGTCCCAGGGTTGCTTGACTTCCTGGTCATGCCCGGCGCGGCAGTTTCCCTGTTGCCAGTTAGCGCATTGGCGGTTGCCGTGCTGGTGCTGCTCATCACATTGTATCTCACGCGGAGCGTCATTGGCTGGTCGGTGTGGCTCCGGAGGTCTACCATGGTTGGACTCGTTGTCGGCGCTGCTTTCCGTAGGCTGGCGGCGATGGCTATGCCTAGACCGCTGTGATTGATGTGACATGGACAGTAAGCCGGTAGAGCGGAGCTGAACCACTTGTGCTTCAGCGACGATAAAAAAATCACAGAATGCCTTGACCCCAGTGTGTTTGGGGGAACCTGGTTGAGCCACTGCATGACCACCGTGATGTTGGCTGTGGGAGTTTCCTTGACGAGTTGGTCCCCTACCATGTTGAACTCGCTGTTGAGATTGCGTTGAAGGTGACGAGGCCGAGGGCCTGCACCATTTCTGTCATTTATAGCGACGTCTGCTTATGCCTCGCCAAGGCATCAGCGCTCACAGTCGGCGTTGTGAGACTCCCTTGCCACCCTTTCCTATTCTATTTTGTTTAGAATAGGGGGCTCATTCTCACTGACCATGAACACCGCATCGTGGAATCCTGGTGGAAACTTGGGGGTGTCTGGTGTAGTGTCATCGGACTACGCCTGGTGAACTAGTGTGGTCAGATGTCTCTCCTCGATGTTCTCCTAACTCCAGACCTCAGGACTCTCTTCATCAGAGAGGAGGTACTAGGTGAGGTTGAAGGAGCCGAAGGGTGTCCTATCAAGCCCTAAAAGCATATCAGATGTGTTGTCATCCTCAGGGACCGTAGTGTCAGATCCGGTGGGAACCTGCTCTAGGGCTACCATGTCGATCATGGGTCTTAGATCTTCCAGGACCAGAACCAGCCTTGGATCTAGCTCTAGGAGGTGGTCATCACGTCGTCGGGGAGCAGTCAGCAGATTCCTCGCCTAAGACGCGGCTGTGTTGCTCAACCCATGCGGGGAAATGGGTGCATTGTTTGGGCCAGGGGCAATTGGGCCTGCCGCTTCTGGCACGAGTTGCATCTGTTGTGCTTGACGCTGTTGTCGCTGCGTGGCCCAGTGTTGGTGACTGGCGAGGTCAGGCCTGCGCACGCATTGGTGCACGTTAATGAACTCGTCGAGTCTGGTTGGGGGCAGAGCGCATGTGGTAGCCAGATTTAGATCTGGCCCGCATCAGCGACGAGCCTAGTTGTGTGCACGGCACTACTGATGGTGCCCCTGGTCGGGCACAGGTTGTTGCTGATGGCATTACACCGCAGTATGATGCCCGCCTCAATGAGGGACCAGAGGTACTCCTCTCTGGTTAGGAGGCGGTGCTTGGGCTGGAGCCAGATTTGGATCTGGTCGACGTGGGCCACCAGCTTGGTGCGTACAACCTTGCTGGTGCCGAGCACTGCCATCCTAGTGGATAGGTGGCGGCCCATGAGCTGCAAGCAGATCTGGATCTGCGCGGCATGGTTGGTTGGCACGATTGCGCCAACGTGGCTGGATAGGGGTGAAGTCCAAGTACTCTGCACGGAGCCATGCCCAGCGGAATCCACGTACTCAAGGAGTTTAGCAAGACCTTCTCCATGCTGGTCAATCAGGTCGATCAGATCAGAATTATCGATGCACCTCACCTGGTATCAAGTAAGCTCCAGTGGACGTGAAGACCCCGAGGGCGGCCCCGAGATCTGGGTTGTCAGTGAAATGGTTGGCGTGGTCATTGCTGGTGCCGACTGTGCTGCAGCCGGAGCTAGGACTGGTTGTGCTACTCTCGTGAATGTGAGCGATGTTGCCACGCCGGTGGTCCAGGTGAAGGAGCCAGGAACAAAACCATCTGGATCGCCTGCTGATCAGATCATGCAACCCCTACCTGGCGTGCCACTGTCGATGAAACCTCATCAGCAGTCTACCACGAGATACCCCGAGGTAGTAGATTGCGAAGGTGCACTAAGATCTATGACCTAGATGTGAGATGCAAGACAAACGACCAGGACAACTAGGGTTTATCCAGGTTCAGGCCATTCGGAAGCATAATACCCTACGTCCTGCGTCTCTGCTGCTGTATTGATGAGTACCAGAGTATAATGTGATGAGATTCAATGCATTCTAGGGGGTCCTCATCTGCCTTATATAGCCAAGGGACAAGGTTACATATCTAGGGTTTTCCTATGGTTAGTTACATTATACCACATCCTTAGAGGACATGAAGATCTAACCAACTAAGACTCATTGCATGCCAAGCAGCCTTCAGCACCTGTGCGGCCCACCGACCTGGGCGGTAGTGGACCATGGGCTTTGTCTTGTCATCCGGCCCAACGATCAGGGAGATGATGGACCAGCCTTCGTCTTCTGGTCTGGGCCATCTTGTACCGAGCATCCCATAGTCTAGCTACGAGGGTATACGGGGTCTATAACCCCACACCACCCTCCTTGAAGTTCCTGCCCTTTGACATTGAAATGGTAGTCATCTTTGATTGTTGCAATGGTCTCCTCCTATGCTGGTGCCACATGACTAATGGAGACCGCTTGTTGTCTGCAATCCAGTGACCAAGAAGTTCAAGGTACTACCACCTAGCACCAGGGATGTTGGCCATGCTGTTGGTGAGGCTCGCATGTGTTTCGATCCCACAGCCTCATCGCACTTCCATGTGATAGAATATGTTGATAGTGAAGACTGTTGGTATTTACTAACGCAAATAGATAAATCCGCAAGCGCATGGATACCGTTGTAGCTTTCACCCAAGAGTATTCTAGGGAAGCAATGGTTAAAGATAGTGATAGTGAACCATCCTATATCTACTATCTAGTATACCAACTAGACTAAAGTGGGCTAAGCGATATTTAAGATAGGATGACACGCAAGAGATTCCACTCATAGATAAGTTAATGCTTGAGTAGCTAAGAGGGAGAGCACGGGAGTCTTATGTTACTTCTAAGCAAGCACAACTCTAGCCATGGATTATTGTGATATATATGTACCAGGAAATAGAGGGATTCACATACACTTCGAAGCACACCCGCTCAGAACTCACCACAGCAAATGGTTCTGACATAAAGCACCTGGAGTTCTACTACACAGACTAAACCTATCATGATGGACTACACAGGCAAATAGGTTGTCACCACCTATTGCCACCACCTCTGGAGATTTAAGAGTAAACACAGGTAAGCATATAGCCTAAGCACGAGACTCAATCTATATACTTACTGCTGTAATCGCATATGACTAATTAGAGCACCTTAATTGGGCAGTGTTCCCGCGCAGGATATAACCACACTAAACAAGGCCAACATGGTTATCACTAGAGCATAACTAAAGGACAAGACTATTACTTGAAGTAAAGAAGTGGAAAAGTACTTGCAGAGAAAGTAGTATCTTTATTGCAATAGGGAAAGTGTTACCAGAGCAGTGCAAGGCTATACCGACTCCTCAAGACTTCCTCCTGACTCTGAGTAGAGCTCCCGCTAAGACTACTACTAGAGTTACATATTAAAGGTTAGAGAGAGCTCCTTCTTGGTGTGTGTTACAAATGAAGGATTAGGGACCTATTTATAGTGATTTGGAAGTCGGTATCTCTCGCCCCGGGGGCGGGCACCTTGGGTCCAGGGTGGGCGCCCTGGACACACTGTCCACTCACACCGACCTTTGATTCAAAGTCAGTTGCATGCGAGATAAGTCAGTTTGGAGTAAGTTCCAACTGACTTAGCTTACTTGGGTGTATGACAATGGGCCCATGAATCCAAGTGACACCCATCAAGCGCCCTTGGATCAAACTCACTTGGTTTCGATGGTTAGGAGACATGGGATGTTGTTGTCGTGAATTGGTGATGTGGCTGGGTCGGTTTGGTGGCACGACCAGGGTGGGTGCCCTGGCTCAGGGTGGGCGCCCTAGGTCCAGGGTGGGCGCCTTGGCCAGGGTGGGTGCCCTGAGTCCAGAGTGGGTGCCCTAGCCCTGGCTGGGTTGCTGGCCCTGCCACATTCCAATCCCCCCATTTGGTCCATTTGCACTTATTTTTAGTACTTTTCCTGCATACAAATATAAACTCCAAGTACAAGTGGAACTAGGTGAATTATAAACATAAATCATTACTTGTATGGTTGGTTGTCCTCATTTTGATGCAATAATGATGGTGAAATTTGGTAGTTAAGGACTGTTAACAAGCACCCCACACTAAACATTTGTTCGTCCCGAGCAGGGATGTGGGCTTAAGCATGTTGGATAAGGAGTTGCTACAATGTGACGCTATGCAAAAACTCATATACAAACCAATACTACTCTTGAGTTGTGCAGGTTAGGGTTAGAAATCCACCATTAATCTTAGCCATATGGGGCTTATAGCTTTCACCTTGTAATATGCAAAAGTAAGATAGAGCAGTAGGTAGAAACTTTGTACCTTTCTTTGGTAAAGCTGAGACTCTTTCTGGTGGTTTTCAAGATTTTTAAAAGAGAAGCTTGCCTATGTTCCTCAAATGGTACACTTGATCGCTCAATGGTGTTTGATAATTCTCACCAAGGCCAAAGATAAAGACCTTTTGTACCTATACTAAAGCTTATGTGGAGCTCATAGGTGGGAAAGCATAAGCAGACTTGAACTGAATATATTGCTAAGTTAGGCACATAGATCAAAAGGAGCAACAAGGCATACAAAATGATCAAGATGTGCAAGTGTGAATATTTGGTGGAGCTCCTTTGAAACATTTTGATGGTAACTTATTTTTGAAGACAGCATGGCTAATAGCTATTCTACTTGGTCCTCTTTTTTTTTGCTCAACTTTTTTTCGTCGAGAGCACTCATTTTTTCTCTCATAGTGGGTATTGAGGCTTCCACTGATCATCTGTCATTTGGGGACTATATCCCTCTTTTCCTAAATTTTTTCTTTCGGTACCACATGCCCTTCAAAAATATGTCTCAAATAGTGTATGGAGCTAGTTGCATATTTTCGATGTGGAAACAGCAGGGGGTGCATAATTATTTGGTGGTTGCATACTTCCAATGTAGAAGTAGCAAGGGTTGCACGTGCAAGTGATCTTGATCAAGAAGCATAACTAGTTTCTCTACTTAGATCAATAAGGCCTAACCAAGCTCAAAACAAACAAGTGGCTTTTTGTGGGGCCTTCCTATCTAGCAACATGTACATGGCTTGTGGTAGGAATTTTAACACCATCGAGGAACTTTTGGCAAGGTTTTGAGAATTTTCAAAATAAAACTCTAGATTTGCCTCAGCCATTCCTCAGACAAGTTAAAAGATTTACTCTATTCACAACCACATCTTATCTAACAAGAGCATAAATTGGTTATAGTAAGTGCAACCCACAATAGCATTTGACTTAAGATGAACTCTAGTTCTGCATGCTCAAAACTTAAGCAGTAAAGGGTTGTATGAAGGGCTTTTGTGAAGTATTACAGAGCAACTATTCATCACTTCCAACAAAACTTTAAGGTCTCAATTTAAGATAGTTACTTAAGTCAAGATTAATATCACCTCTTTTTGCATCAGATTCTAATGAAGAACACCACAGGATTTTAAGCTTGATTTTTAACATGTAGCATTACCAGGATATCAAGCTTACGATGAAAAAGCAAGAGTGGTAGAGGGGTGCAAACCAGTGTGCCAAAATGGCAGAGGCTGAGGAGGTTGTATATACGAATTGCGTAGCCTGCCCCACACTAGGAGTTTTATGTCTTTGACATTAAAAGCCTAGTGTCCATGTTGGTCATCCCTCGAAATTGACTCCATTGCTGACATTTAGTTAGCAAATATCAAGATCAATAATAAAACCTTTACGCCAATTGCTTCCCTGGCAACGGTGCTAGAATGCTTGTTGGTATTTGCTAACGAAAATAGATAAATCCGCAAGCGCACGGATACCATTGTAGCTTTCACCCATGAGTATTCTAGGGTATCGTATTTATCCATAGGGAAGCAATGGTTAAAGATAGTGATAGTGAACCATCCTGTATCTATTATCTAGTATACCAACTAGACTAAAGTGGGCTAAGAGATATTTAAGATAGGATGACACCCAAGAGGTTCTACTCATAGATAAGTAAATGCTTGAGTAGCTAAGAGAGAGAGCACGGGAGTCTTATGTTACTTCTAAGCAAGCACAACTCTAGCCATGGATTATTGTGATATATATGTACCAGGAAATAGAGAGATTCACATATACTTCGGAGCGGACCCGCTCGGAACTCATCACAGCAAATGGTTCCGACACAAAGCACCTGGAGCTCTACTACACAGACTAAACCTATCGTGATGGACGACATAGGTAAATAGGGCTGTCACCACCTATTGCTACCACCTCCAGCGATTTAGGAGTAAACACAGGTAAGCATATAACCTAAGCACCACGCTCTCTAATTGTATATGACTAATTAGAGCACCTTAACCAAGCGGTGCTCCCTCGCAGGATATAACCACACTAAACAAGGCCAACATGGTAATCACTAGAGCATAGCTAAAGGACAAGACTATTACTTGAAGACTTGGAAAAGTACTTGCAGAGAAAGTTGTTTCTACCAAAGCGGTGCAAGGCTATACTGACTCCTAAAGACTTCCTCCTAACTCTGAGCAGACCTCCCGCTAAGACTACTACTAGAGTTACATATTGAAGGGTAAAGAGAGCTCCTTCTTGATGTGTGTTACAAATGAAGGATTAGGGACCTATTTATAGTGATTTGGAACTCGGTATCTCTGGCCCCAGAGGCGGGCGCCTTGGGTCATGGGTGGGCACCCTGGCCAGGGTGGGCACCCTGGACACACCGTCCACTCGCAGCGACCTTCAATCCAATAGCGATGGCTCACTCGCTCAAGTCGATTGCATGCGAGATTAGTCAGTTTGGAGTAGGTTCCAACTGACTTAGCCTCCTTGGGTGTATGGCAATGGGCCCATGAATCCAAGTGACATACATCGAGCACCCTTGGATCAAACCGACTTGGTTTCGATGGTTACGAGATGTGGGATGTTGTTGTCATGGATTGGTGACGTGGCTGGGTCAGTTTGGTGGCACGGCCAAGGTGGGCACCCTGAATCAGGGTGGGTGCCCTGGCCAGGGTGGGCGTCCTAAGTCCAGGGTGGGTGCCCTGGCCCTGGCTGGGTTGCTGGCCCTGCCACGTTCCATTGCCCCCATTTGGTCCATTTGCACTTATTTTTGGTACTTTTCCTACATAAAAATATAAACTCCAAGTACAAGTGGATCTAGGTGAATTATAAACATAAATCATTACTTGTATTGTTGGTTGTCCTCATTTTGATGCAATAATGATGGTCAAATTTGGTAGTTAATGACCGTCAACAAAGACGCAGTGTGCATAGGTGTGGAGATCTACTCATCTAAAACTGCAGCATGGATCTACAAGGAATCTCAATGGGGCGAGGATATTGATGTGACATTTTTTAGTGCATAGAGTGTGTTTCTTAATGCACCTTTTCATCTCTTGTACTCTGGTGCTCATCAATACAACAGCAGAGACGAGACGTAGGGTATTACGCCTCCGAGCGGTCTAAACCTGGATAAACCCTAGTTATTTTGGTTGTTTGTCTTACATCTCACATCTAGATCATAGGTCTTAGCACACCCTCACCACAAATCTACTACCTCGAGGTATCCCATGGTAGACTGTCGAGGATATTTCATCGATAGTGGTGCGCTAGGCAGGGGGTGCGCGATCTGATCAGCAGGCGATCAAGATGGTTTTGTTCCCGGCTTCCATGGATTTCAAGATGGGCATCTCCCTCACCATCGGCTCCTTCACCGGTGTGGTGATGTCCCTCGCATTCATGGGAGCAGTGCAGCGGTCCCAGCTCCGGCTGTGACGCAATCAGCCCCAGCACTGACCGCGCCAACTGCTTCACCGCCAACCTAGATCTTGGGGCTACACCCCGATGTCATCCACGCTACCCATGATGATTGCGGATATGGTGTCCATGCGCAGCGGTGAACTGGCGGCTTCCTCGCTACTAGAGGAGGCACATCGATGACTCTGATCTGATTGACATGATCGATCGGCATGGAGAAGGTCTGGTTGAACTCCTAGAGTACATGGAGTCCGCTCCCATGCGGCTTCGCGAAGAATACCTGGACTTCACCCCTATCCGTCCACATTAGCGTGGGCGTATGAACCGCTATGACCAACTAGTCCACACAGATCCAAATCAGCCCATGGCTTTAGCACGGCTCCCTGCTCATCAGTAGGGCAGACCCAACCACAACTGACCACGCTGTGTTGATCCAAATTTTCCCATGGCTCATGGGTAGCCACCTATCCATTAGGGTGGCAACGCTCGGCACCAGCAAGGTCACACAGGCCAAGCTGGTGGCCCGCGCTGACCAGATTCGAATCTAGCTCTTGCCCGAGTACTAGCTGCAAACCATAGGGGAGGGCCCCCCACTGTGGTGGGAGAAAGTCAGCAGCATCGCGTGCCCAATCTGGGGCAACAGTAGCAGCCCCCGTGTAGAATCAGGCTCGCCGCTCGCACCGACCATATCCAACTCTGGCTGCTGTGCATGCTCTGCCTCCAGTTAGGCTAGACGAGTTCATCAACGTACACTTGTGCTAGCGCATGCTCGGCCATGCCACTCACCAAGCTTGAGCAGTGCAAAGACAGCAACACTAGGCGCAGCAGATGCAACCTGCGCTGAGGCCTATAGATCCAACTGTTCCTGGCCCAAGTAATGCACCTGTCTTCCCACGTGGGTTGAGAAACGCAGCCACGTCCTATGTGAGGAACTTGCCGATTGCTCCTCGGTGAAGTGACGATCACCTCCTAGACCTAGATCCAAGTCTGGTTCTAGTCCTGAAAGACTCAAGGCCCATGATCGGCATGGTGGCCCTAGAGCATATTCCCTCTGGGTCAAACGCTACGATCCCTAAAGATGGCAACATGTCTTCTGGCTCCTTTGATAGGAAACCCTTTGGCTCCTTCGACTACACCGCATACCTCCTCTCTGACGAAGAAAGTCCAGAGGTCTGAAGTCAGGAGAACATCGAGTAAGAATGCCTGACCACGTTGGTTCATCGGACGCAGTCTGTTGACACGACACTAGAAACCCCCAAATTTCTACCAGGATTCCACGATGTAGTGTTCATGGTTAGCAAGAACGAGCCCCCCATTCCAAATGAGATAGAGTAGGAAAAGGTGGCCAGAGATGCTCACAACACCGATCGTAAGAACTGACGCCTCATTGAGGCATAAGCAAATGCTGCCAATAACGGTGGCAATGGTGGCAATGGCGCGGGCCCTTAGCCTCACCGCCTTCAACATGATCTCAATGGTGAGTTCAACATGGTAGGAGACCCGCTCATCAAGGAGACTCCCACGACCAACATCGCAGTGGCCATGGATCGGCTTGACCAGCTTCCCCCGAACACACCTGGGGTCAAGGCAATCTGAGATTTTTTGATCGCCACCGAGGCGCAAGTGGTTCAGCTCTGCTCCACTGGCTCGCTGACCACATTGCATCAGTCATGGCGGTCCAGGTGTAGTCACTACCGCCAGCGCATGGAGAGTGGCACCGATAATGAGTCCAACCATGGCAGACCTTCTCCGGAGCCATACCGACCGGCCAACGATGCTCTGCATGAGGTGCAACGCGGCGACCAGTGCCAACATGACAATCATCAATGTGCCAATCGACAACATGCCGACCGCCATGCTGAATGCTTTCCCACTCGGTGACATGTGACCAGGAAGTTGAGCAGCACTGGGACCATGATCTCCATGAACACCTTGACGAACGCTTTCCCGCTTGGTGACATGTGAGCAGACCAGCCCCATTCTTGGAAGATCTTAAGGCAGTTGATTGGCCGAAGAACTTTTGCATTAGGGACATCAAGATGTATGATGGGCAGGATGACCCCGAGTACTAGATAATCTTGTATGAAGTAGTGGTCCAAGCGGTAGGTGGTGACCACTACATCATGGCCAACTACCTCCTGGTAGTCTTGAGCAACATCGCTACCTCCTGGCTGCTCCGCCAGCATACCGGTAGCATCCACAATTGGCCTTAGCTTAGGCAGATGTTCATCGACAACTTCAATCCCACCTACATGCAGTTGAACACCAAGTATTCCTTGGCATAGGTGCAGCATCGCCCAAGAGAATCACTGCAATAGTATATCTGGCGCTTCTCTGACGCATGGAACCACGTGATCGATGTCACCCCGGCAGAAGGGATTGACCTTTTCATCACCGGCCTAATCCAATCGCGTGGCCTGGATCTCAAGAAGGCGTTACTCCTTGAGAAACCAAGCACCATGGAAGGCCTCCTCGCCACTGCACATAGATTCACTCATCTCGATGACGAGATGAATGAAGGTGACTTCGTCCCTTCGGATCACAACTATTGTCGCAATGATGACCATGACCGCGATAGCAATCAAGACTATCGACCACCTCGATGGGATGATTGCCGTGGCAACCATCGTGATAACCACAACTGTGACCACCGAGATGACAACCGCTCCTTCAAGCGCTGTGGTCGGGATGCCTACAAAGGTGGTCGGCACAACTGCATGACTCCTCTGTCAACACGGTGAAGGGCCAGAAGTGGGCGAATGACAAAGAGCTCGATAAGGTCCTCAGCCAGGACTGCCCTCGCCACCATGGCAAGGGTCACACGCTGGGTGAATGCCGAGTCCTGGCAGAGGCACTTGAGAAGGTGGTAAGAAAGACACCGCGCTCGGCCCCCAAAAGCGAAGGCCAAAAATGCCGTCCAACAGGAGGACGCAGACAAGGAAGAATCTCAAGATCAGGATCCATGACACGCCTACAGGGATCCTGTGAAGAATGTGACCGTTGTCATCTTTGGCAGCAAGGTCAGACTAGAAAACGCCCGTGACAAGAAGCTACTAACAAGGGCCATCGTGGCTATCCAGGAGGCAGACAACTTTGTTGCGGATGTCAAGGTGCTCGTCTGGTCCGAGCAACCCATATCGTTCAGCCGCTATTATATGTGGGCGAAGATCCCTGATGCTAGTCTGTTCCTACTGGTCCGTGTCCCGGTGATAGACAGCGTTCAGTTTGAGAAGGTGCTTGCTGAAGCAGGAGAACCTCAAGCCATATGAATCTCCATTTTGGGGCATCATGAAGGCAAGCCCTCGTACCCCCTCGGGCAGATCGTGTTGCCTATCTAGTTCAGGATGAACCAGCACTTCTGCATCGACCACATCAACTTCATCGTGGCTGACCTCGAGGGCATCTTCCATGCCATCCTTGGCTAACCAGGGATCGCCAAGTTTATGGTAGTTCCTCATTACGGGTACCTCGTGCTCAAGCTCCCCACTGAGCAGGGTATCCTATCCCTGCATGGCAACATCTACATGGCTCGTGTGTGCAAGTCTGATGCCTACGCAAAGTACGAGGAGATAAAGCATGCCCTGGAACACACCTACTTAGGGGTCAAGGAGACACCCCCAACAGAGCTAGAGGTTCAGGTCGAGTCTGCTCGGCGGCCTTCCAACAAGGCAAAGCAGCACAAAGCGATCCAGCTCGATCTGACCGACCCCTCCAAGACCACGAAGATCAGGGCTAACCTTCCCTCCAAATAGGAAGATGCGCTGGTCCAGTTCCTTCGAGATCACATTAGCATGTTTGTGTGCAAACCCGCTAACATGCCAGGTATTCCCAGGGAAAGGCCGAGCACTACCTTGACATCTCGAAGAATGCTAAACCAATCAAGCAGAAGATGCGATGGTTCGCTCGTGACCACAAGGAAGTCATTAGGGTAGAAGTAGCCAAGCTTTTAGCTGCTGGCTTTATCAAAGAGGTGTATCACCTAAAATGGTTAGCCAATACGGTTCTTGTACTTAAAAATAATAATGAATAGAGAATGTGCATTGATTACACCGATCTCAGCAAACACTGTCCTAAACAGGCTTTCAGTCTCTCTCAAATCGAGAGGTCATAGATTCTACTGCAGGTTATGAGTTGCTCCCTTTCCTAGATTGCTACTCAGGCTATCACCAAATAGCCCTCAAGAAGGAGGACCAGGATAAGACCACCTTCATCACCCCCTTCAGTGCTTTCTACTACACAACCATGTCGTTCGGCCTCAAAAATGCCAGAGCTACCTACCAGTGGGCCATCTAGGCCTGCCTCGGGCATGAGATCGCTGGCGACCTTGTCGAGGCATATGTAAATGACATGGTGGCGAAGACCAGGGAATCCAATACACTGGTGGCAAACCTCAAGCGGACATTCACGGCCCTCAACAAGTTCCAGTGGAAGTTGAACCCCAACAAGTGTATCTTTGGCGTCCCTTCTAGGATCTTGCTTGGTAATGTCATCAATCAAGATGGCTTATGCCCAAATCCTGAGAAGATTCAAATCGTGCTAATCTACAACCACCATGAAATGTCAAAGATATCCAGAAACTCATCGGGTGCATGGCGGCCTTGAGCTGCTACATCTCTGCATGGGCAAGAAGGGGCTCCCCTTCTTCAAACTCCTCAAGGCTAAGGAGAAGTTTGAATGGACGGAGGAGGCCAACAAGGCCTTCAAATAGCTCAAGGAGTACCTCACGACTCTCCTAGTTCTAATGGTACCACGTGACAGCGAGGAGCTCCTCCTCTACATTGCTGCCACAACCAATATGGTCAGTACCAAAATGGTGGTCTAGTGCAAGGAACCCAAGCACGTCTATGGGGTACAGCGCCCAATCTATTACATTAGCGAGGTTCTCAATGACACCAAGCAGCGTTACGACCATGTTCAGAAGCTGCTCTATGCACTCTTGATCACCAAGCAGAAGCTCCTCCACTACTTCTAGGCCTATAAAATCATGGTGGTTATGAAAGCCATGCTTGGTGACATCCTTCGCAATAGAGATGCTAGTGGCCGTATTGTAAAATACTCGTTAGAGCTCTCCAAGTTCACGCTGAACTTTTGCAGCCGTAACATTATGAAGTCTCAGGCCCTGGTTGATTTCATTATGGAGTGGTCAGACCTTAACCTGCCCCTGGCCGATATGTCTGCTGACCACTTCGATGGTTCCTTGAACATCGATGGCACCAGAGCAGGGGTCTACTTCATATCTCCTTCCAAGGACACGCTTCACTATGTCTTGCGCATGGCCTCTGCATTGCAATCAAGCTAGGTATAAAATGGCTCCTGGTGTATGGAGATTTTGCTCTAGTCATTCGCCAAGTTAATAAGGATTGAGATGTAGTCAACAAGAAAATGGATGCCTATGTGGCTGAGATTCACAAGTGAGAGAACATGTTCTATGGATTGGAGTTTACCCATGTACCTCATTCTGAGAACACAGGTGCCAATGAGCCATCCAAGCTCGCATCATCATGAGCTAAGGTACCACCTGGTGTTTTTGTAGAGGATTTGATTAAGCCTTCGATTCCTGATCAGGCTTACGAAGCACCTGCACCAGTACCGCTACCGACGAGCTCATAGTGGTGCTTAGCAGCAAGCTTAAAGAGGTAGAGGATAGCTACCTCAGCCAGCAAGGGCCTGACGATGGTAGTGAGCAGCCGCCGACTGATGAACCAGCCAGGTTGGTAGCGCCTCCCAGCCAAACTAGAGAGAGCCCTTTGTCAGGTACCTGAATGACCACCTTGTTCCAGAGGATAAGATCAAAGCTCAACAGCTGGTCCGCAGAGCCCGTGCCTACCTCATGGTCAACGGTGAGTTGCGGCGCAAGGGCCTAAGGTCCGTGATTTACCAGAAGTGCATTACCCAGGAAGAGGGTTTGGAACTTCTAAAGAATATCCACGCTAGCACTTGTGGTAACCATGCGGCATCCTGGACGCTAGTCAGCAAAGCCTACCGAGCAGGGTTCTACTAGCCGACAGCCGTCTCTGATGCAGAAGATTACGTGCGCTGGTGCAAAAAATGCCAGATGTTTGCCAAGCAGATCCATGTCCCTACACATGAACTTCAGACCATCCCAGTCACTTGGCCATTCTCATGCTGGGGACTTGACATGATTGGCCCCTTCAAAAAGGCTCCTGGTGGTCACACATGCATTTTTTTGCTCATTGACAAGTTCTCAAAGTGGATTGAGTAAAAACCATCAAGAAAACCTCATCCAAAAAAGCACTACAGTTCCTTGATGATGTCATTCACCGGTTTGGTATACCCAACACCATCATCACTGACCTTGGCTCCCAGTTCACCAGCGATGAGTTTTTTGACTTTTGCGATGATAACGGCATCAAAGTCAAGTATGTGTCCATCGCCCACCCTTGGGACAATGGACAGGTGGAGCGAGCCAATGGTATGATCATCGATGCTTTGCGCAAGATGGTATATAATGACAACAAGGAACTCAAACCTAGTTGGTGGCTCAAGGAATTGCCTACAGTGGTCTGGGGACTTCATACCTAGCCCAGTCGTAACACTGGAGTCTCTCCGTACTTTGATGGTGTTTGGTTCTGAGTCTATCCTACCAGCTGAGGTTGCTCACTATTCACCACGTGTCCAGTACTACAACAAAGAAGCCTCCAATGAATCCTGAGAAGTAGATGTCATTGCCAAAGAAGAAGTAGCACTCGAGTCCTGCGCTCGGACGGCAAAGTATTTAGCTTCCGTACGTCATTACTATAAACATAATGTCAAAGGCTGGTTGTTCATGGTCAGCGACATGGTGTTATGATGAATCCAGAACATAGATGGTCTGCACAAGTTATCATCATGCTAGGAAGGGTCATTTAGGAACAGGGCTATTACACACCCAACATCTTATCGGTTGGAGATGATGAAGGGTGTTGAGGAGTCCAACTCCTGGCACATCGACCACCTCATACGCTTCTATCCATAGAATAAGATATGTACCCTGTTTCTGTTATTCCATTATGTAATAAAGATTCCTTTTTTGTCTTCTTTCCTGTCACAACTCTATATCTGTGCACTCATTTGTCACACATGCGCCCTATATAAGTCACAATTAAACTTTGTTTTCTGCCCGATGAGAATGGCTTAACAAGGCACTGTCCAAAAAACTCTTATGATGTGTTACAGCTCCATGCTACATGGCACTAGGAGATTTTAGTAGTCGCTCTCTAACGGTGCTAGGTACCTAGTGATCCCGGTGGTCCTACGCTGTTCACTAGTGCATCTTTAGTTACCCGACAGAGTTAACTCGCTTCGAGGGTGAGGGCAAAGCTTAATTATTGACAGTTTTTGAAAAATGAACTATGCATAAATATGCATTTAAAAATGGAAATATGTTTATCACCCACTTAAACATGCCTAATATGTCTAAATCAAAAGGCTAAAAGTTTACGAGCACCCCGTGCTCAGCACAACTTACAAACAATGTTTTTTATCACAAATACATGATTTACAGCCTACTGACCACAATCATTTTCTGCAGGATCCTCGATGTGTCAGGTCGTCAACAAGGGTGGCAGTAGCAGGGCTAGACATGGTCCAGAGGTCCTCACCGGTGTTCTCATTAAGCTCTGGCATGATGCCAAGTGTGACTTCTACCGGCTGCACCTCGGGGTACCAGGAGCGAACCACAGCCAGCACGGTAGCAACCGCGTAGAGCCCAGCCTCGATGACAAACCCCTGAAGTGATGACCACAACCTCCAGCACTGGTCCACCACAACCACTGCGTCACCCACAGGGTTGGTAGGGTGCTCCGCCCCTCTGACGATCGCCCTCAATTCTGGCTTCATGTGTTCGTGCATAGCCCGCATCTTCTCTTGAAGGACGAAGATGGCCTCTTCCAGCACCTAGAACTGGGCCATGTGGTGAATCCTTAAATCAGCATAAATAAATAATAATGGTTAGGATACCCTGGTCCACCCACTATGCAGCAGACTACACATAACAACCCCACATTGTCTTCCTTACAAGTGAGCTCAGCAATCTGCTTTTGGTGCTCCACTGCTTGTTCCTCAGCGGCCTCCTTCTAGCCTAGCAGGTTGGCAAGCTCATGAGGCATGGCCTCATTTTGTCCACTCAGTTCTACAAGAAGTGTGCATAAGCTTGCAGCAAACTCCAGCTTGCATTAACTAAAAAGAAGAGGGTTGCTTACTCTAGTTATCCGCCTCCAGGGCATCCACCTTTCAGTGCAGGGCAGCGACCTCTTCCTCCTGCTGTAGCTCCTGGTCCTGGTAGATCTTGGCCTCTACCTCCAGCTAGGCTTTGGCCACCCTGAGGGTCTTGCATTCCTCCCAGGTAGCTGCAAAGCGGTCGATGGTCTTGCCCCACTGCGCGTTGGTCTCCTGCAGGCTCTGTGGAGGAAATGCATTGGTCCATTCGTGTAATTCATGCACATAAGATTAGACAGTTGTTGCAGGGTATTTTATTACCTTGATCCACTCCAGCAGCACCGCCACCACATCTATGATGCCCGCGTCAATGTGATCATCAGGATTTCCTTGTATGTCACAAAGTCATCATTCCCATGCTTGCGCGTGGTGTGCACACACTGTGTGGGGATGTCTGGGCATGGCATCTTGGGCACCCTCGGCCCCTCCTCCACTGCCTCTAGTGGTGCCAGCCTACTCAAGCCCGCCTAGCCTGGCTGGTGGTGTGGCAGCCGACCTACCGTAGCCTTGATGGCCCTAAACGGCACTACCCGCCTCTCTAACTGATGGGTTGGTGTTGGGGCTGGCCTGGTGGGTGTGGCGGTGCTGCTGGCCACCACCCCTTGCCCTACGGACTATGATGCATTGCCGGCTATCACCTACTCAGTGGTTGGCTGTGGGATGGTCTGGCTGGGAGGTGGAGTTGGCGTGACGCTGGAGGAGCACGGCTGCAAGCCACATCACAGAAATAGTTTGTCTACAAGAAATCTAGTAATCAAGATGAAGCAGGTTACACAAAGTCAATGACACTTACCTGGCTGGCTGCCGGAACACTCCTCTGAATTGTGGGGTTGTTCCCCCGCTTGCAGCGCCTGGGGCCCCGCCTATCGCCCCGCTACCGTGCCCAGGGACTCGGTCCGATGCCTCGCCCATCCTGCTCGTCTCTATGGGGCGCATCGGAGAGGTCAGCTCCTTCACCGCCTCCTGGTTCCCCGATGATGAGGCAGCTCCAGCTGGAGGCGTCGCCACCCTATGCAACACAGGTGGCAGTGATGGCGGCGGTGGTGCAGAGCCCCCGGCCTGCTCCGGCCGAGTGGTTGAGGTGGTCTCCCCCTGATGCTAGGGAGGAGGTGGTGGTGGCATGTTCCCCGTAGATCTTCTAGGTGTTATCATGGGTGGGGGCCTCGGTGTTCCTCCCGTTTGAGGTGTTTGGGTCTGACATTTCTGCTGACGCTCCTTTAGCGTCACGGTGTCGTCAGAGTCGGACGACTCCGGGGTATTCAGGGCACCCCTCTTCTTGCTCCCCCCTCTCCACCATCCATGTTTAGCTTACCTCCTGACAATAGAGAGGTACAGCACGACATCTCCCTTGGGCAGCAGGGACCTCTCCATCACCGGAGTCAGAGATGTCTATCATCTCCTCCCCTGCTCTGGCCCTGCTCTGGTAGTGGGTCTCGTCAGTCCTCCACTGATTCGCCAGCGCCTCCCCCTGAGGCCATGGATCCACTGGCACAGCAGAGGAAAACACCTTC
This sequence comes from Bothriochloa decipiens, assembly GCA_023333625.1. NCBI lineage: Eukaryota > Viridiplantae > Streptophyta > Magnoliopsida > Poales > Poaceae > Bothriochloa > Bothriochloa decipiens. The sequence continues at coordinate 25,625,320 of CM041645.1, forward strand.
TAGTCCTATCCAAGCAGTGTCTGATAGTCAGACCATTCATGTTATACCCATCGACATATACAATTGTATATCATTCAAATTAAAGTATGGAACTGGTCGGCTTACCTCTGGTGGTCATCAGGTAAGGTCGTATGGCCGTGCACATACTGATGGGTAGCTGGTGGTTAGGTCAAAGTTCTCAAACAGCAAAGACATTCACTGACTCACCACTTTTGGCATCGTCTTCTCTGGGTTCTCCCTCGACAGGTCATCCCGGCCAGCATACTCGTACAAGTGGTTCACCTGCTCCTTGCATGGCTGGATCAGCACATCAGCCAGGTCCCAACCACAAGCACACTGTTGACCATCTTGTTGTCAATCAGAGTTAGCAGCTCATTCACCTAATGCATCTCATCCGGAGATGCAGGATCTGACCACCGGGGGTTGAACTCTGGCACCTGCATTACGTCGCATGGCACCCTTCTCCCTTCCACGTCCTGGCTCATGTAGAACCAGCTGCTGTTCCAGCTCTTTAGGGCTGACTGGTGTCGGCTCCCTAGCCAGTGCTCCTTTATCCCATCATGAAGAAGCACATAGCACCCACCAGCAACTTGGGACCCCCGGTCTTGGCCCCCTTCTTTCTCAGTAGGTAGAAGTGGCAGAACAAATTGAAATAGGGGTCGATCCCCAAGAACATCTCGCGAAGATGGTGATGGAGAGGATGGAGTTAGGGTTCCAGATTACAAATGGACACCATCCAGTATATGCAAAGGTCCCAAAGAAACCCATTCACTGGAACCCCCAACCCCTATGTCACTATGTCCTCGAACACCACAATTTCTCCCTCACGGGGATGAGGAGAATCCTCACCTCGTGGCTCACGCCACACCTCCATCTTGAATGGTGGCAGGAAGCCCTTGTCAGTGAGCGCCTGTAGCAACTCTCGTGTGGACTTTGACTACTGCCAGTGCGGCCCCAACATTTCAGATCCAGCTGCTCTCCCCGCCTTCTTAGCTCCCTTCTTCACCATCTCCTCCGAGGACGGTGGGTTGCGAGGTAAGTGGAGTGTGGTGGCGGTGTAGATGTGCTAGATCTGCTCGATTGCCTCATGATAGTGGGTGGATTTGCTGTGGCGGATCGACAGCGATGGCGATTGCAAAGTGAAGCGAGGCAGCGGAGCGCTCGAGAAATGCGAGAGTGAGTAGGTGGGGAAATGATTGCGGAACTGTCATCCCCCGGTGGCGCCTGCTATTTATACTATCTGGATGACGTCGGTTTGACTTCTAGGGTTGGACCCCTTTGACTCATGTGGATGCAGCTCGTGGGCCATCCTGGTCCCGAGTGTGAGCGTGGGCCGGGATATTTTATTCCCCTGTGTCCGGTAATCTTTGGATCTAATCCCAGATTTGCCCTTAATTATATACTTCTTTCCAAATTTGTCTCAAAATTTTTCCTCAAACCTGGGGACTAATTTTGTGGGACAAATATTTTTCCCTATTCCTGGGGACTGCCTGGTAGTTTTCCTAGTTTACGAACCACAACTCTTGGTGGCCTCACACCGATCGAGTCTGTGTAGGTCTCACCTGGGGACTGCGTGGCAACACTCCTCCCAGTGCTGCTCAGGGCCATGGATTCTCTGTGTTTTTGAGCCGATAGAGCCTGTGACGTACCTCGAGCAAACTTGGGGACTGCACCTCAGTTGGAACACGTTTAGTCCTGTGGTACGGGCCTCGATTAGTCAATGCTAATTTTGACTTTTTCCTTAAAAAGCTCAATACAACGTATCCTATCTTCTATCAAGCTTGGAGACTACGTGGGCCCACGTCACCTCACGGTGACTTGGGCTCATGCTTTACTCTCTGCTCTAGAATAGGTGATCAGTGTTAACCACATCAGGCTGGTATTTTATTTCTTAAAAAGCTCAGTACAACATATCCTATCTTCTATCGAGCTTGGGGACTATGTGGGCCCACGTCACCTCATGGTGACTTGGGCCTATCTTCTGTTCTTGGTTCGCTGCACTTATCTCTACAGATGGTCCATATTGGCATCTTAGTGATACTTCATGTCACGTGTTAACATGGGTCCACATCTCAGGACATAAAAAGATTTTTTTCTTAGAACACCATGCACCTTTCGACAGATCACCTTCCTTGACAGAAGCTATGGTCAGGAGCAGACTTACAAACTCCTTGGGAGAAGCCTGGATGACACCACCTTGCTAGCGTCAGTGTTGGTCAGTACTATGTGGTCAGCATTAGTGCTGGTTAGGAGTACGTGGTCTGCATCTTCACTACTCAACTTCACATTATCTGCATCTTCACTGCTCGGTACAGGTCAAGACGGGGGCTCTCTCAAGATACATGGTGCTCAGCGACTAGCTGTGGGGTATGGACCCCGTATACCCTAGCGGCTAGGCTTTGGGCTACTTGGTACTAGATAGCCCAGACCAAGAAGACAAAAGTTGGTCCATCATCACCCTGATCGGTGGGCCGGACGATAAGACCGAGCCCGTGGTTCGCTACTGCCCAGGTCGGTGGGCCGCATGGGAGCTGAAGGCTGCTTGGCATGCAAGGAGTCTTAGTTGGTTAGATCTTCGTGTCCTCCAAGGATGCGGCACAATGTAACTGACCATAGTAAAACCCTAGATCTGTAACCTTGTCCTCCAGCTATATAAGGTGGACAAGGACCCCTAGAACACACCTTTTCATCTCTTATACACCGGTACTCATCAATACAACAGCAGAGATGTAGGACGTAGGGTATTACACCTCCGAGCGGCCTAAACCTGGATAAAACTTGGTTGTCCTGGTTGTTTATCTTGCGTCTCACATCTAGATCATAGGTATTAGCATGCCCTCACCGCAAATCTACTACCTCGGGGTATCCCGTGGTAGACTGCCGAGGATATTTCATCGACAGTCACCTAAAATACACATAGCTGCGGAGCACTAGCGAGGAGGATGAGGTGGAGGCTTTTTTCTCCCCTCTTTTGCTACAAACACAAATACCGTAGAATCCATGACTTTAGTAGCTGAAACAAGGGGTGGGGCAGTTCAAAAGCCCCCAATAGTTGTCCAAATCATCATGGAGTATTCAGTATGTAAGTTCTTATTAATCAAAGCAGGGTAACAGGATCTTTCAAAAAAATCGGTGGGGCTTTTGTTTTGCAACATTGTGCTATTTTTTTACTTGCACTATATTAGTTCTTTATTAAGGAGGGTTTTCAATCCTGGGTATGCTTTCCCCTTCCTTCCAAATTAGGCCTTAGAAACCATTCAGCAGTGAACATTTCCTATTAACAAGCACATAGTAGTAAAGTAACATGTTTTTTCTTTTTTGAGAAAGTACAGTAGTATGTGGCGGCCTCTGTTGAGAGCAGACTGTGGTGGTCTCCCCGGCCGAATATAATTCCTCTTATTAAAAAAATGTGGAATATGTGGCGATCTCTACTTTAGAGCAAAAGGGGTGGTCTCCCCGCCCATAGGTTTGATTTTTTGCCAAAATTTTCGCTCCGTGCCCGCCAACACGTAGATGTCTCTCTTGCCCTTCCGCGCGAAAAATGTGTTCACCTAAGACAAGGGCATTTGTGGTATTGTGGTGGCAACATAAAAGCGCAAGGACAGGCCTTCTCCGTCCCCATCTCCCATTCTCCCAGCCGCACCCGTCTCTCTTCCCGCTCTCTCCACTTTCAAATTTTCAAGCAGTGCCACCACGCTGCTAGCCCACCTCGCTTCAAGAATTAGGCGCCATCGCCATAGCAGCTTGACTCCAGATCCAGATCCCCTAGTTTGGCACCCATCGTGATCCGTCAGATCAGAACCTTAACCAGATCTTGATCCGGTACGCCATCGTCGACGCCTGTCACACCAGCTCTGCGACAATGATGAAACCTTAGGGCCGACAACGAACACTATCCAGTCAAGGCAGAGTAACAGGTACGAAGATCCCTTTTTATGATATGTGTTGTATTGTAGTGGTTTTTTATGATTTTTTTACAACCTTAGTCGTTGAACCTGGGATGATTGTTGTTGACACGTATTTGCACACCCTTGCTCTATTGTTTACATTTGGTTTAAACTTTAGTTTATTAAATGCCTATGTAGTGTAGATATAGAGGAACCAAATCATTTTGAAGAAGCACAGATTGCATATATCGCAAGCATTCAACTAAAAATGCAAGAACTTGGACTATTTGCGCGCCGAAACCCTGTGTCTCCTACAAATAAAAAAAGTCAAGTGAAGATCTGGAATATATCCCTGAACCATGTGACTTCACTGAGGTGGCTATGAAGCAGACAAAATAGATTCAGACTTTGAAGCTGAGCTAGAGTCCCTACCAGTTAAGTTGCTTGTTCTGTTCTATATTTTGTTCAAGGGCAATGTAATCTGCACATGCCTGCTACTTATGTTTGTTTTGTAACCTTCAGTGTCTGGTTCCAGGAAGGCATAGAGGAGACTCTGCAAGTAGAACAAAAGGCTTTGGTAATATGGGTGTCGGGCGAAGTTGTACGAAGTGAGTGATGCCAGCAGCACCTAACTTAACTGGTGTTTATAGTTGGTCAGGTAAACATGAAGTGCTTGATGGATCAGGAGAAGGCAACCACAGCCCTATGGGCAACTTCTCACCTCCAGATAATAGTAGCCATGTCGGAGATGGAGAGGGTCCTCTGAGCAAACTGTTGTCTTCCTTCAGACGTAGAACAATAACGAAAGTTTTGAAGGTTGGTATTAACCTACATATCTCTATCTGTTGATTTGCAATAGCTACTTGACATCCAGGCTACTTATATAACAAACAAAAATTCTGCTAGATGACAATACCCATGCCATAGAGGATCCTTCTGAGCAAGCTACTGTCTCCCCCAACCCACACAACAATAATGAAATTATCCACGGTTGGTATTAACTTGCATATGTCTTATCAATCAATTTCGCACTATCTATTAACAATCTAAATGTATGAAAACTGTGTAGACCGACTGCTGCCAAGAAAGAGGAAATGGTGGGGAAAGGTATGGGACTTATGCTTGATGTAATGATTGCTTGATGTAATGATTGATGCATTTGGAGGAATGAGGATGCCCATCTCTATTTCCAAGGGGAACAAATGGCCACATGATGCACTGTAAGCTGCCAAGTTTGCCTCAGCCGCCAGTATAGTAGTCATGGATCAAGTACCAATTTTCACCCATTTCAAACATTACAAGAGACCTGATGGCAAGGTCTATTTTGAAAATTTTCTGCATAAGCCATCTGTATGCATCGCTACCCCTTGTTTACATTCAACTGTGCCTTGAGCACCTAAGAAACTAAATTAATTTGCATGAACGCTACTACAGACAAAGCTCGCCTTTGACCAGCATCACCCACCAATGAGAGATGCTTGTTAGAATGTGTTTAGGTGTGCTGTGAGGCAGGAATGCTATAGGTTGAAGAAACTCTACCACAATAAAGTCCCTACTGATCAGATCATGACGTGCTCTCCTGTCCAGTCCATGAACGATAAGTAGTGGAATGACCTTGTCAAATCTTGGTCTAGTGCAAAGAACAAGGTGCGTGTGAAGTCATCAAATGCTTGTCTATTCCTATTATGGTGTACTTGTGTTGCAGTGTAACACCAATGACGTTACAGGATGTATCTATGAAGAATAAGAAAAATCATGCAAAAGTTAAGTACCATTAGGCTACAGGGTCTTAATCCTATGTTGTCGAGCTCCACAAATTTGTAAGTGATGGTTTCATTGTATTGTTACTAGGACTTTGTATATATATGAACTGAAACTCATGTGCAATGTGAATATGGAGCACAAGAGGAAGGCCGCACAACAAAATCAAGGACTTGATGAACAACAGGAGGGATCTGATGCAGATGTTAAAGTTGTGGAAGTCTTCAAGGAGTTCCATACCAGTAAGAAGGAAGGCCTTAGTGATGCCACAAAAGAAGCTGTTGTAAGTACCATCGCTTGATTTACTTGAAATTTGCAATTATACAACAATCTATACGGTACCTGAACATTGTGCTTATGTAATCTCTATTGGCTCCCTATCATCAATATGTTGTGCAATACCTATGCATTAGTTGCTATGGATTAATCTCATGGTTTTCAATTTAAGTCCTTACCGCTATCTGCTACCTTTATACCACTATCTGCTACCTAAAGTTTAAGACTTTAACATACACAGGTAGCTATGGAAAGTCTGCAAGCCGCCTGTGTTGCAAAATGGGGGGAACCAATGACTAGTGCTGATGTTGTTTGCAAGGTCATCTGCGACTTCCATGGCAAGAATGAGTCATCGGCACCCATTAGCAACATCCCTTTTCTAAAGAATGCTGGTATCCAGACAAGGTCCACCATAACAGATATATTGGCGGAGAGGATTCTTTGACAAAAGCTTTATGAGGAACAGGTTAGTTCTGCTACCCTTGTTGAGGAACTAGCTGAATAGAAGATGAAGGCACAGCAGATTGTGATGGAGTTTGGGGATTACAAGAGACAGCGACAATAGCAGCATAGGAAGTTCCGTGAGGAATTGTTGGCCACCATTTCTTTTGGTAATTGACTATAGGTCTGCTACTGTTATAGCCTTGATGTTGTTAACTTTTGTGGTTTGATGTGTAGACCTGTGTGCTGGTATGTGCTAGTTTGATGTGTTGACTCGTGCTAGTTTGTTGTGGCGAAACTCTTGCTGCGGCATGTTGCATGGTGTGAAATATAAATTAGTTCCTGTGATGTTTTCAAATGGGTGTTTGGTTGATTCCATCTTATTTCTGTGACGAAATGAATGTCGAATGTGGGTGATCCAGGGCAGCCCACGTGGTTGATTAATAATGGATCATTGTTGTACACATGCAATTACCATGGCACGACACATGTGTTTCTAAATACCCAACACACGGTTGAATAGCGTGAAGCCACCTGGCGGATTAACAAAGGAAACGTGGATGCAAGCCACAATGGCATGTGGCAGAATGTGAGATGGCCATGTGTACAGATAAAACCCGATAGATGGTCCAATGAAGCATGGACAAGTGGGACAACAGGGACGCGAAATGTGTGCAATAAAAAATTGACACATGAACAAATAAATGAATGACAGATGGTCCAATAAAATAGAGACAAATGGGTCCAATAGAAATTGACACGTGGTTCACTAGTGTCCAGACATGTGGTCCTCTAGGAGCTTAAATGTGGAAAACCCTGAGCACACCGTGTCAGCCAAATGGCCATCATGGGCGTCAAACGGCCGTTTGGGCGCCTAACGGCCGTCTGCGCCGTCAATGTACGCATACGTAGCCCTCATGTACGCATACGAAAAACTTCTATGACGTCCACATGTTGGTCGTCGAAGGTAGGTTTCCGTGATGATTCCTTAAGGATCATCACAACTACATATGTTTGACGCGAGTTCCACAATGGTGGCGTTTTGGTCATAGATTCATCATGAAACTGAAATAGTGATGAATTTCGCACCTACCGTGACAAAAATAGTTCACCATGGTAGGTCATATCTCTACTAGTGTATAGTTCTCGACTGATGATTCATACCAATTCTATTAGGTCATATCTCTACTAGTGTATAGTATCATTCACTCCTCATTAGCAAGAAATTCCTACCAGAGTCATATACTCATTTATCAAAAGCAACCCTTGAGTGCAACTTGCATTTGTGATGAGTTTTGTCAAATCTGGTTGACCCTAGTGAGAGTTTTGTCATAGTCCTAAGATCGTGATCACACACACGCCACATATTTATGCTACTTCTACACTAGAAGTACGCAAGAACATGCCTTTCATTTCCACGAAATAGGTTGTTCCATGCTTCAATATTAGAACATCTCTCCCTAAATATTGTTTAATAGATGAGACAAAAGAAAAAGGGCTAGGCAAATAAGTATTCATACAAAGATGGACATATGGAAGTCCATGAAAATATATATTGCTAGCCCTGTCTCAATAGAGAAAAAGAGAGATTTTATCAAATAAAGGAGCAACCTAGTCCATCATTTTCCACACACTTGCACATCTTGATCTCAGATTATGACACTACTCTCCTTGGATCCTTTCTTTGGCTTTACAACATTTGCAATACAAAGTATGCTACCTTGTTTTTCTCTACCAAGCTCCTTATAAGCCTGATAGATGTAAGATGTAACAAGAAGGGCAAACATTCGATGCCCTGGTAAGGATACTATATACTTTGAGTGATTCAAGAGTGCTAAATGAGGAGTAAGGATGAATTATGTGCTTTCTTTTTAAACTATTAAAAAACTCTAAGTACCAAGAATGGAATTTTAGGAGATGTTTTTGCCTTGAAGATTGTTCCTTTTCTCAACATCTAAAGGATATATGCTAGACACTACCACATAACCCATTGGACAGGCACAATATAGTCTAGTTCAGAATTTGCTAGATTAAAAGTAGTCCCAAGCTAGTCTGTGTCGCTGGCCTAATCTCGTCCGGGATGTAGTTCAAGCAACCGACAATACAACTCAGCACACAAGGACTAAAAAGGATGCAAAACACTTCTTCATTCTTTTTTTCACTTTTTTTATTTTTTTCGTGCAGCTTTTTTTTCTTTTGCGCCTTTTGCCTTTTTCTCTTGATTTTTTTAGTGCGCTTTTTTTGTACTTCTTGCCTTTTATATTTTTTAATCAGAATTCTGGAAAGAGTATCTCAAAAATACTAGGCTGTAGGAATGAATTGCAAGATAGCTAAATTTGCAGCCTTCGACGTTGCAGCAACTTCTCCAAAAGGAAATTTATATATGAAAAAGAAAGACACCCTCAAGTTAATTGCACCCGATCTGTACGTGGTGTCCTAGCAACATGACCAAAAGGATCTCCTTCAGAGCCAAGGAAGGTACACAAGCAAATCAAGAAAGATTATGTCCTACGTTGATTGGCCACAAATAAATAAACCAAGATTTTTGGGCCACAGATCACGCTCTTTACATTTTTTGATGCAAAAGGAAAAACAAGATACTATTACCACACATGATTGATCTGGTATGGATGACAATTACAAGAGATGGACTCAGCTGACACAAGATGCTCTAGAGACAAGATTAAAACATGACAAGCACAATAACCTACGAGGGATAACCGTTCAACAAAGCAAACTGAAATAAAAATTGCAATGGCATAAAGGGGTTGTAGGGGATATGTGATGGTGTAATTATTTTGTCTTTTTGTGGACCCTAGGTAATGCAAAACTCAAATGAATCTAAAGGGGATAACAAAATTGTACCTAACAGGCAACCAAGAGAGCTGGTACCACTTGATGAACACAAGGCCTGATCTTCCAAAAGGTATGACAAGTTGATTGATGGAGACTCAATGTTCATGATCTTAGGCTTCGAGCCAAGTCTGATTCGGACCCCTGCAACTGTTACACCACTGCTTCGTTGGTTATCAACCACGCGCACGCAACTGACCTCGCCAAGAAGGCTTTCCTGCAAGCGAATAACACCGGCAAGAATAAGTAAACACAATCTGAAATTGAAAATATATATGAAGCTATCAATATAATGATGAAGTTCAAGTGTTACTGGAATGAGCAACGCGCCAACGTGCGAATAAGATCAAGAATAGGGGCCTGGCTGGATTGCAAGTGAATCTACGCGATTCACAAGTGCAACAACAACATTTGTTTTCACAAGGAAATCAAGAACTAAAGAAAACCCAACCCTAATATAGTGGCGGCAGCTACTTAAAGAGTCTTGGAAGTCAGCCCTACTGGACGTGCCCCCTAATGGGCTCTAAGACGATACACGGCCCAATGGACCAAAATATGGTGTTGCAGCACCTTGGTAGATTTTGTATGCTGACTTGTTTTAATGATTCCTGTTGACTCAGGATGAATTTTGATGTGGGACCACTTCCATTGGTTAGCTTATAAAATTATCTTTCCAACCGTATTTGAATGATCGAAAATAGAGTCCGTATGATTCTAGGGTGATCAGATTACCCAGGACTACTCCTAGAGCCCGAGATGGACTCCAACTTCAGCCGGACTGGGCCTCCACCGGGAAGATGGTGAGTTGGATGTCCTCGCTGGTCATCCTCCTCTCCTTGGCTTGTACTTGACGTGGCCATGTCCTCATCAAATGATCTCTCATCTCTAGAGAATTAGGGTTAGACTTTTGATGTAGTAGATTTGTTCTAGTTGAGAGTTAGGGAGAGCAGAGCTGCGCTTTAGTTCTGGAGAAGTCTTCAGGGATTTGATATGTATTTGTATCTATTCTTTACAAGACTTGTGCTTTAATATATATTCATCTTGTCTATTTACTTTATGTCTTTCATATGTATGATTAGTATTGTTGTTGCATCTTGGCATGGAATCTCCGCTCGTATTGAGTGCTCTAGTTATTGTACATGGCTTCACATGAACCTGCCAAGACACCACTTTAGTAATGGAATAAAAAGGAGATGAGTGCCCTATGCAAGATCTACATCAATAGCAATCACCCAAAGAAAGTGGATGAACAATGTGACTAGCGATGAGGAAAGTGAACACATCATAGCATTGAGTCTTACCAAAACTCAAGCTAGGATGCCAATGAGAAGCAGGGTGCAACTCAACTCATATTAGCCAATTAGAGACCTGCTCTCATTATCCTTGAAGACACCATATTGCATGTTCACAACAAAGACAAGGATTACATTCCAATATTTCATGCATCCTTGTGTCAACGTTCATCGATCAGTGGTGGATTGTCGACTCAAATCTAATGTACCATGAACAACCACGATTGCAAGATGATGTTCTTATGTCATTGGAGATGAAGCTTTTATGCAATTCTCGAGGAGTTCCTCCCTTGACCTTCAAGATGGCTCACATGTCATTGAACAACTCATCGCCCAGCTAGAGACCATCAAGGAGGAACTCAAGTTTGTATCTCCAATGAACATTAGCTCATCAACCAAGACTCAAAAAAATTAAGAAAGGTTGATGAAAGAAGAGCGTGCAACTATCTACATGCTCATCTCCTAGATTAGATAGTTCAATGAAAAGCAGAATGCAAGGGAGGGGTCTTTGCTTAATGGACCTAAAATCAAGAGCCCTCTCTTACAGTGTCAAGAGTTAGAAAAGTTCAAGCTTGGGGGAGGAAGGTTGATGATTCCTCTAAAGATGATCCACAGTGCTCTTCCTCCCACACTCTCATCGCTCTAGCATGCTGGTTTGCCATCCCTTTACTCACTCTTACTTTCTCTCTACAAGTTTGAATGATTCTTACTCCATAAATCCAAATCAATCTTAAGACAAAATAAAATCAATCCTTGAGAGAAGAAGTAATGGTGAGTAAA